>JAHRHZ010000063.1:18850229-18946917 GCA_024137785.1 Ginglymostoma cirratum | reverse complement strand
GAAAGTGCGGAACATGGAGAAGAAGAAGGTAGGAGTCAACAGAGGCCCTGCTGCAGCACAGGAGGCTTCGGCCTTCACACAAAAAGAAAACGAATCCGAGAGCCTCAACCCATGGATCGACAATTTCCCCATTTCCATGTCCTAGTCGGTTATCTGGAAGGTATATAACAGCCTTCCCTTCGCCCTCCTCCCCAGTTTAGTTCGTTTGTTCTGTGTAAATATTTGACAAGAAAGAGGCCCTGTATTTTAGCAGCAATCCCAGATATAAAGTTTTTTTAAAACGTGTTTTTAAATTAACTAAAATATCTGAACTTAAATGTGAAGTCAACGACGGATGATTTTTTTTTTCAAGTTGTGCTTTGTTAAAGCTTATAGCAGTTTGTAGATTTTCTGCGCTAAAAGTATGGTGAAGAAAGGCTGAAACTTTTTCCAATTCTTAATGGGCAATTTTGAATGATTTTCTTTTTTTTAAATGGCCTGGAACAAGACAAGTAACTAAATGCTATTCCATTCAAGAAACATAGCCAGGATCATGGATCATTTTGTATAATGGCGAATGGAGATTTATAACTCCAAAATCTGTTGAGGTTAGGTTGACCCAAGTAAATAAAAGTGAAAATTGTTATGCACTTACTCACCAAGAATGTTTAGACTGAAGACAGGTAGACATGTGCACCTCAAAAGTGGCAGCCAATGGCCATCTCCACCAAAGGAGAATCTAACCAATTGACCCTTGATATTGAATAGCATTCCCATCGCTGAATCCCCCCCGCTATCAACATTCTGAAGTTTGCCATTGACCATGAACTGAACTGATGTAGCCATATAAATATTGTGGCTACAGGAGCAGGTCAGAGGCCAGGAATCCTACAGCTAGTCGTATACCTTCTGACTTTTCATTGCCATCATTGATAAGGCACAAGTTAGGAATATGGTGAAATACTCTCTTTCTTGCTTGGATGAGTGCAGATCCAGTGACACCCAAGAAGTTTGACAACGTGCAGCACAAAGCAGCCCACTTGATTGTTTGGGACTGTTATGCTATTCTTAGCCGCCTCCTCCATCAGTCAGTGTGTGTTATCTACAAGATGTGAAAACTGAAGTCTCTTAAGACAGCACCTTCCAAACATTAACATATAGAAGGACAAGGGCAGCCAGTAAATGGGAGTGCCACCTCCTGCAAATTCCCCTCCAAATCACTCATTTACTGACTTGGAATTATGTCACCATTCTTCCAGTGGCGCTGGGTTAAAATCCTGGAGCTCCCTTGCTTAATGGCGTTGTGGATATTCGTACACCAAATGGATTTCAGCAGTTTAGGAGGATAGCCTGACCACCACCTTAAGCAGGGCCGCTAAGGATGGGCATGCAGCTAACACTGTCTACAATCCACGTGTGAATAAATAAAAAAGGATGGTGTTATGGTCAGCCAAGAATGGTGGAATAACCTTGAGGTGCCAGCTGTTCCAAGTTCTGAGCTGAAGTTGAGTTCTCAGTAACACAGCCACATGTGTGGATACATTTCAACAAAAACGTATTGTCTTAAATGACCAAATATGGGTATAAGGATCACAGCAAGTTTAAATCACTTGCGGGCAAGAGCTGCTTATTAAAATACTTTAATACTTTAAATTGTTATCAAAGAATATGATAAATCTCTAATATGTATATTAGCAATAAAACAGCCGAGTGCTTGCTTCAGTTGGAAAGAATTTGAGTTTCTTGTTTGGAGAAGGGGATTGAAGGCAGTCTCCTCAGTTTCACAAGCTCACAGCCGCAGCACGATTATGAAATCATGATCATTAAGTAAAGTCTGCTTTTGCTTCCGGAGAGTAAAGTCAATCTTTACTGCAGGCATAGTAGCCAGTGTTCAGAACTTTTGTTAGATGGCGAGTGCCATTACTTATTTCATCATGTCTAAAGTATGGCCAATGAGCCTGATATGTTTCAGCTCATTGTACCATCTTAGCTCCATTTAATGTAACAGAGATGACCTTGGCCAGATGGTGAATCAGTAAGTGATCCTCAAAGATGAGTTCCTAAGGCACTTTATGGAGACAGTGTTGTACCTGAGACCTCTCAGATGGGACAGCCTGAATCAATGAATCTCCTGCTGTTCACCTCCCCACTTATTAAACTTGCTTCGTATGGCAGAAAGTCAAAATTTCGCCTAATTGTTGAACTTTATAATTCCTCTGCGAAGGCTCTGCCTATCTTTGTTGTGAAGAAATTGACTGAACAAATGTGAGATGTGCATCCGAAAGATGTTTATTTTTGATCCAATTACTTGCTGAGCCATGTGCTTCAGTTCGAACTGAAGCTTCCAAATTTCCAAGAACATCCTGTTTTCATCAAATTGCAACCATTCACTTCTTGTTTCGATCCATGATTGAGAATATGAGGAAGAGTTATTTTGTGTTTATTTTGGGTTAATATCTGCATAGCTGACTGTTGGAATATCCTCCATGTATTGTGTCTCCTTTTTGGTTCGTAATTATATTTTAGAGCTGACTTCAAAATAGTGCATTGGGAAAGTGTTATATTGGCAGGTCAAAAATTGCTAAAACTTGAGGCAAGTGCAAAATTTATCAAGTGTTGTTTTTCAAGTCTTCTCCCTAAACACATTTAGATGCTAGCTACAATGGTCTAATATATGTTTTGTCTAAACTTAGTGAAGTGGCTGTTGCTATGTGAGCTTGCTCATTATTGGTGAATACCTGAGTCTAACACAGTCAGTTCTTATTACACACAAATTACCTTATGGTGAGTACTGACACACAGGAGGTCTAAATCCTGGCTCAATCTTTCTTTATTTCACCTCACTAGCTCAGGACCACTTCAGAAATTGATACATAACCTGCGGTTTTACTTGGATCAGCGATCTTAGCACAGTGTAGAACCATATGTCTATAACATTAAATGTTGCATAGTAAATTGGAAATCATAACTAGAGTTCTGAGAGACTTCTTCCTTTAAATTGCTTCTCAGTACAAACTTTTGTGTTTAAGGTACCATTTGACAAATGTAGTTCTGATTTTGAATAGGACACTTACTTAATGCGTTTAAAATATGTCAGTCAGAGAAAATATTTTCTCCACGAGTCACTTTGCAGTTGGAATGGAGCCTTTGAGTTTCTGTGGGGAGAATTGGACATGTACAGAACAAACTATTATGTTGAGGTGGAAGTCTTATACATTTGAGGAGAAACGGCAGTGTTGTGGTCATGTCAGTGGACTAGGAATCTAATGGCCAGAGCATATGAATTCAAATTTCACCATGGTAGCTGGTGGAACATGAATTCAAGATTTTTAAATTGTATTTAAAGCGCTTGTTTGAAGTTGTTGTAATTTTTGACCTGCCAATGTAATTACACTTCTATTGGTGATCACGAAACTATCATGTATTGTTGTTAAAACAAAATTGGTTCATTAATAACCTCGAAATATAAAAGTAAAGATGGCAGATTGTAAGTTACTCCAGACCATAAACAGCTCTACGAAACCACCTGAGTGAGCCACTTAGTTCGTGGATAACAAGTGCTGGTCTTGCTAGCGACATTAATATTCCATCCAAGAAGAGAAAAGATGCATTATTTTGTTTAGCCTCTCTTTTTCATGTTTTAATTTTCTCGTTTACCCTAACCCCAACTGCCCCACCTCAC
Organism: Ginglymostoma cirratum; assembly: GCA_024137785.1. NCBI lineage: Eukaryota > Metazoa > Chordata > Chondrichthyes > Orectolobiformes > Ginglymostomatidae > Ginglymostoma > Ginglymostoma cirratum. The sequence continues at coordinate 18,943,256 of JAHRHZ010000063.1, read as the reverse complement.
CTCTGCCCACAGTCATGCAGCAAAGCAATATGGTGAGGCACCAATATATTTTATAATCATATATTTTCTGTTTGTCTTGAAAGATTAAGCACTCTGTAGTACATAATCAATTAATGCCAGTTATTTATACCATCCACATTTAAATTATGCAACTGTCCATGCAGGTAACTTTCCATCGTCACCAAAATCGATCACAACGACAGTACTTAATGTACAGAGTATGCTGGCTATCTAGGACTAATCAGAAAGCACTTGGCACAAAATTAAAAGTGCAACTGCCCTATTTTTATCTGCTACTTTTATCTGTTTACCTTTTTAAATTTGCATGTCCAAAGAATGAATTAGCTGAAATAAATGCACGGAGTGGTGGATGTTGGCAATCTGAAATAAAAACTAAGTGCTGGAGGAATCCAGCAGGCCTGGTAGCGCCTGTGGAGAGAGCATTAGCGACCATTTCAAGTCCAATATGGCAATGTCTGAACCTGATTATCTTTTGTTCGCTCCTCTTTGGCTTTGTTGCATGATATGGTCAGAGTGGAGTTGGAGGGTTAATTGTGATGTTCTTTGAAATTTACCAATTCACGCAAGTCATGAGTTTGAAGTCCATTGGTGCTGCAGAAGGAATGTTGAGTCCGTTAATACCGATGATTGTGAGCTGTCTAAAATCAGCAATTCCAGGTTTGCTGGAACTGTTTCGGAAGCACAGCAAATTGAAGTAAATTTAAAAATATGTTGAGGAAAATGCAATAAGATTAATGTCAGTGTCAGTACTTCTGTAAAAGATTTGATTCAGTCCTCACATCTTTTTTGAACTGTTTGCTTTAGTGTATTTATATTCACTTTAGTAACTTCTGACAGTATATTACATATCTTCTGTCGGTGTCTGAAATTCTGTTGTTTTACAAGTTATAAGAATACCGGTGTGCTCACCTCACCAAATCCTTATTATCCACGGGGACTGGGGGTATGGACATCCTGCAGCTTACAAAAGATAGGGGTACCATTCCACTGCAACTATTGTATGTACCATGTGGGCCAGTGAGAAGAAAAATGTTAGGTCTGGTGCTGACGACCTGAACACGTGGATCTTCAGGCTGTGAGTCAGCAGATAGTGAGGAATGAATGTAAAGCAGTGGAAACAATGCTACCAACAGCATTTTAATGGATATGTTCTTTTGTTTCTTTTCAACAAGTACTCTTGGTGTATCCTGGTAAGTCAGCAGCAAGAGGAAGGTCTCTTGTCTTCGGTTAACATGGATTGAAATATTGCAAAATAATCTGGTTTGAGTCAATTAATCTCGGTTGTGGTTGAACTGGAAAAGCTTCAAAGAAACTGATGTCGGTTACTGGTCAAAAGTGAGCCAGTCAGTGTACTGATAGCACTGTTTACGTGTCACTGACACTGATAGTTTGCAAAACTGCAGTGCAACCCAGAACCGCACAGACTGCCACTGTCGGTGAACAAGCATGGGATTAGACGACAATTTCTGAAGGAATGAGGTTCCACACTTGTAACTCATTTTCAGTACCAGAGTGGTTGTGTCATAAATCACATTAAAAGTGTACTTAAATAATTACCTGTCCGTGTCTGTAGGAGGTTCAGTTTGGATTTACTTAACAAATATAGAATCGCCATGACATTCAATGCATATCAGTATTGAGATGGACATCACATTGCTGACTTTGGGAAGGCAGCAGTGGAGTAGTGCAACTCAGACAGTAGCCTTTGGGTATTTGTATTCAAGCGTGCATCTGTTGCTCACCTAAGTTAGTGTCACTGTGACTAACAGTGAGCAGAATTAGTCTGGTTAGTTATTTGACAAATTTTGGCTCATGTTTACGCTTGTTTATGGTTATGATACCTGAGCAAATCAAAATTGAGGCAAGACTTAATAAATTGTTCAAACAATGTTGAATGAATACTGGACTTAGGAGTCACTGAACTGTGCACTTTGCTCCTGACTGCTGACCAACCAGATTAAAAGAAAAGCGTAGGCAATAAATTGAAACCAGGATTAACCAGTGTATAGTAAGTGAATTGTGAATCATCCGTCTTCGTCAAGGCACTGAGCATTTATGTTTCTGTCAAGCTTTTTTCTGTTAAATCCTTCTAGGTTACGTAATGAGTTGAAACACTAATTCAGTTTTTTTGTATACTTCATTACTTTTTTCATGGAATGCAGTCATTGCTAGCGAAGTCTACAATTGTACCTCATTCCTAATTGCCCTTGAAGTGAATGTCTTGAAAGGTCTTTTGAGGGCAGTGAAGAGTCAATCACGTTGCTTAGGGTCAGAAGCCACATGCAGACCAAACAAGTAAAGAAGGCAGAGTCAATAAATGAGGAGCTGGAAAAGCAGAGTAGACCTGGCGATGGATTTCGGCCCAAAATGTTGACTTTGCTGCTCCTTGGATGCTGTCCGACCTCCTGTGCTTTTTCAGCTCCACATTTATTGACTTGAGCTTCCAGCATCTGCCGTCCTTACTGTCTCCAATTTAAAAAAGGGCACATTGCTTTCCTTAGGGGTGTTAATGACTTAGATGGATTGTTAGAACAGATTTCCTTAAATCAAGAGACCAGATGTGCTCAGATTACAGTGTGGGGCTTTGCAAATGTTCTGTGCACTTGCTCTACTTTTTATACTCCAAATCCTTTTCCGGTATTGAATTGCAAGTCGTTTTCCTATAGCAGCAGGTAGTGGTGTTTTTATGTTTCAAGTTTTATCTCTTGTCTGCTTCACCTGTTGTCAGCACCTCTTGGATGAAGACTGCTAATAATTTTTATGGCCATGTGTGAAAGGATACTTCTGTAAACTTTTGTGACTTGTCTTTGTTTGTTTTCTCTTGCATTTTACAAAAAGAGGAGACTTTCTTAGTGAGAGTGCTGATTTAGTGATCGCACTTTGAATTTGCAGTTTGAGAGTTACTATCTTCAGCACTAGATGTACTGCTTTGGAACTTGGAAGGATCAAGAGCGTGAGTTTTTTTTTGCATATTGATTAGTCCCAGAACTTGACTAATAAGAAGCAGCACATGTTTGGTTTCCAATGGATCAACTTGGCAGTTTTATTTTTCACTTGCGCAGAAAAGTGATTGTTATCTTTTCCTAGGTTATTCAAATCTGTGCTGTGGATGTCACGGTGCCACATCTCCTTCAACCTAGCTTTGACTCTGGCTTTTCCCATAATTTTGATTATCAGCTTCATTGGATTTGAGCTGAAATTGTTTGGCAAGTCTCATTGTTACGCGTGAACTATGTTCAGAGAATAGTATTCATAATTAAAACATAGTGTTGATCTTCATGAGAAATAAATTTCACTGTTACTGTATCTTGATGCTTATTTTCTTAAGCACTGAAGATCAACAGACTGTAAATTTTTGTGCTCATTCTAAATGGTGTGAATTACCTTTTGTGCTGACAAAAGAAGATCAAAAATAGGTGTGGGAGTAGGTCATTCAATCCTTTGAGCTTGCCATATCATTCCAGAAGGTCATGGCTGGTCTCTGCAGGCCTTAACTCTTCTTTCGTGTCAATCCATCACGGCCCTCAACCCCCTGATATTTTTAAAATCTGTCTGTTCTTTGAAGTATGAAATAGCCTCCACAACTCTTGGGGGAAGAGAATTTAAGACTTTAACCAGCATTCCTGCTTAAATTATTTCTCTCTGCAGAAGACAAACAAAAAATTCCCAATCGTCTGGCCTACCACTGGCTTTTGTCACTGTACGCTGCCTTTTTGATTGGCTGGTCGTCGTGATCACCTTTGGTCAACCACTGCTGGCTCATCCTTCTCGTTGGAGACTTTTTGGCGGAATGTTTTGAAATGTCTGGTCAAATGTCTACAACTGCACGTGTGCTGACCTTTGCCTTGATCTATTTATCCCAGCCACTTCAGGCAGTCTTCAAACCTCTTTAATTCATTTCACTGATAGATACCTGTTTGAGAGCTGAGTTGCCCTCTCTTGAACAGAATTTGAAATTTTGCCATGTTATGATTGCTCCTTTGCTAGGATCCTTAACTATAAGGTCTGTTATTAATCCTACCCCCTTACACATTACATATTACACATTGCCAGATCTAAAAGTAGCCTGTTCTCAGGTAGGTTCTGCAACTTAACGCTCAAAGAAACAATCCTTGAAGCAGTCTACAAGTTCATCTTCACTGTTATCCTTGTACACCTGAATTGTCCTGTCAATATGCAGATTAAAATCACCATGACAATTTTCCTTGTTGTTTTTTGCTTGCCTCCATTATTTACTGATTGCTGTTTTGTAGTGAGGCACTTCTTTGGGGGCAGGAAGACTGCTTCTGCTGTGACTTTCTTGTGTTGCTTACCCTTGTTTTCACCCAAACTGATTCCACATCGTAACCATAAAATCGACCACAAAACATAGGAACAGAAGTAGGCTGTTTGGCCTATTGAGTTTGCTTTGCCAGTCAGTGAGATGGTAGCAGAATTGATATTCCTTGACTCCACTTCCCTGATTTATCCCCCTGACTGATTTAGAAACCTGTTGCAGCCTTGCGTGTACTTAATGTGCCAGTCGAGACACCCCTCTGTGGAATTCTTTACAGCAGGTTCACCACCCTGTTAGAGGGGATAAAGTGTCTTCCTCATCTCTGTCCTAACTACATGATTCCTTACTGGGAGATTATGCCCTGTGGTCCTAGACTCTCCCACAAGAGGAAACAAAAGATTGCACCTCTATTCGTACTCAGCATTGCACTGAAACTTTCCTTCCTTCACAAAGTTACCCCACTTATTTATGTTTTTTTGTTATATGTTGAGTTTCCAGTCCTGGTCGCACTGCAGCCTTATCTGTAATGTTATGGCCCAAGTGGTAAGGTATTGTGTTCAAGATATGATTTGATTTGTCTGCAACTGAGCTTTACTCAAAACACCCTTCACTTTCCAATCCAATAGAAAGAAAACTAAAAGAAATGATCTGCCTTTTTTGTTTAGAAAGAGGAAGCCTGTCTGTCTAAGACTCCACCGTAGCAGCAGGTGACTCAAGTTTTAAGCTCCAGTAGCCAGCCAGCAGTGTGCTCTCGACCACACTGGGAGCAAAATCCTTGTGATGATTGAACCATCATATTGGCTGCCTCACTTACGTTCACATACTCCAAACCATGACCACGAACCAAATACTTTAACTGCAACATAATGCCTGTCCAGCCATTTCTATCTTGTTTTAATTAATTGTGCTGCTAAATATTTTAAGTGAATTTCGTAACTATTATTCAACTGTAATAATGTTTCCTGATTTAAGCCACTTGGTCAATCCAGTAAGCTGTGGAAGAAATACCGACAGGCCACTCAGCTGTTTTCTTCTGTCACACTTTGGCTCTGACAGGTAGAGAAAGATGTTGAAGTTGTTCTCTGCTGCTGGTTTGTATCTTCAGCCACCAGTGCCCTTCTCGTGCAGGTCTGCTGCCTGAGTTTGCTCAGCGATGATGCTGCCTTGCTGTACAATCCAGTCTTGATTCTTGTCAACAATTGTTACCAAACTTTGAGCAGAATATCAGTTAGTTTTAATTTAGCTGCCTGTATCCATGAGATGTCTGCATAAGGCTTACTGTATTCAGAACACAAGCAGGAGTAGGCAATTCAGCCCATCGAGCCTGGTCTGCCATTCGGTGCAATCGTGGTTGAGCATTTGCTTTAAAGCATTTTTAAAGCACCTCACACTAGGCTCCTTATCTGTTATTGCCTTTGAGAAATCTGTCACTGTCTTCTTTAAGATAGTTAATGACTGTTCTTCTGCTGTCCAGTTCATGAGCTTTAATTTTTGCTTGCCAACTTCTTTCTGGGGACTTCATCCAAAACCTTGTGAAAATTCAAGAATACTATGCCCACCAAAATCCCCAGAGATATCCCCTCAGAACTTTGAACAGGTTCATCGAAAATGATTTCTTGTTCACAAGCCCATGCTGACTATCCCCCATCAATTACAGCGTCCACTTGTTATGTTCCTAATTACAGATTCTAGCAACCCCACCCCATCCCATGTATAAATTCCCTGCTTTTGTTCTCTTTCACCTCTTAAATAGAGGTGTGACATTTGCAACTTTGTAATATGCAGGGGTGCTCCAGAGTTATGGAATTTTGAACGGTGACTGTCTATGCATCCTGTATTTCAGTAGTCATTTTCTCCAACACTTTGAATGCTGGGGACTGATCACCCTTCAATCCCATAAATTTCTCCAACCCAACCATCCTCCCTATATTAATTTTCTTCAATTCTTTATTCTTCCTATCCTTTGGTCACTAATTCTGGGAGATTTCTATCATTCAATGAAGACTAATACAATATTTTGTGCTGAGTACAAAATTTGCATTATTAGCAAGTTTGAGGAGCACTTGGAAGAATTATGACCATACATTGCTAAATGCTAGTGTGATTTTCTTACTTTGATTACAGACCTGAGGCAAGTGTGATTTGTGGAAATCTTTTATTTTTGTAGCAGCTTTTGCTTCTGGGGGTGTGAAGTGAAGGTACCTTCTGAGCATGGCCTCAGTGCTTCTAAAGAAACTGCTGTTGCTTAGATTTTATCACGTTTGCTTTCACCAAAAAAATATGCTGTACCTGAAACTGATAATGAGTGGAGGATCCTTGCCTGTGGTGGATGTAATTTCAGACGGGTCTACAATGGAGTTTCATTGCGTGTCCAGGCTGCATTCCACTCTGGAGGGGCGGGGGTATAATGCTTTCACCAGAACAAGAAATTCAGCATGAGAATTACCGGCATAGTGTAATGGAGTTAGGCAGTTTCATTTTAATTTGAAGTAAGTACTTGTATGTACTGTTAAAAGTGTGGACTTGTCTTGGTATAAAGCTTTGATCACAAGTTTTTAAAGTCTAAACCATACGTGAGGAAGAAATGTAGAATCTGCTTAAATGTACTAAACGGAGTATGTCTCATCCGTCAAAGGGCAGTTGTGTTTCTTCCACCTTGTTCCACATGTTTTGTATTTCATTCCAGATTTGTTTGTAGGCTTTTCTTCCCCACCCTGTACGAAAAGTGCAATGTAAAGATTCCAGGACTCCATGGGTAATTAGTTTAATTGAAATAGGGCATAATATGATATAAACTGATGTATTTGTGGTAATTGTTAATCCCAAAACATTTGCGTCATTTCAGATACACAGATGATACAGAGCATTTGGTTAAGTTTGAAAAATGTAACATGTTAACTATTAAAAGTTTTTGCAGCAGATGAATGAAAGCATTGCAATTATACAGAGCAGATGGTGTCACTTATTTTCATACGGCGCTAACACAGTTGCTGGAGTGGTTTCCATTTTTGTCTTTTTCATTCTTTGGTTTTTATAAATGTGGTACTGTGCTGTGTTTGTGGATAATATTAATGTAGTTGTATTTTGCCATCGTCAAGTTTGAGCATAAAACCTAATGGAAATGATATGTATAGGCAAGTTATACGGAATCTGTATTATGCATCTTTGAGACCAAGAAACATGGGAGGTAAAATGTAAAGGGACTGTAAGCGCTAAAGGGATGATTTTGAGTCTTGAGTTGTCTTGTCGTTAGATTTTGGAGTTTGAAAATTCTGTGCATTTGCTACCTGTTATTTTCAACAATTTTAAATCTGAAATTTCCTTTATTAAAGGGTAAGTTGGATGACTACCAAGAAAGGCTTGACAGAGGTGAAGTCCTCAACCAAGACCAGTTGGTAAGTGATTTCTGGATTTTTAACTTTGTTAAAAAAAAATCGGTCATGAGAACTGCATGCCCTCTTGCCTGAGATGGAGGCCTTTTATTGGATAGATCGTTGTGTATGTACCAGTCAAATACTCATGCAATTGTGCTTGAAGTAATGGATCCCCTCCCACCCTATTGTAAAATTGAGGATCAGAAATGCAATTCTAATTGAAGATGGCATGTGAATTGGAAGGGGAGCTTGCAGTGATGGTGTCTGCTCTTAGTCTTTGATGTTACCAGTTTGGAAGATACTGCCATGGGGATAAGCCTCAACTTCCTACAACTTATAAAAAATGACATGAGTGAACGGTTTGAGGAATGGGGGTTGCTAAATTCAATGTTGATGCAAAGATAGATCAGAAAGTAAGCTATGAAGAGGACATCAGAAAGCAACAAACAGATAAATGGAGTCAGTAGGCAATGATCTGGCAATTGACGATTATGCAGGAAAATGCAAAATTCATTCTGGCAGGACGAATAAAGAAGAAATATGATCGAAACAGGGAGAGATTGCAGAGCACTGAAAGGCAGAGGGCTTGAAACATGGAAAATAGGATCAGAAGTCGGCCATTTGAGCCTGTTTCGCCATTCAGTATGATCAACCAACTCACTACTGTGTTCCTGCTTTATCCCCATATCCTTCAATCCCTTTAGCTCCAAGAATTAAGTCTAACTCCTCAACTGCTTTCTTTGACATAGAATTCCACAGGCTTGCCACTCTTCGCCTGAAGAAATTCCTCCTCATCTCGGTCCTAAATGATCTATCCCGTATTGTTATTAGTCTGTGACTACTGGTTGTAAACTCTCAGATCGTTAGGAACAACCTTTCTGCATTTACCCTGTCTCGTCCTGTTAGAATTTTACATGTTTCAACGAGTCCTAGCTGCTTCATCGCCCCAGTGTTGTCAAGTCCAGTGAATATAACCCTAACTGATCCAATCTTTCTTCATACGTCACTTCTGTTATCCCAGTAATCAGCTTGTTGAACCTTTGTTGCATTCCCATTCCAGACCACCCTTTGTGAGATAAGGAAACCAGAAGTGCGCACAGTACTCTCGTTGTGGTCTTTGCCTGGCCATATATAGTTGCAGCAAGATACTTCTAGTCCTGTGCTCAAATCATTTTGCTATGAAAGCTGGTATACCATTTACTACTTCACCCCCTGCTACATCTGAGTGCTTAGTTTTAGCAACTGGAGCACCCAGGTCTCATTGTACCTCCCTATCGCTGTTGATATAATCTGCCTTTCTGTTTTAGTTGTCAATATAGATATCTTCACATTCATCCACATGGTACTTCATCTGCAATGCATCTGCCCTTAATCAAAACTTGTCCAAATTAGTGTGAAGCATTTTTCGGTGCTCCTTACAGCTTATTCTCTCACCCAGCTTTGTGTCATCTGCAAACTTGGAAATATTACATTGTTACCTTATATAAATCATTAAATATTTACTGTCAATTGCTGGGGTCCAAGACTCGTCCCTGTGCTATCCCACTAATCACTGATGCCACCTGAAAAAGACCTGTTTATTCCTACCCTTTGTCTGATGTCTGTGAATCAGTTCTCTGTCTGTATCAGTACACTGCCTCTAATTGCTTGTACTTTAATTTTACATGCCAATGTCTTGTGTGAACCTTTTATTGAAAGCCTTCTGAAAGTTGAAGTAAACTACGTATACTGGCTTCCCTGTATCGATCCTATTAATTAAGTCCTTCTAAAAGTCTGGAAGATTCATCAAGCATGACTTTGCTTTTCATAGATCTGTGTTCACTTTGTCCAGTCCTGTCACTATTTGCCAAGTGCTCTGCTATTAAATCTTTTATAATGGACTGTAGCATTTTTCCCACTCCTGATGTTAGGTTAACCAGTCTAAAATTCTGTTTTTTTTTCTCTCTCTGTCTCTTATTTAAAATCCTGAGACTAAATTACCTTCCTGTGCTCCAATTCATTGGAGCTGTTCCACAGCTTCTAGAATCTTGAAAGATGACCACTGCTGCATCCGACTATTTCTAGGGTTGCTTCATGAAGTATTCTGTGGTGTTGATTATTGGTCTTGGGGATTTATCAGCCTTTAATCCCATTAATTTCCCCAACACCATTTCCCTACTAATGCTAATTTTCTTCAGTTCATCTCGCTAATGAGACCCTGTGGTTTTCAGCACTTTTGGGATGTTATTTGTGACCTTCTTTGCCAAGATAGAACCAAAATTAGTGTTTAATTGTCTGTATCTCTTTGTTCCCCGTTATACCTACCCTTGTTTCTGACTGTAAGGAACCTACATTTGTCTGCACTTTTTCTCTTCACATATCAAAAGACACTTTTACTATCACCTGTGTTTCCTGTAGGCTGACACTAATACTTTCTTTCCCCCTTAATCAAAGCCATCATTCACTTTTGCCGAAACTAAACTGCTCCCAATCCTCGCCTTTTGTGATCAATTTGTCCCTTCCTTGGATCTAATCTAACCCCTGATTTTCCTTGCTAGCCATGGTTGGGCCACCTTTCCCGTTTTACTTCTGTGCCAGGCAGAAATAAGCAATTGTTGTAGTGCCTCCATGCACTCTTTAAATATTTGGCATGGCCTATCCACAGTCAACCCTTTCTGTTACGTTCTGAAGTTTATCATAATTGGCCTATACCTAATACCATTGTAGTTTAATTTATTTAGAATCTGGACCCTTATCTCAGAATCAAGAGGACCTCTGATCTCAGGATTTGGGTGCCATGCATGAATCAGTAAACGTTAGTTTATAAGCCCAGCAATGAATTAAGCAAGCTAATAGAATGTTACTGTTTTGTTACAAGTGGTTTGAATGCAAAAGTAAAGAGGTCATGGTTAGTTCTGCAGACCGTACTTGGAGTATTATGTGCATTACTGTATTGATCACCTTATTTAAGGAAGGATGTAGATACTTTGAAATCAGTTCAGAGAAAGCTTATTAGTCTAATACCTGGAATGCACAGGTCGTAGGAGGAACTGTTAGAATAGCTAAGGTAGTCTTCTGTGGAGTTTACAAGAGCAAGGTATGACTTGATTGAAACATGTAAAATTCTTGATGGTGTATGTGGGAAGGAGGTTTCCCATTTTGGGAGATTTTAGAGTAAAGACAGGTTTTTTCTTCTGTTTTTCTGATTCATCATCATAGAAACCCTACAATGTTGGGCCGAAGGGCCTGTTTCCACAAGTCCTCGCTGACCCTCGGCACCCCATCCAGACCCATCCCCCATAACCCACCTAATCTACACATCCCTGAACAGTATGGGCAATTTAGCGTGGCCAATCCACCTAGCCTGCGCACCTTTTGGACTATGGGAGGAAACCAGAGCACCTGAAGGAAACCCAAGCAGACACAAGGAGAATGTGTAAACTCACACAGACAGTCACTGAGGGTGGAATTTTTCCCAGGTCATGCACTGGGAATCAAGCCCCGTTACTCCCTCACAAAATTTAAGATTTAATAATTATGCAGACTTCCACAGTTTACCTGTCTTTTAGACCTGTGCTGTGAGGCTGCAGTGCTAACCACTGAGCCAGTGTGCTGCCCCGTTTGTGGACTGAAATAGGCATGGTTTTGAAAAGTGGAGGAACACTGACCTTTTCAAAAGGAAGTTAGCTGTTACTCATTGGCAGTGCAGTTTACTCAGCTACTTGTTAAAGAACTAGTGAAAGTCAAATGACAGATGAATCGGAGTTAGCTGGCAGTGTGCGAATGAAGCTTTGGCAGACAACCAGCAGCTGGTCTTGGGATGAGTGACCAGTTATCGACGATGAAGAATTTTTTTTCCTACCAGCAACTATCTGGTTCTTGTCACCGAACACCTTGGTGGTGTGGATGTCTGGTCAAAGCTATTAGATCGCCGCAAGAGGATTACCTGTCTATCTTCTCCAAAGTAAAATCTACAGTAAGCCTCTAGAGAGCTAGTTTGTTTTTCTGTCAGCAATTGCTGACAGCTGTTAACCAGTAAGCTAGAGACTTCATAAATTTGAACCAACCACCCAGTACCTTCTCCAGACAAGTGACAGTACCTGGAGAAATAGAGAATCAAGGAGCAGCATGTCCTAACAAGCCAAACGGGCCATCTCACTGGTTGTTTTTTCGTGTCTGTAGCTCTGTGAGAGAGTCTAGTGGGGTAGGAGATGTCAATAAGGGGTTAGTTTTAACTAGTAGAGTTGTATGGTGAAGGTTTGTAATTGTTTTTGTAGTTCAAATCATTTATTTATAATAAATAGTAGGTCTTAAGTGGAGAGACTTGGCCCACATGTTCTGAGTTTGATCTAAAATACATGTAAATTGTGGAATTCTGCTTAATCATTAAATCTTAACTTTTGTGAGGGAGTAGCGGGGCTTGATTGCCAGTGCGTGACCACAGCAAGGAATAACAACAATAAAACCAGGTGTTACTTGAAAAATAAAGCCTTCTCCATTTCAGACAGGTGAGAACATTTTCACTCAGTGGTGAGGCTTTTAAATCCTCATCCTAAAGAAGGTTAAAGCTGAAACTTTGAACATTCAGGCAAAGTTGCTCTTGAGGAGTGAGAGGGTGACATATTTTCAGAGGAAGATGGGAAAGTAGGGTATCCAGATCATCAGAGATAAAAGGCACTGCAGATGCTGGAGAATCCGAGATCCTATGATGCTGCTCGGCCTGCTGTGTCCATCCAGCCCCACGCTTTGTTATACAGATCATCATGTCATATTGCAAAATGGTGAATATTCGAGGGGCCATGTGACCTACTGCTTCTAATTTAGTATGTTTGTATGCTGAAGGAACCGGCGATCTTGTTAATGTGCAAACTCAATCAGTTGTAAAGGGAATGAATGTTTGATGTGGTGGTTGGGGTGTTGATCAGATGCAGCAAGTTTTATTTAATTATGTTCACTATTGTTGGATCCACATTTATATAGGCAAACAAATGATCTTACCACAATACTGACTTTTGCCTTGTCACTTGTGTGTTCTAGGTGTAAAATGGTTGTAAAGTTAAATTAATATATATTGTTTTCTAATAATTGGTTCAGTCAGGGTGACTGAATCTCGTTGTTGTTCACTTGAGCAATCAGTCCTATGCTTTTGACTAACGTACTAGTTATTTGCACTTGGTAGTTGATAATTAGTGTTCTTATCCTTTGAACACTGCTGCTGTTCTCCAAGGAGGGGGAAAAAAGTATGTGAAGATATGAAACAAAAGAAAATTTATTTTGATGCCTTGGGGTAGATTATTTTCTTTGCCACCCCAAGTGTAAATGTAGAGACAAACAGAATGTTGGAAGAATGTAGAAGATCTGGTAGCATCAGAGCGAGAAACATTTAGCATTTCAAGTCTGGTATGACTTCTTGAGAACTGCCTCTCAGAATGTAAATGTCGTAAATATAGTAACAGTGTTGTATTTTGTTTCCTTGTCCGGGGGGGGGGGGCCTATAAAGTTGGATAGAGATACACAAAACTGGTATCTTCCATGTTGATAAATTTGTAAGCTTCATAAAGAAAATTTTGATGAGTCGCATTTACCAAGTATCTTCTACTGATTGCATCAAGGCGGCATGTATTCCACAATTATCTTTTGTGGAAGATTTAACAAGTTTGAAAAATGCATGTTCAGTGTTTACAGAACTGACATTGCAGAGTTCTCTCTTGATTTTGAGATGCTGCTTCCTGATTGATAAATCCAAAGACTCTAAGTAGTTGATTTTTTTTTTAAACAAAAGCGTTGTTTATATTTAAACATTTACAGAAAAGCTCATCTGAAATTATTTTTATGTTCTATGTGGGCATTTGAAATTTTAGCTGCATGAATTACATCGTGTGTATCAACTATTCTTCAGTTAATTCTGCTGGGAATATGTCAGTTCGACGGTTTCTCACCTGTTGGATTCACCAATGTAGACCGAACCGATTCCTAAAATTATTGTCAGAAGACATTGTGTGATATGATCAGTTTTGTTGATGGGTGTCAAAGATGAATAAAGTACTTATTAATTTTCTTGTAGGAAGCTGTTGGAAAGTTGCAGGAAGTTGCAAATAACCTGGAGTTTGCTCGTGAATTGCAGAGGAGCTTCATTTCATTAGGACAAGATGTAAGTATGCAAGAGATGGTTAGGGTGGGGAGCCAGTTACTAGGATAGTAACTGCTGTTATGTATTGAAGTTGAGTGTCACCAACTGTCTATCCACACATAGTCATAAATGATACTACATTGATGAATTATTTTCTTAGACCCTTGCTGCAGATATACTCGTTCCTTGTTTCACTTTTTTGTTGACTTGTTGTATATCCTTTGGTCAGTGAGCATCACTGGCAAGGTCAGCACTTGCTGCTCATCCTGAACTGCCACAAATTTGTAGCCTGCTGAGCTATTACCGAAGGCAGTTAAGAGCCAGTCACATTTTCAGATCAGGGAAGGAGGGCGGAGTTCCTACTGGACAAGGTATTGCTGACCCAGAGAAGTTGTATGTGTCCAGTATAGCTTCCTTGCTTTTATACTGGATGCTGCTTTTTAAAATGGAGGAGTCCGTATACCTGCTAAATCTACCCAATATCTTTCAATAATCTGTGTCTGTACACCCTCGCATATTGTATGTATTCTAATCAAAGAGGTAGGGAGGTGATGGCCTAGTGGTATTATCACTGGACTGTTAATGCAGAGACCCAGATAATGTTCTGGGGACACGGGTTCAAATCCTGCCACGGTAGATGGTAGAATTTCAATTCAATAAATATCTGGAATTCAGAATCGAACGATGACCATGAATCCATTGCAGATTGTTGGAAAAACCCATCTGGTTCACTAATGTCCTTTAGGGAAGGAAACTGCCACCCTTACCCTTATCTGGCCTACATGTGACTCCAGACCCACAGCAATGTGGTTGACTCTTAACTGCCTTTTGGGCAATTAGAGATGGGCAATCAACACTGCCTGGCCAGCGACACCCACATCCCGTGAATGAATGAAGAAGAGAAACAGAATCTCTTAATGCATCTCTGCATTAAATTTCACATGCTGTTTCTCTGCCCATTCTGCCAACCTGTCTGTGCCTTCATGAAGACCACCTCTGAGTTCATAATGTTTCCAAGTTCTGTGTCACATGGATGTCAACTCACTTCCTTGTTGAGACTGTTCATTTTATTCCATGGACTTCAGCTTTATTGACAGACCTTTAGTGTGGCACTTTTTCAAATGGCCTTTGGAAGTGGCCTGGACATCAAACCGGTTACGTTAATTTCAACCAGATTTTCACAAGAGGATTGTTGTAAAACAGAATTTTGCCTTAACTCAGTGCAGGCTTTCTTGAATTGACTTGTCTAATTGACTCTTAGAATTATCCTATGTGAATGTTTCTCAGATTTCTTTGCCAGCACTGAGGTCAAAATAATCAGCCAGGAGTTGTTGATTTTACCTTGTCCTTTGAACAAAGGTGTAACACTTGCAATTTTCCAGTCTTTCAGCACCATCCTTGTTTCCAAAATTGGAAGATGATGCCAGAAGTTCATTGACGTTTTGCCCTTGATTTCCTCCATACCAACATATACAAAGTTAGTGTTTCAGTACATTTTTTTCACGAAAGACATTCTCTGGAACTTGACTCGAGCTTTTCCACCGGTTGCCATGAGAAAATCTGATTTGCTTGACACTTTACTTCAAATTGCATATTTCAGGAGTGAAACAACCATATTCAGCAAGGAATTAATGTGTGTCAGTAACAAAAAGGAAGCTGTCCATCACTTTGCCCCAGTATTTATTTCTGAGTAGGTTTGTTGCCATGCATATTTAAGCTTGAATTTTACAAACTGACCAAATTAATTTGTTGTTATCTTTGCAGATCCAGAAATCACTGAAGAAAGCAGCTCGACGGGAACAACTAATGCGAGAGGAAGCAGAACAGAAGCGACTAAAAACTGTTCTTGAGCTACAGTATGTTTTGGACAAATTAGGTGATGATGATACACGCACTGACTTAAAGCAAGGTTGGAATGGGTCTCCTGTGCTTACTGAAGAAGAACTGGGAATGTTGGATGAATTCTACAAGCTGGTACAACCTGAAAGAGACATGAACCTCAGGTACTAAGTTGCTAAAATTCCTGGTTCTTCCTTATGGAAGCATCTGCTTAAAAACAGAGGTATAGCCTGAGTAAACTGATTTTATTGCTGTTGGTTTGGTCATTGTTGGGTGTCCATTGATTTCATTTTTTTAAAACTGTTTGTAACCAATTGATAAAACTGAGTGGCTTACTTTGCCATTTCAGAGGGCGACGTCTCCCGCATTAGTGGGTTTGGAGTAACTGATAGACCGGAACAGGTACGGACAAATGGGTTGTTTAGAACAGTGGATTATGGTTTTGTAGTTACCATTAGATTAATCTTTGAATTTCAGATTTATCAACAGAATTTAAATTCTACAAGCTGCCACCATACAATTTGAATCCATATTCCCAGCGCATTAGTTTGGAATTCTGGATTAGTAGTCTGGTGACCTTAGCACTAGACCAGCATTTTCCACTGCCACAGACACTTGGAACGTCGGGCTCAGGAGTAAACTATTTGTTTGGTGGCCAGGCTCAAAGGACCTTTCAGTAAGATCGTAATTGATCTGGTTGAGGTCTAAATGCCACTTAGCTATCTGGCCATCATAATTCTCGACTTCCTTGTCTAAAATCTTTTGAATTCTGCCTTCGGTAAATTCCAGGACCAGCCTCCCTACTTTCTTGGCAAGAAAATTCCAATTACGAGCAATCCTCATACTTGTTTTTCCTCATCCCACCTCACCCTTATCTTTAAAGACAGACTTCTTCATAAATTGTATCACCTGTTCCAGTTTTTCACTCGAGGCAAGATCTTCATTGTATCCACCTTGTAAAATCCCCTCAAGATCTTGCATGTTTCAGTCACATTACTTCAGCTTTTTCTTAACTCAGTGGGTGAAGGGCCAACATGTTCAACCCTTGTTCATAATATAATCCTGTCATTCCCGGGTCTGTCAATTTGTGAGAGAAAGGAGCTGAATGATGTGATCAGGAAGCTGTGGTGCAGAGAGACCTGGGGCTAGGAGGTGATTGAGAGTCCCGAAACAATAAGCCTTTAATCCCCTTCCTGGCTGTATCTTGTAAATCCAGTGCATTCATTTCTGAGTCAATTTTATGTTTACCTTTTGTAGTCTTGCATTATGTATTTGCATTATCAGGATACTGACACTGACGACAAAGACAGTGCCATAGCAGCATTGGAATCTTGGGTTGTAAAACATCAAGAGAAAGTATGGTCTGTTTATTGGCAAGCAAAGTAAAATTAAAAGTTGAAGATGGTATGAGTTGCCATTGTGGATGAGCACTAATTCCTGTTGTATCTAGCAGGATAAGTTGCTGGTTGAAGTAATGAGGTTTGTGTCTGATTTTAGGGCAAACTTCTTGACGTAATATTACAGTTTGGTTAAAAAAACGCCTAAGGCAAGTCTGTGCAGTGACCAAGTAATGACAGGTTAAGACAAGTGAGGGGGCCGTTGAGTAGTGTGCATACTTCCACCATGCCATGTCATATCAGTTTTATTACATTGATAAAGATGTCCCTTCAGCTTTTCCTTGTCTGAATGCTGCTACAACAGCTGCAGAGAAGATTTTATGAAGAGCGTCTATCTGATAGGAGGCTTTATCTAATCTGTACAAAAACCTGCTTTGAAATCTGTGCTCGTGAGTTGGCAACTGTGACACATTGCAACCTGTCCGTTAGTTTTTGAGAGATAATGTTTACAAACAGTTCACTAAAAAACGGCGTAAGCATAGTGGCTGGAACAAATCAGGTTAAAAAAATTTACCATTTTAACAATATACTATGGCATTGTGAGCAACCAAATCACAGTTTTTTAAATATATTTTGGTCTGTGTTTCATCACTTGCATTAAAATTCTTCACTTTTTCTGGTGCAAAGTGACATAACAAAGGGATGGTGTCAGGCTAATTAATTTATTAACTAATGCTGCAGATTCATTTTGGACAATTCTGAATTTACTGTAATTCTTTGAGACAGCTTGGGGTGGGGAAGGAGGAGGTAGAATGATTGGGGTTAAGTGTCTTAGAAATTTGGTTAATCTTGCACTTGTACAAGTACGAGACTATAAATAGGAAATTAAGCTCATCACTAACTTCAGTGCCATTTTAAGGTTGTATCTGATTTGCAGCCAAAGCATTTGTCAGTTAATTTAAGATAACATTTGTATATTGATAGTTCACATTTCGCTGAGAAAACCTTGTTGGCATTTACATCATAGTTACATTATAACTTAATCCACTTGGAATTATGTTGAGCATTGCAACCAGAATATGTTGATATCAAACTAGGGGGAGGCAATGGCCTAGTTGTATTATCGCTGGATTGTTAATCCAGAGACCCAGATAATGTTCTGGTGATCTGGGTTTGAATCCCACCACAGCAGATGGTGGAATTTGAATTCCATAAGTATCTGGAACTAAGAATCTAATGATGACGGTGAATTCATTGCCGATTGTTGGAAAAACCCATCTGGTTCACTAATGTCCTTTAGGGAAGGAAACTGCCATCCTTGTCTGGTCTGGCCTACATGTGACTCCAGACCCACAGCAATGTGGTTGACTCTGAACTGCCCTCTGGGCAATAAATGCTGCCTAGCCAGCGACACCCTCATCTGGTGAATGAATAAAACAAAAGTTGAGTATTTTGTTGAAGGTTGAACAAGTACGGGTGGTTTGGTCTAAGTATCACCGATTTTCTGACTCTGGTATTAATCCAGAGATTATGAATTTTGCTGTTTGGCTTTCTCATTTAGCTCTGAGCTGTGTACCTCCTCACTGGAACCTCTCTTATTCTCACTTATGTCACGGGTACAATGACTGGATCCTTTTTCCATTCAACTCGCTTTCCTTAAGCCCAGAACCAGACAGTGAACACTACCTGCAAGGAACGGTATTCAACAATCTAACCATACTTTGTAGCAATAAAACTGTGTTCTTTTTTATCCCACAGTTGAATGGCACCCTACTCTTTCGCAATCCCTGCTATTGTCAGTACAAGCAGCAAGAACCTCTAGCCTGTTGGATTGTTGCAATGGCTCACGCTCATCCATTTGCTACCTTTGGGGTCTCCAAGGGACCATTCTCTTCTTGACGACCCAGTTCATTTCTGGTCACATCTCCTCTTCCTGTCACCTTCGCATGCTAATGCAAAAGATACCTTTTTAACCTCTTGCCTCCAAACTGTCCAAGGTCCTAGGTGCTTCCAGGTGAAAAACCAGTTTAATGTGAGCATCTCAATTCAGTCCACAAGCTGACTCCAGGTTTCCAATTGCCTGTCATTTTAATCTCATTTGCTGTTGTGCTGATGTCTGTCTTCGGTACCCTGAAGTTCAGTAGGGAGTTCTCCTGTAACGCAATTTGGTTGTAACGCGATTGATGAATAGGGGATTGCTGTTTCTAATACACAAACTTATGTTGACTGTAACGTGATTCAGCATTGTTTTAAAATCGCAGCTCATTTAAATAGAAGAATAGACTCAATGCTATATTGATGGTATTAGTAAAAAATAAACTACAGTTTAAAATAGTGTTGTTAAAACATGCCCCTTTCTGCCTAGATTTTGTTACACATTTAACATATAGAATTTTTGAACTTGCTCATGTAAATCATTTCTACCAAAAGTTGTCCCTGTTAAACCCTGTTCTTATCCAGCACTATTTTGAATACAATGTTACTCTGGTTTACAATGCATTTTATTCTTACAATTAACTTCAATGCAGATGGGCTACGTAGGAAAGAAAGGTCAGATTCCTTTGGTTAACCTATCTGAAAATCTTTCTCGAAGTCTGTACCGATGAAATGTCAGGTCAGATCAGCATTTAAATGGATGAGGGAATTTTACTAAAAGTTGTTGACACGTCAGTGTTGGAGGAGTTTCATGGACAGTTGTTGGCTGTGAAATCTATCTCACAGTTTTGCACTGCTCACCTCTTTTTGGATGACACTCACGCTACCATGCAGTACTGACCATTGCTGGGATTTCCAGCGACAGAACTTTGTTTAAAGCCTAGCTGTCACTTCATTGCACATACAAGGCCAGATTTGTATTGCTTCTTTGCAGCATCACCTGTTTGATAAACTGTCATTATAACTGCAGCTGTAAGAGTGAAGCGACACAAGTGAGGAACAATTTTGGAAAATATAAACACGTGTTCTTTATGTCTCTAGCCCCACTTTTCCTGTAGGCCCCATTTAAATTGTGCAGTTTTCTATAATGCGATGTTACGCTGGAACGCAACATTTGTGTTATAACAGAGCCCCGTGTATGGGAGAGAAACTGAATGCAAGTTCAGGGGACAGCACTTAGCTTGTGCTTAGGCATGTGACAGCCTTTGCTCTTGACGTCTAATTTGACAACTTAAATCTGCAATCTCTGCCCTTGTTTACTTGGTTTTTGTTTCAGTCTTACTTTTGCTTACAGGTGGCAGCTGTTCGTCGTTCTGCCATTCGCACCTCTTCTGATCACAAGACTTGCTTTCCAACCACTTGAGCTGTTCACTGCCAACTGTTTGTTATAATTTCCCTTTTGCCCACTTGACAAACATCTTCCCTTTTACCACCTCATCTGTCCAACTCTTTCCTAAAGCTCATCACATTATATAAAAACTGATACAAGTTTGAAAGGTCATTGTTCCAAATGTCTCCTTTCTCAATTGTTGCCTGATCTGCTTGCACTATGCAGTTTTTATTTGACTTGCAGCATTTAGCTTTTGTCTTTTTTTTTGTGGATTACTTCATGGTTTATATTCAAGTCATAAGCTACTTGAAACCAGTGAACCCTTTTTTTGGCGTTGCTTAGGAGGTGTAGTGTTGTTGAAGACTCTTGTTAATTGGCATGTCTTTCGGCTGCATTGTTAACCCGAGGCCTCAACTGATGACTTTGTTCATATGAAAGGACCAAATGGCACTTGGAGTAGATTGTAAGTCTTCTTTTGGAATTTGATTAATTCAATAGAAGCAGTTTGAGAAAGGTTCATTAACTACAAAACGCCTCAGCATATTCTGACCGTTAGAAGGTGCGTGCAGTTGGAAATACTTAATTTTGCTCTTGTTGTACTCTTTAGGTCCCCCTCTTTATCTTTTGCATCCCTCCAGGCTTAACGTCATGGGGTAAAGATGCAACGTGGGGATAATCATGTCATTAGATGCTCACTTTACAGGCTTGTGCTTACATTATTTTCTGTTTTATAGGTTGTGTGAACAATTTGAACAAGCATCAGTGCACTTATGGGACCTGCTGGAAGGGAAAGACAAAAAAGTTGGGGCCACAACTTGTGAGTAGCTGAATCAAAACTTTTTTTTTGTCAGGATTGCAAAGTAAAGCTTGGTTAGAAGATTAAGTTTTGTTAGAAGGAATTGATATGACATTCGAGCTAACTTTGTTTTTGCAATATGAGAAAGGCTTGATCTGGTTAATTTCTGTTTTGCAGTTATGTCACTGCCACTGTCAAACTAGTCCTAAATTTTGAGCTTGATTGGCTCACCGAGCTGCTTTGTTGTTTTGCAGACGTTTTGTTCTGTGCTTGGTAACATCCTCAGTGCAGCCTCCGATGAAGCATTGGTGTGTTTTCCCGCCTGGTTCTTAAACTCTGGGGTCTGTTGAGATGAATTGCCTCACTTCTGGTTTTCCTTCATATTGGAAAGTATATGGGATTGGGTTCAATGTGTTTATTAATAGCATGCTTCGTGGAGTGCCATGCTTCCAGGAATTCTTGTGCTTGTCTCTGCCTAGCCTGTCCCAGGATCATCTTGTTATCCCAGTGGAAGTCGTGGTTCTCCTTGTCCATGTGGATTGAGATGATTGAGTATTGGTCCTGTCTTTTTGTAGCCAGTTGGCGTTCATGTACTCTTGTTGTTAATTTCCTTCCTGTTTGTCCAGTGTAGTGTTTCTCGCAGTCTCTGCAGGGGATCTTGTCCATGACATTGGTCCTGTCCATGGCGGGGAGTGGGTCTTTAGTTTGGGTGAGCACTTGTCGTAGGGTTGATGTGGGTTTGTATGCCACTCTGATGCCCAGCGGTCGTAGAAGTCTTGTGGTGAGTTCCGACGTGTTCATGATGTAGGGTGGTGTGATGAGTGTGTCGGGGAAACTGTGGGAAAACTACACCAAACAAAAGAGCGCAACCCGCGAACAACTCTACTTGCTACATGGATGCCTCAGGAACCAGGTATTACCATGCAGTGTGAAGTACAAACCACCCATCAACAGCCCACAAGCCCGGAAAACAGCAGAACAAAATGGCCGCAAGATGGTAAGGGTAATGATAAATGACGCACACAACCGACTCCACAAATATAAGAGAAATTACGCGCCAAAAAAACATTATTCCAGGAAGCTACCAATCAAGACTGGACAACTGACATGGAACGAGCAATTAACGTTAGCCGACAGACCACAATAGCCAAGAAAAGATCGACCCTGCAAGACAAGCTAGCCACACTTACCCACAAAAACGACAACAACAGAACAGACACATGGATAAGAAACCTCTCTGACAGGAAACTGACAGACACGGAAAAAGTCGTTCCCACCCGAGGACTGAACTACAACTACAGGAACACCAACAAAATAGAATTCCTAGCTACACTGGAGGCCACACTCAAGACCACCAATATCCACGAAGAAACACAACGAACTATAAGACAGACAGTAGTCCCGACACTAACGAGAAGGAGTGAACTCAACACCCTCCAGTCACGGGAAAGACCAGCCCTGGACGGATTAAAGAAGGACAAGAACATCACAGTACTACCTGCAGACAAAGGGCGCATGACAGTGATAATGAATGAAAGGGACGACATCTCCAAGGCACAAGCACTGCTCGCTGACGAGAATACATACCAGCCAGTACAAACTGCAACTAGGCAACAGAATCCTCTACACGCTCAAAGACTTAAACAAACTGGACAGATCAACAAAACAGACTTCTTAAGAACAAAACCCGAAGAAACCAACACATCCCGATTCTATGGCCTCCCTAAAGTGCACAAGCCGGAAATCCCCCTCAGATCCATAGTCTCCTGAACAGGCACTCCATCGCACAGATTGGCCAAAGAACTACAAAGAAGACTCGGGCACCTAGTCAACAAGTCACCCCATGCTATCCACTCAGCCCAAGAATTCCTCAACTCCATCAAAGACATAAAGATCGAGGACAAAGAGACCACGATATCGTTTGATGTCACTGCCCTATTCACATCAACAGACATAGCACTGGCAAGGGAAACAACGACAGAACTACTTGAACAAGAACAGTGAAACCGTCTCCAAGGACAACATGCTCAAACTACTGGACGTATGCCTGACCACCCACTTCACCTTCAATGACCAAACATACGAGCAAATCAATGGGACACTCATGGGATCGCCTATCTCTGTTCTCATAGCAGAAGCAGTGATGCAAAGACTGGAAAGGACTACCCTTCCACAAATCCAACTTAAACTGTGGATATGCTACGTAGACGACACCTTTGTCATCATTAAACGGACCAAATTAGAAGAGAGACACAAACTTATAAACAACACTCTCACCGGAATAAGATTCACCAGAGAGGTGGAGAAGAACAAACAGCTCCCATTCCCGGATGTCATGATAGAGTGCAAGACAAATGGGGAACTGCAAACAAAAGTACATCGAAAAGCCACACACAGAGACCACGTACTGAACTTCAACAGTAACCATTCCAGCACACACACACGAAGCTGCGTGCGAACACTATTTAAAAGGGCAACAACACACTGCAGCAACACGGAACTACGCCAAGAGGAAGAAGAATACCTCTTCCAAGTGTTCAAGGATAATGGATATCCAAAGAACTGGGTCAGAAGAAGCCTACACGAACAGCATCAGAAAGATTCTACACGCCCCGACACACTCATCACACTACCCTACATCAGGAACACATCGAACTCACCACAAGACTCCTACAACTGCTGGGCATCAGAGTGACACACAAGCCCACGTCAACCCTACAACAACTGCTCACCCGAACTAAAGATCCACTTGGATAGGACCAGCGTCATCTACAAGATCCCCTGCAGAGACTACGAGAAAACACTACATTGGACAAACAGGAAGGAAACTAACAACAAGAGTACATGAACACCAACTGGCTACAAAAAGACACAACCAGTATTCACTCATCTCAATCCACATGGACAAGGAGAACCACGACTTTGACTGGGACAACATCAAGATTCCTGGGACAGGCTAGGCAGAGACAATCAATTCTACACCAGAATTCCTGGAAGTATGGCACTCCACAAAGCATGCTATTAATAGACACATTGAACCCGACACCATATACGGTCCACTACGAAGGAAAACCGGAATTGAGGCAATCCATCTCAACGGACCCCAGAGTTTAAAAACCAGGCAGGAAAACACACCGACGTTTCATCGGAGGCTGCACTGAGGATGTTACCAAGCACGGTAACGAAACGTCTACGAGACAAATAAGCAGCTCGGCAAGCCAACCAACTCAACCCTCACAACCTGAGCTACAGATCTACTCCAAAACCTTACTAGTTCCAAATAGTTGCCACCAGTGATTGAACCCAATTATGGAATTGTTACAGCGTAGAAGGAAACTAATTGGTTTATTGCTTCTGCACTGACTCTCCAAGCCATTTCGCCGTTTCCCTGCTGTCTTCTCATAAGCTTGCACATTCTTTTCCAGATAGTAATCCAATCCCTTTTGAATATCTTGATTTGAACCTACCACCTCCTCACACTGAAACAGTGCATTCAAGACATCAGTCACTCATTGCGGGGAGGAAAATGTTTTTGCTCATGTCACTGCTGCTTTTACAAGTTACTTGTGTCTCCTAATTCTTGGTCATTCCACAACGATAATATTTTCTCCCTGTCTGCCCTTTCTGGACATCTCATGACTTTGAATACTTTGATCAACTCTCTTGTCCACCTTCTCTTCTCCAGGGAAGATCGTTCCAATTTCTTAAGTCTTGGTAACTGAAGTTCCTCATCTATGGAACCATTCTGATGAATCTTCTTTGCATTTTTGCCAATTCCTTCAGACTGATAGAACCTTTGCTGATTTTTCATTATTTTTATTTAACACTTCTGTCAGTTTTGGTTCAGAGCTGCAAACTGTGTGAGCTGAACGTGATCTTTGAATTGTGTGCAACAGCTTGTGCCTTTTAAGAAAAGGAACAAACAAGCTGTTGTTTGTGAGGCCAGGCCTGGCATTTAGTTGCAGGTTGGTCCTTGATCAAAGGATTTCGTAGACTTTTCAACACCAGCAGAAAGCAATATGCTTAACCAGCAAGTAGATGTTTGGCCATGAGCGAGGTCAGTATCTCTGAATTGGTGCTAATAAGTGGAAGGGACCATCATGGTCCACCAGAGAGAATACCAGGGTTTGAACTGGTTTTGGACTTTTTCTGAGAGGAGTTTGGCTGTTGATGTTAGAGCATGAAGATTTGAATCTCACTGCCTAACCCCTCATAATCAGCTATTGGAAGTTCAGAGCACGGTAACTAAGCTTTAAGTGTGACTGTAACACCGTCATAATGAATTGAAAAGGTGGTGCTGTTTAATGTTTGCACAAAATCAACTATGGCCGAAGGGCCTGTACTATGCTGTACGCTTCTATGTTCTAAGCAATCATATATATCTGTGGAACAACATGTAGTGAAAACTGCTGATGTAATCTCACTTTATAAAAAAAGAAATTTATTTTTTAGTTGTGTTTGTTGGCCTGTTTGCCCTTTGTGAATAGGGTAAAAACAAAAGTTATTGGGCTTAAATTGTAGACGTGATTTCAATTATTTTGTTTAATTTTTTGCTGTGCTTAAAGTTACTGTATTGTTGATAAACTGCGAAGTCTTTTGTTCAAGCTGTAAACCTGGTGTCTAGAATTGATTATTCACAAAGCCAGGGATTGGTCACTCAGACCACTGGGGTCAATATTGAGAGTCTTATTCCACTGTGTTGCAAATACAGAGTTGAGCTGTCTGTTTGCTTGTCATAGCAATACTGTTCTTAAAATGCAGATCCCAAAACTGGATGCAGCATTCCAGTTGAGACCAAGCTAGCATCTTGCACTGGTTTAATGTAACTTCCTTGCCCTTGAGTAGTTGATTTGCTTACTGGGACTTGTTTTACACAAATAATGAGGCATGGTTTACCATGAAACCTGTTTTATTATTGTTGAAACGCAAAATATATATATCTGTATATAAACCTGTCTTTCCCTTTAATTTCTGGAGTAACCTTACAGTTCTTAAATTACTATGTTCTCCCACCTGTTCAAAATCTACTTTGGGGCTGCTAGATGGTAAAGAAATTTATACTACCCCACTTATAACTGGCCGAATTGAGGTCGAGGCTGTTCTTCTCACTCCCAATGTTCCTGCTGCTTGTGCTGATGTTGTCTCTGGAGTGTCAGCCCTTTTGATTCATATACAGTTCTCAGGGTCATCCCCAAGTACAAAGGCTTACTGTTTTCCACTGTTGGCGTGGTAACTGACATCCAGATTGCTGCTGTGTAGTTTCAGCAGTTTGACACAGCAATGGAATTAGCATAAAGCATACAGTGTAGTTAGTGCTTAACCAGCAAGTAGATGTTTGGCCATGAGTTACTCCTTATGTATGAGTTTATGTCCTGGAAAAGTGTTAGAAAATGTTAGATATTGTAATTTCCCTCCTCGTTGAAACCCTGCAGTGTTGTCTTATCAACACATACTCAGTATCGCCATTCAAGGTAATGGCTTACATATCTATTTGGCCTGATCCAATTTGACAGTGAAATATGCAAGTTTCCTCGCTTAGTATCTTGGTTTTCTTCCCAGCGTGCCATTCATTTGGCTCGTGTTGTTTTCAGTGACCCAAAAGAGTTGTTATTTTATAAAGAAGGGACATTCCACTAACTACACTGTATGCTTTATTAACTGCTTCCTCAGTCTGTCCTACTGTCAGTGACTTATGCATATATTTACTTGTGTCCCTCTGTTCCCCACCCATTTAGAGATGTGCTGTTTATTTTGTGTTGTCTTGTGAATGTTCTCACTATAAGAAAGAATCACCTCATTTCTCATAGTTGCACTTCATATGCTGCCTCTGCCCATTGCAGCACCTTGTATGACCTTCTGAAATTGTACACGATCATGCTCTCTATTTACTCTTTCGGTTTATTCATGTGCAAATTTTGTGTTAAGGATTTGGAATTCCAACGTTTGGAATTGTTTATTCATTCATGGATGTGGGGTATTTCTCGCAAGGCCAGAGTTTGCTGCCTGTCCTGAATTACACTCAAGTCAGTAATGGATTGCCTTCCTGAACCTCTGTCATGCTTGTGGCAAAACTACACAGGCATAGTTTGTGAGAGACTTCAAGGATTCTGACCCAGAGAACAGTGAAGGAACAGTACCATTCCAGCAAATCAGGATGGTGTTTGTTTCTATGTAACTGCTGCCTTTGTCCTCCTGGGTGGTGCAGGTCGTGGTTTGGAAGGTACTGACAGGGAGCTTCAGTGAGTTGCTGCAGTGCACCTTGTTTTTGATGTCTACTGTTGCCACCATTGTGGTGATGGATAGGTTGCTTTGTCATGGATGATGTCAAGCTTCTTATTTTGGAGCTGCATTGTAGATGGTGGATAGGCACTGAAGAATCAGAAGGTGCATTTTCTAGTCTTTGACTTCTGTGGTAGCTACAGTACTTAGATGACTGGTCCAGATCAGTTTCTGGTCACTGGTAATCGACAGGATGTTTGTCGTGTGAGATTTAGCGATGGTAATGCTATTGAGTGACAAATGAAATGGTTGGAGAGGGTTATTGCCTGACATGGATGGCAAGAATGTTATTTGACACTCGACTGAATAAGCTAAAACGGCAACCACATCTTCATGTCTTGGGACCTGGAATGCTTCAGTGTTTCAGAACTTGTGAATGGTGCTGAACTTTGTGCAGTCATCCCTGTCTTATAGTTGAGGGAAGGTCATTGAAGTAGTTGGAGATGGTTGTGCCGAGGATACTACCATGAGCAACTCCTATGGAGATTTCCTGGAGTTGAGATGACTTTAACAGCCACAGCCATCTTCCTTTGTGTCAGATATTACTCGAGCCAATGGAGAATTACCCCTTTTGACCTCTGCCAAAGACATGCATGTTTATGTTGAATAAGAAACCGAAATGAGACCCTGCAATCAGACTATATGGATGTTGGTGGGAAATTGAAAGCAGGACTTCATTAGTAATCTCCAAATCTACTGCTGCACGGTAGTGAGTATAGACATAGAAGCATAGAGCAGGTGAATATGTGGCTGGAGATTTCAATAGGAATAGAACCACTGTCCTCGCATGAGGTCTGTTAAATTCTTCTGAGGTGGATTTAAACTAGATGGCAAGGAGATGGGCCCCGCGCAAGGTAGTTCGGGGAGGGCAGTGCTTAAATGAAATTTGAAGTTAAAACACAAGTCTTAGTGGCAGAGGGAGCAACGGCTCAATAAGAAAGGAGTGAGTTTAGTAAGGCTAAATGGAATCTATTTTAATGCAAGGAACCTGCTGAATACAGTAGATGAACTGAGGACACCTATAGATAAGTGGGTGGAACGATATATCAAAGCAGTAGCTGTGACATGGCTGAAAGATGGGCAGGATTGACAGCTCCTTGTTCCTCGTTATAGGTTTTCAGATGATATAGAAAAGACCAGAGAAGAGGAGGGTGTGTCACAGTGTGGAGCAGGAATCCATTATAGTAGAGGGGGATGATGCCTTGGAAGGACCTTCAAATGAGGCTAAGTACATGAAAGAAGCAAACACCATTGGGTGTTTATGATGGGCCCCGAACAGTCAGAGAAGTGTGTGAACAATGCAGTAATAGCGCAGGATTTCAACTGCTGAAATATTAATTTGGATAATTTTTTTAGTGTGCAAAGTAGAGAGGGAATGAAATTTTTAGATTGCATCCTTAGTATATAACCCACCAAGGTGGGGAGGTGCAGTTCTGAACCTGGACATGGGAAGATATGTCAGGATGGGGAGCATTTTGGAGATGATTATGAAAATCCAAGTTATGATCATTCTGGAAATGAATAAGGATGGACCAGGTTTTCAAAAAAGAAGTTTGAAATTGGTGCAAGGATAATTTTACAAAGATAAGATATAATATGGCCCAAGTGGACTGGGGAAACAGTTCTTTGGACATAAAACTCTGTAGGAGCAGTAGGAGGCAATCAAGCAGGAAATAGCAAGAGTACTGGGAAAATTGTGTTCCTGTAAAGACAAAGAAGTGGTACCAGGATAGGAGAGCCCTAGATATCAAGGGACATAAGGATTAAGGATGAGCAGAAGAGAAAAATTTGTGACACGTAATGAGAACTCAGTACAGCAGTGTCATTAGCGGAGGAAAAGATGTGCAGAGGGTATCTTAGAAAATAATTCTGGAAAGCAAAGAGAGAGCGTGTGAAAGCATCAGTGGGTAGAATAAAGGGAATACAATGGGGTTTTTAAAACACAAAGACCAAGAGAGTAACAAGGGGAATAGAAGGGCCCGTCAGGGATTATAGAACTGGCCTGTGCGTGAACATGCAAGATTTGGGCACTATCCTCAATGACTACTTTGCGTTGATGTTCATAATGGACAGGGACAGCACATGTGTAGACATCAGTTTGGAGGATGGCAAAATATTAGAAATTAACAGAGGAGAAGTACTAGACACGTTAGCAATCTTAAGTGGGGATACGTGTGAGCCTGGATGAGATGTATTCCAGGTTTTGGAGGGAGGGAAAAGAGGAGATAGAACGGGCCCTGACAGTAATTTTGAAATCATCTTTGGCCACACGTCAGATGGTAAAGACCTAGAGGACTGCTAAAGGTTCTCCCATTTATTGAAAGAGTGTGTTGAAGGGATAGATGAGGAAATTACAGACCTGTCTTTTTAACCTTGCTGGTGGGAAGTTATTAGAAAGAACTGAGGGGCTAAATATATTTGCACTTGGAAAGACCAGGATTAATCTGGGATAATTGGCATGGATTTGCTATGTTCGAAAGACTTGATCGAATTTTCAGATGACCAGGAGCGACGGTGAGGATAACACATTTGATGCGGTCTACGTGGATTTTAGCAAGGCTTTTGATACAGCAGACTGAGATAATGGAATCAGGGCAAAGTAGCACATTGGATCCAAAATTGGCTGAAAGACAGGAAGCAGAGGGTGATGATGGAGGAATGGTTTTGTCTGTTTCTAATTGAGGTTTCACATGGCTGGGGCCCTCATTGTTTGTGATGTATATGAAAAATTTTGAACTTAAATTTAGGGGTATGATCAAATATTTGTAGGTGGCGTGGGAATTGGTAGGATGCTAAATTACAGAAGGATGTCAGCGATATTCATGTGCAAATGGAATTCAGATGAGAAAAATGAGAGGTAATGCATTTGGGGAGGCTAACCAGGCAAGGGATTACACTGCAAACAGTCATACCTGGAAAGCCTTGAAGATCAAGAAGACCTTAGTGTAGCAAATCCCCAGATTCCTCAAAGTAGTAGGGAAGGTAGTTGGTGGTTGAGAAGGCATGTAGGATACTTGTCTTTATTAGCTGAGGCATCGACTGTCAGAGCCAAGGAGGTTGTGCTGAAACGGGATAAAACACAGTTTAATTCGCAACTGGAGTATTATGTCCAGTGCTGGTCATCACAGTATAGGAAGGATGTGATTGCACCATGGTAGGTGTAGAGAGATTTACCAGATGTGGTCTGGAAGATCTGAAATATGAACACATTGGATTGGCTGTGTTGTTTTCTTTGGTGCAACAGAGATTTAAATAGGACTTCATAGAGCTGGATAAGACTGAAAGACAGAGGGTGGATAAGGAGGTATTTTTTCATCTCTGAGCTCTCTTGCTTGCAGTGTTGAAATTGTGACCACTAGCTGCTGACATACCAACAAGTGGAAACAGAATATCTAACTTTACCCTTTCAAAATTATTCATAGTTTTGGAACACTTCCTTGAGGTCACCTCTTGCCAGTATCCTGTCACCACGTCACCGTTTATTTGCATGTGGAAAATCCTTGACATTGGTCCCGCTCCCTCAGTGAACAGGAAGTCTGGCATTTCTCTTTTTGTCTGTCAGCCAGGGCTCCCTGATTGGACCAGATTAACAGCTCCAATCAGGGAACTCATTCTATGAGATCCAGCTGGCTGACCTCATTACAGTCACTACATCCCATCGTCTCTGAGTCAGAGGCGGTCTGTAACGCATAGGAGCTTGCCACTATCCCTGGAGCATCTTGGGAGTAATTCACACTCTCCTCCTGGCAGCAAGGGCGTTGATGTGGTGAGATCCGCTGTGCCCATCTCAGATTCAGAGGTCTCTTCAATACTTGGAGAGGGTGAACCCACGCTTCTGACTGTTCCGAGGACCAGGGCACGTTTTGCTCCTGCACCACACCCTCATATGGTCCATGTGCTTGTTCAGGACTGTTGCTCCAACCTGAAATTTAGATGTCAGTGGTCCTGACCTTGTGTTGACTAAGCCTTTTATGCATGCGGGCCATTTCTGTGATTGCTACGCCAAACTTCGCCCCTGTCGTAAGCTCTCTGTCTTGCTTGGCAGAGTCTGCCATCCAGCACTGGTGCCCTGTGTTTGACGAATGAACTGAATGCATGTCCAACCACTTTGAGTGGGTGACCACAATGACTAAGAACGTTAAACTCATGAAAGCTGCATAGTCAACATGTAGCGGAGCCCTGGGTTTACCTGGCCATTCCCATGAATGTGGGGCAGCTGCTGCCAGTAATTCTTGTCCATGTTGGCACTTTGGGCTCTGTGTCCAGTCCTGGCCAACAGACATAACTCTTGCCAACGTCTTCATTTTGTAGACCCTTGGATGACCCTGGAAGATATCAGCCAGTATCTGATACTGACCTTTGCTTGGGACAATCACTGTTGCTCCCCATAACACTATGCTGTCCTCTGTTGTGATCTGCTGCCTCTGGATCCAAAAAGGATTCAGTTCTGGCTGTGACACCCATTTGGTTTCCCCCATCACCACCAGCTGTTCAAGTTTTTTTTGCCAGGACTGGATATTTCTGTGTCCAAAGTCCATTGCTGAACATGGCCTGAAGTTATGGTTGGCACTGCATTGTCCCCTGGTATGACTGGTGCTGCCATTCACAAACTGGACTTGTTTGATGATTCCTTTGCTTCCCCCCACCACCACCTGCTTCTGATTTCTGCCTCTACTTTTTCCCGAAGGCAAGTGGCAGTGGGTTGGCCATGCAGAATTGTGAATTACTTCCTGGTACCACATGCTAGGTGGCCTTGGTTTCTTAGATAGTCCCTGGACCTTCCTGAAAGACTTATGGGTATTAAATTAGGACTTCACTTGGGCAGCCATTTTATAATTGTTAAATATTAAGTCAGTCTACATGAATCTTAAACCATTTTGCCTTATCAAACTTGGGCATGAGCCTTCCAATTTCAATCACTGGTAACTGAACCTGCTGCTTCTCATAAGAGACTGGAACTGAAGTTGTGCCCTTAATCTGTAAATCTTCTTCAGTATAGGTTCTCAATCTAGCAGAGGTCTTGCGCAAACTTACTGGTTGGAGTCCAGAATGAAATTTGTTAAAGACTGGTTCTGTAATCACTGAAGCAGCCATGCTGGTATCGACCTCCATTAAAACTGGGTGACCATTTAGACAGACGTTTATTTTGGTACTGATTTTGATGTTGCGAAGAAATTTAACGGTTCCAAACGAGATGCAGGTGGACAGTTTAGGGTGTGCATTGTCCTGGACATGGTCTGTGAGTTACTCAGTTTAGGTGTCTTGGGATTCTTTTGTTGTCTTGAATCAGCATACTGGCAGCAACTACAGTGGCTTGCCGGCCCGGACCCTGAAGAAAATTTTAAACATTTGGCAGAGGCTTGGCTTTGTTTTGGTGTTTTGCTGTGGGCTGACCTAGAACCCCTCTGTTCACGATAATGTGCTGAACGTTGGTATGTAATTGCCTTCACTTAAGTGGTGTTCCTCCAAGCTCAAGCCAAACTGGCATCCACTTCCATTGGAATACACTGTTCTCCATGCTGCATTTAGAAATGATAAAGCCAGTTGTAGTGCCTGCTTAAGTCGAGTTGAGTAGGTACTTTTGCATGGTTACATCATTAATCCCATGCAGCAACTGGTGTCTCGGCAATACATTAAGGGTTAGACCAAAGTCACATCCTTTGCCAGTCGTCTGAACGTAGTCAAAAATCCTGATACAGATTCCCCGGTTCTCAAATTGCCAAGTAAAGCTGGTTGCATCTCAGAATGCGAGGAGGTCTGCGGTCGTAATATTGCTTAACTGAGTCCGTCAACTCTGGAAAGGTTTCAGTATCTGGTGCCTTGGGGAAAGTTAGGTTCCTAATAACACAAAAGGCTGTGAGGTCTGCAAGCTGTCAGAAGAATTACTCATTGCTTTTCATTTGTCCCAGCGTCACTTTTCTCTGGGGGGAGAAAAATGCATTCTCTCCAGATACTGGGCCCAGTCTTTGGCAGGGTCGAATCAAGCTTCCCAATGACGGCATGATGATAGAAATGCTTACCCCAAGTCAGACGACCGTTGCGAGCAAGTTTCTTCAGGAACATGCTTTACTCTTGTGGTCACTGAAATAATTCCACAGAGGCCGGTATCCTGTCACCAAGTCACCTTTTATTTAGGAAGGTCCTTGGCGCCAGTCTAGCTCCCTCAGAGCCAGTTCTTGAGTGTCAGAGCTTGTCAGTTAGGGCTTGCTGATTGGACCAGATTAGCAGGGAACTTGTTTCGGAGGTCAACCTGGCTGACCTCATTGCAATTACTACAGACTTCTGGAATACGAATGAAAGTGTCTTATCTAACCAACAATATGAAACTTAACCTTGGTTTCAAAGAGTCATGTTGACTCGTTGATGTTAACTTTTTTCTTTCTCCATTGATGCTGCCGGATCCAACTGAATTTCTTCAGCACTTTGCATTTTTATTTCAGTTCTCCTGCACCTGCAGTACTTAAATTTTAACTTGGATATTGTATATTTTTCGAAGTTTTTCTTGCACAGTGCTCAATGCATTCAAGTCACACTTCCGTCAGTTGATTTCATTTCTCTAATTCTACCCCACGAGGGTGTGTTACTGTCTGGAATAAATTGTTCCACATAATGGGTTGATAGCAATTGCTGGAGCTCTGACCCTGTAATGAGCTTAGTTAAGCTTTAAAGTAACACTTCGATGTGTGTAACTTGCTGTCTCCAATACATTTTCCCAATGGAGTGTTTGGCTAACATTTCCAGATTTGAGCTTTAATTTAGATTTGTTAGACCCTTTTCCCTCATGGAGAAAGGTGTAGATCAGGCTTTTTTCTTTGAAACTGAGACTGTAACTTGAATGTAAAAGGCCACAACAGGTTATTATTTGACCGGATAGTTATTAGTTTTCACAGCACACAATAGCACAGACTAACAACTAGTTGTGGTAGGATGAAGTCTGTTACCTAAAGGTATGCTGGATAAATTGTGTCAAGATGGGGTTTGTTGCGGAAGGGTGAAAAACTGAGGCAGTTTCTGTATTTTTCAGACAAGAGCTTGAAGGCAATTGTCAATAGACTCCTACAGAGTGGCTACTTTGACAGCATTCATAATCATCAGAATGGTGTTTGTGAAGAAGAAGAACCATCCCCTGTACCAGTTGAAGAACAGCCTCCAGAACCAGGTATAAAACAAGTATGATCATTTCTTGTTAAGTAGGGTATTTAAGTTTTAATGTGCGAGTTTGAATGTTACACTGCACTTGGTGTTGCAGTATCTGTTCATCAAGCTGAGTACAAAATATGTTCCAAAGTCACTCACTAACCTCGTGCCACGGCTGATTGATTTTCTTCCTTCAAAAACTTATTTAATCTATTGTTACTAATCATTTAGTCTTGTACAGTTATTTTAGTATATGTACTTCCTTCAGCCTATGGATTCAAATCCTGGAGGAGGCCACACCTCCTTGTCTCCCTCCCCACCCTCATTTAAATCATCACAGCGAATAGGTCATAAAAATGCTGCACCTGCACTAATTGATGGAAAGGACCAAATGACAAGATTTTAATCTCTGATAGCATATGAACATACAAAATTAGAGCAGAAGTAATCCATTCAGACCCTCTTTCGACTTCCATTGTTCCATAAGATCATTGTTAATCTGTTTGCATTTCAAATAGCACGTACCCATCCATCCTCCAATAAACTTAGTTTCTTGTTGGGCATGGGAATCAATCCTCTTCTGTCTGCAGGATCTTGAATGACCTTGCCTCCATCACCTTCTGCAACAGAGATTTCCAAATTCATGCAGTTCTCTGAGAGAAATAATGTTCCTCATCTCTCCCTGAAAAGGGCAGTCGCCAGTTTTAAAACAATATCTCGCTGTTGTGATGCAGAAGGGGACACTTCTTTTCTACATCTGTAGAGTCAGGACCATTTGGAATCTTTTACACTAGAGTCAGGTTATCCTTCTCTTGTAAAATCCAGTGGAAATGAACCCAATTTGTCCAACCTGTCCTCAGATGGCAACCTGCTTATTTCAGGCTTTAATGTGGTGAACTTGCTGTGAAACACCTCCAAGATGTTTACACGCTGCCTTAAATAAGATATAAAACTGCTCACAGGTTTCACAGTGAGGTCTCACCAGTGCCCTATATAACTGAAGCATGACACCTTCCTGTGCAATGGCAGAAGGTGTAACACCTGCCTATTTACTTTGTCTCTCCTCTCTATCCCAGGCCCAAAACACCACTTCCAGATGAACTATGCTTAATACCTGCACTTCACTCAATCTAGTCTTCTCACAATGTGGTCTCCTCTCTATTGGGGAAATCGAGCACAGCTGGGTGACTGCTTTGCAGAACACCTATGTCTGTCCACAAAAAAGACCCTGAGCTTTCAGTTGCTTGCCACTTCACACCACCGTGTTCTCCAGCCAACATCTCTGCCTCAGGCTTGCTGCAGTGCTTCAGTAAAGCTCAGCGCAAGCTGGAAGAACAACTCATCTTCCGCTCAAACCCCTACAACCTTCTCGACTTAATATATTGAATTCAACAATTTTGTTCTTTCCTCATGCTTTCCCCCACCCGTACACACCAGTCCCTGTCATCACATGGACTGCTACCACGCAGTACGCTTTGTCAGCCAACTAGTAGTTGTTCGTTTCCTCCAGACTTGGCTTTAACCTCCTTTGTCTGTCAATGTGTTTCTCTCTCCTTTGGACTCCATCTCCTCCTATTGTTCCCCCCCCCCCCCAAACCACTTCTCACTCTCTCTCACTACAAGGACCATCCCTCACCTAGCGGCCGCCAGGTCTGAAGAATTGTCATTGGACCTGAGATGGTGATGCCGATGTTTCTCCACAGGTGCCGCCAGATCTGTCAAGCAGTTCAGTTACTTATGGTGTTGTTGTAGGTTTCTGGCATCTGCAGTTCTTCTGGTATCATTCTATTGTTTTATGTTCAGTTCCTCATGTGATAAAGGATAGCATCTTGTCAACTGTCTTGATTGAGTTTTGTACCTGCATGCTCACCTTTTATGACTCAAGCATTAGAATCCTGCCTCTACACCTCAGAATTTCAGTTATGTCCCATTTGAAATAGCACTCAACTTTTTATTACTCTTGTTGAAGTGAGGTACTTAACTTCCCACGTTATTGTTCATCTCCCAGATTTTGGCCCACTGACTTAATCTCTGTACAAACTCTTCAGTTTTATTCACAACATATTCTCCAACTTTTGTTATCTACACAATTTAGCTCCCATGCATTGATTGCTCTCATTTAAGTGACTGATATAAACTAGAAAAGTTGAAGCCCCTGCAGGACTCCATTCCTCACATCTGCCAATCTGATGACCCTTTTGTGCATACTGTCTGCTTTCTACCAGTCAGACAATCTTCTATCTGTGCTAATATGTTAGCCCACACATCGACGTTTTGTTTTCTGCTCTTTGTAACCTTGACTTTTACCATATCAAACAAGGCGAAAGTGACATTGACTGTGCAGTATTTCTTGCCAACTTGCACTCAACTACAAAAAAATTTCCCTTTAAATGTCTATAGTTCCCATATCACAGTTATACAAACCTTTTCCCTTGAGGTGAATACTTAATTTTTCCAGAACCATTCTAAAACTGTTCTTGACTTGATGTAACCTGCATCAGTTTCTCATTCCTAGCTGGATAATTTTCTCAGTGCCAGCCTGACTTTGACTATGAAGGTTACACATGAGGTTCCTCCTCTTTAGCTGAAGCTAGGGATAATCTCTGAGCCTGCTTGAAATTCTCATGAACTTGGTCTCTTCATTCTGAGTATGAGCTGGATGGTGAACCATAGCATTCGAAGTTGTTTCTGCTCTGAGTACAGGACTCGCAGTCTGTCACATTCTTGCTGACTTCGATGGGTATCAGTGATATTTTAGGTAATTCTGTATGCTGTGAGTCTCTTCCCCTCCCAAAAGCCCCTCTCCTTGTTAATCAGAATTAGATGGACCTTACATCCAGGTAGAAATGTTACTTAACTACTCTCTGGAAGACTAATTGCAATCGATCTTGGAATTAAATCTACAGTTTAAACTACAACTGATTATGAGACATGACATCATTCATGCCTCCATGTGAATCTTGGAGACTAACAATCTACCCATAGTCAATACGGAAGCAAGTGCCAGTATTGACAGTTGGGCACCATGCACGTTACAGTGAGCCTCAGAACTTAGGAGTCCCGATTGCCACAAGTCTCCCAGCTTTCGTTGACAGAATTCTTTGCAGGTTACACACCCGGTTCGTTCCACTGTTTCACCTTTTATGAGAGTCTGAAAACAAGACAATAGTGTAAACTCTGCTTTTGTAACATGCAATTTTGGGTTGCATTGATTCATTGTGTGCGGTTCAGTGATTTTGTTCTTTTTCAGTGTGACTTTTTTTCTAAACTTTAAAATATGCATTATTTTAATGATTCTTTTGCAGAACCTGAAACAGTTGAAGAATATGTGGAGCAAACTGATGTTGAAGCAAGAGAGGTGAGTGATAATTACTGTCTAAGTGAAGAGCAACTGCAGACTTTGGTACAGAATGTCTACGTGTCTGGGTGTGCGAGCCACAAAAAATTGGTACGTTAATACAGCCGTATAAAGACAGGAGTGCCTCCACATACAAAATTTCTAGTTCTGATTTTTTTCTTATGATTTGGCACTAGTTGTAGTTTAGATCACATTTGTGACATGTCGTTCCCCACTGAAACAAATGACAATGGATGTGTTTAAAAAAGGATGTTATTTCATTACCAAGAGAACTGTTAAAGTGTTAAAGAAGTGCTGATTCACT
Organism: Ginglymostoma cirratum; assembly: GCA_024137785.1. Lineage (NCBI taxonomy): Eukaryota > Metazoa > Chordata > Chondrichthyes > Orectolobiformes > Ginglymostomatidae > Ginglymostoma > Ginglymostoma cirratum. The sequence goes on along the minus strand of JAHRHZ010000063.1, from coordinate 18,905,161 downwards.
GAAACAAAGTTGAATTCAATGTGGAGCTTTAACATGAACTTTTGAGAGTTGCTGCACAGAGTTCTACATGTTAGGAGAAGGAAACTCCTATTTTCTCCTTTAACAAAAGAAAATGTAGAAGTAAGTCTCCTTTTGGGTAGCCTTAAGACCCCATGCTATAAGCAAATTTATGGTATAATGAACTTGCGTTTTGTTTTCCTTGGGTGTAAAGTTTTTCTGTTTATGCTAAATGATGTGGTGCTGGAAGGTATTGTCCCTAATAGTTTGGTTGATGGTATCTTTTTTAAACAATTCAATTTGTTTTCCAGTTCGTAAACAGGCAGTTTATTGCAGAAACGCAGTTCAGCAGTAGTCAGAAAGAGCAAGCTGATGAATGGAACACGGAAACTGTTGAGGTAACTAATTTTGCATTTAAATGATAGGCTGCTTTGGAGAAAAAATGAGAAATTGTTGGGTTCTAGTCCATTCAATTTCTTTTCCAAGGCTGAATCTAACTGCAGCAGTATGCAAGTTTTTTGATTGTATAACGTAGATGTAGTGCAGGTTTATATTGGATTCTTAGTTTGACTGCAGATTTCATAATAACTTTGTTCAGGTGTCTTTATGGAGTTTTGAAAAGGCCTTAAGTTAGTAGTTGCTTTTTTCTTTTTTTAAAAAAAAATTGCATGCTGTTGAAGATTTTCGTTTTGCACTCCATTAGGGCAAAGGCAAGAATATAAAATGTAAAATGGAAGAAGGATCGATACTGTGTAGGAAAGAAATAGGTGGTAGCAACCTATAGGTATAGGGGGTATAGGTTTAATGTGAGTTGGTTGGTGGGGGGAGGTGCGGATTTAAAAGGACCCTGAGGACCAACTTCTTCTCAGAGGGGTGTTCAGTGTGTGAAATGAGCTGATAGAGGAAGTGGTAGAGGGTACAGTTAGAACATTTGAAAGGTATTTGGATAAGTATATGAACAGGAACGGTTTAGAAGGATATGGGCCAAACATAGGCAAATGCGACAAGTTCAGTTCAGGATACCTGTTCGGCAAGGATGCGTTGGACTGAAGGGTTGGTTTCTGTGCTGTATGACTTTATAAAAACGAGAAAGTGGATGGTGAGTGGCTGGTTGTTTTTTCAGTTGAATGCATTATCATCTGTGGAACATTCTTTCTTGTGTTTCATCTTTGTTATGACTGAATAGCAGTCTGAAATAGCATCTGGATTTTTAGGCCTTCTGTAACACAAGTATGTTTACATTGCAAATTGTACAATAGCTGCTGAGACCAGCTGATAGCACAAACAGTGTTTGAATTTGTAGACCTATGCATCTTTTCAGTAACTGCTGTACCAAGACTTTGCTGGAGGCCATTTGGGATGACTGCCAATTTGACATCTAGGAAATCTTTGCTGTAAAGGTAGCTGGATGCTCATGCATAATTCAAATATGCTGTATCTAGGGTTTGAAGTATGCGAAACTTGTGCTAAAATATTAAAGTGGCTACATCTTGCAAATGATCACCAAAGAAATATGTTGAACGATATAGATTCTCACTTTGACTTTGAATAATAAGTCAGGTTTTTTTCTAGGACATGGTAAAATTATATTTTGTTCTTGTGTGTTTCATTCTGGGATTAGTTGCTACAGATGAAAGTAGAATGACATAAATTCTTTGTTATGCGCCTTCTGTTATGTAGGTTGTAAATTCACTGCAACAGCAGCCACAACAGCAACAGGTACAGCCACCTACGGTAACTGAAAACCATGCACTGAACACTGTTCCTCCCTCAGACCCTTTGGTGAGAAGGCAGAGGGTACAAGATCTTATGGCACAAATGCAGGGAACTTTCAACTTCATACAGGTAAACAACATTCTGTGTGATTTATATCAACAAAGTGCTTAAAGCAATGTTGAAAGTTTTCTGTGTTTCTTAGGATGTAAACGTCAGCAGATAGCTGTGTGATACACAGCAAGCATTATTAAGATTTATGACGGTTTATGCATTATGAAGAACTTGGATTCATAGTTCGTGAGCTGGAGTCCAAGCTTTGGATGCTATGGTGTACCATGAAGAAAACGTTAGCTGGGAATTTAGTTCCTTGATGCTTACTCTGTCACAATCTTGGGTTAAATATTTGATGTTTTCTCCTTGAAGGAAGCGGGTACACCTGTGTGTGGGTCGGATTTGTGGGTACACCATGTAGCATGCTTATGAGGAACTTGTAGCCTGGTTGGGGACATCAAGGAGTCCAGGGCAGATGAGTAAACTGAACATAGTATTGTGCTGCTAGGTGTCATTAATATAGGGTGAATGAAAAGGCCTGTTGCAGTGGTTCAGGCCAGTCTGCTTGGGGGAGTGGTGGTGGATTCAGACTTTTTTTTTTCATTCTACAATGAAGAGCCTGTCTCCCAGAGGTCATGTCTTAGGACTTCTCAAAGCTATAAAACAAATTTGGAGTGGCGGGCAATGGATCTAGTTTTGATCTATGCTGTACATAGGTTCCCAATGACTTAGGTAACACTAAGAGAAAGATAGATTTGCTGGGTGTGTGTGAGCAATTAGTTGGAAAGCAATAAAGATTGTAATTTCTGGATCACTGTCTGAGATGTAAGAAAATTAACACAGGGTTGGTAAGATCAATGTTGTGGTTTCTGAACAGCAACTGTGATGTAGCCTGGGAGTATTCAGGAAGAAACGGTTGGAACTTGGGAAGTGTGCAGCAAAAATCAAGCATTGATTTTTAATCAACATAGAGATTTTGTTTGTTTGAAATGGGATGGCATGGTGGGTTTTTTTTTTAGCGTTCTCTAAAGCAGCATGTTCTCGAGCCAACCAGAGAGGCAAATACTAGATCTGCTCATATGCCATGAGATAAGATTATTTCATGACCACATTGGAGATGCTCCTCCGTAACAGTGGTCATTATTTGATTGAGTATCGCTATACATTTGATTGAGAGGAGAATGGATCTCAAGCTGGTGTTTTAACCTTGTATATAGTCATATCAAATTTAAACATTGGTGAAAAAAAAGTACCTTTTGTGGAAGCTGTTCACTTTGCACTTGTCAGAACAATTTGCAAGAAATACCGAAGTGAAGCAAAACCAAAAATTGTACTGGATGAAAGAAGAGTACTACACAGATTGCAGGCAGATTCTGATAGAGATGTTGTTCTGGAGAAGACATCAGTTGATGACAAATGATAGCTTTGTTTAAATTTTAACCAAGCTTCTCACTGATTCATGCATTGAGAATTGAAAAAGAGAATGACTATCATCTATTTGGTTGAGTTGAAACAGGTACAGGTTGTATGTGTTCTCACTGTCTGCACAGAACAGACGATGCTAAATTGGTCAGTGTAATTCTTTGCAGGCTTAGGATTACTTAGTAGATGTTGCACGATGGCACCTAATGTTGTGACACTGTTTTGTAAGGACTAACTTAGTTAGATGCATCTAACTGAGGTTTAAAGTGAGCTGGCATATTAGAGTATGGGATATGAGAGTGGAGATGCAGTGGCAGGACTTTCAAGAGCTGTTTCAGAATATACATAAGTGGTACATTTAATTGAGAAAGAACAACTCAAAAGGGAAGGATCATCCTTGGATAATTCAACAATCAACATAGTTTATCAGACAGCAAGAAAAGGCGCGTCATTGTTCAAAAATGAGCAGCAAGACGGAACAGAATCTGAAGAAGAGCAAGGAATGACAAAAAGTCGAATGAACAGGGAGAAACAGGAGTACTAGAGAAAGGTCGGTGGGAACAGGAAAGCAGATTATCATAGTTTCTGCAGAAATTAAAAAGATAAAGACTAAATGTGTTTTGGTCCTTGAGAGAGAGAAGCAGGTGAATCAGTAGTCAAAAATGGGGGGAGAGCAGATGTACTATATGGATATTTTATCTGTTTTGACTGAAAGGTGAAAAAGGATCCCCGATGTAATGTGCAGGAGAAGAAGGAAAGTAAGACAGTTAAATTAATCGAGGAATGAGTACCAGGGGGATTATTACATCTGAGAAGTGACATATCCTCAGGTCCTGAAGAGTTTGATGCTCGGTGCTTACTTTCAAAAATTCCTGAAGATCGAACAGTCCCATCAAGTGGAAAAATAATTATTGTCTGATCTTTAAAATAAAAAGTTTACTAATGCTTTTAACTTTGTTTCAGTTTGTAAATTTAATGTAACCTTTTACCTGTACCTTTTAATCTTGTTTGTATGAATTTCACTTGGCAGTCTGTTGTATGTCGGATGCACTTTGAATGTCTGTGCACAACATGAGTTGCATTACCTGACTGTTGCTCTAGTAGTTTAGTGGGAGGCTGAGGTGTACAGAATAGGAAGGTTGCAGGTTTAATCCTTAGCTAAGGTTTAACTGAAATTGGATAGAATAGCAGGTAGTTTACCACATTTTAAGAATTGCTCTTAACATGAAGAAGGAGATGATCAGTCTGGTTGATGCTTAAAAGTAGTCATTGAGGCAAGATTAGATTCAGCTGTTTTGGTTTCAAAGTTACAATCTGATTTTCAGTATAAAGACACGTACACGAAGATAAGACTGTTCAGAGACTTTGGAAGGAAGTCACATGATTGAAGTTTCCACTCATATTTTGAGCATTATTAACTTGTATAAACCACAAAAGTATACTTCAGCATTGGGTACTGCCTTCAGGGCAAGAAAAATGTTGATTTGTTTCAAGGCCATGTTGAATATTTGTTTTGTTTTTCAATTTGCAGCAAAAACTGTGAACTTCTTAATATTGTAACCGAAAAAATAAGTTTTTGTAGCAATACGAATTGTTTCAATGGGGTCTCATATTTTTGAGCTGGAAAGCATGTTGGCCCATCCTACCCTATCTAGACATGGAAGGAAAATTAGTTCGTAGTTATCCCAAGTGGTCTGTTTTCATCTGGGAAATCAAGTATATCTAGTTGAGTTCGAAACTTGGATATGAGGTCAGAAGATGTCAGGCAGATCTAAAATTTGCGAGGAATCATAGCAAGGATAGAACAGCATACAGGGAGACCGTTTGGGCCCTTGTGTCATCTCTGCTGGCTCTGTACAAAAGAGATACACTTGACCCCACATATTTTTTCCCCATATTGCAAAGTTTAGTTTTTTTTTGTGTATTTATCCAATTCTGCTGGAATTGAGCAGATCCCAAGGTCTCTATTATATTGTGTGGGAAAGACATCCTGTTTTATGTTGAGATAAAACGTTGTGGAGCTGGATGAACACAGCAGGCCGAGCAGGAAAGTTGACGTTTCGGGTTGAGACCCATCTTCATTTCTGAAGCCTGCTGTGTTCATACAGCTCCGCAACGTTTTATCTCAGATTCTCCAGCATCGGCAGTTCCTACTATTTCTGTTTTACGTTGAGTTGCTTCTTAAAGCTTTGCTGAATATGCCAGTTGGATTGCGTGGTTTGGAGCTGTACTTTGTATTTCACATGCTTGCTTTTTCCCAATAGGAATCCATGATTGAGTTTGAGAGTCAAACAATTGACCCTGCTATTGTTTCAGCACAGCCAATGAATACAGCACAATCCATGGAGATGCCCCAGATGATGTGTACACAAGGTAATTGATTGTACAGGGTATGTGTTTGAACAGTAAACCAGAAATTGCTTTTCTCCTTTTAAAGAGAACCTCACTTGAGAACCTTTTGCAAAACCGTCAATTAGATGTGTAATTGCATTTATATAAACCTTTCTGCCAGTTGGTTGGTCTTGTATTTTGTGTGCTTTGACCTTTGTAAAATAATCCAAAATATAGTCAGTTTTCTCAGATACACTAACCAAATCAAACTCGCTTGTCATCACAGCTCTTAACTCTTTCATTGTCACAAAATTGTCAGACTACTTGTACATGAGCAGAAAGCTTCTCCAATTAAGTATCAATGTTGGTTCTCAATCCATCACTCTCCCTGATGACACTTGAGATTCTCCTTGGCAACAGCAGATTGTTTGTGATCTTTGACCTGCTTGATCTATGTTGAGCTACTGACTACATATTCATATCATCCCTAAAAATGCCTATTTCTATCTTTAGCATAGCACATGTGAATCCTGCTTCCTTTCACCTTTTGCTTAAACCTTTATCCGTTCCTTTGTTACCTCAGCCTTTTGACTTTTAAACACACTTCTGACAAGCTTATGATGTATAACCTTACGTCAGCTTGAAATTCTCATTCTTGACTGCAAATTCCTCATAGTTGCACCCCTCCAGAACACACTAATCACTACAAATTGTAAATGCTGTCAGATGTCTGTACCTTTTCTATTCTGACATCTTGAATGCCTCCATTGGTGTGCTTTGAACTGGTCAATTTACAGAATTGTCACCTGAACCTTTTTCCTTTTAAAGACCCTTCTTAAAACCCCACTTTTTGACAAAATCGTTGGCCATAATGTCTAATATCTCTTCCTGTGGCCCAGTCTCAATTTTGTTACATAATGCCCCTGTGAAGCACTTGGAGAGTTTTACAAGGAATTCAAATAGAAAGTTCTACTGTTTTGTCATCGCAAGTATGTTGAGAAAATGTCGTTATCATGGCAACAAGTTCATTCATTCAATAATATGATTTGCCTTTTGCTTTAATTGATTAAATTAAGAGACTGTGGTTCTCATGCTAATCTTTTTCTGATTGTCTTGTAATATTTTTATTGTATTTCTCCATGTTTTCTTCTCTAGTGCACAGTGAATCCAGACATGGTCAACCGAATGCTGTTCCTGTTCAGTCTGAAGCTACACCGGTAATTTAACCTTTTGAATAGGCTGACTCTTGAATTCTAACACTTCAGAAAATATTAACATACTTTAAGTGACCAAGAAAAGAAGCTTAAAAATGAACAAAAATAACATCTGAAGTTAAGGGGATTGAGAAAGTAAAAGTGGCTGAGCCTAAGCGTTTGTAGTTGAGCAACAAGTTTGATGTTCTTGCAACTTGTGTGGAGTAGACTGAAGGCTGTAGTGTTGATGAGCACACTAACTATGGTCCAGAAGCCCTGAAGGTGGAGCGAGTTAAAAACCAATGTTGTGGTCGCATGGGTTAGTGTTGCTAGGGCATAGTTACTGTTGTCTGCAGCCAGTAGCAAGAATTCAGAAGATTATGTTGCCTTCTTTGTATCCAAGTTCAGGATATCTGCTCAAGTCTGGAAGGCAACTTGCATAAGGAAGCAGAAGATCTTGTTGTTATGGTCCATGCAGGTACCAAGAAAATAGGTAAGACTAGGAAAAAGATTTTTCATAAGATGGGGTATGAGTACCTCGGCAATAAATTTACAAGCAGGAACTGGGAGACTTTTTCATTCAATTATTATCTGATCCATTGTGCAAATTGGGATAGTGTAAAAGAGAGATGAAAACATAGCCCAAAAGCTGATAGGGAAAGTTGGTTCCGGTTTGTGGGATGTTAGTAGCAGTACTTGAGAAAATGGGGACTATACCCTTGGGACTGATTTGACTTGAACTGTGCTGTGGCACTGTTCTTGTGAATCAAAATCTAAGGAGGGAGAGAGGGCTTTAAAATAAATAGAAGGATGGAGGGCATATAGAGAGGAAGATTGAGTAAATTACAGGGAAATGAGACAACACATCAAGGTTACAATTAAGATAATGCTTAGCAAGTTTTGGTAGGAAGAAATAGTAATAGCAAACTCACATATGACAGCAGGTAATGCCAGAGGTTACAAAAAAAAAACTGAATTCAAGGCTCTGTGTTCTAATTCCACTAGCATTCACAACAAAAAATTGTCAGTTTAAGTAGAAATACACACGTATGACCTGATAACTATTCAAGGGATGCACCCTCAAGGAAACCGAAGTTGGGATCTGACTATCCAAAAGTATGCAACATTCAGGCAAGGCAGCAAACTGGGAAAAGGTAGTGTGGTAACTCGTAATTAAACACAACAATGTGACAGTAGTGAGAGGTAAACTTGGTTCTAAACTTCAAGACATTAAATTGGTTTGGCTGGAATCAAGAAACAGCATGGGGAATAAAACTGCTAGAGTTTATTTTATAGGCGACCAAACAGTTGTGTTCGTGTAAATCACAGTATCAATCAGACTTTTGAACGGACCTCTTTCGAGATGTTCATGTTGATTTCTGTCTGCTCCTTCTCGGCAGCTGTAGCATTGTGTCCTGCACTTTGTTCTGTTATCCTAGTGCACTTGTATAGTACTGTCTGCCTGTAAAGCACGTAAGACAACAGTTTTCACTGTACCTTGGTACACATGACAGTAACAGATCAGGAAATTAGAGGTGTATGTAATGAGTACTAAAGTAAACATCGGGCATTTGAAAAGGCATGTAAACTGGATGAACCACATTAGTACTACTGCTGTGGAAGGTAGAATATTGAAATTGGTATACAAGATGTTTTTCTTGAGCAGTACTTTGAGAAACCAATGAGGGAACTTGCTAGTTTAGATGCAGTGCTAAAGGTGAAGAGCTAATAAGTAATCTTGTAAATAAGCCTGTAGAAAAGTGACAGTAATGTGATAAAATTAGGAATTAATGCTTGAAAATCCTTCAATCAGCAACTAGAGTCTTAAATCTAAAGAAAGGAAGTTATTGAGGGTATGAGTTGTAAATTGGTTAATGTGGTTTAAGACACTTCCGTAAATGGCATGACAGTAGTCAGCCAATGGCTAAATTTCATAAACAACCCATAATTTCCAACAAAAATGCACATTGAAACCATCAGGATAAGTGTTTCAACAGTGACGAGCTAAGAAATTAACATTTGTTTTAGTTCTAAGGAAGATGCACGTAAATAGCCACAACAAATGGTAAGCCTTTGGAGGATTTGGAGCATCTTAGAAATTTGCAAAGCAGGACCCAAAAAAGTTTAAGCAAGAGAAAATACAATATGAGAGACAACTAGTGAGAAACATAAAGTGGATTGTAAAAGCTTTTATAAGTGTTTATTATGAAAATTAATGCAAAAAAAAGTGAATTGAAGTAGGTAAATTCATTGGGCCTGAACTACACTTAGGAGTGGTGAAACAGATAGCTGCAGTGATAGGACTTGCATTCAACAATCTATGGACTCTGAAATAGTTCCAGTAGATTGAAAGTTTTAAGAATGTAATTTTCCCTTTGCGAAAGGAAGGGAAAGGAAAACAGGAATTACAGACATTTCGCCAAACAGCAGGCGTAGGGAAATGCTAGAGCATATAAACAAGGAAGTGATAAGGGTACACTTTCACAAGAAGTGATAGGATTGGGCACAGTGAACTTTGATGTACAAACTTAAGAACTGAGTTTATCAGTGACACATGAACAGAATAGATGAGGGGGGCCAGTATAGTATATTTAGAAAATCATAACTTCTGATCCAAGTCCCATTTAAAAGCTGAATAATCAAAATTGAAGGATGTGGGATTGGGGGATGGAAACTGGCATGGAATTGAGAACTTGTTAATGAGCAGAACACAGGGAATTTAAATAAATTTGTCATTTTGTGATTGGCAAGCTGTGATGAGTCCGTGAAAAGATGAGCCATGATGTTATTGAATGGTGGAGCAGGCTAAACAGGCCAGACTGCCTGCCTACTCCCGATCCTATTTCTAATGTTCCTATGTTTTTATAGCAAGGATTAGTGCTTGGGCACCAATTATTCATAATTTTTGTCAAGAAGTTTGATGTTGAGATTAAACATTTGCAAGTTTGTAGATAAATGCTGGCCCAGCCAGTGATGCCCACATCTCATGAATGAATTCAAATAAATTACAAAACACTGAGTTAAAATATGAGTTGTCAGAAAGATGCGTAGGTGGTTCAGGAGAATTTCAAGTCTGCTCAATGAATAAAAATAAAATTGGTAAATAGAATACAATGTGGAAAAATGGGAAGTTACCTACTTTGGTAGGAAAGATAGAAAATCAAGTGTAGGGTTCTGATTTACAATCAGTAATTTTTTGATTTTTTTAAGTGGTTGAAATCATCCCCAGACACTGGCCTTAGTTAGGGAATGTGAAATGAAGAAGGCAGCAGACAGGGCAAAAGAATCTCTGCATTTATTTACAATACACAAAGTGAGTATGACTGAAGAAATATAGTTAAATGCAACGAACAGGGAAATTGACACAATCAAACTAGACAGAGGACAGTAATACTTTTAAAATACACCATCAGTTAGATTAAACACAATAGAACCTAATGACACCAGTTTTAATTCCAGAAACTTTAATCAGACTTCCAACCCTTGGATCCCAATGCACTGTCACCACCTGTCTTCCTCTCGGTGCTAGCTAGGTTGGAACTTTTGGGTCTCGGGAGTTTTGGCTCACCACTGAGGAAAACGCAGTTTTAAAGTGCGCCTGGTTGCTGAGGCTCTTGCTGTTAGTTCTTTCGGTTCAGAACAGGCCTCTGTCTGGAAGCGCTTGTTCAGATAGCACTTGGTTGGCTTCCCCTCACGGATGACCTTTGTTTTCATGATGCTCTTGGTTTGGCTTCCTGATTAAGCTCCTCTCTGTGGCCACTGTTGGTCTTGGTTCCGAAGTTTTTTGTTGGGGCTGGAAGCCTGTGTGTGGAAGCTGTTTGTGCAGAAGCTTGTTGTCGGTAAAAGTTCTCTCCTCTGGTGAGATCAGGGCTACCAGTTATACTGACTGTGAAACCCATTGTCTCCCCTGAAGTCTGTAGTTTTCTTTAAGCTCTTGCTGTTCTTTTCTGAAGTTAATTGGCCTTCTGATGGTTAGCGTATATGTGAATGGATTTCAATTGATGTTGAATGCCTGGTATCTCTGTAGGCCCCTTACTGACTGTGCTGGGTAGCCCGAGGTGTAAAAACTGTGTCTGGGTTAGAGGCTGGAAGAGCACAGCAGGCCATGCAGCACCTGGAGGAAAGGAGCAGTCAATGTTTAGGTTATTATCCTTCTTCAGGACAAGAAAGGTAATAGCCGAAACGTTGACTGCTCCTTTCCTCCAGATGCTGCCTGGCCTCTTGTGTTCTTCCAGTCTCCCGTTTGTCTGCCTTGGATTCCAGCATCTGTAGATTATTTTTTTTTGGTCTCCAATTAGGCTAGAGTCTGTTAAGTTGTTTGGTTGATTGTCATTTTAGAGAGGAGGTATAAATTGGGATTTCAGGCTGAACAGTCGTTCCAGACAGCCATGTCTGTGTTTTCCCCACACCTCAGCCTACCTGTTCTCTTTACTTTTAGAAGTTTTGAAAAGCCCAGGGCCTTATCCAGTTATTGAGACGATGGGCATTTTTGCTTGATATTCTTCAAAAATGAGCGACTGGAAGAATTGAATTTTCAAGGGACTTGGGTGTACTTTTCCATGAGTCGCTGATGGTTAACATGCAGGTACTGCAAGTGATTGAGGAGGCAAGACGTAATTCATTAGCAAAAACTTAATATATTGCAACAACACAAAATATTTGTGATAGTCTTCAAAGATTATATTGTCGCTTGTATTTTTCAAATGAAAGGAAACTGTAAAGTAAGTAATAAGTACTTTATTCTGTAAAACAAGATAGGAGCTACATTTGCTTAGTTTGCAACTGTCTTTATTCATTTACTTGTGTTGTCCTCTGTTTCCTATCTCTCACTTTTTGCTCCAAGGTGCTGCAAAATGTATGAACGTGTGAATTTAGGGTGAGAGTAGGCCATCGGCACTTCTAGTCTGTTCTGCCTTTCCAAAAGATAATAGTAGAACAGATTGTGACTTCACCTCTATATTCCTGCCCACCCCAATGACCATTAAAATCCTTGTGACTTGACGTCTTATCTAGCTTTCAGCATCTGCCCTGTCAAGTGTCTCGGAATTTATATGCCTCAAGATCATCTATTGTTCTTCTAAACTCAACTGAACTAGTTACGTTACAGTGAACACTTGCATCCTCTCCACAGCTTATTTTCGCACCTCTCTCCGTGTAATCAGCACATTTAGTAACCACACATTTGGTCCCTTCAATCCAAATCAGGGTGTGGACTGTAAATAACTGAAGCTTCAGTGCTTCTTGCTGTGACCTGCCACTCATAACATCTTGCAATCGGAAACTAACCCATTTATGCCTACTTCGTGCTTTCTATGAGCCCCAATCCTCCGTCCATGCTAATATGTTAACCCCAGGCCATGAGCTTCTGTTTTATGTAGTAATCTTTGATGTGGAATCTTGTCAAGTGCCTTGAGGAAATTTGAGTGCTGGATATCCATTTGTGGTTTGTGTTGCTTGTTAGTTCCTCAAAGAGCTCTGATAAGCTAGTAAAACACAATCTCCTTTCATGTGATTGTGGTGACTGCCTGATTCCTTGAAGATTTTCCAAGTGCTTTGCTATAAACTTGATGATTTGCTCCAGCGTTTTCAACAATGGTAGGTAACCTGTACTGTAGTTTCCTACTTGTGTCACTCTTGTTCCATGAAGTGAGGAGTGTCATTCAATGGGCCCTACCCAGAATCTGGAGTAATTTAGAAAAATAACACCAATGCATGTACTGTCTCAACAGCCACTGCTAATAACACCCTATGGTTAAGTCCATCATGGACACTGATTTGTTGAATTTTACCTTGGTTGATTTTTCTTTACCCTGATAATTGTCATTATTTTAAGTTCCGTATTCCTTTTCACATTCTGGTTCACAATTATTTCTGGGACTTAACTCTGTACTCTACAGTGAAGACATGCAGCATATCTGTTTAATTCATCTGCTATTTTGCTGCTTACCGTTATTAATTACCCAGGCGCACAGTCTGCAGGACCAACATTGATTTTATTTCTGTCTTGTTAGACGCCTGTGGAACTCTTAGAGTCTAGTTTTTATATAGCTTGTGAACTTTCTCTCAAACTCTTAATTTCCCTTTTTAATCTTCTAGATATTCTTGCTCATTTAGATTTAGTCCAGTCTTCTGACCTGTTACTTATCTTGGCGAAATTAAACGCTTCTTTCATTTTAAGACAGTATTTAGCCTCTTCAGTTATCCACGTATGGTTATGATCCACGTATGGTTATGTCCTTGGGAGTTGTTTTTCAACAGTATATTCTTCAATATCTGCTCTTGTGTTAGCACCAACCTATCCCTTAATCTAGTTTTCCTGTCCATTTTAGCCAGTTCAATCTTCGTACTCTCATCTTATTTAACTTACAGTTCTTGTATTTATTGACTCTTCTTTTTTGACAGACGTGAAATTCCAACATAAAATGATTGATGCCATGTCAGGCCACCTTTACTACATCAATCCTGTTTAATTGCACGTTGCCATGCCAGGTATAGCCTGCTTTGCGGCTCTAAAATGAAGTAATGGTTAACAAGTTGAGCTAAGCCATTGTGTTTTGGCTTTTCTGATTGAACTCCAACCAAAGCCGAGAATTAGCAGTTTTCCTTGTCAGTAGGAAAATATAGGAGCATAGGAACGGGAGTAGGCCATTCAGCCCCTTGACCTGCTTTGCCATTCAATAAGATGATGGCTGATCTGTATCCTAAATGCATGTGCCTGCCTTGGACCAATATCCCTTGATACCCTCGCTTCATAAAAATGTAACTACCTCAGATTTAAATTTAACAATTGAGTTAGTATCAACAGCCATTTGTGGAAGAGAGTTCCAAACCTGTACTACTCTGCACGTAGAAGTGCTTTCTAAAATCTCTCCTGAATGGCCCTGGTTCTTAGACCATGACTGTTCTTATGAAATAAGTTTTGAATGATTTAAATTCAGTTTGCCTGTGAAATGAAACAAACAAATTGAGTAGTATTTTACTGTGTTACACAGAGTTCTGAGGAAGTCATATCAGACTGGAACCATTAACTCTGTTTCCCTTCCACAGGTGCTGCCAGACCTGCTGAGTTTGTCCAACATATTTTTGTCTTTGATGGTTGTACTTACCTGTTGTAAAAATACTTGTACAGGAATTGGAAGTATTGTGCTAGTATGGAAGGAAGAAGGCACTGATTTAAAGATTTTGGTTGGGATACATGAGTTTCCTTAGAGTCCTGTACCATGCATTGCCATATTCCTGAGAGCAACTTGGTGAAGGAAGAAATCAAAACGAGTCTTTACCTGGGATAGATTTATTCAGAATGAAACACAACAGGTATAATTCTTGACTCTGCTGCAGACCTGCATCTGCTGGACTCTCTGTTCGTGTATTATCAAGTAGCTGTCCAAGCAGCGTCCTTCACTTGTATTTAATTTCAGGCAGTATAGTTAACGTAGACACTTGATTTATAAGAGTCATTGTTTTTGCAGAATTAATATCAGTGTTAATAAAGCTGGCAACACAAGTTGTTCATGTTCACTGCTGTTCATGTTCTACCATGTTACACTCTTGGAGCTCAATATGATGTTCCAATCGCATTGATTCACTGGCAGTGAAACCTCTCTGATTTGCTTGAGCTTCATCAATCTAACAAAACAAAGGGTTTGAACCTCTAAGTTATCTACTACTACTTGCTACCTACTTCCACCCCTTCGACATTACCCCCTCTTCCAGGACAACTTTGCCCTGTACTCCTTCATTTTTAAACTGCTTTACCTGTTGTTTTTTTGCTCACTTGGCTTGTAATTGTTCAAACCTGTTCAGTATCATACACCAAGCTTTCTTGTCTTCCGGAATGTTTCACAGAAAAAGGGTCTAAAGTACATTTTTTGTAACATTTTGTTTTGTTTCACTCGCACGGCCTTTAATAAAGTGGACGATCTCCATGTTTGTGAATTTTCCATATAATGTAATGCATTTTATTTGACCCAACTCTGTTGCAAAGACATTTTTGATCTTGGTGATTCTAACTGAGTGAAGCAAAACCAAATGCACCATTAGAAAGATTTAATCTACCTGCATATACTGCAGGGATTCATAATGTGTAGTTGTACTACACACATCTTTACGTTAATTGTGTTGTATTTCCATGCATAAGCGTGTGAATTTGGGTCCAACAAAAATAACTCAAGGTTCCAGTTGTTCACATAACATGTTTAAGGAGGAATAATTGAACATTAAAAAGATCAAACAAATGCTGCCTTGATTTGAATACTACTAGGCTATGTATAATTAAGATTAAAGGTATGAATCAAGAATTTTGAATTGGCAGGATAATCTTCTGTGCAGGGTTGGAAACTTGTTTCCGCAAGTTGGAAGAAAGATAGCCAAGCCTTTGTATTTTCCCATTCGTTGTTGTAGTGCAATCCATAGACACTTATATTTTCCCCCTTTTTATTTCCTTTCATCATTTAAGGTACCTCTGGTATCTTCCACAAATGAACCATACACACCATCTCAGCCTATGTACCAGCCTTCCCATGTGTCAGAGCAGCGAACCCAGAAAGAATCTATGGAGTCTATTCAGGTAACTGCAATATGAGTACACAAAAATTGTGTAGAAAAGCTAGATGTCCTCGTATTCATAATTTTTATGAGAATACCCAATATTTTAAATTATAATTAAGTAGCAAAATTAGAACTTGCAGCTCCACCTCCTTTGAGCAGTAAGCATGATGAAATCACCATTGTTCACTCCCAAAAAAGTACTATTTTAATTACCCTTGCAAAATGCATAAACTTGTTTCAGAACTACTAGTTCTCTGCTACATATAATCCATCATTCACGAGAATTCATCCACTTTTTATGGAATTAATTTGGTAATGTTTGTCTTGTTTCAGTTCTGTTATCCGAGCATCTTCATGTTTTGACCCGTGCATGTAACCTTCTGCACCTTTGAACTCTCAAAATCAGAAACCAGAGTGTGGCTTTTGAACACACGATTATGCTCGTCTTCAGAATTATTTTGCAATAATTCTGGGAATGTTACTGGGAATCATACAGCAAATTGCCGACAATATCTTTTTGTTTATTATGGCAGCATCTAATTGTCAGCTGAATATAATTTTAAGGTTGAATATTCTTTGGAAGCATTTGATAGTTGCATGTTTTTGATTTAGTAGCTTTATTAATTTTTCCCTGCATTTTGTCTTCAAACTTCTATATCTCCATAGACTGCAATGTCATTGACTTCTGAACAGCCACCAGCATCAACAGCACTTCCTGTTGTCTCCCAGTCACAGGCTTTCAAGGCTCCTCCGAATAAACCCCTCCACAGCAGTGGCATAAATGTTAATGCTGCTCCATTCCAGTCAATGCAAACGGTAAGATGGCTTTTATTTTGACAAGTATTAGCCAAGTCAAACATTTGTCAAAAATATTATGAGATAAAGCAAGGTGTAGAGCTGGATGAACACAGCAGGCCAAGCAGCATCAGAGGAGCAGGAAAGCTGATGTTTCGGGCCTAGACCGTTCTTAAGAAATTATCCTACTGTCTATGAGATAAAGCAATTCTTTATATCTTCCATATAAATTTGGACTAGTTTTAGTTTGAATTGTTTGCTGTCACCGCAGCCAAATTGGCTGTTTTTTTTTTTCACCATTTTAAATGTACTTAAGTCCTGAGGATGCAATTTGCTTCTTGCCTGTCAACTCTTTCCCACTTCTGCACCCCATCTGTCTCTCTTGCACTTGCCCATCCCCAGGAGTGAGGGAGGATAGCGGTGAGTGTGAGGGAGTCTTAAGAGGGGTTGGGGAGTGCAACGCCAGTAGATTGAGTGTACAGAATGGTTGTTGGGCATCGATGGCACATGTGCCATGTTGGCTCGTACTTCCTGTTCAATGCACAGGTTGCAGATGGATATGTCATTGATTTGCTGTGTCAGTGCAGTGGCAGGAAGTTTCTCCGGTCCAACCCATCTTGGCTGATCAACTGGTGCTCAACACGAATACCAATTCAAGGCAACACTGAAGGTGGAAATATGGCCTGGAGTACTTGAGAGGGAAGACATCAGTGTCCATTACCAAGAATGGTTTCACAGCACCGCCACTGACTGAGTTGGTTAAGTCCTAAAAGACAGCGGCTTGTCTGGGTATCTGGCAGGTGGTAAGGGATCCTATAAGGAAAGACCACAGTTGACCTCATCCTCACCAGTCTGCCTGCTGCAGATGTACCTGTCCGTGATAGTATTGGTAAGAGTGGAGTGGAGGTACTGGGGTGAACAAAGTCAGAAGTCAGACGACACCAGGTTATAGTCCAGCAGGTTTATTTGAAATCACAAGCTTTTGAAGCACTGCTCCTTTGTCAAGTGAAGTGGAGGGAAGCACACAGGCGCAGTGTCAACTGACAGTCTTGTTCCCCTGGAATCACCTTACTGTTATCTCTGCATAAAAAGTCTGTGCCTGTGCGCTTCCCTCCGCTGCACCTCATGAAGGAGGAGTGCTTTGAAAGCTTGTGATTTCAAATAAACCTATTGGACTATAACTTGATATCATCTGACTTCTGACATAGTCCTTATGGATGCAAAGTTCTGTCTTCACTCAGAATATCTTCCATCATGTTATTGCCACAGTCATTATGCAAAATGGGACATAGTTCATGCAGGTCAATCAGCTTGAATGGGATCCATGAAACACTGGACCAACTGCAGCAAAGCAGAATTAACTTCAAAATTAACCTCTGTAGTTTGGCGAACTGACCTTTATATCGCTGAGGCCAGATGCCAGCTCTCTGACACCACCTACCGCCTCCTTGATCATGACCCCACCCCTGACCACCAAAACATCATCTCCCAGGCCATCCACAACCTCATCGCTTCAGGTGACCTCCCACCCACAGCCTCCAACATCATCATTCCCCAACCCCGCACTGCCCGCTTCTATCTCCTTCCCAAAATCCATAAACCTGACTGCCCTGGTCGACCCATTGTCTCTGCCTGCTCCTGCCCCACTGACCTCATCTCCACTTACCTCAACTGCATTTTCTCCCCCTTGGCCCAGGAACTCCCCAGCTACATCCATGACACCACCCACGCCCTCCACCTCCTCCAAAACTCCCAATTCCCCGGTCCCCAACACCTCATCTTTACCATGGACGTCCAGTCCCTATACACTTGCATTCCCCATGCAGATAACCAGAAGGCCCTCTGCTTCTTCCTGTCCCGCAGGCCCGACCAGTCCCCCTCCACTGACACCCTCATCCACTTAGCCGAACTCGTCCTCGCCCTTAACAACTTCTCCTTCAATTCCTCCCACTTCCTACAGACAAAGGGGGTGCCCATGGGTACCTGCATGGGCCCAAGCTTTGCCTGCCTCTTTGTAGGATACATGGAACAATCCCTCTTCCGTAGCTACACTGGCTCTATCCCCCACCTCTTCCTCTGTTACATTGATGACTGTGTCGGCGCTGCCTCGTGCTCCCACGAGGAGCTCTAACAGTTCATCCACTTCACCAACACCTTCCGCCACAACCTTAAGTTCACCTGGACCATCTCTAATACCTCTCTCTCCTTCCTGAACCTCTTTGTCTCCATCTTCGGCATCCACCTGGAGAATGAGATCCATTTTAAGCCTACTGACTCCCACAGCTACCTAGAATATACCTCCTCTCACCCACCTTCCTGCAAAAATGCCATCCCCTATTCCAAATTCCTTCACCTCCGTCGCATCTGCTCCCAAGATGAGGCATTCCGTTCCCGGACATCCCAGATGTCCTCGTTTTTCAAGGACTGCAACTTCCTCTCCACAGTGGTCGAGAACACCCTCGACCTTGTCTCTCGCATTTCCCGCAACTCATCCCTTGCACCCACTACCTGCAATAACTACCAAAACAGAATCCCCCTTGTCTTCACGTACCACCCCACCACCCTCCGGATCCAAAGCATCATCCTCCAACACTTCCGCCATCTGCAATCTGATCCCACTACCAAAGACATTTTTCCCTCGCCATCTCTATCTGCTTTCCGGATGGATCACTCTCTCTGTGACTCCCTTGTCCGGTCCATACTCCCCACCAGTGCTGCCACCACCCCTGGCACTTTTCCCTGCAACCGCAGCAAGTGCTACACCTGCCCCTACACCTCCCCCCTCACCCCCATCCCAGGCCCCAAAAAGACTTTCCACATCAAGCAGATGTTCACCTGCACATCTGCTAATGTGGTATACTGCAACCGTTGTGCAACTGTTACCGTTGTGGCCCCCTCTATATCGGGGAAACCAAGCGGAGGCACCGCTTTGCGGAACACCTACGCTCGGTTCGCAACAAACAACTGCACCACCCAGTCGCGAACCATTTCAACTCACCCTCCCACTCCTTGGATGACATGTCCATCCTGAGCCTCCTGCATTGCCACAATGATGCCACCCGAAGGCTGCAGGAACAGCATCTCATATTTCGGTTGGGAACCCTGCAGCCCAATGGTATCAATGTGGACTTCACAAGCTTCAAAATCTCCCCTCCCCCGACTTCATCCCAAAACCAGCCTAGCTCGTCCCTGCCTCCCTAACCATTCCTCCCACCTCAAGCCCCACCCCCATCTCCTACCCACTAGCCTCATCCCGCCTCCTTGACCTGTCCGTCCTCCCTGGACCGACCTATCCCCTCCCTAACTCCCCACCTACATTCACCTTCACTGGCTCCATCCCCACCTATTTGACCTGTCTGTCTCCTCTCCACCTATCTTCTTTATCCATCTTCTGTCCGCCTCCCTCCTTCCCCCCCCCCCCCCCAATTTATTTCAGAATCCCCTTCCCCTCCCCCATTTCTGAATAAGGGTCTCGACTCAAAACGTCAGCTTTCCTGCTCCTCTGATGCTGCCTGGCCTGCTGTGTTCATCCAGCTCTACACCTTGTCATCTCAGATTCTCCAGCATCGGCAGTTCCTACTATCTCTCCTCAATTTGCCAGTTGTTTAGAGCCAGATTGACAGAAAGCATGGATCAGATTTCTGAAGAATTGCTATTTATAAATCGATAAATAGATTCTAGCTACGGATGAATAATTATTAACTGTCAGTCCGTAACTCTACTTGTTAAAACTTGGACCTACTTACAACCCCTTCACAAACAAGCACACAGAACAGGCGGACGAGGGAGAAATGCAATATGAATTGGGGAGAAAGACTGGGAAAACAGTTCAATGGTCCCTGTTCACAGGGTCTGCTGAAATGGTCCTTTTAGCTTGTTGGGATGTGCTGCTCCATCGTTTTCCTTCTCCAGATACTGTCACTTGCTTGTAGAAAGCACACAGTGCTCAGTTAAAATTTATGAAACTTCTGGCTTACTTGTTAAGAGCTACACTTAGAATAAATGCTGAGGGGAAAACAAAAATGGGTATTTTAAGGCTTGTGATGCACTTTACTGCAGAGCAGAAACAGCTCCTACTCCTCCAGAGATCTGATTATTTCTGCCTAAACAGTCACACCCCTGAGCTGTTCAGCTACTTGAGAGCCAATCATTTGACAGGCAAAAGGCCTTTGTCACTGATAATTTATTACACAAACCGATCAGTTTCGTGCTTGCTAATGATGCATGTGTATACACCACTTGGCTTGAGCTTGTCTACATACTGGGCTTTCTCAAACACATGAAAAAGCAGTTGGATAAACAGTACTTATAATGAGTGTCAGATTACATGCTTTTAAAAAGTGCAGTGATCCTTAGTTTTTAAAACAGTTCTTGTCACATTTCAGTTCACAATCCAAAATACAAAGATTAACAAAAAAAGTATTTGCAAATCAATGACCTTTCCTCCATCATAAGGTCAGAAGTGGGAATGTTCACTGTGCATTGTTCATCACCCTTGCTGATTCCTCAGATACTGGATTAGTCCATGTCCAATGCTTGGGCTGAATGGCAAGAAGCATTCTCGTGACACAAGTGTCAAGCAAAGATGAGCTTCAACAAGAAAGCATTTAACCATTGCCCCTTGATGTTCAATGGCATTACCATCACTGAATTGCCCATGATAAGCATCCTTTGAGTTACCACTTAGTATAAACTGACGTTGAATAGCAAAATAAGTCCAGTGACTGTAAAAGCAGGTCAAAGGCTAAGAATCCTTCAGCGAATAACTTAGCATCTAACTCTCAAAATTGTCCCTAATCTACAAGGCACAAGTCGAGAATGGGGCGCCATGGTGGCTCAGTGGTTAGCACTGCTGCCTCACAGTACCAGGGACCTGGGTTCGAGTCCACCCTCGGGTCACTGTCTCTGTGGAGTTTGCACATTCTCCCTGTGTCTGTGTGGATTTCCTCCAGGTGCTCCAGTTTCCTTCCACTGTCCAGAGGTGTGCAGGCTAAGGGGATTGGCATGCTAAATTGCCCATAGTGTTCAGGGATGTGTAGGTTCTGTGGGTTATATGGGAATGGGTCTGGGTGGGACGCTCTGAGGGTCAGTGTGGACTTGTTGGGCCAAAGGGCCTGTTTCCACACTGGAGGGATTCTGTGAACTCGATGTCCTATGAATGTGATGGTACATACCCAACTTGTCTGGATGAGGACTGCACCACCACCAACAGTCAAGAAGCTTGACAATGTCCACAAGAAAGCAGCCTGTTGAATTTGCATCACATCTGCAAAAACTGAATCTCTCCACCACCAATGCTCAAGAGCAGCAGTGTGTCTAATCTACATGATGCATGGCTGAATTTGACCAAAGCTCCTGGAACAGTGTTTTCTAAATCAAGGACCACTACCATCTAAAATGACAAGGTCCACAAATTCATGGAGACATTGCCACCATAAAGTTCCCCTCCAAGTCAGTCTGTTGAGTGGATTACATAGTTGTTCCTTCACTGTTGCTTGGTGAAACATCCTGTAACTCGTTTCGTAACAGCATTGTGTGTAATCTACACTAAACGGTCTGCAGCGGTTCAAGAATGTAGCTCATTATCACCTTCTCAAGGGCAGTCAGGAATGGGCAATAAATCCTGGCTGAGCCCACGTCCCATTAATGTTTTAAAGGAAATAAATTTTTTGATCCTTCAGGAGTAATGAAACAACTCTTATTATTTAATTTCAAATGGATCCCAAGTGACTGACAAGCAAACTTATCCCTCCTCCTTCTTCTCAATCTCTCTCCACCCTTTGACATGGATGATCATTACAGCTTTCTCTGTTGCATTTCCACTGTGATGCAGGAGGTGTGTCTCCACGCTACTATTTCTATTCTACGTAATTTACTTTGAAGAATAACCATCATCACTTCCCATGACCTTTCAAGTAAGTGTCATGTTGCCATGAAGATCTATCTTACAATCCCTCCTATTTATTTCTTAGGTTCTGCAGCTTGCAATCATCTGAAAACATTGTTGACTTCCACATATCCTTTGACAACGCCCAGTTTTTACCTCATCCACTGACTGAATTATCATGGTGCTTAC
The DNA here is from genome assembly GCA_024137785.1 of Ginglymostoma cirratum. Lineage (NCBI taxonomy): Eukaryota > Metazoa > Chordata > Chondrichthyes > Orectolobiformes > Ginglymostomatidae > Ginglymostoma > Ginglymostoma cirratum. The sequence goes on along the minus strand of JAHRHZ010000063.1, from coordinate 18,883,033 downwards.
TTGGCATTTAGTGGATGAGCAGAGATTTCCTTCATTTGAGGGCTGGGAAGACTGGCCATTGAACCTACCATAAACTCTGCTCCCTCATGACCAATTTGATCTTCTCCCAACCACCTGAGGACGAATCAGACTCTGCACAACGTCTATTTCGTCATATTTGACCCAATCTGAGCTTTCAGCTATTGTTACAATCACAGTTATTGTTATAAAAGTCAATTTTGTGTTATTGTATGAAAACATGGTATCAAGAGTTCATCGATTGTAAGCCACCATTCCCAATCTCTTCTCGGATGAATGTTGGATAGACTTTGGACGCACCAACGGTTTCACCCATCTTACTCTGCGTCATTTGTGGATGGACACATAAATCACAATGATTGGCAGTGGCTGGAACATAACCACTGTTTTTAGAGCCTGTATCTTATAGCAGTTGTTGAATGACAAGCCTTCCATCCACCTCCTCTCTGCAACAGAAGTACAAGTTCCTGAAGGGTATATCTCTTTGATCAGATAGAGTTCCTCCTGGTTTTGGATTAGTACTAAACCAGTTTGGACTGTCTTTCTAATCATCCTCTGTCTGCCAGCTTTCGGAGAAATCTTCAAGCCAACTAACCAACCTGAGGGAGAGAGAGAGGTGAATGTTATGATACTGTTTTGGCCAGCCAACCATATGGGACGAGAAGAAGATTCTGTCTTTTTTTTTTGTTCCTTCCTTCGCCTGCCAACCTTTGATCTAGATTTTTATGATGCTTTAATTGGCTTATCTTGGGTGTCAATTTTAAAGCCTGCAGAAATTATATCTTTGAATATATTTTTAAATCAGGTTTTGTTTGAAAATACAATTTAATTTTAAAATATTTGTGATGACGACTTTTTCTGACCTATTTCTGCTTCCAAATAGATTTCTGCAAGTTAACTATTTTTTGATTGGACTAATGCAATACCTGTATAGAAAAAATTGAATTTGAGTACTACCCAAAGTGATTGTATGAAAGTGCAGTTTTATAGGATCCAGTAGAGCTAGTTCTCGCTTGTGACACTTGTTCCCTTTTTATCACCTCCAACATTTTATTTAAAGGTGTTTAATATGAATGCACCAGTGCCTCCTGCCAGTGACCCTGACACCCTCAAGCAACAGAGTCCATATCAGCCCAGCTACAGCCAAGGTTTTAGCAGCCAGCCTCAGCACCAAGTAGAACAACCCGAATTGCAGCAGGAAACACTTACAACTGGTAAGATAACCTTCCAGATAATGACGACGACTGTTGTTTATTTTGAATGTTGTAAAGGTTGTAATTTTAAGAGTATGAAAATGTGTTAAATTTAGGTAATATGTCTGAATTGGACAAAATATAAATACTCATGCCGTGCTTGACTCAAAGTTTGGCTGTTTATTTTATATTCGGTCACCCATGTTCCAACTTCTGTAAACCTGATCTCATTCAAACTTCTGCCACCAGTCATAACATCACAAGAATTAGAGAACAGACAAAGCCATTTGATAGGATCAACGTTGATTTGATTGTGGGCTTGACTTCACTTAGCAGTCTGTTCCATTTAACACTCGACTCCTTGTCAATCAAAGATCCATCCAACTCACCTGCAAATATGTTCAGTGACCAGCCTCCAATACTTGCACAGACAACAACTTGCTGAATGGAGGTGGGGTGGGGGGGGGGGATGCGGGTGGTGGTGGAAACACCCTTCCATTTCAATCTTAAGTTGAAGGCTTCTAATTTTTAAACAGTCCCCTAATTCTAGATGCCCAAAAGAGAATCGTCCACTCATTATCCGTTTTGTCAAGACCTGTCATAGATCTTAAATGTATCAATGAGATCAGCTGTTGTTCTTCTAAACTTTCATTGACCAGGCTGGCCTGATACCAATCTTCCCTTTTGGGTGAACATTTTATCAACTGTAAGGTAGTTACATCCTTCCTTAATTAAGATGATGAAAGCTGTCAACAGTGCTCCAGATGCATTCTAATGAAGGTCCTCCACAGCAACACTTGAAACAGAAACTGAACTGAACTAATCATATAAATGCTATGACTACAAAGGTAGGTCTCAGGCTAGGAATCCTGCAGTGAATAATTTGCTTCGTAATTCTCCAAAGCCTGAGCATCATCTGTAAGGCACAAGACAGGAGCGTGATGGAACACTACCTGCTAGCCTGGATGAGTCGAGCTCCAACAGTACACGAGGAGTTGGACTTCATCCAAGACCAAGTATCTGTTTGGTACCACATCCAGAAGCATTCATTTCCTCCACCACTGACATTCTGAAGCAACAGCGTATTCCATATGCGAGGTGCACTGTGGAAATTCACCACGTTCCTGAGATGGCACCTTTCACCCCTCAATTATGACTATTTTGGAAGAAGGGCAGCAGATACATGGGAGCACTATCAACCAAGTGCCCGAAGAAGCCACTCATCATCCTAACTTGGAAATATCTGCTGTCCTTTCACTGTTGCTGGGTTGAATTCTGGAATTCCTTCCCTAATTGTGGCTATACCTGCATCAAGTGGACTGCAGTAGCTGCAGATGGCAGCTCAAATAGGGATGGGCAATAAATGCTGGTCCACCCAGTGACTCCCACATGCCATGAATGCAAAAAGAGAAATGTGTACTCTGCCAAATTTTTGCCCCATCACTTAATAGAATCACAATCCCTACAGTGCAGAAAGAAGCCATTTGTCCTGTTGAGTCTGTACTTACCCTTTCTGTAATACCACATTTATCATAGTTAACCCACCTATCCCTGCACACTGTGGGGCAATTTAACTTAGCTGATCCACCTAACGTGTCTGGACTGGGCAGAAACTGGAACATCTAGAGGAAATTCACACACACGGGGAATGTGCAAGCTCTACGCAGATAGTTGTCCAACGCTGGAATCGAACCTGGGTCCTTGGCGCTAATCACTGTGCTGCTGTGCCACATTAATCATCATGTAACCATCTGTATCAGTTTGTAGACACCTGCCATCTTAGTTTCATACCTAGCTCTGCGTCAGCAGCAAGCTGCTATACCATATTGTTAGTTAAGTTTGTAAACAATTCAGGCCCTGGCACTATTCTTTGTGGCACTAATAGTGCATCTTGGCAACTTTAAAGTGACCAATTTCCCCCTAAAGTGCCTCCTGTTATCTACAAATACACCATCCATGCTAATACCCTGTTTGTACATCAAAAGCTTCTATTTTCTTTAGTGAGCTTTGAAATGGCATTTTTGTTGAGTGATAAGGTCCATTCCCATATTACCTCTCCCAATGGCATATGTTGGCTGCCAGTCAGGTGATGTTGTGATTTTACAATTTCTGTCCTCATTTTCAAAATCCTCCATATCCTCATCCATTCCTATGTAATCAGACAGCTGCATCCACCTAATTGTGGTCTTTTTGAGCTTTTCCAAATTTTAATCGCTGCAATAGTGATGGCTATGCCTTCATTTCCTTAGACTGTAAACTCTGGAGTTCCCTTTCCATAACACTTCATACCTGTACTTCACTTACCTCCTAGGACGTTTCTTAAACCTACATTTGCATGCAAGCTTTTGTCACCTGCCCAAATATTTTAATGTGCTACTGTCATTTTTTAAAATGCTCTTGAAAAGCACTTCTGAATTTTTGACAATATAAGTTCTGTGCATTTTGGCTAAGTTGAGTACATTTTAATATCGGCAGGTTCATTTGCCAGTCATTCCATTTTCAGTGGTGGTTTAATCACAGTTATGTATTACCCCGAGGAAAGGCTATGCTGTAGAGTCTGTCAATGCTGAATGGAAGTATTGTGTGACATGATGACAGCTCCATCTTTAAGGAACTGCTGGATCAGGGTTTGTGATCTGCAAAGATTCTTGTGCTGGTATTTCTGATTGTCTACATATGGAAACTTGCTGTCCAAATTATAATGTTGTTGGAAAATATGACTATTCTTGTATTTGAAATATAAGTTTTGATGCTGAATAACATATTGTCAGAAATACTCAAGTTTTAGTTTCAACTTTCACTATTTTGGTTGCAAGGAGATAGCAGTAAATACGCTCAAGAATTTAGAATTGTTTCACATCAACTCAATACAAGTGCCACAGCTCTACTTTGGGAACCTGAAATTAAGTTGATTAATAGACTTGTCAAAACATACCTGTGCATATCAAATAAAATACAGCTTGTGCATTCTGCTTTTGGCTTGACGTATGGAGAGCTCTGGGCATTTGTCAGGCAGGCTGTCTGTATCATGTATAACTTTAGTCATAACTGATTGTCGCAGATTAAAGCATTAGTTAGACAGCACCTTGCATGCCATATTACAGGAAAGATGATTGGAAGGGACAGACACAGAACAGATACATGAGGATGTAGCCAGAAATGGGAAATCTCTGACGTTTTCTATGGAATCCAGAAGCCCGAGGGGAGATTTTATGGAGTTAGATAGAATTGAAGAGTTCAGATAAGGGTCGATAGTGAGAACGTATTGCTGTTAGCAGAGGGTGCATACTCTTGAGCAATTGGTAGAACCAGTGGGGAGTTGTGATCTTTTCATTTGGAAGGCACTTGACCTGACTACCTTTTTAAACGCTTGTAGAGACAGCCACATTTCATTCCAAAATACTACTAAATGCACTTGAAGTGCTCGAGCCATCAAAATTATAGAGTAGCACCGGGAACTATTCTTCAGATGGCATGGGCACAATGGGATGGTGGCCTCACCCGTGCACACTTCTTCTCTATTTCCATGACATTTTTATTGGTGCTACATTAAACTGGTGTCTAAATGTATCATTTTTCATTCCATCTCGATATTTGTTGTACTTTGTACTGCAGTGAATGAAAGGAAAAGTAAAAAAGTGTTGAAGATGCCGGAAATCTGAAACAAAAGCACACCGAGGCTCGGGCTGTAAAGAGGAAAAAATAGTTTAATATTCCAGTTGCAACTTGTATCAGGAGTGAAACAGGAAGAAAGCTTGATTCTGTGCTTTGGATGTGGCTGTTTTCTTTCCTTTGCAGAGTTTTGCCACTATAAGCTAAGGTTTCTTTGCCTTCTCTCCTTTCTTCTCATCTGAAACTCTTCAGATTGGTTCCATATTAAACAATAGCAAAATGTGTTTCTAAACATTTAGCATCATAAAATGTCTACTTGGCACTTCACAGATTTATGAATAATTTTTGACGTTGCACAAGATGTTGGGACAAAAGCTTGTTCAAGGTGGTAGTTTTCAAGAAGTTCTTTGAAGGATTAAAGAGTATGGAGAGGGAACTTCAGAGTTTGGGGCCAAGACAGTTGAAGACACAATCACAAATGGCACAATTAAAATCAGGAGCGGTCAAGTTGGGAGTTAATCCAACAGAGGGACCTCTGATTTTTAAGGCGAGCAGAAATTATAGTGATAGGGAGGAATGAGGCCATTTGGTTTGAAAGCAAGGATGAGAATTTTACATAAGAGGAATTCCTTATCAGTGACTCGAGTTGATAGGCGAATGGGAATGGTGCAGATAAGTACACAGGCAGCTGAGGTTTGGATCATCTCGTGTTTATGGCAGATTGAATTTAGGATCCTGGCTATGAGTTCATGAGTGAATATTTCAAGTCTGTAGATCACCAAGGAAGGGATGGGGACTTTCAAAGCAAATGAGCTGAGGCCAGTGCGGGTGATGCTGTAAAATTTGAAATCATGGTGGTGTGATATGTGGTTTGAAGTATATCATGGTGTCAGATAAGACATCAAAGTTTGCACTATGCTTTAACGCTGAAGCATTTCCAGTGAAGTCAGTCGCTCGGAAACTGAACTTGCCGACAAGCATGAAGACAGCTTTTATTATTTGACTGATGATTGAGTTTAGACTGAAGAGGTAACAGCTGGGTTGGATTTGTCCAGTTTCTTGTAGACAGTACATTTGTGGATTAGATTGTGCATAGATGCTGATGTTACAACCATACTGAGAAAGTTTGACTAAGGACACTGTTTTGGAGCACAGTCTTAAAGCGCTGCCAGGATATTGCCGGGGGCTTTAGTAGGTCCTGCTGGAACTTTTTTGTCGATATTAACAGGAGTGAATTAAATTGGCGGGAGATGAACATGTGTAACGTTGGCAACATGTGGAGGTGGTTCAGAGGTGTATCATCCACTGGACATGCTATTTGTGACCAGTGCTTCAGCTTTGCCTTTTGCTCCTCTGTGCTGGCTGTTCCTAGTTCAGGATGTGGATATTTATGGAGCATGGATGCTGTAGGACAATGGTACTTTGGTCTGATCGCTAGTTGTGATATCAATCATCTTGACCCATTGCTTGGTAGATACTCTGCTTGGCCTGCATGTTGGCCTCTTTGTAGCTTCACAATGTTGGAACCTTTTTTATACGCTTGCTCCTCCTGATGTGCACTCCTGTTCTTGTCTTTGAGCCATGGGTGGAATAAGACATATGCTGGACCATGCTGTTAAAGATTATGGTTGAAAATTGTTTGGTTCATGGCCCACAAGACTTTTGAACTGCTGTATTTGTTTTGAAAATATCCCATTCAATACAGTGCTGATATCATCAAAATCAAGCCTGTATGTTAAGAGTACAGATAGAATAAGCCATGGATAAATTGGTAGTTGCATTTTCATGTGGAGTAGCAACAAATGTAAAAGCTCAGGACTGATGTGAGGTTTGATTCTGTATGAATTTAACCTGTTGTGCCTCGAATGTAAAATTTCCGAAAATACTTGATGAGCATTGTTGGACAAAGAATGCTAATAGAACTAGTCATACAAAGCCACATTAGGGGCACAAATAAACTCAGCCACATTAGGGGCATTTAAACAGTCCTTGGATAAGCATGTGGATGATGATGGGATAGTGTAGGGGGATGGGCTTAGATCAGTTCACAGGTCGGCGCAACATCGAGGGCCGAAGGGCCTGTTCTGCACTGTATTGTTCTGTGTTCTAAAGCAGAGTGTGCTTTTGAAACAAATGAAAATAGCTTCCTTTTTGCAATTAAGGAGGAGAGGCAAAAGTTGCAAGGAAGGAGTTATGGAATTGGGCGTTGGGAGTGTTCAGGAAGTCTCGATAGCTGAAGACATGGCTATCAGTGGTGTGAGAAGCAGTAGATATGTAAGCCCTGCTTTAGGCCATGCTTTAAGTTTGTAAACTGTTCTGTACAGTCATAGAGAAACTGGAGAATGCAATGCTTACAGCAGTGATTTACTGGAATAGTAACAGGAATGGTGGATTATTCTTAGAGAAGGAGGCCCCTAGTATATGCTCAGAGCTACTAAGAACTGCCGATGCTGGAGTCTGAAATGAGTGTAGAGCTGGAGGAATGCAGCAGGCCAGGCAGCATCAGAGGAACAGGAAAGCTGACATTTCGGGTCGGGACCCTTCAGAAATGGGGGAGGGGAAGGGGGCTCTGAAATAAATCGCCCCTGTCTCAGAGATTTCAGAGCCCCCTTCCCTTCCCCCATCTCTGAAGAAGGGTCCTGACCCGAAATGTCAGTTTTCCTGCTCCCCCGATGCTACCTAGTTTGCTGTGTTCCTCCAGCTCCACACTGTGTTACCCTAGTGCATTCTATTGCATTGCTTTGCTCTTGAGTCTACGTGTTCTCTTGGGGCAGACTCTTGATTCTCCAATGAACAGAATACTTCACAAAAGTTTGAAACATCTTCGTTCTGATGGTTGATAATAAGTGTCTTCTACAATCTGTTATCAACAGATGGAGTGTATATATGAGAGTCATGGTATGTAAAGTAGCTGATCAAAAATGGAGGCATATCGACTGGCTTGTTTGATGAGGAACACGGACAATAATGACGTGTTTCCTACCGTAGCTGCCCAAAAGCCCTCAATATTTGAGATCCTGGGTGAAATTGATCTGAAAGATACTGTCCAAAAAAATTCCACTAAAGTTGCAGTTGGCACTCAGGCTCTTCAAGGCACCATGCTGTTTGGATAAGTCTGAGAAATGTTCAAGTTGGAACACTGCGACCACTGGGAACATGTATTGTACTAAAAGAATAGTTTCAGTGCAACCATGGATTATTAAGAGGAAAATGGTTTCTGGCTGAAGATTGTCCAGAATATCTCATTCCCCTCCTCATTTTTTGAGTCTTAGAGTATGGGTAGTTTATTCACTCATAATCTCAGACTAGTTGATAGAAAATTCTGGCCTGCCATCTGTTAAAGGGTGTGCAAGATCATGTCCTGTTCAATTCTTAATGCCTTGGGATCTTAATTTTGTTCCCCACGAATTTTCATTTTTTGTGATCTTTGTTTTTGTCTTAAACAGTTGTGTTCAGTTTCAGTATTTCCAGTTGGTGAGTTTCAAGCTCTTAAATTTGCTCCAAGTTATTTAGTCTTCTACATCAACAGTCCTGACACTTCTGTTATGTTCTGAGTTTTTTTTCTGCCTCCTTGAGGCATGAGATAAATTGACCAGTATACCTGCTGTGATCATTGGCCATTAAATGCTAGAACTGTTTGTGGCTGAATTTCGGGATGCCTCCTCATGGTCGTCACCCACCATTTTCAGTCCAGGCTGAGACATGGGAGGTCTGAAAGAGTGCTGAAAGATTTCCAAACTGCGAACTTCATACCAAAAATAGAAGTGGGGGAGTGATGGAGTTGGAAGAAAGATGTATCTAACATTATGGTTTCAAAACTTTTTTGATGGAGTGAAGTTTTGAAACAATTGTGTGGTATAGGAAGTTACCTTCCCTCAGACACTGCACAAACATCTCATTAGTTACTGTCGATGTGCCAACTTGATGGCTAAGATCAGTGATACTCTTGGCCACTGAAATGAGTTGAAGTGTGTAGTTTCTAGTCACAGAACTGGATGATATCACCAGACTGATGAAAATCGTTGTAGTGGGATTTGGTGTTAAAACGTTGAGCTCATGCAATTGTGTGATTTCATCCTATGAGACAAAGCAAAAACATTCTGACCTTTAGTCATATGTTTTGCTTTCTTAAAATTTTAAAATGAATTGGATATTCTGTCACCGAGAGAATCCTTGGAATAGGAGCGCATTGAATCCCTGTTATGTTGTTCAGTTATATCATGGTGCTGTGTACCTTAACTGTGGTTCTACCCTGTAATACCCTTCCCTATTATAAGTACATGAACCCCAGTGTAGCATTTACAATTGATCTAGACTCAAGCAGAAGCGGATTTAAGGTCAAAAGAAGCAATGGCAGCATCAGGAAAGACTCGAGACTGGTTAAGAATTGGAATGCAATGCATGACTTGCTGGCGGAGACAGGATCAGTTGAGGCTTTCAAAGATAACTGATATCTGAGGAGTTGAAATGTGCAAATCTGCTGGGGGGGAGAAAACCCAGGAAAGTGGCACTTGGTGACTTGCTCCTTCAGTGAGCCACTGCAGCCATGAGGACATCCTGTGTGCAGTAACCATTCTATGATTCAGTATTTGGGCTAAGTGGGAAGAGAGCTAAGCATACATTTTGTTGGGCATGATCATTATTTCAGCCATGGAAAAGTTAACACCAACATTGAGAAATCTGTGCAATTGAATCACTGATTTGGGGTAAGGAAAATAAATTTTACTGCATACCCTTAATTCACTCAATTAAGAAATATCAAAATAACAATAATGTGGAAAACCATAATGCTAATTTTGATTTTGTTTGGTCCTTGGATAAGTTTAGGACCAGAGGGCCTGGTCTCAGTATAAACAGGTGCCAATTTAACACTGAGATGAGGAGGAATTTCTTCAGAGGGTTGAGAGACTTTGGAACTCCTTGGCACAGAGAGCTGTGGGTGCAAAGCCCTTGTGTATTTTTTTATGCTGAAATAGATTCTTGATCGGTACTCGGAGAATCAAGGGTTGTGGGGACAAAGGAGGAAAGTGGACTTGAGGTACGTCAGATAATCCTATTGAATGGTAGAACAGGCTTGAGAGGCCAATGGTCTGCTCCTGTTCCTATTTCTTATGGTCTTATGATATTATGAAAAATTATAACTTATTTATGGAGGAGGTAATTTCTAACGTCATCTCTGAAATGCTTAACTCTCCCACCAAGGAATTAATTCTGCTTTATCTGCCTGATCCAAACTTTAAATTGATTTAAACCAATTTTAAATATATTTTATTAAAGCCATTCATGTTTTACACAATGAATGAAATTAGTCACATAGTTCCTTTTTTAGTTCTGTTTTAGAGACTTGTAGATTTTATTTTAAAATACATGGTACCGAGCTGCTGTTGATTTCTTCCCTGCATAGTGGTTAGCCCTTACCATGCATCTCAAGACCAAACACACCCTGCTGGAGCAACGCATCAGCAACTACCGCAACAGCCTCAACAGAATACAGGCTTTGCACGTACAGGACAGGCTTTCTACAACAGCAGGGGTGTGTCACGTGGTGGCCCACGCAACGCACGAGGAGGAATGAATGGCTATCGTGGACCTGCTAATGGATTCAGAGGTAGGAAATAACAGCGTTGAGTCTTCTGAATTGGACTTGGCATAAATTAGACAAATTAGAAAAAAAAGCATTCTGATTTTTTAAAAAAAGCATATTAATGTATAATATACAAAATTGGTCCGGAATTTGCTGTAGCAGGTCATCTAAGAGGATCTGTTAATTAAAACTACCTTTGCACCCTTCAGTTCATAAATATGTGCAAGAAGGTGCTGAAAATGCAACCTGGTCTCGGTCCAGCGACGGAAGAAGGTTCATTGAAACATCGGTGAACAGGGTACTAGATAGGTTATATCCTTAATGAGGTTCAAGGACTGTGAAAAGAGTTGAACCCAATAACAAGTCAGATAAAGAAGCATGGATAGAAAAGAAAAACAAGACTGGATTTACAGAGGAAAAATGGCATAAATACAAATCAGTTTTCTTCTTTAAAAATAAAATCGACCTTTGTAAAAGCCTGAAAAGTTCAAACCTAAACATAATGTTAACTTACAGTGCCAGCAAGGTTGATTGTCAACGATTAACATTGTATGAAAAGACACTGTTGATGACTGATCAGTACTTTGAATATCTGTGATATGTTTAGTTTGTATCTGCTGAGCAAATACAGCCATGGTATTCAGTACTTGTCACTGGTGAAACAGAAATATCACTTTTCAGCAAACTAAGAATGGAGTGGTACAGCTCAGTGTCTTACAGATATTTGCATTTAACTACAAGACTGTTCTTTGCCTGAGGTCGCTATGTTATTTTGATTAAAGGACCAGAACCACAATTTGGGGAAACAAGATAAATGAGTATTAAATCAAAGATTTAAGCAGATGAATGCATGGCTGGATTGATAATGTAGGAGAGAGATTTAGATTCCTGGGACATTCGGATCAGTTCTGGGCGAGTTGGAATCTGTACAAGTCTAACGGATTGCGCCAAAATGAATCAGGATTAACTTTGTTGTTGGTTTGCTCCTGTTGTTGGACAGGATTTAAGCTAATGTGGCAGGTATGTTGGGAAGAAGGAGGTAACATGAGAAAGGAAAACCAAAGTGTGCAAAATACTGGGAAGAACGGATAGCATTAAAAGTTGAGTTTGTTTATGTGTAGGGTGGGGAATATACATACTAAATTACTGTGCGTGTTTCTCAATGCGCATGAAGCAGTACGTAATATTAATGAGATGCAGGTGCAGATAGCCATACAGTAATGTAATGTTATGTCTGTGATGGAGACCAGGGCAGGACTGTGTATATACGGTAGTCAGGAAGGCTGGGAATGGGGTAGATTGATAGCATTGATTAAGGAGAATGTTGCGATGTTGGACAGAGTTGGGTACGCCAAAGGAGCTTGGATGGAATCTATTTGGCTATAGTTTCGGAAGAAGATGCAAGAATGTGAAGTAGTTGTAATGAAGGGAGTTTTATCTGAATCTCAGATGGAATTGTCAGGTAGAAGAAAAGGGAGGGGCAAGAATTAAAAACAGAGTGCTAGAAAACCTCAACAGTTCTGGCATCATGTGTGGGCAGAGAAAAACAGTTAACGCTTCAAATCCAATATTACTCCTTGATTGTGTAAGAGCAAAAGTCTGTTTATGGCAGATGTCAGTTGGATGAGGAAAAACTAGAATCAGGCTGACTTTAGAAGGTTCCAAGCAGAGTATATAAAGCAAATAACACAGTAGAAAGAGCCCATTTAAGAAGAGACCGGCAGCTAACCTGGAAGGAAACCTAGAAGCCTTCTCGAGGCCATTGATGTCATGGCAAACTTAGTAACCATTTCTTTTAAATTCACATCCAAATCGCTTACGTGAATGACTGACAACAGTGGACCCAGCACTGATCACCTGCTTCCAGTCTGAAAACCAACCCTGTGCCACCACCCTCTGTCTCGTACAATCGAGCCAATTTTGGATCCAGTTGACAAGTTCTCCTTAAATTCCATATGATCTAACTTTACTAAAGTCTACCATGCAGAACTTTGTCAAAGGATTTACTCAAGTCCATGTGCTCAAAGATCTGGACAACATTTGGGTGTGACTAATAAGTTGCAAACAACATTGCCGTGCACTTCTGTGCTGTGAATGTCCATCCATGGTAAGAAAATTTTAACCATGGCCCCATGACACTGAGTGACATTAACATGGCTCACTCCTGCAGTATCAACATTCTGAAAATTGCTTTTTGCCAGAATTAGAACATGCCCAGTCATGTAAATACTGTGGCTGCAAGAACATGGCAGAAGCTAGGAATCCTGCAGTGAACACTCGCTTCTTGACTTCTCAGTGCTTATCGAGCATCTACAAAACACAAAGTCTGTGATGGAAAATTCTCCATTTATCTGGTGAGCGCAGCTGCAGTAGTACGCAAAGCTTGATACATTGTTGAAAACGTGTATGGTTAGTGTTCTCTCTCATTTTCTTTTTGGCTGTGTGAGCCTCCAAGGTGTTTGCGCAACAGTGGCTTTCAGAATTAGAAATGAGTGCTGCGATCAGCTGATGGTGCTAATTGCCATGCACAGAGCCTTGGAGTGGCTGTACTTGCACACAACTTGGAGGGGATATTATTATTGTTGGCTTCAGATTTCAAAGTACGGATGGATGTGGTTATGTTCTATGAAGGTTTTTTTCCCAAAAGGTTAAAGTTCATTTGGAGCAGTAACCTAAATATGAGTTCCAAGAAATCATGTGACTGATTGCCTGGGAGAACCCCTGTGGTGTTAATTAATACAATGTGTATATTGCAGTTTATGACCAACACGGTAAACCTAATAGGGTGGTTAATTTGGAGACTTTCTGTTCTAAACTCGAACTAGAATCCAATTCAGACGGTAAAACACTTTCTCCAAGGAGAAAATCAAGCCATTTCAGGGTAGTCACTTGCCTGAGCTGAAATGTTTGTTGTTGAGCTTCTGAGCCAGGAGAGTTTGGATAGAAATCTTCAAATTGATGGAACTGAGAAAGTGCAGGCTCTCAGAATTGAAAGAAATATGTCAATGGACTTGGAAATGAATCAACAAAAATAAACAACCTCAATAATCCAAAGGAAAACAACAGGAAAATTACAATGCGAAAATTTAGAAAGCTGTGATACTGAAATTGCTCTGGGATTGTGTCTTTTAATATAGTGATGAGAAACGGCTGAGATGCTTTGATGTCTGTGTTTAAGATCTTTTGCCGGTCTCCCTGTTTTTCCTCCTACACCTCTTCTCTTTTTGTTTTCTTTGTGTCATAAACTTGTGTTGTGTTGCTGAAGAATATTTGCAGCTGTTGTGAAGGTAGAATCATGTAATTTTACAGGACAGGAAGAGACAATTTGACCCATCATGTCTGTACTGGCTCCTGAAAGAGCAATCCAGCAGGTCCGACTCCAGCCCTAACTCCATATCCCTCTAACTTAATTGCTTCCACATATATCCAGCTCTCTTTTGAAACCTCCTATTGAATCTGTCTCCTCCAATCTCCTGGGCAGCGCATTCCAAATCTTAAGAACTCCCAGAGTAAAGAAGTTTCTCTTCATCTTACTCCTTGCTCTCTTGCTGAAAATCTTGAAATTGTGATCCCTCGTTACCGACATACTGACAAATGGAAACAAATCCTTCTTGCCCTGTCCCACTTGTTCGTAATGTTGAAAACGTCAATAAGCTAAGGTCAGAAATCACACAATACCGGGAGATAGTCCAATAGGTTATATATCCAACACAACACCAGATTATAGTCCAATAGGAACACTTCAGAAGGACTGAATCTCCAAAAGCTTGTGTTTTCAAATAACCCTGTTGGACTATAACCTGGTGTCGTGTGATTTCTAACCTTATCCATCTCAGTCCAACACCAGCACCTCCACATCAGTAAGATAAGCCCTTAACCTTCTCTGCTGAAAGGAGAAGAAGCCCAATCTCTCTCATCTTTCCTTGTATCTAAAGTTCCTCAATCCTAGTATCAGGAACAGCAACTCATATTCTGCTTGGGAATCCTGCAGCCCAATGGTATCAATGTGGACTTCTCAAGCTTCAAAATCTTCACCCACCCCCCCACCGTATCCAAAAACCAGCCCAGCTCGTTCCCGCCTCCCTAACCTGTCCTTCCTCCCACCTATCCCCTCCTCCCACCTTAAGCCCCACCCCCATCTCCTGACTACTAACCTTGACCTGTCCGTCCTCCCTGGACTGACCTATCTCCTTCCTAACTCCCCACCTACACTCACCTTTACTGGCTCCATCCCCGCCTCTTTGACCTGTCTGTCTCCTCGCCACCTATCTTCTCCTCTATCCATCTTCTATCCGCTTCCCCCTCTCTGCCTATTTATTTCAGAACCCCCTTCCCCTCCCCCATTTCTGAAGAAGGGTCTAGGCCGGAAATGTCAGCCTTCCTGCACCTCTGATGCTGCTTGGCCTGCTGTGTTCATCTAGCTCTACACCTTGTTACCTCATTATTCCAGTATATCTTCTTTGCACTGTCTCCAGGGCTTTAACATCCTTCATTAAATCAGGTACCCAGAACTGACCACATATTACAAGTGTGGTCTGACCAGTGATTTGTAGAGGTGTAGCATCACTTTCCTTGCTTTTACACTGTCTCTATTTATGAAACCAAGCACCTTAAAAGCTTTCTTAACAAACGTTTCAACTTGCCCAGCCACCTCTAAGGAATCGTGCACATGAACCCCAAGATCCCACTGCTGCTGCACTCTCCTCAAAGTTGTACTATTGAGCCTGTATTTTCTCAAGTTGCTTCGTCAAAATGCATTATCTCCTATTTCTCTGCATTGAAATTCATTTGCCAGGTGTCTACCCACTTGACAAACTGGTCACTGTCCCTCCTGAATTCGCTCAGTATCATCTTAACAATTCACTCGTGTCCCTAACTTAATATCGTGCAAATATTGAGACTTTGCCCGTCTGTAAATCATTTATCTAAATTGGAAAAAGCCCAGATCTTAACACCAATCCCTGAGAACACCACTTTCAACTTGCCCCCAGCCTGAGAAACGCCAATCTATTCCTACCCTCTGTTTCCTATTTTTTAGCCAACTTCTAATCTATGCTGCTAAGGACCCATCAGTCCCAAACATTTCTAATTTGCTAACCTACCTGCTATGTGGCACCATATGAAATGTTTTCTGAGAAGTCCAAATACACAACAATATACAATGAGATACCCACAGCACTACCCACTTCCACTACCTGTGTCACTATGTCGAAGAACTCGATGAAATTTGTCAAATGTGAGTCCACTTGACAAAACCATGTTGGCAGTCTGGTATGAACTTATTTTTCCTCGAAGCGTACATTTACCTGATCCTGTGATGTGGCCTCCACCAGCTATCGCATTTTTGATGTCCAGCTGACAGGTCTGTAGGTTCCTAGATTATCCTTTGTCCTTTTCTTAAACAATGGTTCATATTTGCGATCATCGAGTCCCCACTAATCTTGTGTTCAGACAGGCCTGGAAAATTTCTATAGATGGCTCCCTGATTTACTCCTTTTAACTGTCTCAGGAATCTAGAATGCATTCCATCTGGGCCTGATGACTTGTCTATCTGGAATGCCACCAGCCATTTTAGCGCTTTTTTAAAAGTCTATCACTGTATCACCACTCTCTACTTCACTTATCTTTCACATTTAATATATTTTGAAGAATATTTTACGATTTGTTTTCGTGCAGCCTGCCATTCTTTTCTCATGCTTCCTCTTTGCCTTCCTTATTCCAATCTTAGCCTCACTCCTGCATTGGAGATATTCTTCCAGATTCTGTTGCTATTATTCTGGTATGCAATCCATGGCCTCCTTTTACTTCCTTATTTCCTGATCATCCCGGGTACTCTAGATTTGGATAACCTGTATTTATTTCTCATGGATATGTACCTAACTTTCACCCTATTCATCTCCCTTTTGAAATTCTCCCATTTTTCCATCTGCTGTTTTATCCACTAAAAAGCATTTCCAATCAGCATGCTCCATTTGAACTTTGACCTCTAAAATCTGCCCCTTTTCAGTCTGGAATCTTGACCATGGACTGATTTTTTTTTTTTTTAATAAAACCTTTTCCAAATTAATATTGAAACTTATCATGTCATGATCACCATTTTTTAAATGCTCCCCCATTCTGACGTTCTCCACTGAGCATGCCTCATTTTCTAAGACCAGATTCAGCACCCTAAGGTAATTGAAATCACCAACTATCAGAGCTCCACTTGCCTTGCAGATTTCCGTAATCTGCCTAAAAATGGTCTCTTCTACTTGTGAAATTTATGGAGAGTCGCCAGACTCAATGTTAACTCTGCTTTCTTCTCAAAAATTAGATGTGTGATCTATAAGCCAGATTTCAGTCTGGCGTCCACCTTTGAAGTATTACCATCAGTCCCTATCACAATAGTACCAGCTTGGCACCGAATCTATCAAGTGAAACTTTCGCTTCTACCATTGGTTCACAATGGTAGCAGCTCGTATTGCAAAAATCTAACCTTCAGTAACTCTGTATAAAGCTCTTTAAACACCTTCCGAATCCGTGAGTGCTGCAACCTAGAAGGACCAGGCCCGCAGATACATGGGAACACCGTCTGAAAGAGACCGAGCCACATCCATCCTGATTTGGAATTATATTACTAGTTCTCATGGCCATTCTTAGCAGCGCTGTAAGTGTATCAATTACCAGTAGATTGCATTGGTTCCAGAGAGCAACTCGGTGTCAAATTCTCGAGGATGGTAGGGATGGGCAGTAAACGTTGACCATGCCAGTGATGTCCACATTCTGTGAAGGCATTGAAAAAAATTCAAGAGACAATTAAGTCACTTGACCTGTAAGGAATTCCAGTACAGATTTGTTAATAGAACATCTTGTATAACTAAATTTCTTAAGTCATAGAGTCATAGAGCTCGAAAACAGACCCTTTTGGTCCACCTTGTCCTTGCCAACCAGACATTTCAATCTGACTGTGCTGTTTGCCAACATTTGGTCCAAATCCCCCTCAACCCTTCCTTTTCACGTACCTATCCAGATGCCTTTTAAATGTTGTGCTTGTACTCTTCTCCACCACTTCCTTTAGTAAGCTCATTTCATACACACGGTCTTTTTTATGCCCCTCGGTTTATCGCAACAGGTCAATTTTAAGAAGGTTCCCTTCCACTGTGGATACCTTTCTCCTGCACTAAAAAAAGTTATGTCTTAAGACAGAGGAGCAGAAATTAGGCAATTCAGCCCATCGAGTCTGCTCCACCATTCAGTCGTGGCCGATAAGCCTCCCAATCCTATTCTCCGCCTTCTCCCCATAATCTTTGATCTCTGTCTTAAATATACTCAGTGACCTAGTCTCCACAGACTTCTGTGGCAACGAATTTCATAGATTCACCATTCTCTGGCTAAAGAAGTTTCTCCTCATCTCTGTTCTAAAGGGTCTTCCCTTTAACTCTAAGGCTGTGCCCTTGGATCCTCTTCTTTCTTGCTAATGAAAACACCTTCCCAATGTCCACTTTGTCCAGGCCGTTCTGTATTCTGTATTCTGTAAGTTTTGATTGGATCCTTCCCCACCACGTGCACACACGCACACACTCCTTCTAACGTGCATCGAGTATAGACCTATGGCCCTTACATATGAAACCTTCATTCCTAGGATCATTCTCGTGGGCCTCCTCTGGGCCTGCTCCAGGGCCAGTACATCCTTCCAGAGGTATGGGATGCAAAATTGCTCACAGTGGTTTTATCAGCCATTTTAATCAAGGTTTAATGAGTTGTCAAAAAGATTGAGTTCATCAGTTAGTAACTGCGAGAAATAATAATACAAGCCACACAAATACAGTTCAGGAATAAGAAGTGAGCCCTCTGCACCTGCACCACCACCACCCCCCGACGTCCCCGCCCGCAAGAAACAAAAAAATTAACAAGGAAAATGCAGATTAGTCTATGACTCATTAATGTACAATCGATAGTATGATGTTACCTATAATGTTGATGTTCAGAGTTGAATAGTATCTTTTAAGATTTTGGCTTTGTAGGTTGATTAAAATTCTTGTGTCCTGGTTCCTTTTGACAGAGTAGCTAGCAACATGAACTCAATGTGTTGTCTTTTCCCTTGCTTTATCTGCTGTGCAGTGGTACTTTGTGGCTGTTCTCAAAGCTGTGACCTGCACAGCACACGAGTCCACACACTAAGATGTCAGTTCAGTATCTCTTAGACCAGAGTTGAAGCCCACTTTATCCCTATTTTTGAAAAATCCTTGGAAGTGTAAAACACAAACCCGTCTGCAGGAGATGGCTGCTTGCTGAGATGGAGTTGGGTATTCATCCTCATTATCCTGTTCTTTTTTATCTTTCGTTTGAAGTTTCCCAGACTCTGTATGGATGTGACATTCCAGAATTCCAGTCAAGACAGCCATTGATTTTTGCATCCATCGTCAGTTGTCCTGTTTTGAAAAAAACAGGTGATTGAATGGTGGAGTGAACTTGATGGAGCAGAAGTCAGTCATTTAGCTCATGTCTTATGTTGGAATCAAAGATTTGATTATGTCCATTGGTGACCAGAGTGGGGATGATCCGTGGTTATGACATTTGAGTGTGTGTAGAACTTATTGCCAGTAATGACTCCAGGGATGAATAACTTTAATACTGAAGGTAGAAGCTGGGACCCTTTTCCTTGGAGTGGAGACGGCTAAGGAGAAATATGAAGTAAATTTTCAAAACTATGCTGGATCTTGTCAGAAAGGGAGCAACTGTTAAAAACTGTCTTTACACCAATGTAAAGGTTAACGTCACATACTTGGGCAAAAGACATCAATGAGTAGCATTTTTAAAATTTATTTACAGGATGTGGATCACTGGCAAAGCCAGCATTTATTGCCCATCTCTTATTGGCTAGAGGGCAGTTAAGAGTTAATGACATTGCTGTAAGTCTGGTGTCACACTTTGGCAAGACCAGGTTAGGTTGGCAGATTTCATTGTCTGAAGGACATTAGTGAACCAGTGTCACCAGGTTAAACATGTTCAGCAACTGTTTCATGGTCATTATTGGACTCTTAATTCCAGACTTTCTGATTATTGGATTCCAGTACCACTCTGGCATTGCAGGGATTTGAATCCGGATCCCCATAACATTACCTGGGTCTCTGGATTAGTTAACTAGCAAGAATACAACAAGGCCACCAGCTCCCCAAGCATTTGAATACACTGCTTAAGTGAGTTGGAGGCTGGTAGTTGAGGAAGGCTTGGGTCTGACACTTAAGGAATTACTCCTTGAGAGAACTAAGGGCCTCCTGTGTTATAACCATTCTTTGATTAATCAGCTATTTTGGCGACAGAAGCTGTTCTACCTGAAGTATTTGGGACAAAAGGACAAGACAAATGTGATTTTAGTTTTGTCTAAAAAAGTCACACATAACAAGTTGTACGAAGGTTGAGGCAAAATTAATCTGCCGTAAATTGGCGAAAGCTACTTGGACTTAAGTTATTTAATGAATAACTTGCGTGCAATAAATATGATGATTAATTTTATTGAATGATCTTTTAATAAATGGCTTCTACCAGCTTCCTTCAATTTGTAAGATACTTTCAAAATCATTTCTTGCTCACCATGCCACTTCCAACCTCTTTCTTGAGTCCTCCGTTTGTTTATCACAATCGCAGTATGATTCCATGTTCTTCATTCCTGACAATACATATTGGAATGTAGCTTTCAATTTTACTACAATAACTGTTACCTAATTCTAGCTTCTGGCCCTCCCAATTTTAATGGCCATTTGTGGGCCTGTCTTCAGCTACTTAGGCCCTAAACCCTGGAATAAGCTAACTAAACATCTCCAACTTCACCTTTTGTCTTTCCTCAAAACAATCTGAAAACCGACCTCTTTCACCAAGGTTTTAGCCACCTTCTTTCATATCAGGAAACAAATGCAGGCCTTGCTATTAATGCTCACACTGTGTGTGAATAAATAAAATTCGAATACAGTTCAAAATTTAATTTTTTTTTTGTAGCTGTGAAGTGCCTTTAAGTTAAAGTTGATCTTTAAAAAGTTCATAATTAACACAAGTTTGCATCAAATAGTCTTGCTGAAAGTATCTCATTTATGTGAAAATCATAGTGCTTGACATTGCATTCTTAATTCTCTTTCAGGTGGGTATGAAGGCTACCGCCCTGCATTTTCAAACACTCCAAACAGTGGTTACGGACAATCTCCATTTTCTGCCCCCCGTGACTACTCCAACTCTGGCTACCAACGTGTAAGTGTTTTTTTTTAGTTAGTATTCACCACGTGCAGGCAAAATGTAGTCTTTTGTGTTAGAGAATACCCGAAGTTAGTATGCTGTATGAGATATTACTCATGAAAAGGTTGTTGCCTCTCTAATTGTTCAAAGTCATAAGTCACTCGACACCAGGTTATCGTCCAGCAACTTTATTTGAAATCACAAATGTTCCAAGTGCTGCTCCTTCATCAGGTGAATTAATCTCATCCCATTTTCCAACATTTGTCCCATATCCCTCTAAACCCTTCCTGTTCATGCAGTTGTAATTGTACCTGCCTCCTCCACATTGTTTGGCAGCTCGTTCCCCACACACCACCTCTGTGTGGAAAGAGCTGCCCCTCAGGTCCCTTTTAAACCTTTACCCTTTCACGTTAAACCTATGCCCTCTAGTTTTGGACTCCTTTATCCTGGTAAAAAGACATAGGGTGAATAGCCAATCGATGCCCTCCTCATTTTACAAACCACTCAGCCTCTGATGGTGTAGGGAAAATAACCCCAACCTATTCACCCTCTTCCTACAACCGAAGCCCTCCAATTCTGGCAACGTCCTTGTAAATCTTTTCTTAACCCTTTCAAGTTGCACAACCTGTTTCCTGTAGTAGGAAGACCAGAATTGAACACAGTATTCCAAAAGTGACCTAACCAATGTCCTGTACAGCTGCAACATGACCTTCCAACTCCTATACTCAGTGACCAATAAGGGCAAGTGTGCCAAACGCCGCTTTTGCCACCCAGCGACTCCACTTTCCAGGAACTATACACCTGTACCCCAGGCTCCTTTGTTAGGCAACACTCCCCAGGGCACCTACCATTAGCTGTATAAGTCCTGCCCTGATTTGCCTTTCCAAAATGCAACACCTTACATTTACCTAAATTAAACTCCATCTGCCACTGTTAGCGCATCTGATTAAGGTCCCGTTGTACTTTGAGATAACCTTCTTCACTGTCCGCTGCACCATTCGTTTTGGTATTGTCTGTAAAACTTATTAGCCATACCTCCTACATTCACGTAATCTATTCCTACAGATTGAGGAGAGCGATGTATTAGGTCTTCGTCCTTTGAAGTGTTAAGCTGTTCTGCCCACAATTCCACATAGAACAAAGAAAAATCAGCACAGGAACAGGCCCTTTTGATCTTCCAAGCCTGCACCAACATGTACCAACCCTTCCATACTAAAACTGTCTTGACCTGCAGGATCCATATCCCTTTGTTCCCTTGCTGTTGGTGCTTCTTGAATGCTCCTGTTGTGTCTGCTTCCATCATCACCTCTGGTAACGCGTTCCAGGCACTCGTCACCCTTTGTGTGAAAAACTTGTTTCACACATCTCTTTTAAACTTCCTCCCCTGCACCTTTAACCTGTGTCCAGTAGTAATTGACCCTTTGACCCTGGGGAAAAAGCCTCACACTTTCCACTCTATCCTTGCCATTCAAAATCTTAAAAACTTCTATTAGGTCACCAATCGAGCTCCTGCGTTCCAGTGAAAACAACCCCAATCTACCCAATCTTTCTTCATAACTAAAATTCCCCATACCAGGCAACACCCTGGTAAACCTTTTCTGTATCCTCTCCAAAGCACCCACATCCTTCTTGTAGTGTGGTGACTAGAACTGTACGCAATATTCCAAGTGTGGCCAAACAAAAGTTCTATAAAGCTGCATCATAACTTGTCAATCCGTATACTCAGTGCCTCTTCCACTGAAGGCAAGTATGCCATAAGCCTTTTTTACTACTTTATCTACCTGTGCTGCCACCTTCAGTGATCTCTGGACCTGCACACCCAGATCCCTCTGCACATTAATACTTCGAAGGGTTCTGCCATTCACTGTATATTTTCTACCAGTACTTGGCCTTCCAGAATTCATCACCTCACATTTGTCTGGATTAAACTTCATCTGCCATTTTATCTGCCCATGCCTCCAACTGGTCTTTATCCTGCTGTATCCTCTGACAATCCTCCTCACTGTCCACAACTCTACCAATCTTTGTATTGTCCGTAAACTTGCTAATTAGATCAGCTACGTTTTCATTCAAATCATTAATGCCGATCACAAACAGCAAAGATCCCAGCACTGATCCCTGTGGAGCACCACTAGTCATAGCCTTCCATTCTGAAAAGCATCCTTCCGCAGATACAGTCTGTCTCCTGTGAGTAAGTCAATTCTGTATCTAACTTGCCAACTTGCTCTGATACCACGTGCCTTTATCTTTTGTACCAGACTGCCATGAGGGACCTTGTCAGAGGCTTTATTGAAGTCCACGTAGACAATATCAATCATCTTCATCACCAAGTGAAAAATCTCAATCAAGTTAGTGAGGCACGACCTCCCCCACACAGAACCATGCTGTCTATCGGAAATAAGTCCTTTTGTTTCTAAAAGCTACAGATCTTGTCCCTAAGAATCTTCCAATAATTTCCTTGCCACCGATGTGAGACTCACAGGCCTGTAATTTACCAGGATTATTCCTGCTACTCTTAAACAGTGGGACAACATTGGCCATTCTCCAGTCCTCTGGGGCTTCACCTGTGGCCGAAGAGGATACAAAGATGTGTGTCAATGCTCCAGCAATTTGTTCTCTTGCCTCCCTCTGTATTCTGGGATAGATCTCATCAGGACCTGGGGACTGATCTATCTTAATACTTTTAAGATGCACAACACTTCTTCCTTTTTCATTGCAACTTGGCTTAGAAACGCGACACTCCCTTCTGAGATCATCCTCCACCAATTCCTTCTCTTTGGTGAATACCAACACAAAATATTCATTTAGGACCTCGCCTACCTCGTCTGGCTCCACACACATTCCCTGCTTTGTTCTTGAATGGGCCAACCCTTTCGCTGGTTTCCCTTTTGCTTTTTATATACGTATAAAAAGCCTTGGGATTCTCCTTAACCCTGTTTGTTAATGACTTTTCGTGACCTTTTTAGCCCCTCTAATTCCTTGTTTCAGTCTTTCCTACTTTCTTTGTATACTTCAAGGGCTTCATCAGTTCCAATCCTTCTCGACCTTACGTATGCTTCACGTCATTTGCCATACATATCCTTCATTTTTTTGCAGGAATGTGCTGCTCCTGAACTCTTTCAACTGCCTTTTGAAATACTCCCACAGGTCTGATACAGATTTACCCTTAAACAGCCGCCTCCAATCAAAATTCTCCAGTTCCTGCCTAATATTGTTGTAGTTCACCTTCACATTTTAACACCTTCACCCAAGGACTGCTGTTATCCCTATCTATGAATATTTTAAAATGTAATCTCCATTATGCATATGTTTATGGCACTCAGTTTATTCTATATGGATTAATACTATCATAACAGATACTTGACTTTCCTAGTCTGTGAGGAGGCAGATCATTTTGGTCTGTTTTGACTCCATGCTTATCAGTTTCATGGCAATTGTTGAAGCATATAACTCAATACCACCTGTCTGTTTTAGCATTGGTATTATGGGAAAAAAAACAGGACCCAAGACCCAGCCTAGTGGTAGAAGGACTGAACTAAGGGAAATAGACTTGAAACAAAATATGTATGCCTGAGGCACATCCTAGATGTTTTATCATACCATATGCTTTCACAGAAATGACACACCATTAGAATTTGAACAAGATATTGATATCCATTATGGGCATTGGTTTTTGAAATATTTGCTGTGAAGTTAAAAAATAAAAAGGCTAGGATTAAGAACAGAAATGTAGTATTTTACAGGAGGAATTTACAAAATTGATCAACACCTGAGACAAAAGTTAATAACATTTGCAGAGCTGCAAAATGAGTAATTGGTATGTTAAATTGAAAATCTCACGGCCTGATTTTTTTTGGATAATTGAGGCTGTCTAGACACTTGCTTAGTTTTTAGTTGTCTTGTAATTTATTAAACCTGATACTCACTCTCTCAATCTAATATTTTAATAGCTTGTGTTATAAGATCAATCACTTTTGAAGATGCTCGATCCCTTTCTTTCAAAAACCCTCCCTCAGTTGTAGTTAACAATTGTTAATTGCTTCTAGGGTAGGTTTGACGAAGGTAGAAAAATGCAAGATGTGCAACCAAATGAAGATCCATTTAACTAGATATAAATTTTCTCCAAGATCCAGTAGTCAATTCACTTTAAATAAATTTTAATACTGCATGTTTCGACCTAGTTATTTTTGCCAATGGGTGATTGCTTTTCAGTGCACTATGTCAACATAAATTCTAAGTCAGGCCTATGTTTTGGATGAAGTTCTAACCAGTGTTCATTTTTGATAGGCTTGTAGGTTTCACTTTGGTTGGAATGTCCATTTTTATTGTTCCAATTGTGAATTAGCTTCTATGATGATGTTTCTTGGCAGAATGGGAGCTGTTCAATTTTTTTGGTAAACTTTATGAATTTGAAGACGTTTTAAATTTAAAACATTCCCACATTAGCTAATGTTCGCCTGAAGACGAGTGACAGGAGTGTTTGAATTTGTAACCATTCCAGCTTGAAAGAAAGTGCATGTATGTTCAAAATGAATTGCTATGACTATACATGTTCAAGGCTCCAAGGTCTCTTAACAACCCAATCAACTGAGTGCTGATCAAGCTGACCATGTTTGCATTTCTCGGTGGTTTGTGTTCTAATTTTTACTAAGTTCTTCTGGCACTATCTGTGAAGTTATTAACAGAGGTCCAAACAAGACCTTTTATTGGACTTTGAAGCTTAACTTTGTTTCTATCTCCACAGATCATGCCAGACCTGCTGACTTCCTCTAGTAGTTAAGTGTTTGTTTGCCTAATTTAAAAAATGGAACTTAAGAGCGTATGTTGTTTTATAGGATGGATACCAACAAAACTTCAAGCGTGGCTCTGGACCTGGTGGACCTCGGGGCACTCCTCGAGGTAATGCTCAAGTGATGCGCTCCTAATGAAGGACTGGAGAAAGTGAAATATTGGGCACTGTTTAATTTGTCTTTGACAGCTACAATGCTGCTCCATTCTAGTGGGAGTTGACGAAGTAAAAATTTATTTGTATGAGTAGGCCACATAAACTCTTATTCAAGTGTCCCATCCAGAACATATTTGTTGAAGCTTTAATCTTTGTTTTCACTCTGTCAGCTTCGAACAAAAATAACCCAGCTTTATAAATAACCACCTTCAGTTCTTGAGCAGAAACTGTTTCTGGTAGTTTGCACCTACATAGAGCGCGAAAGAGAGAGAGACGCCTGTGTTAAGAGAGCAAATGGTATGTCAGTTTTGTTCCTGAAAACTTGAAAATTCCTTAATTTATTTTTTTGTAAAAAAAAAAGTTTCTTACTACCATCTTTATGCTACCGCCGCTCGTCCCTATCTGGGAATATTTTGATAAAGTTCATTTGCAGATGTTTGATTCACTGGTTTTTAAACTTGAGGCTGTATTTCTTTTTCTTCTCTGCCTTTCAGAGCTCCCGAGAAGTCTGAGTTTGTAAATTGATGTTGCTGCATCAGAGAAAGTTTCAATAAAGATGTGTTGCACACTTGCAGCTTGTTGCTGATTTCTTTTTGTCTTGTGGAGTCTGCCTTTTCCTCTGTCTGTTTCCATGTTCTCACTCTAGCTTTCTGGGGAAATTAGCTGCATTTCGAGCAATAAGGAACAGTTTGTTTTTGCAAGTTTTAAAATATCAAGGAATATAATTGGGAGAAATCACTGTCCAGCTGAGTAACATGTTAACTTTTTACTAATTTGCTTACTGATTTATGGATAGGAACCTCTGTGGAATTCTTGATTTCTGAAATGACTAAATTTTTATGCAGCTTTTGGTGAAAGGTCAGAACATTAGGATGTGATATTTTCAGCTGCAGGCACGATACTCAAAAGATTTGAGTGGTCAAAAATCAGGATACATCTCAGTCAAATTAAGCATTTAAATAGCAGGATATTTGTTTATCTGAAGTGCATTCCTCAATGGTTGTTTCTGGAGACAAGGGCAACTTTTGTAACAAATCTGGTGAACTTGCAAGTGGCTTTGATCTGATAATGGTCGTTTTCATAGTGCTTTCATAGGATATCAGTTAGTATTCAACTATAGTATTCAACTATAACTGATAGTGGGTAACTCATTTTGAGAGTATTTGAAAACCAGCCTTGTGTCATCTGAAGTGTGTGATGTACATCTTGCTTAATTTATTGGCTTGCTTCACTGCAGATAATGACTTAAATTGTATATGTTTCAGATGGGACACACTACAATATTTTCTTGATTATTGGAACAATCCAAGGGCAAAACCCTATCATGAGAAATTGATTTGGATTATTAATTAACAGATTGCATGTTTTTTGAAGCCTGCCTGATGATAAAATATCACATGATGTTTTAATGTTTCAGTTGTTATTGTGCAGTTATATTCATGAATGACCAATTCTTAAAATTATTCTAAGCCAGCGTCAGTTGGCAAATACATGGAAGTTCAATCTTAAACTGAATTCCATGTTCTACCAGGACTTGCCTTCGTGCAGTCAGCCAATACAAATGTGTACTGTCCAATTTGGTATTGTTCTAAAAACGTCTCCACTGTTTGAGGTCAGTTAGTTAGTGACTTTTTGTAGTCTGCACCTCGCTTTATGAAGTTACAACAGCGTACAATGTATTGCTTATTTTGCACAGACCTGTTGATTTGGTTCTTTACACTTGTGTACGGAAACCAGTAGAATTTCTTAAGTTTTAGATTTAGGATAAAATTCTGAAAATTCAGGAATTTATTTTTCTTGAATGACACATGAAATTTTAGTGATGACTCTTGCAGGAAATGCAGCTAATTTTGTTGAGTTCTGACATGATTACATTTTGCATTTATGTCCCAGTATTTGGAACTTACTGCTGCTTATTCTGTCCTGATGACTAACTGAAAATTACAGTGACAAGGAATTCACAACACAGTTGTATATGCTTGACTTGTCCTATTTTCTTTGTACAGCATTGCCAAACTTGTCTTATTTACTAATGCTCCCTTGCAGCGGAATTCTATTTAACTTAAAATTGGTAACTTTTTGTTTGGGTTATGTTGTTCCTCTTCTAAATTGTTTCAGTTAACACCTTGCCAATGGAACCCAGCATAAATGAATTTGATCACCAGAATTCATGTTGAGGAATAGCAAAATAAAACATGCAAAATCTAATTATGCTCATTAGACTTTGTAGAATTGCCACAAATCGAATAATTGATCTGTCAATATCACAAGATTGAGAAGTTGTATTAACTGAAATCCACCTAAATGAGTTGGTTACTTCTGAGGTTTCTAAATTGCTAATGGTTAATAACACTAGTGGGATCATTGAGTCTACTTGAAGCTGAGCTGGTTGCCTCTTCCAAACTTTGCTTTTGTCTTAGTTAACAAATGTAAGCAATTTCAATGAAGTTTGTTTTCAGTGTTGTACTCTTTCAACTCCAATTGAAAATGGTTTACAGCCAGATCAGAATTGCGCAGTTAAGTCTGTTCCTCTTTCTCAAGCCTTCCTCGCTAAACATTGAACTGTTTCAATGAACTTGAGATAATGCTTCTGAATTCTTAAGATTTGAGTGCTTAATGTGCTATGAATTCATGCAAATGTAATTTTGAACCACACATTTATGAAATAATTTGATATTGCTGATTTTGCACAACACTATAAAACAAGTTGCATTTTGCAAATGCTCAATATTAGACCAGTTCATGATAGATCTGTGTCTTGTGAATTGCCAATCTTGCCCCAGCTGTCACTTGGTTTAAAGGGTGCAAGCACTTACTAGCTAACTTGGACTGGGAGTTTTGAAGGAAACTACATCAAACAAACCAAGCTTGCATTCTTGCAACGCACATCTACTTAGAGAGTAAGCCAATGGCTATGATCTCGAACTCTTTTAGGAATGTCCTTTGTCTTGAGGGCACTTAAATGAACGTGGCAACTGTACATCTCATGTACAAGGTTGCTTTCTTGTCTACAGGAGTAATTAATACTCCATTTAGACATGATGGCAATATTTAATAAAATGCACATCTGAATGATGTTTTGAAATGAATTCAGAAATACTCATCCTCCCTGATTCACTAAGTTGTAACTGTTCACACTTGCGCTGAGAATAATGCCCCAGTAATATTTGTGGGATTTTCATGATTGTTTTCAATGTACATGAAATGGTGATGAAACACTTCAAATATCTCAGACATTTGAAACCGTTTACCCTGCAATTTCTTAGGTAAGTCATCCTGAAATGGAACACACAGAAAATTAAGATCCTCATGCAAGCTGTTTGGAGCTGCTGTGATAAAGATTTATCGATAATTATGCATGGAGTTTGGGTTAACTATTCAAGAAAATGTGTTGTGCGACGTATTGTCAAACTATTTTATGCAATGAAGTAAATATCCAATATTACTTATCTTTCAGCTTTTGCGTGGATTAGCAGCCAGTATTAAACTAACATTCGTTGAAAGAAACAGCCGTCTTGAACTTGAGGGGACAGTGGACCTTATTCTAATGCTGCTGTGACAAAAAAAAAGTGATAATTAAATTTTCCTACATGCTAGCATATTTGCAGTAAAGAGAGCTGCTTCAGTGTTTATGTTGTGTTGTTAGGAACAAGATGTGTCATTTTCTTTTTGTCCTGGTATATTGATTGTGTTATTGAAGGCCTTGAGGTTGGTTAGCTGTATACAGGAACTGGATTTATGTGAAGTTTCCAATGAATAATGAGAAAATAGTACAAGTGTTGTTGTGGGAATAGCTATTAACTGCACTTCTGTGGTTTGAATGACTGACCTGAGTTGATACAAAGAATAAGGTAACTCCTACCTGGATATGATGTATTTTAGTGCTCAATCGAAATGTTCCGAAATATGTCTTCATTTGAATGTTCTTTGGAACAGTTAACCACATGAACTACAGTCTTCATTCTAGCAGAGACGGGATTCTGCATAAGAGAGTTTTTCTGTCATTATAATCTCATGTTCTTACTGTGAAGAAAGAATTATAATTAATTGACAGTTCTGTGCCATAATACCAGAGAAATGAAAGAATTTGGTTCAGCAAAGATACTGTTTTCACTATAAGCTAGCCTTACTGCCTTTTGATTTGGTTTAAATTTCCAAGATAATTTTGCTCAGTTAAACATTGATTAAAGAAAGCCCTTCTCTGTCAGTCTAAACATAGTCAACATGTTAAATTCTTACTGATAATTTGAGAGGATTGTAGTCACTTTTTTAAAACTATTTATGTTTTGTTAGCATCATACGCTTGAGGTGAATTTTAGCCAGGGTTCTGATGGAAGTACGAACCTGTTTCTTCAATCTTGAGGTTTGGGCATTGTATTCTGTTCTCGTATCTTCCACATACCTCCCACTATGATGATCTTAAGTTATGTAGGCATCTAAAATGACATGGTGGTTTGCCTACAATATTTATCCCTTGATCATTCACCAAATAAAGACTGTGATGTCAGAGAATTTTCTTTTCTTCTGGGTAATAACGATTTCACTGCCTGATGAGTTAAAGGTGTGAATTCATTTTTTTTCTCAATCAACTGTTCTTAATGGAGACATAAACATATTTAAACACCATTTTGATCTGTTAGCGTTGAGCAAATTGTAGAATTTTGTTATTTTATCCACCGAACATGTATATTTTTAGTCTATCACTACTAGGCATGAATCTTTGTTCATAAGTATGCAAAAGTAAATTCGCAAACAGGAGTTTTTTGACACCATCAAACCTGTAATATTTAGTGTTTTTAGTTATCGCCTTAGTACGAACAGTGGGTGAAAAGACTAGTCTGATCCGCATAGAATCTCGGCAGTTTCTGAACATTTTTCGGTCAGACCAACTGGTGCAGCTAAAATACACGTGAATTTTTGTGCTGTTAGAATTACAAGGTCATGGGACCCTCAAGTGATGTTTATTTTGTTTGTATTGAATTGTTGGGTATTTGATGCCTAAATAATCTTAATTGGTATCCAAGGTTGTACGAAGAGTCTGCAGCGAGATATAAACTGAGTAAGCAAGTGGGCAAAAGACTTAGCATATGGAATATAATGTGGGGAAATGTGAGGCTAGGCACTTTGGCAGGAAGAACAGAAGAGCTGAATATTAAATGAAGAAAGCTGCAGAACAGGGATTTGGGAGCCCATGTCCACGAATCTCAAAAAGCTAGAATCCAAGTGCAGCAGGTAATCAAGAAGACAAATGGAAAGTTGTCCTTTATTTAAAAGGAAATGGAGTATAAAAATGGGGAGGTTTTCCAAACACTGGACAACGCACAAATCAGACCACAGCTGGAATACTGTCGACCATTTTGGGCTCTTTATCTATTGAAAGACATACTGATATTGGAAGCATTCCAGAGAAGGTTCTTCAGGTTGATAACCAGGTCTGGAGAGACTGCCATATGAGGAGATGTTGAATAGATTGGAACTGTTCTCATTGGAATACAGAAGAATGAAAGGCAACCTTATTGAAATAAAAGGTTTCTTAGGGGATTTGACTGGGTTGATATGGGAAAAGTTGTTTTATCCTGTAGGAGAGTTTTGGACCAGAAGGTATAATCTCAGAATAGAGGGTTGCACATTTAAGACAGAGATGAGAAGGAATTTGTTCTCTGGGGTGTAGTGAACTTGTGAAATTCTTTCCCAAAGAGGACTGTTAAGGCTGTGTCATTAAGTATATTCAAAACTGAAACATCGAGATTTTTAGTCAGAGGGAATCAAAGGTTATGGGGAAATGCAGAAAAGTGGAGTTGAGGATCATCATATCAGCTATGATCTCAATGAATGGTGGATCAGACTTGAGCAGAAAGGAGCAGAAGTTGTCCAGTGTCTTAAGGTCTTAGAGGTTGCTAGGAAAGATATGAAAAGTGAAGATTAATTATACCTGACAGTTGTATATAAACTAAGCACAGTAGTTGGAGGAGAGACATTTTTACTTTGTATGGCCTACTTGTAACTCCAGATCCAGAGCAATGTTATAGACTATTAGCTGTGCTCTGATATGGCCTAGCAATGGACCATTAGGAATAGGCAACAAATGAAACCATGCATTATCCAATGAAAAATAACTTGCAACCTAACTGGCTCGAGGACCTAACATTTCAGTCAGATAATGTCTTGGAGACATATCCTCAGATTGAATTTTCTTTTTTTTTCTGAATATAAATTATATCTTCTGTGCAAGTGCCAAAAGGAGTGAAAAAAAATCTGGTAATCTTTTTCAAATGGTGACAAGTGAATGTGTCAGATTTTCTGTAGATTTATTCATGCAGGTCATTGGGTATAAAATGTATGTGTATTGATATCCTTCCATCTTAGAGAGATGATGGACAGTGAGCAGAGAGTCCATTTTAGTGGGGTGCTTTCACTTGGTGCTCCTTTGCTGATGCATGCAAAGGCCAATCTTTGAAAGCTTTACACTTGAAACTGACAAGTAACATTACCGGTTGCGGTTTTCTCCATTGATGCCTGTTGCAAAGCTGCTGTCGCTATTGATCATAATGGTAGTGCACAGCAACCCTTAAAAAAGGTGTATCATTTCCATCTTTTGCCAGCTAGCAACTCTGGTGTGAGCATCGAAGTTTAAGGACTTCGTGTCATATCTTTGAATTGGAGCGTTATGCAACACCGTTGTTCATCTGGCTGCAGCTTTTTTGCGATACTGAAGGTTCTTAAATACACAGCCATCTTCTATGGAAATGTCCTTCAGCTTTAAGTGTCATTAGGATGTTGATGTATAATGCTCTGCAGTGACCTGCTGTTTCAAACATGCTTTGCAAGACTTGAGTAATGATTAATCTCATGAACCAAACTAAAGGAAAGGGACTGATCAGTTCCACTTGTTCTTGAAAAGCATGGAGCGTTAGAAAGTTTGCAATTAGGAAATATTTTCTGAATTTTCTATATTAGGAGTTGATATTGAAAACCTTTAATGTGCAAATGGATAAAAGTTGTTTTGACAGTTAACAACGATTGTCTAAAATGCAGTAATGTGATCTTGCATCATCTGCCAAGAATACAAAGGAAAGTTTCTCATCCCAGACCCTATCAATTTTATTCAGCAGTTTTTAATTGGAAAGCTCATAGCAAATGCTTCAAGGATCAGAGCTTTAGTCGATCTCGACACAAGACTGCTAATTATCTGAGATAACAAGGTGTAGAGCTGGATGAACACAGCAGGCCAAGCAGCATCCTGCTC
>JAHRHZ010000063.1:18767522-18849829 GCA_024137785.1 Ginglymostoma cirratum | reverse complement strand
TTGCTAATTATCTCAATTTTCTCAAAAATCTGTTACCTAAACTCCTGATTTTCAAAGCAGTAGTATCATTACCTGATCAAAAGTTGTGTAAATGAACATGGCTATTTGGGTGTACTGTATTTTTGAAAGGCAGGTGAAATTATTTGTTGACCTGTTTAGTGTGTACTGCACTTCCCAGCAGTTAAATTTCATATTTTGATCATCTGTCTAAAGATCATTATGCTCTGCTGGTGACAGAATCATAACATACAATTGCACTGAAGAGATGTCTCTCAAGTGATGCAGAGTCTACTATAGTGTGTCACATATGAGTTGTTTGTAAGCATGGCGAGTTTACGTATCCTGCACATTGGTGCACCATTTGCATTTTGGATGTCTGAAAAACTTCTATTGCCTTTTTTCACCTCGTGATATCCAGATTTATTAATCTTGATTTCAGCCTTTATTATGATAAGATGCTAGTGTGTGTGCCGTCATTAACTTTGTCGATGCTAACTGTCCAGGGTTTGATTTTTCAGTTTTAACATATTATTTGATGTTGATGCGATTTGCAATACTGTGACTTGTCGTTTAGGTAACTAAAATGTTAGAATATTTTCTAAATTAAAATCCCACACACCAATTTGGCTCAAGAAAGAGAAAATGCTAAATGTCACATTCAGGATGGTCTGGAATACATCCCCTATATCAACTTTAAAAGTGCCGCTTGGCTCAAAACATCTCAGGTCAAAGTTCAGTATTTGGACAAGGTGTTGGAATGTTTCTAGCATGTGAAACCATCCCTCGGTGTCATTCAGAATTTTAGGAGGGCAGCAATGAGGGGATAGGGTGAAATACATCTTTCATTGCGCAGTTTAATTGTTACAAAAGCATGATTCTTATTTTTCTGTATGGAAATCACTTGTGTCTGAATAGACATATTGAATAGCGAACAGTAAAGCAAAAGGTTAGGTTATCATTCACGTCAGCTTTTAATGCATGTAGTTCCAAGTTTTTTCTTTTACTACAGCATGAAGTCACTCTCAGCAGAGAAGAATAAATCAGGGTCCACACCTGTATTAAAACTTATAATGTAGTACTTTTTGTTTTGTTATGAGAGAACAAAGACTTTTTTTTTGATCATCTCCCCTTTCCAAAAATGCCCTCCAGGTCTTGCAACAAGTTGATCATCATTGGTATTGAATGACTTGCCTGACACAATTGGTGTTTTATGAAATGCACAAGTCTTTGGTTATTTAAACTGACTTGATGTGAATAACTGCTTTACTGGAATAACTTGGAGCAGAGAGTTGAGTGTTGTTCCTCAATAATGTAATAATGGTGTAAATACTTTAGCCATTTGTTCTTGAAAGAAAAACTGTTGGATTGTCAACTATCGCACAGGCATTTATGTTGCCTGATTAAGTTGTCCTGTACTTTACATATTCCTGTGACCCTGGACTGCACAGTTACCTTGCCTTACTGTACCATATGTAAGGTCTAGTTTGTGTTTTGTATACGTAAGTTCATATTTTTGTATAGAAATAGTTTTTAAAAGAAGTTCAAGTTCATAATCATCATAAAAGCCACCTTAATTAAAATTAAATGCTATTGCGATTGAGGAAAATCTTTCAAATTGAATTGAATTTGGGAACATTCAATCATTGGGAAAGTCTCGATGCATGTTATGCCACTAAGGGAGAAATTATGCTGTTTTAAATGTGAGTAGAACAATTGTGATATGTAACACTGGGATGCACTAACAGTGCTTATTCAAACCCAGATTACTTTTGTGAGCAATAGTTAACATAATTATAAAAACTAAAAGAACTGAGGATGCTGTGAATCAGGGACAAAAACAAACTGGTCAAAAATTACATTGTTGCCTTAACACGTGACTGGTTGATTCAAGCTTCAAGTTTCCAATTTCTATATATCCATTTTCTGTAGTTGGAAATTCAACTTTAAATATTTTGTAACGTTTCAGTATGAAGCGTGTGCTTCTTCTGGAAGTAAATATCAATGGATGTATCTGAAGATTTTGTTGCATGCACCAGTTTGCCATTCAGAATCACTTACTGCCTGTGGCAGTAAATAATCTAAACGAATTAGTTAAATCTGAGACATCTACATTTGTTCTCGATCTCCAGTTCCACCATTATGCTTTGCTATTAGAAGCAAGATGTGAATGCACTTGTATGTGCCCCCGTACTTAAAGGACTGAAACAGTTAATTTCGTAAATGTCCTTGTGCATACATTTCCACAGAGAACCAACACAAATATTTTCCATCTGTAATAATCACATTCTTGCAGATGTTTTCTAATCAACCTTTAAGAGATGTTACACACCCCTGGAGCAGGAGGGGCCTGAACCCAGAACTCCTGGCCCTGAGGTCAGGACACTACCACTGCAGCACAAGAGCTTTAGTAATCACATCCTTGTATACAATGTCTGCATGATTGTTTCCAGCCTTTGTTTTCCTTAAATGACATTGATGCCATATATCTCCTTGGCTTTTAATGTAATTTGGGCATCCTTTCTTTTCACGTGTTGTATGACGTAAATGAGCTGCTTTTGTTTGGAGTTGAAAATATTACTGAAGACGTGGCATGTTTGTCCTGATGGCTAGTAACCCTATTTGATATGCCTTTAGCTCCTGTGAAGAATGTGCCTTAGCTGCAAAGCAGCAGACTTTGTTGGGTCCCGTTGGCTTAATATTGTGCAATCCATGCATCAACTTGTATCTCGTGAGAAGATTCTGGCATATTGCTGGGACTGGTTCAGTAGTCCAGAACCCAGGGTAATGTTCTGTGGATATGAGTTCAGATCACACCAAGGTAAATGGTGAAATACGTGAAATTCAGTAAAAATTTAGAAGAAAAAAAGCTAATATAATGGTGATCACATAACCGCAATCAATTGTCGTAAAAACCCATCTAGTTCACTGATCCTTTAGGGAAGGATATCCACTGTCCTTACCTGGTCTACATCTAATCTGATCTAACATAACTTGCATCTAATTCCTGACTCGATGGTTGACTCTCAAATGCCCTCTGAAATGGGCTAGTAATCCACTCAGTTTGATTAAGCATATAGGATTGTGCATCTGCACCTTTTTTGTAGCTGATTCATGCCAAGCTGGTTTTCTTTTACACAGTTCTTTGGATACAGGGTAGAGTTTATTGTTCTAGGACTGTTAACTTTCGAACTTCCATTATTCCATCGTTAAAGGCAAGAATATCAATTTTTAAGCCCCTTCAAGACAACGGCTATTGTTCAGAAAAAGCAATTAATATTGATGCTATTAATGAGTGAGTTTGCTTGCACAGTTTACTGAAATGCAAAGAGGGACATTGAAAGCATTTTTTTACCTGTTTCTCCTGACTTTGAATAAGATCAACGGATCACCTAATTGAAAAGTGAGAACATGGATTGGAATATTTATACAATCATGGATTTTACTGATTTACCTGGATTGAATTGGTCTTGTTTGCTGCAAGTTGAAGATTGTTTTAACAGAACTTAAACAGAAGCACCTCAACCATTAATTGTCAAAAGTATTCGGAAAATACAGTTGCAGCATGAAGACATTGCATTCAGATTTGATTTGTTTTGAGCATCTAATAAAGTAAAATATTTTATTTGGTGACTTAATTGAGGAAATGATGCAGTATATTTCCATCTTGTTGCATTGTTGGTTACACCGCCACCTTAAAATTCTGCTTAACACAGCACTTGAGGTACTTTCAATTGGATTTGATTTCGCTTTTCATTCATAAAATATAGTGCACAAATGTTGATTCAAAGATGAGTTATAATCTGCAGGTTTTGACTTAATTGTTGTTTCTGTTAGTTAGGATGGCTCATGAGTGATCTCAAAACTTAACAGCAGGTTTTTTTAGTGACCAGGATTTAAGTCACAGCTTGGCAGGAACCACTGTCTTTGTGATTCTCTCATCACTGTCAAGAACATTTTATTGTTACAATTGATTTTGTGGTTTATTTTGTAGAATAATCTTAAATAGTTGTTCGTGAAATGTAGTAAAATGACACCAGGTTCTTCATAAGCTTAGGGGAAATGCACATAGTCAAGAAGTTGGAGTCAGTAATCAATGGCACCATCGAAGAAATTGATTTTTGGATAAGTGAAGCATAATGTGGTTCAGAGTCTGGAATGTGAAGTGTGCAAGCTGCGTAGTTATTTTAAGAAAAAATCTTAAATGAAGTCTAAGCTTCGTACACCCTGGGTGGGTGGTAGGGTAATAACAGAGCAGTCCTTGCACCAACCTCTGGTCGATTACCTACGTTCCAAATTTTGTTTTATTACTTTCATTGGGTGAGTTATACCTCACTCAGAAGCTTTTATGCTTTCTTATTCAGTACTTAATGGGAGGTAGCCATGAGGTAATTTATATTTATTTTTGGTCTTATTTTGCAGGCCGGGGAGGATTGATAAGGCCCAGAGGTATGAATAAAAAGATTGTAACTGCGACTCAGATGACAGCTCAGGAAGTGATTTAAACTGGACCCTCCCTCCCCATGCCTGATGACGGGGTTTTTGTGCAACTGTGAAATATTTCAAACAGCAATCATAAATACCACAAGAATTCATGGATTATTGTACCCTCTACAACCTGACTTGTAACATCCAACTCATCCCAGACAGTGGAATCGAATGCCTCCTTTGTGGCAATGATTGCACCTTGTGATTTTTTTTAAAAAAACCTAAAAATACCCTAAAATAAACACACACTGTAACAAGAAAAACAAAATAAAACTTTTTACAAAAATTGTATCATGATTTTGTGTTTTTTTTTCCCTTGGTTTGTGTTCGGCCTTTACTCGAGTCATTTAATTTCTCCTCCCTGCTCTTTCAAAAAAAGTTTTGAAATGGCACACAGATTCACAAATCTAGCAAAGTCCGTAACATTCCTCCAGAATACTAATTTGTGATTGAGTACTAATTTTAAAAAAATTCAAGTTGAACTAAAACTAAACATCACTTTGTATGATGAGAAATGTTTGTTATCTTCAGAAAACATCATTTACAGAACATTTCTTCTACAAAAAAGAGTATTCATTACTTCACAGCAAGGGTGTTAATTTTACATCTGTGACTGCAGTTTGAATTCCAATTTTGACATTTTTAACTTGAGCTTCCTTTGGGGGTGAGGGAGAGTTTGTCAGGAAGGGGTCCTACTTCCCTTTTCATTCAGTTCCATAAATGCTGACACCATTGTTTTATTTGTCTTGTGTGAAATTGGTCTTCCTAACTGAGCCTAATGGAAATGGTCCACAGAAATTCTGACATTAAAAACAGGATCTGTATCTTTGTCAGTTAATTCCAGGTAAAGATTGGTTAACTTTGAACAGATCATAGTTTGAATACAGGAGATTGCTTTCTTAGTTGGCAAAGACTAATATCACAGTTCATATCCATATCATGAACTAAGTATCTGAGCTGTCAAGTTTGAGAACAATATATTTGTGTTGTTTTCTACCAATGGGTTCTAAATTTGTTTTTGTTTGTAAACCCTCTGTTATATCTTAAATTAGTGACTTAGAGCCTTCTGCTGGAACCAGAACTATAAGGAATTTCATGTGTGTAGGATTTAAGGTGTGATTACGTTTACATGTTCTCAAGTTGGTGTTTGACTTCATATTTGCCATTTGAACAACATCCAAGCAGTTGAAATATTTGCTAGTTATACTAAGTGTATAGAAATCTTGATCCAAGTTCATCAGATAAACAACGGAAAAAATCTCCTACCTTTTCCCTCTGCCCACCCTTCTCCAAGGGATACTGGTTCTGAAATCTTGACTCTGCTTTCTCTCCACAGGAACAGCCAGATCTGCTGATTTTCTTCAGCAATTTCTCCATAAGCTGGAAGATGTTCCCTTTGGTGTCTCTGAGCTTGCTTAGTGGATTTCTCTACTTGAAATAGATTGTGGTTACTAGCTATGCTCACCCTGTCTTGCAGAGTGCGGAAACAGGTTTCTGCCAATACCAAAAATGTAAACAAATTTTTACCCTCTGGTGATGGATATAGGTACTGCGAACTCATCTGGCCTATTGAAAAAATTAGGGAGGAAGATAAAGTGTAATTTTCTTCTAATTCTGATTTTTTATTTCCACTTTTTTTGTTGCCTCTTGAAGGCATTGATGCTTGTTATGGTAAAATTCTGCAAGCACAGACCACATGGCCTGTCCTTAATATTCTTGAAGTGTTGACCGTCTAGGACTGTGGACAGCTAAGCTTCTTTAGACTTGATTTCCACAGGTGCACACCTCTAATAAGCTCATGTTTATCAGTAAGAACCATAACTTATTTCCTTCTCTTAATTCTGTTAAAGTAGTCGAACAGCAAGCAACGAATGTGTCAATCAATCAAGGACCATAGGGAGTGTCATTCTGATTTATCGAGGGTCAACTCTGCAGCAACAAGTTTATTGTTAGGAGAGTACCAAATACAACTGTTCTATTAAGTCTTCCTCTGCAACCACCAATCCCCTCAAACTACCATGAGCTGCACAAAAATGAGTTACTTTTTAATTCAATAAGTTTTACTAATGTACCCTATTTGTCTATATCCATAATCGAACCTGATCCTTCATTTAGCACCTACACATCCATACAACAGATGTACAAGAACAGAGACCTTAGCTTTTAAGATTCCAGCCTGGTGGTTAGTCATTATCAAGTAATGTAATTAACAGGGCTAGTCCTGACTGAGAATCAAGCCTCATATTTCTCACTGATACCAAAGAAAGTATTTTGACTAAATACTGCAGCAAAATTAATACTTCTGTCAGCTGTCGTCTTTCCTGAATTAGCTTTTGATCACGATCTTCAGTTATTCGGGAAAATATAAAAATCATTTATTACAAATGGGTAGTCTTGATTTCAAATACAATCTTGAAAGGTTGTGCTATTAAAACACAATAAACATATTTGATTTCTTACAGCGTGTTACTCCCATTTTTATATATTGAAAATGAGTTCACTATACTGTTAAATAGAGCATTGTTTAAAAGGCATCAAGAAGTTGTAAGTTTGAGATAATGTGTGTTAATACACTCTCTGCAAAATCATCTTCCCTTTCTGTTACTTTACTTTGTTGTAATGAATTAAACTTATGTACCATGATACAATATCCAGATTATAACTCAAAATGAGATAACATGGGCTTTCTTCAGTACTACTGATGGAAAAGCAAACTGAATGTTGACCATCATTGTTAAGGTATTTCTCTAGTTGGTTAGGACCATGGTGAAATCTCACTAAGTACTGTGTATGGTTTTAATCCTCTTTATCGAAGAAATGACATATTTGCAATGAGAAGCATACAGCAGAGTTTCATCAGGTTAGTCCTCGAGATGGCACGATTGTCTTCTGAGGAACTGAAAGCAAAAACTGCAGACTTTAGAAAGATTAAATAAAAGTGTTGGGGAAATTTGCTCAGTTTAGCAGCATCTGTGCAGAGAGAAACAACGTCCCAAGTCCAATATGACTCCTTCAGAATTGTCTTTTGAGACTGGATCTGTGTTCTGAGTTTGCTGGAATAAGGGATGACTTAATTGAATCACGTAAAGTTTGTAGTATGAGAGTGATACAGATAAGATATTCCCTCTGCCTGGTGGGCATGATCTCACGATAAGGGGCGAGCCATTTAAGACTGAGATAAGGAATTTCTTGAATCAGCATTATGAATCTTATGAATTCTGCACCCCAGAAGGTTGGGGAAGCTCAGTCATTGTTTAAGATGAAGTTGATAGATTCCTGAAGTTGAATAACAAAGGGACGATGGAGATAGTGCTGGAAATTTAAGCATGTACATACTGCTGTTCAGTAGAACTGCCATGTCCAAGAGAAAGAACTGTAACCAGATTTACACTTGAAATCTGAAGAGAACTGAAACTGATGTAATGAACAATTAAGCATCCAAAGTCCCTTAGAAAAGGAAATCAACCATCCTCCTTTTGTGAGAGTTTAGACATATGACTGTATGGTTGACAACTTTCTCTTTATTTGTTGCCCTTCATTGCATTTATTGCCCATCTCTAATTGCCCTGGAGAAGGATGTGGTAGGTGTCTAGGTCAAATGCTGCAGTCCATGTGAGATAGGTACACCCAGACTGTTAGGATGCGTTCCAGGATTTTGAAGCAGTGACAATGATATGAGGGTTGAAGAGAATAGCTTGTAGCTGATGGTGCTCCCTTATGTACCTGTCTTACCATGTGGAAGATCTGGAAGGTGCAGTCAAAGAGTTGCTTCAGTGTACCTTGTAGACGGTACACTCTGCCACTGTGCAGGTAAATGCCCCATCCACCATCAAATTAGGTGGTCTGTTTTGTCCCAGATAGTGCCCAGCTTTTTGCATGTTTGTGTAACTCCACTAATCCAGCTAAATGGAGAGTTTTCTGTTATTATCAGGATTTGTGTCTTCTGTGTTTGGACAGGCTTTGCACAGTCATGAAGTAAGTTACTCAACTTTAAATTCCTAGCCTCTGACCTGCTGTTGGAGCTACCATACTTATATGGCTAGTCCACTTCAATTTCTGATCGATGGTTAAGCTCCCTCAGATGTTGACAGTGAGGGATTCTGGCCATGATAATACCATTTAGTGTTTAGGGCAGATGGTTAGATTCTTCTCGTTGGCGATGGTGATGGCCTGGCACTTACCCATTTTTAAGATCAGTTAGAATTCACTCAGTTGTTTCAGTTTCTATGAAAAGCGATAAAATAGAACAGCACCACATTCTCGAGCAATGAGTGATGGGCAATAAATGCTGACTTGGCCAAAACACCCACGTCAAGTTAAGGAACATTTTTCTAAAATAAGAAACCAAAACATTCTCATTGACTTAAGCATTAGATTCAAAAAATTCAATGTCACACCCATCCCACTTGATCCCGATAAAACATCTGAGATGGCTGTTCCATAGAAGAGTAAGCAGTAATCGTTAGGAAAGAATCGACCCATATTCCAGAACCTTCCATAACCTCAGCTATTATCAGGCAGGTCCAATCCACCCCAAGTGGTTGTCTTGTGTCAGGAGCGAGTACCGTATGAATCCTCCATATTGGTTCCATGGCATCAGAAGAGACATGAGCAAGGACATTTCCTCCTGTTTTCTATCTTTCATTCCTCAGTTGGTAAATCTCCGTGTTGAATTTTACTTGGTGGGTGGGGTACACTAAGGTATGAGGCCAGAACCTCCTCTGGGTGGCAGACATCATTGCCCATCATCAGAGGGCTTTTATCGCATCAGTACTGACGCTGAGTCAGAAAGGACATTGTTGATGGGCTGAGCTCGAGGGAAGTGGTGAGAACCAACATGAGGGAAAAACCCACATCATCCTCATCAATCCAACTGTCATTGCATATCCACAGCAGTGTACTATATATGACAGTACTTGTGTCTCTGTTGTATTCATGTAAGGTCTGATTTGCCTGGTTAACATGCAAAACAATACTTTACGTTACATCTCATTACATGTGACAATAATAAATCAAATCAGTATAGTGGGAGTGATCATCATACAGTCCTTAGAGATAAAGTCCAAAGGAAGACTCAATTGGTTGTGTTGTGTGGTATGACTACTATGAATTGGAATATGAGGCATTGTGGCCCATCATAATCAGAAGTTTATTGCCACTGCCAAGGCCTGTCATAGTCCTCCCTGTTGTTACTATCAAGTTAAGGAAGTAGCTCTGGTTCAATCGGCAGTGTGAAGGAGTAGCACCATCCATATAGTCAGCCCTCACTTTGTACTTGTGTTCCTAAAATCTCCTCCACTTGCAATAGTATTGTGTTCTGGTTGGCTTGCTGTAGGAAGGATATTATTAAATAGGTTCAGAAAGATTTATCAGTACGTTGCCTGGAATGGAGGGTTTGAGTTACAGGGAAAGGCTAGATAGGCTGGGATTTGTTTCACTGGAGTGTTGGAGGTTGAGGGGTGACCTTATAGGCACTTATAAAATCATGAGGGGAATAGCAAAGGTTTTTCCCCTGGAGTGTGTGGGAGTTCAAAACTAGGCGGCACATTTTTAAGGTGAGAGGGGAAAGATTTAAAAGGGACCCAAGGATCTTTTTCAGAGGGTTGTTTGTATGTGGGATGAACTGTCAAAGGAAGTGGTAGATGCAGCTACAGTTACATTTAATAAAAACATTTAGACATGTTTCTGGAAGATTTAGACAGCTATGGGTCAAATACAGGCAAGCAGAACGAGTTTAGTTTCGGAAACTTAGCAAGGACGAGTTGAAGCAAAGGGTCTGTTTCCATGCTGTATGATTCTATGCATAAGTCAAGGTTAAAGTGTTTGCAATCGTCATGTGGAAATGCTAGGTTGGCAATTGATCTTGGGTTCCTCCTGAGTTCTCTAACCACCATAAGCTGTTTTGCAGTCAATTCACTAAATGCTGTAGGGAAGAAGACGTTGGTAAGTGTGCTGGATACATCAGAGGCCACAGGGACCAGCAATATCCTGGCTGCAGTGCTGATGTGTTTCTGAACTAGCAGTACCATCTGCCAAGTTCCAACAATGTGTTAAGACAGACCCAGATATAAACTTTTGTCCAAAGCAAAACATCCAATTATCACAGTTAGTCTATTATCAATCATCACCACTAAAAAGATGGAAGGTGTCATTAACAGTGATTTCAAGTGTTACTTTGTAATA
The DNA here is from genome assembly GCA_024137785.1 of Ginglymostoma cirratum. Lineage (NCBI taxonomy): Eukaryota > Metazoa > Chordata > Chondrichthyes > Orectolobiformes > Ginglymostomatidae > Ginglymostoma > Ginglymostoma cirratum. Next base: position 18,839,161 of record JAHRHZ010000063.1, on the reverse strand, counting down.
AATTACTGATGTATGTTCAGTTTAGATTTTGCCCCCAAGACTGAGGTTCCTGACCTCTCAATAAAAACCAAAAGAACTGTGTATGCTGTATTATCAGTGACAAAAACAGAAGTGGCTGGAAAAGCTCAGCAGGTCTGGCAGCATCTGTGAAGAAAAAGAAATCAGAGTTAGCGTTTAGATCCGGTGACCCTTCCTCTTAACAGTTTTGGTTCAAACATTTATTCAAGTTGAACTCTAGCCACAGGGAGATAGTGGCTTCTTGAATATCAAGGCAGCAACAACTGAATATGTTATTAAAAGAGCTTTGATAAACATGAAGTCAATTTGGAGAATTTTGTTTTTGACCTCTGGTGGAGAAGGCTGAACAGCCGTCAGTTCTGGATTGCAACTCACCATCTTCAATGGATGACCTGAAAGGATATGACAATAGAAAGGAAAGACTGTGCTAAAGCGTTTCAATGCCAGAATACAATCGTGTTTTTTTGACTTTTTCACCTGAAAGCTTTCCTGATGTTGCTGACCTTACCCATTATGTCACTGGAACGAGATCTTAAGGTAGCTTCACACAGTCTATTTAGAAGCTTCAATAGACTGCCGCTGCTCACGTGATCAAATGCTGAGGTGAGAACTGATAAAAGACACGATAGGGTGTACGTCACATTCTTTTTTGCAGCTGCTGTTTTGAGGTGATTTTGACTGTAATTGGCCCAGTTCTGTAAGCACGCAGGATTCAGAGTGATAACACTGTGGAGCTGGGGGAGCACAGAAGGCCAGGCAGCATCAGAGGAACAGTAAAGTTGGCGTTTGGGGTCGGGACCGTCCCGTCAATTTGTATACTATAATCTTGTGTTACAGGATTCAGAGTGGATGTGTTTAGAATCTGCAGTCTGATGAGGCTCAAAAGCTTTTCATAATTTGCTTCGAGAACTAGCTCGATGGTTGCTACATTTTTCTTTATTCTACGCTCTCAATCTTAGCAGGATCCACACTGTTGGAAAGTGTCCCCTTGGTCCAGCAGAGACAGACATTGGTGCAGCTGCTGAAGTCATTTGCCTGAGCCTGGTGAGTTCAGGTAGTGCAGCATCAGCACCTAGGGGCTCAGCGACACAGTGGTTTCGTCTTAAGTGTTTTGACTGATATAAATTTAATTTACTTTATTAAAGTGGTCTTCAGTTCTGCTTATTGGTGGAAAAGTACAAACATTAGGCGTGCAGAAACTTTCAACAGAAGACTTAGAATTAACCCTACATTTTTGGCTGTCAACCTACCTTTAAACAACAGACATAACTGTCTGCTTTTTGTTTCCCTTTGGCTTCAGAAATCACGTCTTCGTCTACGCCTTCCACCGAAGGGAGTCAGCTTCTCAGCGACAATCAGGCTTAACCTCCCAACGTCATCATCAGTGGCCGGAGATGAGCTCGTGCCTGATTTCCGGTTCCGGTTCCGGCTCCGGCTCCGGCTCCAGCTATTCCTCGTTTTCCCGGCGTGGGAGCGCGCACAGAGAGAAAGCGAAAAGGCGGGGGGAAGAGAAAAAACAAGAGAATTTCGGCCAAAGGTGAGAGCATAAAGTCAACAAAATAAAATCAGACAGAGTTGTCCCAGTAAAACACCCACGTGGTGCGAGTAAACCGAGAGAAAATCCTCAGTTAACACACAAACTCTGTCGAGTGTGTTTAAACCTTCTCCATTATAGAGAGCAAAAACCAAAAAAACTGCGGATGCTGTAAATCAGGAACAAAAACAAAGTTGCTGGAGAAGCTCAGTAGGTCTGGCAGCATCTGTGAAGAAGGAAAAAACAGTGTTAACGTTTCGGGTCCGCTGACCCTTCCTCGGAACTGATAGTAGCTGGGAAAATGTCAGTTTATATGCAGAAAATAGGGAGGTGGGTGGGGAAGGGAGTAAACGATAAGATAGAGCCCAAAGAGAGAGAAAGACAGTTGGATAGACAAAGGAGTTGCTAACGATCAGGTTGGGAGGGTGAATAGTTGTTAATGGGGACTGTTAGCCTGCCATTACACACCCCGCTGTTGTTAGTCACTATGTGGTAACAAGGCCTGGTGTGTGGGGAGGGGGGCTGGGACATGGGAGAGTTTAGGCCCTAAAATCATTGAACTCAATATTGAGTCCGGAGGGCTTTAGGGTCCCCAAGCGGAAAATGAGGTGTTGTTCCTCCAGCTTGCGTTGGGCTTCACTGGAACACTGTAGCAAGCCAGAGACAGGTGTTGGCCAGTGAGCAGGGCGGTGCATTAAAGTGGCAGGCAACGGGTAGTTCAGGGTCTTTTTTTGCGAGTAGAAGATAGATGTTCTGCAAAGCGGTCACCAAGTCTACACTTCGTTTCCCCAATGTAGAGGAGACCACATTGTGAGCAGCGAATGCAGTAGACTCGATTCTGGGAAGTGCAGGTGAAGTGTTACTTCACCTGGAAGGTATGTTTGGGCCCTTGGATGCTGGGGTGGGAGGAGGCAAATGGGCAGGTGTTGCACCTTCGCCAGTTACAGGGGAAGGTGTTGTAGGGCTGTGGGAAGGTGTTGGGGGTGAAGGAAGTGTGGACCAGGGTGTCCCGGAGGGAATGGTCCCTGCGGAAGGCAGACACAGGAGGGGAGGGGAATTTGTGTCTGGTGGTGGCATCTTGCTGGAGGTGGCAGAAACAGCGTCTGATGATCTTCTGGACGTGGATGCTGGTGGGATGGTAGGTGACGATAAGTGGAACCCTATCGCTGTTGCGGGAGGGAAGAGAAGGGGTGAGGGCGGAAGTACGGGAGATGGGTCGGACCTGGTTGAGGACCCTGTCGACAACGGAACTGGGGAAACCTCGGTTGAGGAAGAAGGTGGATATTTCGGAGGCTCCCTTGTCGAAGTTGGCCTCATCTGAACATTTTCAACGGAGACGGAGGAACTGAGAGAATGGGACGGAGTCTTTACAGGAAGTGGGGTGTGAGGATACATAGCCCAGGTAGCTGTGGGAGTCAGTGGGTTTGTAATGGATATTAGTGGTCAGTCTATCCTCAGAAATGGAAACAGAAATGTCGAGGAAAGGAAAGGAGGAGACAGAGATAGATACAGGTGAAAGTGAGGGCAGGGTGGAAGTTGGAGGTGAAATTGATGAAGTTTTCCAATTCCAGACGAGAGAGGGAAGCAGCATTGACAATATCATCGACGTATCGGAGAAAGAGTTGTGGGTGGGGGCCGGAATAGGACTGGAACAAGGAATGTTCCACATACCCCGCAAAGAGACAGGCACAACTAGGGCCCATGCGGGTACCCATGGCAACCCCTCTTAGCTGGAGGAAATGAAAGGAGTTGAAAGAGAAGTTGTTGAGGGTGAGGACAAGCTCAGCCAGGCAGAGGAGGGTGGTGGTGGATGGGGATGGTTCAGGTCTTCGCTCTAGGAAGAAGTGGAGAGCCCTAAGACCCTCCTGGTGGGGAATGGGTGTGTTAAGGGATTGCACATCCATGGTAAAGAGGAGGTGGCTGGAGCTGGTAAACTGAAAGTTTTGAAACCGGTGTAAGGTGTCAGATGAATCATGGATGTATGTGGGTAGGGATTGCACTGGGGGAGAAGACTGAGTCAAGGTAGGAAGAGATGAGTTCTGTGGGGCAGGAGCAGGCTGAAACAATGGGTCTACCGGGACAGTCCTGTTTGTGGATTTTTGGCAGGAGGTAGAAACGAGCTGTGCGGCGTTGGGGAACTATTAGCTTGGAAGCAGAGGTGGGGGAGATCACCAGATGAAATAAGATCCGTAACCATAGTGGATACAATGGCCTGATGTGCCATGGTGGGGTCCTCATCCAGGGGAAGGTAGGAGGAGGTATCCGAGAGCTGGCACTCAGCCTCTGCAAGGTAGAGGTCAGTATGCCAGACTACAACAGCACCACCCTTATCGGCAGGCTTGATGACAAAATCAGGGTTAGATCCGAGTGCATGGAGTGCAGTCAGTTCGGAACGAGATAGGTTGGATTTGTTGAGGGGGCAGAGAAATTGAGGCGACTAATGTAACATCGACAGTTCTCAATGAAAAGATCGAGTCCAGGTAGAAGGCTTGAGGGAGTGGTCCAGGTGGAGGGAGAGTGTTGGAGTTGGGCAAAGGGGTCTGTGGGACGGGGAGTGGACTCTTGTCCAAAGAAATGAACGTGGAGGCGAAGATGGCGGAAGAAGAGTTCGGCGTGATGCTGTGCCTGAAATTTGTTAAGGTGGGGACGAAGGGAGATAAAGCTGAGGCCTTTGCTGAGTACAGAGCGTTCAGCGTCAGAGAGAGGAAGGTTGGGAGGGATGGTGAATACCCGACAGGAGGTGGGGTTGGGGGGGCTGCTGTTGGAGGAGGGGATAGAGTCAGAGGGAAGGTTGGAGGAGGAAGGTTCCAGAGGGCTATGGGTATTTTTGAGTTGTTGCATCTTGTGGGCCTTGATGCCTGAAAGGAAAAGGAAAAGTTTCTTGTTAGCATGACGAATGAGCCGGAGGATGAAGTGGAACTGCGGAGTGGTGCAGCCCTGAGCCAGTGTGTTGCAATGCTGTTGGAGAGCAATATTTAGGGTGTGCATGTGGCACCGCATGGCAGTGAGTGTGGATCTCAGGATGCGGCGAGAGCAGCTGTCTGTTGAACAACACGGAGATATCTGTGATCCTGGGAGGATTCAAAACATGAGGGATGACAATTCAGTTGGAATCCACGTGGGGTGAGTCTGAGCTGGAGGCAGTCACTGAGAAATGTGATATCGCTGTGGAAATGAGTTTTAGCAAATACCTGGTCAAACACTAGGAGTGACAGTGAAATTAAAGTCGGTGGGCAAGAAGAAAGATTGGAACGGAAATCCCGTTGGAGTGAGGAGCAGAACTTCTTCAAGGTGGGCATGCCTGGAAGAGATGTGGCAGTGAGTTCCCAGAATCTAGTCTACTGCATTTGCTGCTCACAATGTGGTCTCCTCTACATTGGGGAAACGAAGCATAGACTTGGCGACCCTTTGCAGAGCATCTACCTTCTACTCGCAAAAAAGACCCTGAACTACCCGTTGCCTGCCACTTCAATGCACCACCCTGCTCACTGGCCAACATCTGTCTCTGGCTTGCTACAGTGTTCCAGTGAAGCCCAACGCAAGCTGGAGGAACAACACCTCATTTTCCGCTTGGGGACCCTAAAGCCCTCCGGACTCAATATTGAGTTCAATGATTTTAGGGCCTAAACTCTCCCATATCCCAGCCCTCCACCCCACACACCAGGCCTTGTTACCACATAGTGACTAACAACAGGGGGGTGTGTAATGGCAGGCTAACAGTCCCCATTAACAACTATTCACCCTCCCAACCTGATCGTTAGCAACTCCTTTGTCTGTCCAACTGTCTTTCTCTCTGTCTGGGCTCTATCGTATCGTTTACTCCCTACCCCACCCAACTCCCTATTTTCTGCATATAAACTGACATTTTCCCAGCCACTATCAGTTCTGAGGAAGGGTCAGCGGACCCGAAATGTTAACTCTGTTTTCTCCTTCACAGATGCTGCCAGACCTGCTGAGCTTCTCCAGCAACTTTGTTTTTGTTTCATGAAAGAGATTATGCGTACACACTCTAATTATAGAGAGACGGTGCAGGTACTGCTGCCCCCCAATAGTGGGTGTGTGTGTGTGTACCCGCTAATTATACAGAGAAGTTGTGCGCATGCCATAATTGTCGACAGGGTACTGTTTGTGTGTGTATGTGCCCCCCCCAATTAGAGAGAGGGTGTGTCTGTTTCCACCTTCACCTCAGACAGTGGGTACCTGTGCCACACGCCCCTCACCATTTACAGAGAGAGTCTGTGTGTGTCCCTGTTGTAATGGCAGAGACGCTGTACGCCCCAATGTGAACTCGTGCCCTATTGTCAACAGAACCTTCCATACCCTAACCATAACCTTCCATAACCTCAGCTATTTGCAGTAAAGAATTCCACAGATCACCACTTTCAGTCCTCTGAACTCCAATGATTACATGTCCAACATACTCAGCCTCTACCAAAAACTACTCTCTATACCCATGATGAACTGAGTGGACCTCTTCTTCTTCACCAGTCCTAATATTTCTCTGCCAAATTTGGTAGTATTCTATAGCTTCAAGGGTTTTCTTTTTTTACTCTGAAGGGCATTTATTGGTTATGTCCTGGATTTTGAGTTTGTGGATGTTTTACTGCATGCCTAAAATGCTGACTAACGAAAATATTGCCTTTTTTTGGTATTGTTATGAGCTTGGAATATGTATAAGCAATCGGAGTTAAAATATGCTTTTTCAAATCTTTTTAGAGATCTTCCTGTAACTGAAGATTCATCATGTTCAGGAAGAAACTAGATAATCGCATCCGGGTCCAGATTGAAAATGGTGTGATGCAGCGCCAAAGGACGATGTTCGTCGTTGTCGGAGATCATGGCAGAGATCAGGTGAGATGTTGCAATGAACCGTTGCTTACTTTCCATCCTGCATGTGCTGTAAATTATTTTTTTGAGGTGATGAATTATTTCTGTACAATAATCACAAGAATTGAAGTTCTGTGAAAATTTCATGAAGTTAATTAGGGCTCTGATGCCTGCATTCCAGTTGCTGATAGACATAAATGAGGTAGTACTGGCTTGGGCCCATTCAGTCCTCCACAGTTACGTAAATACAGTGGAATTGGAGAATAGCTGGTGATACATCTGCATTTAACAAGAAATGGAAAGATGAACTCAGCCAAACAAGTGTTATCATCTGCCTCAAAGGATCAAACAAAAACACAAGATGGCAGAGGGAAGACTATATCCAGCTTGCATTCACTTTTTTAATTCATCCGTGGGATGTGGACGTCGCTGGCTGCCAGCATTTCTTGCCCATCCCTAGCTGCCCTTGAGAAGGTTGTGGTGAGCTGCCTTCTTGAACCGCTGCAGTCTCTCAGCTGTAGGTTGACCTACAGTGCTATTCGGGAGGGAATTACAGGATTTTGACCTAGCAACAGGGAAGGAATGGTGATATATTTCCAAGTCAGGATGGTGAGTGGCTTAGAGGGGAACTTGGAGATGGTGGTGTTCCTATATGTCTGCTGCCCTTGTCCTTATAGATGGAAGTGATCGTGGGTTTGGAAGGTGCTGTCTGAGGATCTTTAGTGAATTTCTGCAGTGCATCTTGTAGATAGTACACACTGCTACTACTGAGCGTTGGTGTTGGGGGTTAGTGGATGTTTGTGGATGTAGTGCCAATCAAGTGGGCTGCTTTGTCCTGGATGGTGTCAAACGTCTTGGATGTTGTTGGGGCTGCACTCATCCAGGCAAGTGGGGAGTATTCCATCACACTCCTGTCATGTGCCTTGCAGATGGTGGACAGACTTTGAGGAGTCAGGAGGTGGGTTACTCGCTGCAGTATTCCTATCTTCTGACCTGCTCTTGTAGCCACTGTTTTTATGTGCTGAGCCCAGTTGGGTTTATGGTCGTGATAACCCTCAAGATGTTGATACCGGGGGAAATTCAGTGATGGTAACACCACTGAATGTCAAGGGGCGATGGTTAGATTGTCTCTTATTGGTGATGGTCATAGCCTGGCATTTGCGTGGTGTCACTTACCACTTGTCAGCCCAAGCCTGGATATTGTCCAGATCTTGTTGCATTTGAACGTGGACTGCTTCAGTACCTGAGGAGTCACATGCTCAACATTCCCACTTCTGACCTAATGATGGAGGGAAGATCATTGATGAAGCAGCTGAAGATGGTTGGGCTGAGGAATTCCTGCAGAGATGTCCTGGAGCTGAGATGATTGACCTCCAACAACTACGACCATCGCTTAAATGGATCGCTTAGCTCTGTCTATCACTTGCTGTTTTCGCTGTTTGGCATGCAAGTAGTCCTGTTTGCTGGCTTCACCAGGTTGATACCTCATCTTCAGGTATTCCTGGTGCTGCCCCCGGCATGCCCTCCTGCACTCTCCTTTGAGCGAGGATTGACCCCCTGGCTTGATGGTAATGGTTAAGTGGGGGTGTGCCAGACCATGAGGTTACAGATTGTGCTGGAGTACAGTTCTGCTGCTGTAGAAGGCCCACAGCGCCTCATGGATGCCCAGTCTTCAGTTGCTAGGTCTGTGCAAAATTGGTCCCATTTAGCACTGCGATAGTGCCACACAACACAATGGAAGTTATCCTTAATGTGAAGGCAGGACTTTGTTTCCCCAAGGACTGTGCGATGATCACTCTTACCGATGCTGTCGTAGGCAGATGCAACTGCAGCTGGCAGATTAATAAGGATGAGGTCAAGTACGTTTTTCCCTCTTGTTGGTTTCCTCAGCACCTGCCGCAGACCCAGTCTAGCAACTATGTCCTTCAGGAGCTCACCAGCCTGATCTGTAGTACTGCTGCTGAGCCACTCTTGGTAGTGGACATTGAAATCCCGCACCCAGAGTACATTTTGTGTCCTTGCCATCCTCAGTACTTCCTCCAAGTGTTGTTCAACATGGAGGAGTATCGATTCATCAGCTGAGGGAGGATGGTATGTGGTAATCAGCCGGAGTTTCCTTGTCCATGTTTAATCTGAAGCTATGAGATGTCTGAGGGTCCGGAGTCAATGTTGAGGACCCCGAGAGCAACACCCCCACCCCGACTGTATACCACTGTGCCACCACCTCTGCTCGGTGTGTTCTGCCGGTAGGACAGGTCATGTCCAGGGATGGTGATGGTGGTGTCTGGGACATTGTCTGTAAGGTACGATTCTGTGAATATGACTGTGTCAGGCTGTTGCTTAACAAGTCTGTGAGATAGCTGTCCCAATTTTGGCATCAGCCCCCAGATGTTGGAGAGGAGGACTTTGCAGGGTGGACAGAGCTGTTTCTGCCGTTGTCTTTTCCGGTGCCGAGATCGATGCCAGGTTTGAGACTTTGTAGCAATTGGTACAACTGAGTGACTTGCTAGGCCATTTCAGAGGGCATTTGAGAGTCAACCACATTGCTGTGGGTCTGGAGTCACATGTAGGCCAGACCAGGTGAGGATGGCAGATGTTCTTCTCTGAAGGACATTAGTGAACCAGTTCTGAGGAAGGGTCACCGGACCCGAAACGTTAACTCTGTTTTCTCCTCCACAGATGCTGCCAGACCTGCTGAGCTTTTCCAGCAACTTTGTTTTTGTGAACCAGATGGGTTTTTCCGACAATCAGCAATTATTTCATGGTGATCAGTAGACTCTTAATTCCAGACTTTTTTTTAAATTATTGAATTCGAATTCCACCATCTGCCGTGGTGGGATTCGAACCCGGATCCCCAGAACTCTAGCTGGGTTTTTGGATTAATAGTCTAGTGATAATACCACTAGACCATTGCATGCCTAGTACTTGTTCGTATCTCAGGTTACACTGTCATATCATTAAATGTTGGGCAGCCTTGGCATAGGTTGTTGTAAAATACGGAGGTCAACGATGTGTGGGCAGTAAAATCTGAAGCAGAGAGAATTAGCAGAAACGATGTTTGTAACCATTCCCAGATTCAATAAGACAGCTCTGATGAAGTTAAGGAAGCAGGTTACTGATTGTACTTGAACTCAGCTTCAAATACTTGTACCTAAGTAAAAATTTATTTCCAAATTAAGCTGATGTTTTTTGAATGAGCAATGAAATGTGAATTTCAGACTCGGCCAAGTCACCGAGGGCATATTCTGCGATTGTAACAATGCTGCATTATCCTCCTCAACCTCTCCGTAGTCTTCAACACAACTAATCACAGCATTATCTCCACTGTCTCTTGATGAGGCAACATTCAATTGGACCTCGTCTTTGACTGTCCAATTATGGTCAGAATGTCAGCAGCAATGGCATCTCTTGATGCCATCATTTTAATTGAGAATTCTCCAGAGGGTCTGTTTCTGCCCGTTCCTCCAGCTGCTGTCATGAAGCCAACTTGTACGTGTACACTAACTGCAGCCAGCTGTCCTTGTCCATCCTCATCTCTCAACCCCTTGACTGGCTGTCATTGCATTTCTTTGCTTGACTAGCTGAAGTAAACTATCTCTTATCGATCCTGAGGTAACTTTCTGACCTGCCAGCCTCCCCTTCTTCAAGCCGACCTTCGTGTAATATTAACCCTGCATCAGCTCATTTCTTTCTCATCAAGTCTCAGGACTTGACTATTTGAAGCAATTCCTGGTTACTTTCTTATCTTTGCAGGCTATGTAAACTTAAACTCATCTGGAACTGCTATGCTGACGCTAACTTGCTAAAAGATTTATGCATTGATCACCTGCTGTCTGGCCTCCAGCCGATTCCACGTCCAATAGCAGCTGTAGGATAAAATTCTCCTTGGGTACAAATCTCTCTCACTGATTCTGGAACCTCCTGCAATACGTCCTTCTGGATCTTTTAGCTGCTTTGATCAAGCCTTTTGTACCCACTGATTTTCCCTGTTCTGCCACTTTGCAGCTTGCATTTGACTGCCTAGTGCTTAATCTCCTTCAACCACTCCAACTCTCTACCTTTTGTAAAACAATCCTTAAAACCTACCTTTGATCATGTTTTGCTCAGTCGACCTTCTACATCTTTGTGTGGTTCGCCATCAGTTTTTTAAAATTTGTTCAGGGAGTTTTGTTGATAGCAAGCACAGTAGCCACTATGCACTTACGGTGGATAGATTCAGTATTTATGGTGGCAGTTTGGGTGCTAATCAATTAGGCTATTTTGACATGGATGGTGCTAAGCTTAGGCACGCATAAATTGAGAACAAGCATTGATTGTTCAGTCCTTTGAGCCTCTTCAGGCATTCAGTAGAATTATGCTTGATTTGGCTGTGATCTCAACACCACTTTTCTGTCTGTCACCCAGACTGCTAATTCATTGATCGATCTAAATTCATTCAACTCAACCTTGAAGAAATTCAGTGCTCCCTGCTTCTATTGGCTGGGATGGAGAATTCCACAGACGAATGACCCTTAGAGAAAATTCTCTTCATCTCTGCTTTAAAAAGGAGACCTTTTATATTAAACTGCATCTCCGAGTTCTATTGTCCTTCCAGAATGAATTATTCTCTTTGTTTCCATCCTGTTGAGTCATTTCAGCAGCTTATATGTTTTGTTAAAATCACCTCACGTTCTTTTGAAGTCTAATGAACATTGGTGCAACCTGTCCCATCTTTCCTGAGATAAGCCCTTCCCTTCAAAAATCGGTCAAATAAACTTTCACTGAGTTTTTGTAAAATAGTTACATTTTTCCTCAAATAAGGAAACCAAAACTATGCATGGTACTCCTCCAAATGTGGCTGCACCCAAGTGTAATGTGGTTGAAGAAAAGCTTAAATTCTGTTCCCATGTAATAAATGACAAAATTCAAATTGTCTTCCTAATGACTGCCATTCCTAAACATTTAATCTTTTTGTGATTTGCCAACAGATCAGAATTCTCTGATTGATACTTTTGTATTTAAGTAGTGTACTGTTCTTGCTGAAGTTGAAAAGACCATAATTTCCCATATGTTCCATCTGCCAAATTCTGCCTGCCTAGTTATCCTATCTGTCCTCTTGACAACCTAGTTCCCTTTTTGGTGTCAGCAGCAAATTTAACTACCATGCATTCGGTCCTTTCACCCAAGCCATATTCCATTCTTTTAGCATCTTCAGCCAGTGGGGTGTTTTCCCCAGTTCTGATTGACTTCAGTTTTCCTTGGTTTTGATGTGATTTCAAGGAGTTGGAACAGCTAAAAGGGCCATGAAGTTCTTTAGCAAACAGGATTAAGAAAAATCTCAAGGTTTTTTTGTGCAAAAATAAGGAGCAAAAGGGTAGTTAGGGAACGAGTTAGATCCACTCAAGGACAGAGGAGGAAATTTACGCGTGGAGTTGGAGGATGTGGGTGCGATCCTTAACAAGTACTCTGTATTGGCATTCACAAAAGAGAAGAACATGGTGGATGGTGAGTATAGAGGAGGGTATGTTGATATTCTAGGGCATGTTGATATAAAAAAAGAAGGATGCTTTGAAAAGCATTAAGGTAGCTAAGTTCGCAGAACCTAAGACCATAAGACATAGGAGTGGAAGTAAGGCCATTCGGCCCATCAAGTCCACTCCGCCATTTAATCATGGCTGATGGGCATTTCAACTCCATTTACCCGCACTCCCCCCATAGCCCTTGATTCCTTGTGAGATCAAGAACTTATCAATCTCTGCCTTGAAGACGTTTAACGTCCCGGCCTCCACTGCGCTCCGTGGCAATGAATTCCACAGACCCACCACTCTCTGGCTGAAGAAATGTCTCCTCATTTCCGTTCTAAATTGACCCCCTCTAATTCTAAGGCTGTGGCCACGGGTCCTAGTATCCCCACCTAACGGAAACAACTTCCCAGCGTCCACCCTTTCTAAGCCATGCATTATCTTGTAAGTTTCTATTAGATCTCCCCTCAACCTTCTAAACTCTAATGAATACAATCCCAGGATCCTCAGCCGTTCATCCTATGTTAGGCCTACCGTTCCAGGGATCATCCGTGTGAATCTCCGCTGGACACGGTCCATTGCCAGTATGTCCTTCCTGAGGTGTGGGGCCCAAAATTGGACACAGTATTCTAAACGGGGCTTAACTAGAGCTTTATAAAGTCTCAGAAGCACATCACTGCTCTCATATTCCAACCCTCTTAAGATAAATGACAACATTCCATTCGCTTTCTTAATCACAGACTCACCCTGCAAGTTAACCTTCAGAGAATCCTGTACTAGCACTCCCAGATCCCTTTGTACTTCAGCTTTATGAATTTTCTCACCGTTCAGAAAATAGTCCATGCCTGTATTCTTTTTTCCAAGGTGCAAGATCTCACACTTGCTCACGTTGAATTTCAGCAGCCATTTCCTGGCCCACTCTCCTAAACTGTTTAAATCATTCTGCAGCCTCCCCACCTCCTCCACACTACCTGCCTGTCCACCCAACTTCGTATCGTCGGCAAACTTCGCCAGAATGCCCCCAGTCCCTTCATCCAGATCATCAATATATAAAGTGAACAGCTGCGGCCCCGACGCAGAACCCTGCGGGACACCACTTGTCATCGGTTGCCATTCCGAAAAAGAGCCTTTTATCCCAACTCTCTGCCTTCTGTCAGGCAGCCAATCCTCGACCCATGCCAGTAACTCATCTCGAACACCATGGGCCCTCACCTTACTCAGCAGCCTCCCGTGAGGCACCTTATCAAAGGCCTTTTGGAAGTCGAGATAGATAATATCCGCTGGGTTTCCCCAGTCTAACCTACTTGTTACCTCCTCAAAGAATTCTAACAGGTTTGTCAGACATGACTTCCCCTTACTAAATCCATGCTGACTTGAGGGAGATGGGGGGGTGGAATTGTTGTGGTCTTCTTTGTATCCTCTTTTGTCACAGATGATGTCCCAGAGGACTGGAGGCCAGTGTTATTCCTTTGTTTAAGAAGGGCACCAGGATAATTCGAGAAATTACAGATCGGCGATCCTTATATTGGTGGTAAGGAAATTATTGGAGAAGTTTCTTAGGAACAGGATATGTTCACATTTGGAAAAATATGGACTTTTTAGCAAGACAGCATGGCTTCATTTGGGAAAGGAAGTGACAGAGATGATTCATGAGGGCAGAGCAGTGGATGTTGTCTATATGGACTTTAGCAAGGCCTTTTACAGGGTCCCTTGTGGCAGGTGGCTACACAAGGTGGGATCACATGGCATCCATAGTGAGCTGGCAAGTTGGAGACAGAATTGGCTTGGTCATAGAAGACAGAGTAGCAATGGAAGGATCTTTTTTTCTGACTGGAGATCTGTGCTGGAATGCTTGTTGTTTGTAATACATAAAAATGATTTGGAAAAGAATGTAGATGGTCTGATTACTAAGATGACATGCAGATGACATAAAGATTGGGGGAGCTGCAGATAGTGAGGAGGATTGCCAAAGGATAGGTATAGATAGAGTAGACAGCCAGAGACATTTTCCTAGGGTGGAGGTAGCTTTTACGAGGGGACATAGTTTTAAAGTGAGTGGAGGTAGATATCGGGGAGATGTCAGAGGTAGGTTCTTTACTCAGAGAGTGGTAGGGATGTGGAATGCATTGCCGGAGAGGGTAGTGGAGTGGGCCTCATTAGGGGCATTTAAGTGGCTATTAGATAGGCATATGGATGATAGTACAAGGAAGCGGTGGAGGTTAGATAGACCTTAGGTTGAGGGTAAAAGTTTGGCACAACACCGTGGGCCAAGGGCCTGTACTGTTCTATGATACAACAGGATATAAATAGGCTGGAGACTTGGGCAGAGAAATGGCAAGTCAAGTTTTTTTCTGGACAAATGTGAGGTGATGCATTTGGAAGGTTTAATACAGGAGGAAAGTATACGGTAAGTGACAAAACCCTTAGAAGCATTGACCTCCAGGGGGACTTAAGCATATAGGTCCACAGTTCCCTTAAAGTGGGATCATTAACAGATACTCTGTGGATAAGGTGGTAAAGAAGACGTGTAGCATGCTTGCTGTCATCAGTCAGGGCATAGAGTATAAAAACTGGCAAGGCATGTTGCAGCTGTGTAGAACTTTAGTAAGGCCACATTTGGAATATTGTATACAGGTCTGGTCGCCATAGTACCAGAAGGATATGGAGGCCTTGGAGAGGCTACAGAATGTTGCCTGCTCTGGAGGGTATTTGCTTTATGGAGAGATTGGACAAACTTGGTTTGTTTTCACTTGAACATTGAAGAATAAGGGGCAAATGATACAGGTTTACTAAATTAGGAGTCTTTTTCCCAGGTTTCTGGTGAAAGGGCGAAAGTTTAGAGAAACAAGTTTTTTACAGAGAGGGTGGTAAGTGCCTAAGATGCACTGCTAGAGGAGATGGTAAAAGCAGATACAATAGCAACACTTGAGGCATCTTGAAACCTACATGAACAGGCAGGAAATAGAGAGATACAGCTCATGTAGAGGCAAAAGATTTTTAGTTTAGGAAGATGTCATGTGTCAGAGTTTGCTTGGTGGGCCCAAGGGCTGTTTCTGCGCTGTACTGTTCTTTGTTCTTTATTTGATGTCAACAATAGCTTGATATCGATGTAGCCAATCTTGCCACGTCTCTGGACTTTGGCTCTTTTGGCCCTGTCTGAGACCAAGGTTGTAATGAAGTCATGAATTTAGCAAAGATGCTGGAAACAAAACTCAGCATTGGTGAGCAAGTTATTGCTGAGTAAGTGCTGCTTGATAACACTCACTGTTTGTCCGTTTGTTGTTTGAGAGGAGGCTGATGGTGTGACAATTGTTTAGATTGGATTTGTCCTACTGTTAAATGTATTTGGCTAATTTTCCACTTATCAGGTAGGTCGGTGCCTCCAAACCTTTCCGGTGATCCCAGATTCAGTGGGAGTTTTTGGGAATGGGAGGGAGGAGTGTACGAGAGTTGTTGTGCAGAGTCAAAGGTGAGTGGGAAGATTTCAATCAGACAGTTTGAGACAAACAAAGGAGCGAACATTATGTGATGGTTAAGAATGCTTTGATGAGAATAGAAAATGCGTCAGAATGAGGGGACACGCTTTTTAAAGTAAAAGGCAGGAGGTTCGGAGGACATTTAAGGAAAAATATTTTCAACCAGATGATGGTGGGTGTCTGGAGTACACTTCTGAGGAAGGTAGTTGAGGCAGGTAGCCTTACAACCATTAAGAATAGTTGGATAACTGTATCATAACATTCAAGGCTACGAGCCTATTATGGGAAAGTCGGACTTCTAATGGTAGTGGTGTATTTTTTAGTGGTACAGACTTGTGGGTCAAAGGGCCTCTCTTGCACGATATGATTATATGGGTCAAGTAACAACAGAGCATCAAAAAATCTGGGGAGAAGTGAATTGAAAGTTTGAACAGAAGTTTATTGTATAGTGACCCCATTAGGCAACACAGTGGCTCAGTGGTTAGCTCAGCATTAGGGACCCGGGTTCGATTCCAGACTTGGTGACTTTCTGTTTGGAGATTTTACATTCTTCCTGTGTCTATGTGGGTTTCCTCTGAGTGTTCCAGTTTTCTCCCATTGTCCAAAGGTGTGCAGGTTAGGAGGATTGACATGGTAAACTGCCCCATAGTGTCTACAGTGATGGGCTGAATGGCCTCTATCTGCATTGTAGGGATTCTATGTTAGGAGAAGTGAACTAATTGCTATCCTGCCCCACTCCTCTCCTGACCGGAACAAATTCTGAATTTAAAACTGAGGTGATCTTGCCTATTATAAATATATTAGTGTCTCTAGATCAGGATCAGAAACAAATCAGCCAGGTTCCTCAAATTATTAAAGGTGGAGCTTGTTAATTGCCGAATAAAGTGGTCAAGCAAAAACGTAAAGATTGTGAACAAAAGGTTTACAGTATACAGCTATGTACAATTACCATTCTCAAAAAATGATGCACTTCAACCCTGAAGGAAAAACAAACTCTGCAGTGTATTCTTGTAAGTGCTTTAGTAAAGTGATAGTTACATTCAGGAAGGTGACTTGTGCACAGATTGTCTGAATGGTGTTCTGAGGCGCAAGTCACTTTCTATGCAAGCTGTTGGCACTGCAGTTTCTTCCTTGATCAATTTTAACTCATTGATTTCTCTCTTTCAAGACGCAGTGATGTTTATTTTGACATCTCCTTTAAGAATTCTCTACTTGCAGTGATGGGGTCTTCCAAATGGTCTTTCAACCAATAATCCTTGGTTAGACGGAATTGTGGGGGACGGGGGAGGACTGGGGTGGAGCAGGTGCTAAGGTTGTTTCCTTTGTGGCAGGTTCTCTGTGTTGGAAAGCAATATTTTGTACGCTCTCCAACTGGTTCATGTGACCTCTGGAAATGTTCCAGACTCTCTAATTCCAGTCAAACAGCTTATATTCTTTGCAAAAGGGGAATTTTGTTCTTGTAGCCAGAGTTCTTTGTTTGAAAAGTATTCTTTATAAAAAGCCAGTTGCTGACTCCTGACATCACAAGTGCAAATGTGCACAAACCGAGAAATATGCAAGCTCAATGATTTTGCTGGTATCAAACCCATTTATAAAAATACTTCTTGAAAGTCTCCAGGTTTTTAAAAAGTCTCCTCTCTCACAGAGAGCAAGGTCCTGAATATCTGAGGACATTACACTCAGGCCTGTTTTAAACTGCAGCTGGACCAGTCCAAAGACTGTCATTAGGCTGTTTTTTGTTCTTAACTCAGACTCCTGGTGTCACTATTGTCGCAGTTGATCATCAAGTTGCAAAAGCTGTCCTGGTACTTTTATCTGTGCAGCATTTCTAGTTTATTGTCCAGATGGGAAACATTAGTTGGCTCCTTTACAGCACTTCCAAACCAAAGCTCTCACTGAACTAACAGGTCTCAGCATGAGAGTTGGGTTTGTGTTCATGTTACAGAAGATGCCCAGAAATCATCCCTATTCTGATGCAAATGAATCCAGGCAGTTATCAAGTGTCATGCCATCAGAAGTATGGAAAAGGGACTTTCACTCACTCTGTGAAGCTGCTGTACTGACAAAGGTAAACTATAATCATTCGACTACAGAAGCACTTGCAGCTGCTGAACGCAACTCTTCAACTTTAACCTTTCAAACCAGCAATCAACTTTTCAATTGCAACGTACTGACCCGCAATAATATCCTAAAGGACAGAGCTGAATTTCATCTTTACAAGGGTCTTGAATCATTACCCGTATTTAAACCTTGTATATATTGAGTTATAACTTTTTAAGTAACTTAGTGCAGTATTTTGTAATATGCCGGCTATTATCTTGATTTAAACGACAGTTTTGTTTCTTGTTCTATGTAAATTGCAGAACTAGCTGGTGAGCAAATTTCATAAATCAAACATTGGTTTCACAAAATAATTCCAAAGCTAGCAATTGATAATTGAAATGTGTTATGAATGAAAATGACCATTCAATAGGGCCAAACAACTGTGCTGAGGCAGCAACCCAATTTCACACGTGCGTGCACACACACACACACACATGCACAGAGACCTGTGCACAGAGGCAGACAGACAGACACACGTGTGCGCGCAGAGGCAGATGTGTGCACCGACAGTGTGTTAATTTTCTGCCTGTACTTTATTCATAGCTGGCTCTGAAGGACTGTTTCAGAGCTTTTAGGATTAACTTGCACATATGTAAGTTCGGCTTTTAATCTCTATCTTATTAGGTAGCAGCCTAAGATGTGCACTTTTTCATCCATTCCCTTTGTCAATGGAATGTTTGCTGTCAGGGTTATTTCCAACACTATATATATTCCAGTTCTCCACAAAGTCAGTTGTTACACCAATGGTCAGTGTCTGCTGACTTGCTATGACTTGGTTGATGAAAATTGCCCAACGGTTATTACCACACTTTAACTTTTTTGTCTGTTTTCACTGCAGGTGGTTATACTTCATCATATGCTGTCTAAAGCTACAGTAAAAGCCAGGCCATCTGTGCTGTGGTGTTACAAGAAGGAGCTTGGCTTCAGCAGGTAACTTGCCCATCAGTTGGAAAATATGAGAATCATTTATGGTGCAGAAAGAAGCCATTTGGCATGTTGAGGTGTTCAGCTCCAGTCCATCCTCGTAGTCCTGTTGGTTTACCTCCTTCAACCATCCACCCAATTTCCTTCTGAAATCATTGATTGTTCCCTCTCCCACCAAACTCTTGAGCACTTGGTTCTAGATCATTAACACTCACTGCATGAAAAAGTTTTTTGTCACATTTCCTTTCGTGCCCTGCCCAAATCTGTGTCCTCAAGTTCTCATAACATCAGCAAATGGGATGAGGTTTTCCCAAGTCTATCTTACTTCAGCCTGTCATAAACCTGTGTATCTCGATCAAACTTCCCTCAATCTCCTTTTGCTGTCAGGAAAAGCTTTGCCAAACTAGCTTAAAATCCCTCATTCCAGCAACTACTGTTAAATCTAATCTGCACCTTCTTAAGTACCCTCACATCCTTCCTAAACTGTTGTGACCCGAACTGGAAGCAGTTCTATCATAGTCCAACCAATGCTTTATAAAAGTTCAGTGCAACTTCCCTGCTTTGTACTCGGTGCCTCTCTTTAAGAAGCCCAAAATCCCATATTTTTTGCTAACAACTTTCAATATATTCTTCCACCTTCAGCAAAAGATGCCAGTGTACCCCTAGGTCTGTGCAACCCTGCACAGTTTGTCAAACTGTCTGTTTAAGTCTATATTGCCTTTATATTTGTCGAAATGTATTGTATTGCATCTCTGTATTACATTTCGCCTCCCGCATGTCTGCCCAATCTGTGATCCAGTCTATCATGTTGCGGGTGATTTGTATCATCCTCAGCGTTTGCCACTCCTCCAAGTTCAGCAAATTTTGAAATTTAGTTTGTTACTCCAATATATAAGCAATTTATATGTCAAAAAAATGCATCTCGCAGTGATCTTGGGAAACACCACTTTTTACCATCCTCCAGTTTAAAAAAGCAATCACTTTTGATGGATTACTGTTTTCTGTTCTGAAGCCAGTTTTATTTTAAACGAAGCTGACACTGACCATTTTTTATTCACTCGTAGACAAGACTGGTTGGCCAGCATTTGTTGCCTGTCCACAGCTGCCCTTGAGAAGGTGATGGTGATCTGCCTTTTTGAACTGCTGAAGTTCATGTGCTGCAGATAGACCCACAATACCCTTAGGAAGGGTATTCAAGGATTTTGGCACAGCGACAGTGAAGAAATGATGATCTATTTTCATGTTAGGATAGTGAATGGCTTGGAGGAGAACTTGCAGGTACTGCTGTTCCCATGTATTTCTTTTTCCTATGCATCCATGAGACAAGGCATCGCTGGCTAGGTCAGCATTTATTGCCCTTTCCAATTGACCAGAGGGCAGTTAAAAGTCAACAACATTGCTGCAGGTCTGGAGTCACATGTAGGCCAGACCAGGTAAGGATGGCAGTTACCTTCCCTAAAGGACATTAGTGAACTAGATGGGTTTTTCCTGACAATCGACAATTCAAATTCCACTATCTGCCTTGGTGGGAATCGAACCCCGGTCCTCAGAACATTGCTTCTGGATTAACAGTCCAGCGATGATACCACTAGGCCGTTGCCTTACCTGCTGCATTTGTCCTTCTAAATAGACACAGTCATGGGTTTGAAAGGTGCTGTCTAAGCCTCTTTGGTGAATTTTTGCTGTGCATCATGTAGATAGTATGCACTACTGCTACTAAGCATCAATAGTGGAGGGAGTGGATGCTTGTGGGTGTGGTGTCAATCAAGCAGGCTTTATCCTGGATGGTGTTGAGCTTCTTGAATATTATTGGAGCTGCAACTGCCCAGACAAGTGGGGATTATTGCATCACCCTCCTGACTAGTGCCTTGTAGATGGTGAACAGGCTTTGGGGAGTCAGGAGGTGAGTTATTCACCATAGTATTCCTAGCTTCTGACCTGCTTTTGTAACCAATGTATTTATATGGTGAGTCCAGTTGAGTTTCTAGTCAATGGTAATCTTCAGAATGTTGATCATAGAGGATTCAGTGATGGTAACATTATTGAATGTCAAGGTGCAAAGTTTGGCTTTATTCTGTTGGCTGTGGGATGACTTAGCTGTGTCCATCACTTGCTGCACATGCTGTTTGGCACGCTAATAGCTCTGTTTGGTAGCTTCAGTAGGATGTCACCTCATTTTTAGGTATGTCTCGTGATGATCCTGGCATGTTTCCCTGTGCTCTGCAATGAACCAGGGTTGAAGTCAGGTGAAGTGTTTGATGGTAATGGCTGACTGGGGGATTTGCCGCACCGTGAGGTTGCAGATTGTGTCGGAGTACAATTCTGCTGCTGTTGATGGCCCAAAGCACCTCATAGTTGACCAGTCTTGAGTTGCTTGATCTGTTCGAAGTCTGTCCCATTTATCATGGTGAATTGGCTACACAAATAAGGGAGGATGATCTTAACGTAAAGGCATGACTTTGTCTCCATAAGGACTGTGCACTGGTAACTCTTACTAATACGGTCATTGACAGGTGCGTATGCAGCTGGCATAGTGATAAAGATGAGCCCAAGCATTGCGTGAGCCACAAATTTGTTTGACAGCCTTGTAGATGGTGTTTTATTAAAGGCTTTTGCAAAAGCCATAAAGATGAAAATCTTCTACGTTCCCTTCATGAACCACCTGTCACTTCAACTAAAAATTCAATTAGATTAATCAAACACAATCTGCCTGTTATAAATATGTTGATTATTTTATTTGCAAATATACTGACTGTTGATTAACTCGGTTCTCTACAAGAGCCTGTTGAGATTTATCTGATAATTGTTTCTAAAACTATAAGCAATACCTTGAAAGTCACAGGCCTGTTGTTGCGAGGACTGTAGTTTCACTCTTGCTTCGTTTCAACCTTAGTAAAAGTGGATAGGAAGAGCTCATTAAGTACTGTAGCCTTACCCTGTGTCTCGAAGCATAGTTCACCATTTTTGTCCTAATAGAACTCACTCCATATCATTGCACCTTCTTAGTCGTTAAATGCCACTAGAAGATATCTGGGTTTGCATTATTGACTGCCATTGTATTGTACACTCTCTTGGGCAGTTATAGTTTCCTCTTGCCCTTCCAATCTGTTGGATTTGACCTGGTTCTCAGTCTTATTTGACTGGAATCTAAAGCTCTCTTAGAGAATATGATCATATTTCACTATCTCCCCCCTCATTGGAGAGCACTCTTTTGCCTGTGTTTGCAAGTACCTATGTTTGCAAGTACCGCTGGGGCAGCACGGTGGCTCAGTGGTTAGCACTGCTGCCTCACAGCGCCAGGGACCCGGGTTCGATTCCAGCCTCGGGCGTCTGTCTGTGTGGAGTTTGCACATTCTCCCCGTGTCTGCGTGGGTTTCCTCCGGGTGCTCCGGTTTCCTCCCACAGTCCTAAGATGTGCTGGTTAGGTGGATTGGCCATGCTAAATTGCCCGTAGTGTTCAGGCAGGTGTGGGTTAGGTGGGTTATTGGGGGGGTGGGTCTGGGTGGGATGCTCTGAGGTTCAGTGTGGACTTGTTGGGCCGAAGGGCCTGTTTCCGCACTGTAGGGATTCTATGATTCTATACCATTAAAGCATCTTTCCCATCATTCCGTTTCAGTTTCTCCATGCAGTCTCTGGTTCCAGTTGACCCTGGCTACATCCTTTCTTATCACAAGGAACATATTCTCTCCTAATTTAGACTTTCAACCCTGTCTTACCTGCTATTCTTTGGAATATCTGTTGCCAGTGCTAAGATGGCTGGCAAAAATGTTCATCATGAGGTAGGACCGCAGGACTCAAAATGTCAGTTGCAGAAATGACTGTCTATTCCCCTAACCATGTAATCTTCTAAAATAGTTGTGTTTAACTTTCCTCCTTGTACTTTGCTTTCAGACTGAACTACATTTCTTCATGTCAGTAGGTTTTCCTGTGCCAATGCTTTCCCCCCGATAACATTGAACTTTTTTTGAAAAAGACTGATGTAACTCTAACTTTGCTCCTGCCACTGAGCTGCGACACCCCAATCCCCCACAGTCACCATACTGCATTGTCCCAGATGCCACTATGTTGCATTCTTGCCAGCTGCTCCTGTGCTGCAACTGTCACCACCATGCTGCATCGTCCCAGCTGCTTCAAATCCTGCATGTTATAGACATATGTTTAGCCAATTTAGATTGGTTTAATTTGGTGGCAGGAACAAGCCGCAACAGAAGGTGACGAGAGCAGGCAGGCAGGGATGGCGACAGCGGGGGTTGAGGTCGAGCCCAGAATTTTTTTTGCCGGGGGTTGCTCAAGCCCCGGGCAGGGGAGGTTAAACCTTTGAGAGGAGTGTGAGCCCAGCTTGGCTAGGTGCTTGTGGACTGTGGTGTTGAACTATTAACTGCGTTTCTTTGTTTTGGTACGCTTTAGTAAGAAGGACTGTAATGTTTAACTTTTTAACTTTGTGTTCTTTATTTTTCTGCTTTTTACCAAGATTCTGTACCAAGGTACCTTTTTACCTAAGATGGTGTTGGAAGTGGCAACTTGTAAACTTTTAACTGAACCTATCTGAATACATGTGACAATAAATGTAATTTAATTCAGTTCAAATTTACCTCTTCAAACCATTGCAAGAGTTTCAGATTGGACAGATATTGAACCACCGGGCAAGTCTCAGGAGACTGAGTTGGCAAATGGTATCAACGTTTATTAAATATAAGCAAAATAATACAGTGCACTTAGCTGAAGACTTGCCAACTACAATCAAAAGGAATTAAAATGTTAACTTTAAGTTGCAGAACACAATTAAAGTTGGATGGCCAATCCAAACACTGGCTCATTGAAAATGTTACTGTCCCTGAGATCAAAACACATACATTTCTTTAGACAAGAAGGAAACCAGGTTTCTGACAGTGGATTTACCTTGAGAGTAAACACTCATGCTTGTCGGAAGCCAAGATAAAGACTGCCCCCCCCACAGAAAACTGCATCAATATGGATACAAACCCAGTCTGTACATGGCATCAATCCCTCTGACTGTTGACAGGGTCAATGGACTATTTGAGAAAATGATTCTTAGAACTTTTCTACCCAATTCTGGGGTTCACCCCCCTTAATTAAAAATTGTTATAATCTATTTCGTTGATAATGTGGTGATAATCATTTTGATTGGAACTGTGTTTACATTGCTGTCAACATTAAGATGGTAGACTGTTTTAGAGTTTTCAACTTATCTTCAAATGTACAAGGCAGTATTCATTATTGATAGATGATCAAGGCACTCTGTAACTGGGGGCTCCAAGTGTGTAATGAGTTCTTGTTTTCTCTTGGGCGTTTTTGTTGCCTGTTTTATAAATGAACATTATAACATTATATAACACGAAAATTAAACTCATCTCTTTGTTTAATTGATAATTAACTTCTTATTTCGTGTTAGAATAGCTCTTAAGGCACAGTTGTAGTGCCCCTACCTCTGAGCCAGGTTCAAGTTCTGACCCACTCCAGAGGTCTGTCATAATGTGTCTGATTAATTTCACGTATAGCAAAGAGTCTTGCTAAAGCTGCTTAACAAATGTGAAGTCTAAAACCCATGTCTGCGTCTTGTTCACGTCACAGTGCTGCATTTTTGCATTTGATGCTAATTAAAACTTAGAAAGTTAAATATTGAATTATTTAGATGAATTAAATCTATTTTGCATGTAAGATTGGCAATTAAGTTATACACATCAATTTAACAATATGACGATTGTTAATCTATTGTCAATTATCTACTTTGGCTCAGTCAAGTAACAGTGCACTCTCTTCATTTTCATTCCTGCTTGTCATGATTTTTTTTGCTTTGTTCTTCCAGTTCATTTTTTCTCTATTCTGTATTTGGCATGTCTCTAATTGCTCACATTCTCCGTTATTCCTGTTTTTGTGGGGGTTCAACTGTTCAGCCTCATTGGTCAGCAAAATAACATGGTTGGTCCTGCCAGTTGCTGTCATTCCTGGCCCCTGTTGCACTGATAACCCCAGGACTGGTAAACGCTAAAGTTGCTAATAATTTCCAACCTGACCAGACATGTGTTTCCAAATCTTGCCAGTATGTTACTGACGCGGGTTATTGAATGAGACCTAGGCCATAGCATCTATACAACAGTATTAACTGTAGTGTACCTGGTTCTCTTCCAGTCACAGGAAGAAGCGAATGAGGCAGTTACAGAAGAAGATAAAAAGTGGTACACTCGATCTCAAGCAGGATGATCCTTTTGAGCTTTTTGTTGCTGCAACTAACATTCGATATTGTTATTACAATGAGACTCATAAAATTCTGGGTAACACTTATGGAATGTGTGTTCTGCAGGTGTGTACGTTATATGTATTCATTGTTTTGTGCACACAGAAGGTCAGGATTGTTAGGGCTAGCCATGAGATTATAGTAATTTATAATTAATATTTTGAGCTTGGCTGACTCATATATTCAGACCAGAAAAATTCCAAGACTGACCCTTAGCCCCCTTACTGAGGTAGGTAGGTGTCCTAGCCAGCACTCCTGAATTGAAAGAGTAACAATGATCATTTTTTTAATGATCTGGTATGTTATAATACCTTCCCTCACCTGTTGAGAATAATTACCATGTTCAAATCTTACCTCACTCAAACAGTCATTATTCTAATGTATCAGAAATCTTCCAGGTCCTGTGGAATTGTACCGCAGGAAAACATTGGTGGTCCAAGTCTGGAAGTGCGAGGGGATTGTAATTGGGTGGGTGGGTGAGCTGCAAGTGAACATGTTAAAAGTCATGCTTCAGATATTTTATACTGGAAAGAGATCTATATCATTTATAGACTCCATATTGAAGCCTGGCAGAATCTGCATCTTTTGGCCAAGAATCTGCTGGAATCCACAGCGTCTCGAACATTGGGCTTCACGTGAGATTCTGATAATGCTTGTCTACAGGCAGTAGGCTTCTGTTACAACTGAATACTTTTGCTCTTGGATTTACATTCATTCAGTATTTGTAATTAACGTTCATCTTCAACTTAGCAGTAACATCTGTTGTATTATCACTTTAGACACCGTTGAAGTCCTCTTTAAATCACATTGGTCTGAATTCTTCAATTGTGAGAGGATTCGGTAAAAAAGTGAATGATCTGTAGTATTACTAGCAGCAATCAATAGATTGGTTTTGTAAAACCAATCGCTGTTAGTTCTAACTCATTTTCAGCTCTGAAAGAGTACACTTGAACATACTGTCATCTTCTCCTGCAGGACTTTGAAGCCCTGACTCCAAATCTGTTAGCCAGGACTATTGAGACAGTGGAAGGGGGTGGACTTATTGTGATTCTACTGAGAACTGTCAACTCATTGAAGCAGCTTTATACGATGACAATGGTAGGTATTATTTGTCTGCGGTACGTGCCAGTAAGCCAAAGTTCTATTCATTGGCCAATTAGTTCGCGAGCCTGTACTAGTGTTGAAATGTGTCCATGTGGTAATTTGCCAATGATAACTGCCTTATGGTGCAAACACTGTAATTGGTAAGTGTGATATTGATCAGTTCAGAAGACTGTTCTTTGTATTGATTTACTTGCACGATTTCCTTGGCAAGCTTGATTTGATTTTCTGTCATGCAGAAAATGCAGCTTTATTTTATCTGTACAGCAGCACTGGTTATACTGGTTCACTAGTTGCAAACTTGCTTCCCATCAATGGCTCAGTCAGGACTCTTAATCGTAGAGTCACATTAAAAGAAAAGGTTTGCAGTGTTGCAAAGAATAGTGATAAGTCTAAGGAAAAGGAGAGTTGTAGAAGTTACAAAGAGTCACTAAAACATTGATGAGAAAAAAAACTAAAATTTTGAGGATAAAACTAGGAAGGTTTGCTTCAAAGAATTGCAGTAGCCTTTGAGTATATGAAAAGGAACAAAGTAGCTAAAGTAATTGTTGGCCCTTTCGAAGCAGAGACAGGAGAAATTGTCATTGACATTGATCAAATATTTTGCTCCCATCTCCACAATGGTTATCTTATGAGTATCTTAGGTCTGTATTCTCTGGAGCAATAAAGAATGATTGGTGATCTCATTTGGACCTACACGATTCTGATTCTGGTAGACCTAGATGCTGAAACGTTCTGTTTATTGTGAATCTGTAACAGGGGTTATGATCTGAGGATTAGGGACAAAATCGTGGGGAGAAATTACTTCACTCAAAACAGTATTCGCTGTCTCAGAGATTTGTACATGTCCCATTGCTGAATACGTTCAGGACTGGAATAGTCAGATGGTATCTTGGTGGACTCCAGGATACGAAGAGTGGACAGGATAATGGAGTTGAAATCCGAGATCAGCCATGATCCTGTAAACTGACAAATCATGGAACAAATTTGAGGGGTCATATTGTCTACGTGCCCTATTTCTTGTGCCCTAGTTTCTCCTGATGAAGGACATATGGGGCAGTGGAGTGGTGCAACACCAACTCGGCAGAATGACACTGGTTAGGAGGCTTAAATTATGAAGACTGCAAAAATTAGCCCGTATATCCTCAGATGTGAGGGATTTGGAGATCGTCTAATTGAAAAGCATAAGATATGTAAAGGATTTGATAGAATGGATATTTCCTCTAGCGAGAGAGTTCAGAACAAAGGGGCATAGTCTTAAAATTAGATTGAGATAATGTTAGGGCACACTTTTATTCATTTGGGGATGTGGGTATAGCTCACTGGGACTGCATTTATTGCCTATACCTAGTTGCCCTTTGAGGGTGGTAATGAGACGCCATCACAGTAATGGTGATGAGAGAACCACTACAATCCACTTGCTGTAGTAGACACAATGTCGTTAGAGAGAATTCCAAGATATTCAACCAGTAGCAGTGAGGAACCGCGACAAGCTATTTCCAAATCAGCACGTGAGTGACTTGGAGGGGACCTTTGAGGTGGTGGTATTCCCGTGTGTATTCTGCCCATGTCCTTCAAGATGCTGGTAGTCCTGGGTTTGTAAGGAACCTTGGTGAATTCTGGCAGTGCATCTTTTATTCAGTACACACTGCTGCATCTGACCTTCGGTGGTGGAGGGGGTGAATGTTTATGGATGTGATGCCAATTAAGCAGGCAGCTTTGGCCTGGGTGTTGTCAAACTTTTAATTGTTTATGGAGTTGCGCTCACCCAGGCAGTGGGAAGTATTCCCTTACACTCCTGACTTAAACCTTGTAGACTAGCTTTAAGGAGTCAGGAAGTGAGTTGTTTGCTGCAGTATTCCTATCCTCTGACCTACTCTTGAAGCCACTATATTTACTTGGCGATCCAATTCAGTTTCTGGTCAATGGTAACCCCCAGTGTCTTGATATTGGGATTTCTGTGATGGTAATGTCATTTAATGTCCAAGGGTGGTGGTGGTTAAGATTCTCTCTTCTTGCAGATGGTCATTGCCTTAACACCCTTGTGTGATGTGAATGTTACTTGACACTTGTCAGCCCAAACCTGGATATTGCCCAGGTCTCACTGTATCTGAACATGGCCTGCTTCAGTTGTTGAGGAGTCATGAATGGTAGTGAACTTTGTGTAATCATCAATGATCATCCTGACTTCTGGAAATACGATGGAGAGAAGGTTATTGAAGAAGTACCTGAAAATGTTTGGGCCTAGGACACCACCCCGAGGACCTGCTGCAGAGATGTTCCGTAGTTGGGATGACTGACCTCCAACAACCACAACCGTCTTCCTATGTTCCATGTATAATTCAAATTAATGGAATCTTATTGCCTCCAGTTTTGTGAGAGCTCCTTGATGACTCACTTGAATACAGCCTTGATGTCAAGGGCAGTCACTTTGACCTCACCTCTGGAATTCAGCTGTTTTGTCCATGTTTGAACTGAGGCTATAATGACAGCAGCTGATTGGCACTCGTGAATCCCAAAGAGTGTCAGTGAGCTGGTGTTGCTGAGCAGGTGCTGCTTGATAGCACTGATGACAGCCTGTATCACTTTACTGATGATTGAGAGTAGGCCAGCTTGGCAGTAATCGACTGGGTTTGATTTGACCTGCTGTCTGTGTACAGAACATACCTGGGCAATTTTCCACAGTTTTGGGCCGATGCCAGTGTTAATGTTGTACTGGAACAGCTTGACCGTGGGTGCAGCAATTTCTGGAGCACGTGTCAATGCTATTGATTTTGATATTATTGTCATGTGTATTTACTGTAAGAATACAATAAAGTACACTGAAAAGCTTCATTTATTGCCACGATAGTGTCATTTTGTATAATTTAATTAGAAGGAAAGAAAAAGAAAGATATAACTTGAAAGAGTCCCATGAGTCCTGAGAGAGCTCATTGCTGTCAACAATGCTGTGCCACCCACCTCTACAATCGCTTTGCCCCCGCCAGTGCCAGACCCAACCAACAGCGAAGTCACTGATCCTCAGGCACCATCTTCTGCTGATCTAATTTCTGCCAGTGTAGCAGCTGCCGATTCCAGGTCTTGGGTTTGCTCCAGAATGTTGTCAGGACCCACAGCCTTTGCAGAATTCTGTACCTCCAGCTGTATCTTGATGTCACATGAAGTGAGTCAAATTGGCTGAAGACTGGCGTCTGATGCTAAGGACCTTTTGAAGGAAACCAAGAGGAATCATTCACTTAGCACCTCTGGCTGATGATTGTTGTGAATGATGTGCTGGGCTCCCTCATAATTCTTCACCCAAAAGGTGGTGCAACCGTGGACCTCCTTCCTGCTAAAGCTTTGGTCACATGTAAACTGGCTTCCTGTGAAGGATGGAGACCAAAAACTGCAAGTCATCTCAAATGAAAAGAAAATGTGTTACACCAAATGGAAAAGCAAATCCTGTAAGATTTTCACTTAACCATAACCTGATGTAAATATTTCCCTTTGGAAGTCCCACGGTTTATTGAAATTACCATTTGATTAATATTCTGATATTTTATTGACCTAAGTTTACAGAAGGTATTCTGTACTAAGTGAGTGCATTAATATAAATCAGTTTTCACATTTGCAGAAATCCCAGTTATTGTATGAATAGTTGAGAAAGAAGAAAGAAAGGCATTCTTCACAGCCTCAACTTGTCCCTGTGATGTGTTTTATGAAGTGTAATCCATGGTGTCATATCGGGATGTTAGGACATGAAGAAAGATAGAGCAAATCCAGTAATCATAGTTGAAAAGATTGATCTGTCATGGCAATTAAAATTGTTGGAATACACAAACTAAGGCCTATTCCTGCTGTATTGGATAAACCACTGTGCCAAATTGCTAGAATTTTGTACCTATTCACAAGCCAAGTGTTTTAATGCCCCTGTGTGGTATGGAACATAGAATCATAGAATCCCTACAGTGTGGAAACAGGCCATTCAGCCCAACGAGTACACAACACCCTTCAGACGAACATCCCACCCAGACCCGTACCCCTACCCTTTCCCTGTAACCTTGCATTTCCCTTGTTTAATCCACCTAACGTACACACCCCAGACTCTACAGGCAATTTAGCACGCTCGATCCACATAACCTGCACATCTTTGAACTGTGGGAGGAAACCGAAGTACCTGGCAGAAACCCACGCAGACATGGGGAGAATATGCAAACTCCACACAGACAGTCGCCCAAAGGTGGAATTGATCCTGTGTCCCTGGCGCTGTGAGGCAGCTGTGCTAACCACTGAGCCACTGTGCCGCCCATGTTGGTGTTTACTTTACGGCATTAGACATATGTTAAGGCTCATGAAATCCTTTAGGTTGTTTTCCAATTTCCTGCAAGTTGAATCTGTAGTGCAAAATGTTGAGTGGATTTAGCCCTTGCTTCCTTTCTTTTGAAAATCAGTTTGGTTGGTATTAGTCCCAAAGGCAATCTTGAACATAGAGCAATTATGTTCTACTTGTTGGATAACCTTTTAAAAGGCTATATTTAATTTCAACCACATTTCTTTTGAGACCTCTTTTTCCGTATATAATTGCATCCTTCTAACATTACGTGTTGAGAAGTCAGTGTAGGAGTAAGCTGGCTGAAATTCATTGTTTCCATTACAGTACAGCAGTCTAAACTTGTTGCATTATTTTAGTAGTGATTTTTGTCTTGCGTTCAATTTTATTTTCCATGCATTGTTCTTCTCTCTTCTCCACTCAAGGATGTCCATGCTCGTTTCAGAACAGAATCACATCAGGATGTGGTCGGCAGATTCAATGAAAGGTAAGATCCTACGAATCGATATTTATGTTCTGTTGAAGTAGGCTGAAAACTTGGTTTTGCAAGTGGAATTAGGGACTTAATACAGGAACAGCTGGCATGTTCCAGGGAAAAACGGAAGGGTCGGTTATAGTTCCGAATAGAACTACCGACGAATTCTAAAGGAAAAAGTCAATTTGCCCCATCTCTCAATGTACTGTTCAAACAAAAATCAGGTTCCTGACCTTTTTCAAAAAAGAATCAGTTGTTCCTTGCCCATTCCCTGTTTGTACTAAATTGGATTGAAATTTATCTTTTAGGTTTTGAGATGTATTGTTCATAGACTAACAAATCAAGAAGGATAAAAACGCAATCTCCACACACCTCAGTGACAGAGCTATAAAGCAGCCTCTTTCGTCGAAAAGATGATGCGCGTTCATGATTTGTCGCTAGATGAATGGAGATGTCAAATTGAATATCATGATTACAGAAATGTAATTAAGCTAGATAAAGGCTTTTGAAAGTAATGATCGTGGTGATTTTTCTTTTGCTTGCACACAAATCAGTTGATGAGGATTTATTTGGTGAACTGAGCTCTGGACAGGATTTGGGCAAATGGAAGTTTGGAGGAGTAACAGAGATTTGAATTTAATGGGGAGACATTACAGGACTCAGTGGTCCTGGCTGTCCTGGAACATTAACCATAAAAGTTTGTGTGCAGGGACAATAAGTGATTAGGAAGGAATTGTTAATTCCAAGGGTAATGGAATATAAAAGTTTTGAATTTTTACTGCCTTTGTACAAGTTCTTTGTGAATCCACTTCTAGAGCACCATGTACAATTTTGGGTTCAATATTTGAAAAACAAAACATAATTCACTTTGTAGCAGCTCTGTGAAGGCTTATTTGACACATTCCTGGAATGAAGAAATTGTTGTATTGAGAAAGGCTGAACAGGTTAGACCTGTAGTTGAGACCTAGACTGGAGTTGAGAGGAATGGAAGATGATCTTGAGAGGATTCTCTTCCTGAGGAGATAGTGGAGGCTGTGTCTTTAAATTTATTTAAGGTAATTGTCGATGGATTTTTGATTGACAAAGAATGTCAAAGGTGTTTGGGGGCAGGAGAGCACGGGCAGCAAAATAGAGCTGAGACCATAACCAGATTAGCCAAGATTGTATTGAATGGTGAATCAGGCTCAAAGGACCAAAAAAAGTGATCCCACTCGTCATTCTTAGGTTCTTAAATTGGTTCTCATCTGTGCAGACAATGTGTGTATAGGTGAACTATTTTAGCTTTAATTATTTTGACTAATTTGTGTCATAACAAACATGGTATGAAAAAGTACCATGTGCTAGCAAATGGAACAATTTTTCATTTTGAATTGAATTAGGTTTGTTGTCATGTACTCACATGAATCTTGGTACAAAGCAGAAAAATAAAGAAAACATAGTTGAAAAGTTAAACGTTACAGTCCTTCTTACTAAAAATTGAAAAACAAAGAAACACAGTTAACAGTTTCAACGCCACAGACTATAAGCACCTAGCCATGCTGGGCTCACACTTCACGCAAGGGCTTGACCACGCTCCCACCACTGCCTTGGACTGTGTGCTCCCGTACTCACCGCCGACCACTCGGGCTGCCTGCTCTCACTGCCGGCTGCCTCAGGCTGTATGTTCCTGCTCTCTTCGCCACTCAGGATGATTGCCATCGACGCCAGGGACCTCTCTCACCGCCATGTTGGACGCGTTATATGTAAGCGTTGCCAAGTCAGTTCAGCCACACTCATTCAGCATATACCTTATCTTGTGCCACTGATGAAGCAGTGTACTTAACCTCAAGTAAGAACCTCAACACTTTATATTTTTACACATTGTTTTGTTTTTGTCATTTGTTGTGCTGTGGTATCGGAATCGGTGAATTAAGGCTATGCCATCTGAAAATTGAATAAACAAATTTGATGTAGCACTCGTGTGCAACAAAGGTAATCTTCCTAACAACTTAAACATGAGCGACAAGTCTATGGACCATCTTTGCTGCTAAAGTTGGATCTCCTTATGAGTTTTTAAAAGAACAGGAGGGGATCTCCTTGAAGCACGGAAAGTTCTGACAAGGCTGGACAGACTACATGCAGGGATGATGTTCTCCCTGTCCATTGGGTCCAGAACAAGGGGGCACAATCTTGTGGATACGTGACGGGCCATGTTGGTCTGAGATGGGAAATTTCTTGTCATGGTCGTGACCCAGTGGAATTCTCTACCACAAAACATTGTGGCGGCCAAGTTTCTGAATATTTTTAGGAAAGAAATATATTCCTTGAAGCTAAAGATGTCAAGGAACCTGGGGAGTAAGTAAGATCATGACTTTAAGATAGAGTAACAGCCATGATTGCATCAATTGGTGAAGCCAGCTCAGAGGGCCAAATAGTCTTTGCCTGCAATATTGTCTATGTTTCTTGGCAGAATCCACATTGAAAGGCTTGAGTTTTACTTCAAAACCCTTTATTATAATAGAACAAATATTGTGTGTGAAGATCCCACAGTCATCAGATTTATGCAATACGTTTAATGTAGGAAAATGTCCAAAGGTTTTTCAGAGGAATAGTCAGATACAAATGGACATTTGAATTAAAGGAGGAAGTCATGGGAGGTTTGACCAAAAAAGTGAATTTTAAAGAGTGTCATAAAAGAGTGTATGGAGTTGGAGAACCAGAGGGCTGAAGTGTGAATTGTTCAATGTTGGCCTTTGACAGTGAAAGCCCTGATGTTTGTGGAAAAGTGCAGGACAGAGGCTTGTGTGGATGGGAGGGGGCTGGAGAAAGAAAAGAACAAAAAGTGCACAAGGCAAGGTTTTGGAGTTAGAGGGAAATGTGAGTGATTTTGTGCAGGAGGTGGAGAGATGAGACCTTGAAGCAATTTAAACCTGAGAATTTTTAAAGAACCTTAGCAAGAGTGGTTTGAATGGGCAGGCGTGATGGTTAACAACACTTTGGTGGTTTAGCTTTCAGACAGTAGAGTTTCAGATGACTGTAGTTTATCGAAGCATAGGAGAGTGGCCTGAGATCACCAGAGTAGTTGAGCTGATGTTGATAGAAGCATAGGAAAAGATTTCAGCAATAGTTGAGTTGAGACAAGTATAGAAATGGATGATGTCATAGAGTTGAAAGTAGGTGGTCTTTTTGAGAGGGAGGAGATGGCATTGACTAGCTTGGGTTTAAAAAAGGTGCTGAAATTTGAACATCCTGGCTGAACCATTTAGTGGCTTGTTACCAGGATAGAATTAACTGAGAGTACAAAATCTACCTGGAGGTCAGAAGTACAGCATCAAACTTAACATTGAGTTATTAAAAAGGTGAATGTTTGAAGTATGTGAAATGTGTCAGGCTGGAAGAAGTATTTCATGTCACATTGCCCTTCGATAGTTGGCCTCAGTCTAAATGTTTGACTAGCAGTCAGTCTTGTTTGTTAATTTTGTTTTACCAGATTCATACTTTCCCTGGCATCCTGCAAGAATTGTGTTGTAATAAATGATCAGCTGGACATACTACCACTCTCGAGCCACATTTCCAACATCAAACCTATTCCACCAAAATCAATGGTGAGTTTTGGAGATCAGAGTGCCATGAGTTAGGTAGTTGTTATTGTTAATTACGTATTATCCTGTAGTTAATAAAATGAGATGTCATAGGGTTTCCAGTATGCTATAGATTTGAAATTTTATCTCAGGTGGATAGGGTGTTTATTTCTCTTTCGCCCATCCTGTATTAAAATTCTATCAACACTGATAACGTCCAATACCCTAGGACCCCTCCTCAGCAACTTAGGAGTTATTTAAATTCTTGTAAACTTCTAGATCCGACTTGTAGTTCTTCCTGATTCCAGAAATTCCTGGATTGCTTTCCCTGTGATTCTGAGCCTTGTTCCATTATTCCTGAAACCTCCATCTTCAGCAATTCAAAATTCTGAGATCTCATCCGAAAACTGCTGGACCCTACATTCGCTTCCTAATGATATCTGTGCATTTCTAATGCTGATTTGTCAATTTCCCTCATTACTTCATCAGTCATTTTGTCTGCAGAATTTTAATTGTGCCTTTAAATTAAACTTCTCATTAAAAATCATACCTGTCATACGTTTGCCTAATTCTTTTCAGGATGAAAAGCTAATGCCTCAGGAGGTTGAACTGAAGGAACTTAAAGAATCTCTACATGATACACAACCAGTAGGAGTGCTTGTTGATTGCTGCAAAACACTGGATCAGGTAATACAAAAGACCCAAATAGGCCTGTCCATAGAAAAGTAGAGTATTTCTGTTGGATACAAACTGTCACTTTTATGTTTTTATTTTATACGTTTTTGAGACATGATTTTAAAACTGTAGCGCTGTTTTAGTAATGCATCACTGGGAATAATATTAGAAGACTCTAAGCCTTGTTGTCATTTAGTACAATCATGGCTAATCGTAAGCTTTAAGTCCACCTTCCTGTTTACTCCCAATATTCCTTAATTCTTGGAGACATCAAAAATCTGCTTATTCCATTTTTTGTGTACTTAGAACTCTCAACAGTTAAGAATTCCAAAGATTAATGTCCCTTGGAGGGAAGTAATTTCTTTCATCCAAGTTGTAAATATTTGCTCCCTTGTCCAAGAACTGTGACTTCCTTGGTTTAGATTTCCTGACCTGCAGAAACAATCCCTCAGCGTCTATCTCATTAAATGCTTCTAGAAAATCGACGTGTACTGCATCATGCTGATTCCCATCCCTCTATACCAGTAACAGCCTTTGTGGTACAGTGGTACTGTGGGCCAGGTTCAAGTTCCGCTGCTCCAGAGATGTGTAGTAACGTCTCTGAACAGGTTGATTTGAAAATATCTTCAGCTACCTGGTTAGTTACATCATCAAATAACTCAAAACTATTGATAAACTGATTTCCCTGTAGAACTATGTTGACTTCTTCAAATCATTGCCTGTTAAGGGCTTTTAGTCTTCCTTAATAACACCATGTTCTGTTTTCCTAACAATTGATTTTAGATTACCTAGTGCGTAGTTCACTTTTTCATCTGTCCCCTTTTGTGAAAAGTAGTGTAACATTTGCCAACTTCCAGTCTGATGTGACCAGTTTTGAATCAACGGTATTTCGGAAAATCAAAGCTGGTGTATGTCTTATAATTCCTAATTTCTACCCATGCTGGTACCCATTTTGTTATCATCTCAGGCTAGATCATTTCTCACTAATGTCCTTGCGGCACCCTTTACTTTTGGGGCTACCCTTCCTCCCATGCCATCTGTTTGCTTTTCTGAAATGGTGTGTATTCTGAAATATTGGTTTTCTATCCTTGTGATCACCTTTTTCAGGTGATTTGAACTGCATAGTTTGCAATCTGTAGAATCTGGTGAGCCTTTCTCCTTAGTTTGTTTTTTGCTCCTGATGAAATGTTGAAAATAGCACCAGCCTGTATGTTAAACTGCAAGCTGCCCCTATCAAGGTAGACAGTGCAGT
Source organism: Ginglymostoma cirratum (assembly GCA_024137785.1). Classification (NCBI taxonomy): domain Eukaryota; kingdom Metazoa; phylum Chordata; class Chondrichthyes; order Orectolobiformes; family Ginglymostomatidae; genus Ginglymostoma; species Ginglymostoma cirratum. Next base: position 18,803,150 of record JAHRHZ010000063.1, on the reverse strand, counting down.
GAGTTAGTATAGAAGTGATGCACAACATCAATTCAAAACGTATTCATGCACCGTGTGGTGAGCATGTACAACATGGAGGGGGTCGTTTACCAGCTGATTTGTAAAAGCTGTATTACTTGTTTATTCATTGTATACCTTATATCTTCATAGGAGATTATTCTTGATCTAAAGAAAACATCAATACCAGTCCATTGCAGTTATTGAGAGGATTTATTTAAGTCTTCGCTTTCTTTCTCTGTAATGTTCTCCCATGCTTTGTTGAAATGGGTTTCTTGGTGTTCAAGTACACTATGAATGATGTACATTTCAGAAATAATGAACCCATTCTTCAGTAACTATAAAATTATCTGTCTACTCTGTAATAAATCTGAGCTGCTTTATTTATCATTTCTAGTATGTCTCCCTTGTCCATTTGATTGTACTGCCTCAAGTAATTTTAAATTGTCACAGCAGCGAGAAATGCCTTAAAGCAAAGCAAAGTACAGCAGATGCTGTGGATTTGAACCAAAAACAGAAATTGCAGATGAGACTTAGTAGGTCTGGCAGCTTCGGAGGGAAGAAAGCAGAGTAAAAGTTTTAAGCCTGGTGACACTTCATCAGAACCTCTTGGATGTCTCTGTATTGCTGTGCCAACTTTCGTCTGACCGAATGAATGGTTTTGCCCTTCTTAGGCTAAAGCAGTACTGAAGTTCATTGAAGCTATTTCGGAGAAGACACTCAGGAGCACAGTTACGCTAACTGCTGCCAGAGGTCGTGGTAAATCTGCTGCACTGGGACTAGCTATTGCAGGAGCTGTGGCATTTGGGTAAGTGTTGATTTGTATCTCCGTACATCCCTCCACCATTGTAATCAAGCCAAGGGAACAAGCATGCAGGCATGCATGGCAGCAACAGCCCCAGGCATACCTAAAAATGAGGAGTTAACCAGATGAAACGACGAGGTAGGGCGACTTTCTTTCCAAACAGCAAAAGTGGTATGTGACAAACAGGCCGCAGTGATCTTATAATCAAGTGATCAGATATGGACTCTGCAGTCCTGCTACATCTGGTCATGAAACTAACTAAACAAGTAATTGGGACTGTAAGCTTCACACATATCTCCGTTATCTTGCCACACATCTCAAATGAATCTTGACGGTTACTATTTTTATCACCTTCCAACTGTCAAATCATACACTTCTGCTGTGATATTTCTGGAACCTGGAGACCATTGGAATCTTGAGGGTTGAATATCATTGCTACTGTTTCCAATATACGTGAAACCTGTGTGCTGTACATTTAATTACTGTTTTAAAATGTCGTGCTCTAATACTACTTAAATATTCCAAGATAAAGGCTTACAAAATATACAGCAAACTTCTTATTAAGTGGCACCAATGATCAAATATTCCAGATAATCAAGAGGTAATGCATGACCGCAGTAAACCCTGACCAAGCAAAGCTTGAAGGCATCCACATCCCTCAAAAAATCTATGTAAAAAACATCAACACACCTCCTAAAATCAATGTAAAAACACATAATAAGAAATAGAAATGTAATGCAGGGGTATACACATCACTGTTATACTTTATTTGCAGCATAAATACTCGGACACCATGATAGATTGTGGTATTTGAGGTATATAATTTTTGCCGGTTTGTCAAGAGTGCAGATTGATAAGGTGCCAGTTAAAGCAAAGTTTGCTGTACTTGGGGGGAAAAAATGCAAAAGAACTTTTAACTTGGAAATTTTCAGATTAGTCTTGTCTCCTGGAAATGAATATGACTCATGCATGTATTTGCTATCTTTGCAGATATTCCAACATCTTTGTCACCTCTCCAAGTCCGGACAACTTAAACACTCTATTTGAATTTGTTTTTAAAGGCTTTGATGCATTACAGTACCAGGTAAGAAAGTGAACCTATCTGAAAAATTAACCATTCCTTTCCCTTAAGTGGCCAATAGTGTTCATGTACAATATAATACTTCGGTATATATCATTGAGTGATATTTGAAAATATGTCCTGTGTCCTTTCCAGGAAGTGTATTTGAATGGCTCATTGCAGTTGTCATGAGTGACAAGCCTTTACCATGTTTAAAAGAAAGTCAGTTTTTCTCCATGAGGGCATGTTTAACATTTCTTTCTTTCAGGAGCATTTAGACTATGAAATAGTTCAGTCCTTAAATCCGGAGTTCAACAAAGCTGTGGTTCGAGTAAATATCTATAAGGAGCACAGGCAAACCATCCAGGTAGAATAGTACTTCACAAATTTCACTCTTTATTGTGCTGTACAAATAACTGGGCAACGAGCATCTATGTAGTTCTGTTTGTCATAGTGAATGTGTTGAGTGAAATCATATCACCACATAATTCTCTTCTCCCTTGTCAGTACATCCACCCCGCAGATGCAGTTAAATTGGGCCAGGCTGAGCTGGTGGTAATTGATGAGGCAGCTGCCATCCCTCTCCCATTGGTGAAGAAACTTCTGGGCCCCTACCTTGTCTTCATGGCTTCCACCATTAATGGGTATGTAGTTACAATTTAGACTGAAGTGAAATGGAAGCTGGAGGAACAGCTGATCATTTGATTGTGTGTTTTATAGCCTTCAGGATGCAAAATTGAGTACAACAATTTTAAACCTCACCTTCTATCTTGTTTCTGATTTTCATTTAATTGTTCTGCGACCACTCCCTTTGGCTATGGACCATGTCACCTTCAGCCATTTCATTTTGCCTGCCCTTCACACTTTCACAGACCTACCGTTTTGTTCTTTGTCCTATTCCATCCTCCATATTTCCAGGAGAAGCGTATTGCTGGGCCTGGGGATGGGGGTCTGATGTTGGAATACCTGCTATCTTCGTGTAGTTATGATGTTTTATAGGTGGTAACCTCTGAATTGAGAGTAGATGGAGTGGAATTGTGGGAAATCCTCCTGGTGATGCTGATCCCCTGAGGCTCATAATTAAAACATAGAACATAGAACATTACAGTGCAGTACAGGCTCTTCGGCACTCGATGTTGCGCCAACCTGTAAAACCAATCTGAAGCCCATCTAACCTACACTATTCCATTATCATCCATATGTTTATCCGACAACCATTTAAACACCCTTAAAGTTGGCGAGTCTACAACTGCTGCAGGCAAGGCATTCCACGCCCTTACTACTCCCTGATTAAAGAATCTACCTCTGACATCTGTCCTATATCTATCACCCCTCAATTTAAAGCTATGTCCCCTCGTGCTAGCCGTCACTATCAGAGGAAAAAGGCTCTCACAGTCCACCCTATCTAATCCTCTGATCATCTTGTATGTCTCTATTAAGTCACCTCTTAACCTTCTTCTCTCTAACGAAAACAGCCTCAAGTCCCTCAGCCTTTCCTCATAAGACCTTCCCTCCATACCAGGCAACATCCTGGTAAATCTCCTCTGCACCCTTTCCAATGCTTCCACATCCTCCTTATAATGCGGCAACCAGAACTGTATACAATACTCCAAGTGCGGCCGCACCAGAGTTTTGTACAGCTGCAACATGACCTCACGGCTCCAAAACTCAATCCCTCTACCAATGAAACCTAACACACGGTACGCCTTCTTAACAACCCTATCAACCTCGGTGGCAACTTTCAGGGATCTGTGCACATGGACACCAAGATCTCTCTGCTCGTCCACACTACCAAGAATCTTACCATTAGCCCTGTACTCTGTATTCCTGTTACTCCTTCCAAAGTGAATCACCTCACACTTCTCCGCATTAAACTCCATCTGCCACCTCTCAGCCCAGCTCTGCAGCTTATCTATGTCCCTCTGTAACCTGCAACATCCTTCCGCACTATCCACAACTCCACTGACTTTAGTGTCATCCGCAAATTTACTAACCCATCCTTCTGTGCCCTCATCCAGGTCATTTATAAAAATGACAAACAGCAGTGGCCCCAAAACAGATCCTTGTGGTACACCACTAGTAACTGAACTCCAGGATGAACATCTCCCATCAACCACCACCCTCTGTCTTCTTCCAGCTAGCCAATTTCTGATCCAAACCGCTAAATCACCTTCAATCCCATGCCTCCAAATTTTCTGCAATAGCCTACCGTGGGGAACCTTATCAAACGCTTTACTGAAATCCATATACACCACATCAACTGCTTTACCCTCATCCTCCTGTTTAGTCATCTTCTCCAAGAACTCAATAAGGTTTGTGAGGCACGACCTACCCTTCACAAAACCGTGTTGACTATCCCTAATCAAATTATTCCTTGGGCTCGTAATCTGTGGTTCACAAAGAAGTAAGGCACATCAGGGCAGGAGTTATACTCTTAATGGGGAGTGTTGCCAATCAAAGAGACCTTGGGGTACATTTTCATAGTTCCTTGAAAGTAGAGTTGCAGGTAGACAGGGTAGTGAAGAAGGCATTTGTTACACTTGCCTTTATTGGTCAGTGCATTGAGTATAGGAGTTGGGATGTCAAGTTGCGGCTGTACAGGATGTCATTTAGGCCACTTCAGAATACTGCATTCAGTTCTGGTCTCCCTGTTATAGGAAAGATGTTGTTAAACTTGAATAGGTGCAAAAAAGATTTACAAGGTTGTTGCTGCGGTTGGAGGGTTTGAGCTATGGGGAGAGGCTGAACAGGCTGGGGCATTTTTCCCAGAAGTGTCAGAGGCTGAGGGGTGACCTTATCCAAGTTTATAAAATCATGAGGGGCATAGATAGGGTAAATAGAGAAGATCTTTTCCCTGGGGTATGGGAGTCCAGAACTATAGGGCAAAGGTTTAAAGTGAGAGGAGAAATATTTAAAAGGGACCTGAGGGGCAACTTCTTCCCCCAGTGTGTGTGTAAGGAATGAGCTACCAGAGGACATGGTGGAGCCTGGTACAGTCACAGCATTTATAAGACCTCTGGGATGAATAGCAAGGGTTTGGATGGATATGGGCCAAATGCTGGAAAATGGGACTCATAGATCATTGAATCCCTCCAGCGTGGAAACAGGCCCTTTGGCCCAACAAGTCCACACTGACTCTCAGAACATCCCACTCAGACTCATCCCCCCCATAACCCACCTAATCTACACATCCCTGAACACTGTGGGCAATTTAGCATAGCCAATCCATCTAGCCTGCACATTTTTGGACTGTGGGAGGAAACCGGAGCACCAGGAGGAAACCCATGCAGACACGTGGAGAATGTGCAAACTCCACACAGACAGTTGCCGGAGGGTGGAATCGAACCTGGGCCCCTGGAACTGTGAGGCAGCAGTGTTTACTACTGAGCCACCGTGCCGCCCCCGATTGATTTAGGATATCCGGTCAGCAAGGACAAGCTGGACCAATGGGTCTGTTTCTGTGCTTTACAGCTCTGACTCTGAGTCTCCACTACTGATGACACCCCCAAACCCTGGCTTCACCTCTTCTCCCAGGGTTTGCCAGATATGATTTATATGCCTCAAAGGGCATTGTGGCAGTGCTGAGCTGCTGGCCCTTCAATTGACTGGCAGCTGTCTGGGCCGGGACTCCTGCCAGAAACAAATTTATTTTCCCAATGGCTACGAAATCAGTTTTTCCGTTGCAGACAAAGTTTGACAGGTTTTTGATCAACAGTCCTGTCAGGGTTTATGGCGGGACAATGGAATTAAAGTCCCCAAGTCGAGCAGCTTTGATCTTATTCAACATCAGAGTGGTCTTAAGTAACCTCTTCACATTTCATACGGTTTTGTGATTTTAAAAAGCTGAAGCAACGTTGTCTCGTTTACCAGCCTGTCACCAGGGTATGCTCTCGGAGTTTTGCAGTATTTGTGTTACGAAATCACAGAATTGTTGTGAAGTTGAAGGAGGTCATTTGGCCCATTATGCTTGCACTGGCTGTCCAAAGAGTATTATGCCGTAATGCCATTCTCCTGCCTTTTCCCTTTACATTTATTCAAATAATCATCTGTGTTTCCCTCTTCAATGTCTCAATTGACTGTGCATCCAGCACACTTCCAGGGAATGCACTCCTGACCTAAACCACTTGTGTGACAAAGTAGTTATTCACATGACATTTGCTACGTTTGCAAATGATTTTAAATCTGTTCCCACCTATTACCAATCCTTTTACAAGCATTCCTGTCTACTTGGTCTGGACCTCACATGATTTTGAAAACTTGTGTCTCATTTCCTCACAGCCTTATTCTCTGTAAGCAGCACAGTGCCCTGTCCAATCTTTTCCCACAACCAGAATTTCTCATGGAACCATTTTTGTAAATCCTTTCTCCATACCGCCTAATGTATTCCTTCCTATAGTGTGGTGCCCAGAACTGTACATGACATTCCTGCTGAGACCTAACTAGTATTGTATCAGCGTAACCTCTTTGCCCTTCTACTCTGTGTTAATAGTCCAGGATACTGTGTGCTTTATTAATCATTCTGTCCACCTGTCCTGTTACCTTTAGTGATTTATTTTTGTGAACACGTGCACTCAGGTCTGTCTCATCCTGCATTGCCTGAAGAATTGAACCCCTGACTTTCTCTTGTCTGTCCATGTCTTTACCACTAACATGCAATACCTGACACTTCTCTGCATTGAACTCCATGTGCCACCTACCTGCCTACTCCACTAACTTGTCTATGTCTTTTTGAAGTTTGACACTTCAAAGTTCTTAACTTACAATGCTTGCAAGTTTCATAACATTCGGAAACTTGGAAATTGATCCCTGCACACCAAGATCCAGGTCATTGATATGTATCCAGAAAAACAAGGGTCCCAATATTGACCCTTGGGGAACTCCACTATAAATCATCTTCCCAGTCCACAAAAATGATTACTGTTCTCTTTGTTTCCTATTGCTTGGCCAATGTTGTAATCACTGAAGATTGAAAGCAAATTACTAGGAAGTCCTGGTTTAGTTTGCTTTGTTAGTTTCTTAAAAACCTAGAATTTCAAAATCTGTTCCGAGGCTGAGGCGTTTGTAATAAACTCTTGTAAGATTCTTCATTTCATCTTAGAGTATTATTGAACTATGTATGTTACCCTGGATTTCAAATTCTGTCTCTTTCAGGTATGAAGGGACAGGCCGTTCACTGTCTTTAAAACTGATCCAGCAGTTGCGCCAACAAAATGATCAGAGCCAAATCAATATGACTGCAGAGAATAAGGGCACTTCCACTGCCAAACTCAGCACAGGTATTGAAGCTGCCTTTGTCTGTTTCGTAGCTCTTTATTGTTTCATCCAGCATTAATTTTCATTAATAAAAAGAACTAATCATTGGGTCATTGCAGTCCCTTGCATGAATTGCCTAATTTGTCATTTTTCTGAATTTGTTTGTGTCTCAACCCTGATGGGAAGAGGATGCTGGGAATAAAACCCAATTATTCCTCAAGTCATCACTAATGTATCAATGACCTTATTGAAATGTACAAGGTTCATAGCGGGCTTGACAGGGTAGATACGGAAAGGTTGTTTCCCCTTGTGGGAGAGTCTAGGACTAGCGATTATAATCTCAGAGTAAAGGTATACCCATTTCAGACAGAGGTGAGGAGGATAATTTTCTCAGGGGGTAGTAGATCTGTTGAATTCTTTGCCTTGGAGGGCCATTGTGTTGTTAATATTCAAGGGTGAGATAGATTGATAGACTTTTAATCAGTAAGGAAATTGAGGGTTATATGGGGATAAGGCAGGAAAGTGGAATTCTGTGATGATCTGATTGAATGGTGGAGCAAACAAGATAGACCGAATGGCCTGTTTCTCCTAAGTCTTAATGCTTTATAAAGTAGTGATGGCAAATTTTGCGCTTGGCCCATTCTTGAGCAAAGTTGCAATGTCATTGGTGATAGATTAAAGTACAGCAACCTTGGAATTACTAGTTTGCTTAAGTTTCCTCCATGAGATCTGACAGAAGCTATACTATATGAAGCATACATTTCCTGTAATGTGAGGTATATACATGTTAACTAATCCATCTTTATTTGTTGACAGTACGCTCCCTGCATGAAGTTTCTTTGCATGAGGCAATTCGATATGCTCCTGGAGATCCAGTGGAGAAGTGGCTGAATGATCTGCTATGCTTAGACTGTCTAAACGTTGCTCGAATCATGTCGGGCTGCCCACTCCCAGAGTTGTGTGATCTGTATCCACCAGCCTGTAAATGTTTGCACAGTTAGAAGTACCAAATAATTTTGTTATTTAAACAGAATGGTAATCTCGGGAATTAATTTTCAAATTTCTCTGGAGTTCATTTAAATGTATCTGCCACACTTGTGTCACAGCTATCAAGCGAGCTAAGTTTCCTGTTCGTCCAAGAGATAATACTTATTAGGTTTTGACTTTGAGGCTTCATGGATATTCTCGTGGAGGAACATGGAAAGTATGTTTGTGTGTGCTGATGACCTACAAATAAATATCTTAGCCCTAGACTATTTTTGCATCTGGTGCAGAAATGCCACCTAAAATTATTAAATTTGAATTTAATAAAGATAATTATTAATAATAATGTAATTTTTTTTTTAAAAGTTCATTCATGAGATGGGGATGTCATTGGCTGGGCAAGTCTTTATTGCCCATCCCTAGTTGCTCTTCAGAAGGTAGCTATTCTTTAGAGAGAAATTGTATATTTTATAAGAGAAATTTACAAAAGACTTCCACTCATAATATGGCATTATCCTGAGGATTGCTGATATTCTGTCATCAATTCTGCCACCATTCAAAGATGGTAGAAATGAATACACTAGCGATCTTGAAAATAGACATGCTGTATTGTGGGCTGTTTTGGTTCACTTCGATGCAGAACTTGGAGTGGCACACAAGCTGCATACAAACTTGATCAATATTCTTGTTCGTTTCCAAATCTTGAAGCTATCAATGCTAGCATCACTTAAAGTTCACTTTGAGGACTTCTTCCTGCTTGAGGTGAAAGTCTTTAGTGTTTTTTAAGCTTTCACATGCTTTAAGTTCAATTAGGATAAAGCAGTGTGCGCTATGAATTGATTTGTTCTACTTTGTGGGATGGATCTCTTGGGCTTTTTTGGATAAAACTACTGTAGTTTCAATACCAGTAAGTGAATCCATGGCCAATCACTGGGATAAGTTGGAACTTTCACTAAAGTTGAGATTTGGAAGTTTACTGTTTCTTACCTTAACTGCTGATACAGCTACTACGTGAATAGGGACACATTGTTCTGTTACCATAAAGCATCTGAGGCCTTTCTGCACAGATTGATGTCTCTCTATGTGGCATCCCATTACAAGGTGAGGCTTTGTGTTACAGCCTACTGTTCTAACTCTTACAATGATAAGTTTTAATAATGCTTCCGTTTGCCTCAAGGACATGCTTATTTAAGTGTAATTGCTGAAGCTGTTAGCTTTTTGTAACATTTTTGTTTTTTCTTTTGTTATTCTAACTGGTTAGAATATTCACCGCAAAAGTGAGCATTGTTTAGAAAAAAATCCTACAAAGCTTAAGTGTGTGCTTTGAGTCATAAATGTTGTGTCCAGACTAAATGTTTACTATATGATTACTGAACAATGTGTATGCTGTGAAAAAAATTACCAAAGGTTCCACTACATTTAAGGCACCTTTTAACTGTTTACTGCATGTGAGTCCATTGATGTACAAGGTATTAAGAGTTATTTTTATGAAATTAAATCTTCACAGAATAGCCCTAATGACCTTCAGTTACTTTCTGATGCTCCCGCTCATCATCTTTTCTGCCTGTTGCCCCCTGTGCAACCTACTCAGAATTCACTGCCAGAAGTACTTGCTGTCATACAGGTAAGTGAGATGAGAGCTGCTGAATAACACACATACAGATTAAGCATATCCAACTAAATGCTGCAGGGCCAAATTTTCATTCAGTTTCAGTCTTTTGTATCATTTTAGATATTTGATGGAGTGAAAACATATCATATGTTGTTGGAACTCATGTCTAAAATTTTTAATCTGGGATTTTCACTGAGATTAGAGTTGCATGCAGACATGAAGCGTTTGTGTAACAAATGCAATTTGATCTCAGTCATTCCTTTTCGCTCAAAAGGAGATAGCATCACAGAAGTTAGCAGTATTTTTTTTTCAGGATGTTAAAGGTTTGTAAATGAAATAGGCTTGTGGCACTTCTGCTAATTTCTCAGTTCAGTAGACAAGAGGAGAATATACTGTTCAGGGATTCTGGTGACGTTGGTGCAGAAGTTTAAAGGGATGTAGTTACTTCATCTATATCCTTATAGATACAACTTTTATGTATGATCAAGAGATATTGCAGAATGGAATTGGAATTCTTTTATAAAAATTAATTTGGATGTGAAACATGAAAAGGTGGGTAGTTGAAGCATTGTTGTTTTTGGCCTGCTGCAGATATTGTTGGTGGCCTGACTCAACTGTTTGGTTGTCTGTCTGATATGTCATCTCTCGTTGACCGTGTCATCTCTCGTTGACCAAATAAAATACAAATACCCATGATTTTGGCTTTTGATGCATTAAAGAAAGTGTGCTTTCCAGTTAGGTTCCAGTTAACTGCTGTGAAGCACTTCAAAGAGCACTGCATGTTGGTAATTTGAGAAATGCTGTAAAACTCACCACTTAAAGATCCTTCTGAAGAGCTAATTCAAGCCATTTTTTTCTTTGACTTTGTCAGGTGGCCCTTGAAGGAGAGATCTCACGTCAATCTGTTATGAACAGCCTCTCTCGTGGGAAGAAAGCATTTGGAGATCTAATTCCATGGATTGTGTCAGAGCAGGTAGTATTATGGATATAAGAGGTAACAAGGTGTAGAGCTGGATGAACACAGCAGGCCAAGCAGCATCAGAAGAGTAGCAATGCTGACGTTTCGGGCCTAGACCCTTCTTCAGAAATGGCTATGTTTTATCTCTGATCCTTGTCTGTTCCATTTGACAGACTGAAGAAAAATTAATGTGAACTTTTAATACTTCTGCATAATGGCTCACTGTTTTCAGGAAAGTCAGGATATCAAGAACTTGAGAATTTTAGACAGAAGCAGAAGTATGCTACTTGGCATCTGAAGCCTGCTCTGCCACTCAGGATAAAACTCATCTTCGAATTCTGCTACACCTTCCTGCACTCTGTCTATCTTGCTTGATTCCTTTCGTCACCCAAGATCTGTCAGTCTCTTGGACTTGAACGCATGAAATTGATACAGAATTCCAAACTGGCCACTCTTTGAAAAAAAATTTCTCCTCATCCCAGACTTTAAAAGAAAACCTTAATCAGACATAGACCCGGAGTTCCAGACACCAAATTCAAGGGCACCGTCATTTCAATTTCTGCTGTGTAAAATCGTTGAGTTATCTATGTTTCAATGAGATCACTACTACTACTTCTGAACTAAAAATAGTATAGACCTAGTCTAATCAATCAGTCATAACATAGTCCTTCACCCCAGGAATGTGTCTCATGAAGCACGTGGCCACTAATTAACAGCAAATGGCGTCCTTTCTTCCTTTGAGGGCAAAACTATGTACATTACTCCAGATATAATTTCACCAAGACCATTTAATTTCATTAAGAGTCACCACAATTACATTACAGCCCCTTGTAATAACAGGTAATGAATTTGCCATTCTGCTTTCATGCTTGTGTTTCTTTACATTTCGCACATGCATTGTACCTTTGTGTTTTTGTACAAGGGTGCACATGTTTTCTAACTTAAATATGATTACTGATGAGGTTGCCAAATTTATTTCTTGGCCTGGCTAGGAATCAGACTTTTTTTTTTGTTTAAAATAGACATAGTTTAAGATCCCTGTTACTTTCTAAGAGTTAAATCACAAGCTTCCACAGTTCTGATTATCAAACAAACTAAACTTTACTATACAACATTAGAACAGTAACACACATTTCCAACTAATACTCTAATAGTCAGGAATACGGTGAGGTAAAAATAAATTAATAGAATGTAGTTGCACAGCTCACATCGTATTATCAAATAGGAAATGTGATCAAACCATATCTGACTGATCTCTCGCAGCCCACCCACTTCATGCACTTGAAACTTTCATTTATTGTGACATGGATTATTTTATCCTGTACTTCTCAGCAACTCCCCTTTGAATTTGCTTTGCATTTAAACGCAGGGGAGTCCCCAATTAATACCAATCCCATCAATATAATTAACATGCAATTATGTGCAATTAACACAGATTCCTTTGAATTCTAATATTTGCCAGGGCTTCATCTTTTTTAAAAATCTGCTTTGTCTCCCAGTGGAAAACACTTCATTTCTTCACGGTAGATTCATCTGTTGTATTCTTTCCAACCCATTTAACCTATTCGAACTGTTCTGCAACTTTCTTGCATTGACTGTTATTTTTCCTGTTAGTTTTGTATTGTAAGCAAACCTGGACACATTACACAGCTCCTCATTAATAAATTGATTAAAATTTTAGCTGATGATCCAGCACTGATCCCTCCACCATCTTCAGTGGTTACAAGTGTGTTGATGTGGAGGTAATCCCAGTCAAGCTAGTCCTGATTTTGTTCTACATTGATAAACATTCACTTTGGCCTTGATACAGCAGTTGGGGAGGGGGATAGACATTTTGCTCTGGCAACACATTGTCTTCGCCTGTTAATTTATTGTGGAACTTATACTATCTATTTGAAAATGTGGCTGAGCTGTACAAAATGGAAGTAATTTTAACTTTAGTTAACTGATTCATCTTTTTGGTTGATCTGTCAGTTATTGTAGTTAACTGAGTATTTTTTTAAAACCTAGTTTCAGGATCCTGACTTTGGAAGCTTGTCTGGAGGACGCATTGTCCGAATTGCAGTCCACCCAGATTACCAAGGGGTAAAACAAAATGTCTTTATCCTTTAATGGAAGAACATTAAAATGTATTGATTTGTTTAGTCATGTGCTATATAGTTGTGCAGTACTCTCAAATTTGCTGCTATGTAATAACTTATTAGAGATGCTAATTGAATAGTGTTGATATGAATGATATATTTACTTTTGAAAGGCAAGTTTGCTTTTCTGCTGAAATGTTGATGCCTGGAGATTGAGTTAGGGTTTTTATGCTTTTGGCTGGATGGGGTTAATCACATCATCAGAAACATGATTCAACATCATAATGACTTATACACACTATCAACTGTCAGATCTGTTTAAATACTACCCTTCTAAACACAACAGAGCTGCAGAATGGACAATTTGTGTCACAAGCTCGCCCTGTTACGAGTCTGTAATGTGGGCATGAATTGTGGCGCAAACCATATTCTTGCAATCAACCTAGAATGCCATGTTCTGCTGCAAGAGTATCTCTTTGTATTGTGGGATGTGCTGGGAACAGCCTCCATTTCTCTGCCTTGAATTTATTCCACCAATGTGCATTTGGCTCCTCTCGGGCCACTTGTCTTGCTTGCAACTCACTAGCTGTCTCTTTTTTTCAAATTCATGTACTATGCTCACAGAGCAGCAGTACACTTATCTATGTAGTTCATATCTTGTAATGTAATGATATTTATAAACAAATGCTTGTGTTTCCATCACATTGCATAGATTCTGAAATCCAAATGCTTTCTGCAGCCTTGGATAGTTTTCTGTTGCTAGGTCGAAATTTGTCCCAGTCTTTTTATAGAGATCAGGGTGAGTGGCCAGATTTGCAGTAGGAATGACAAACAAATTGCTGAGAATTTCTGGTGTTTGCACATGTGCAGTTGAACACAGAAATCCAGGAGGTATGATCAGCAAATCAATATTTTTTCACAGGATGCAGTTTTGAGGGTCTCTGAAGAGTCCCATCAATTGTTTCAATGGCGAGACTTTCATCTAACATTTAGTCTTTGTTCAGTTTTAAAACACTTGGAAAAAGTTGAGGTTTATTGAAATGTACTTGAGTTTTTAATGAAGAATTATAGTTATGATTACTGTTGAAAATCTTTTACAGATGTTGAAAAGAAATTTAATTTATGTTTGTGCAATGTCTGGTTTTTCCATATTTTTAAAAAAGTGATTTTATGCAAATTAATTTCAACTTTAAAAATTATTGTACAAATAACACTTTTTAAAAAGAAAATTATGATATTTCAACGTCTTCCTTAATTCTGTACAGATGTCCTAATCATTTATTTCATTCATGTTTGTATAAGAAAAAAAGTTAGTGATTGTGGTTTTTACTTGTTCTGACTGTGAGAATATTTCATTGTGATTGGCTATTCACTCTGATTAACATTCTTTATTGAATACCTGGAGATTCCTTTGCTTAATGTTGAAAATAAACCTTTGCTGGGCAATTCCACACCCCAGAAATTGCCAGAACTTAGGGTAGTTTTCTTTGAAGCCAGTGGCAAGCACGATTGACTTGCTGCTGACTTCAGAGTTACAGTCACCTGTTTTCCTTGTGTTTATAAGGGTTGTATATGTATAACCCACTACAGTACCAACCCATATTTCTTATGAAGTGATTAACCACATACAGCTAGAAAAGTACTTCTTGCACCTGAGTTAGAGGTTCATTTATATTAGTAAATTGTGCCTCCCATAACTATGTTGAGCCTTCAGAAGCTTAATTAAGTTAAAACTTCCAGCAGTCAAAGGGGAGAATTGGTTTTAATTGACTGCACCCAAATTTAATTCAAGTGGAAACGATGATACAATCTTCGATATACTCTTGTGGGCATAAAACTTCTAAGTGCTAATTGCAAAATTGCAGGCATCAAATTTTAAGTATTATATGCAATAATCCATTAAAGCCTGTTGTTTCTTTCTGTCTTCGCCTATGGCTAGATGGGATATGGAAGCCGAGCAATGCAGTTGCTGCAAATGTACTATGAAGGGAAATTTCCATGTCTCGAGGAGCAAGAAAGCCATAAGCCCACAGAGATAACCACCGTTGGCAGTGAGGTATACAATGTTTGAATTTACTACTGCAGATAGATGGAGAATTTTGACTGCCTGTGAAATGTTGATGAACGTTCCTAATAGATTTGTGTAGGCTAGAGGGGGACCCTTCAGTGACAATTTCAAAGAAGTTTTTGTAATCCATAAGCATGAAGCAGACTGTTCTGTCATCTATTCTTGTAAATTAGTAGTTTTTTTAAGACCAGAAAGATGACCTGTTTTTGGCAGCAGCCATATTCAAGTAGTGAGAGGTGTATTCTTTCAGACACTGCAGCAGATCCATCAGTGTCAACCCCAGCCCATTTTGTCCAGATGTATGTGGAATGTTATAGAGATGTCTGTGGACTGATCAAATGTATAGGAGAATCATTGCTACTGAGCCAGTAAGTGTGCTCAAACTGGATTTTGATATTAAATCTGAGATTTCCAAACCATGGGCCGGTACCCCAGTGGAGCTGCAGAATTAGTAATTTGAGTCACGGGCTCTCGTGAGTCAATAGCAGCAGCACAAATTGTGGCCCAAACCACATTCTTGCAATGGAACTAGAATGCTGTGCTCTGCTGCTTGTGTGTGTCTTAGTATTGTGGGATGTGCTAGAACCAGCCTCCATTTTGTTGACTTTAATATGATCCCCCCCCACCGGCCATATCCACTCGGCTCCTGCCCCAGGCCTTCCTTGCAACTCACTTGCTTATCTCTCTCCTGAGCCTTTGTTTGCAATTGTATCATTGCAATAATAGAAACTTGGCATAAAGTAATTCACGAATGTCAGCTCAGCATCTCTAGATTTGGGGCTTTCAGGCAGGATTGAGAAGGGGATTTAAAGAAAAGCCAGGAGGTAGTGTTATTGACTCAAGAATTTAAAGGAGGGATGAAATACTGAGCAAGCATCAAATTGTACCATATAGGTCAAGTTCTTAAAACAAAAGGGGGGCAACAACACTGCTAAGTCTGTATTAAGACTCCCAAATCATTGGAGTGATTTTTAAGAACAAATGTAATGGGAGATTCCTGAGTGTAAAATGTTAGGGCAGTAATAAGTTCAAATACCTAAATATCAACTGGGATACAAATAGCATGAAAGACACAGGAGGTATAAAGGTCTTGAATTAAATTCAAGAGAATTTCCAATCAGTTAATAAGGCCAGACAAGGGTGCAATTCTAGGTTTAGACTGTGGAAATGAAGCTGGCAAGTGGATGAAATGGAAGTGGCTGATCGTTTTGGAGATAGCAATCATAACACAGTTAGGTTTAGTATCATTATGGAAAGGAGCAAAGATAGAACAGGAATACCAGTTCTAAACTGGGGGAAAGCAAACTTTACAAAATGGAGAGATGATCTGGTAGAAGTGAACTGATTACTTGAAGTAAGGTCAATAGGAGATCAGTGGGAATCATTCGAAAGTGAGCTTCTGCGGATACCGTGTCCCCACAAAGAAAAAGGGTGATACTGCCAAATCTGGAGGCCCCTGGTTATCCAGAAGCATACAGAGCCAGGAAATGCAAAATAAAAGCTTATGAAATCTCAAAAATTCTATTTTCTAAAACTTAGAAAAGTCAAGAAAGTACAGGTGTAAAGTGAAAAAGCAAATTGATATGGCCCAAGGAGAACATATGAAACAAAATGGGTTGATCAAAAGTAACAAAAATCCAAAGATGATTTATCAATTGGAGCTCTTGTGGGACAGTGGTGGTGTCCCAACCTCTGAGCCAGGAGGCCTGGGTTCCAGTTCCACTTGCTGTCAGGGTATATAACAACTCTGATTAGAAAAATATCCAAACTACAAGACACTGATAAAGAAAAGGATGGAACTGGTCTGAGAAATACCTTGTGTATGGGTGCAGGGGATGCAAACAGGGCTCTTATTTTGTATTTTGCCACTGTCTTTACCAATGGAAAGGATGATGCAGATGTACCAATTAAAGAGGAGGAGTATGAAAAATTAGATAAAATAAGCATAATGAAAATGGAAGTACTGAAAGGATTGACCTTGGAAGTGGGTAATTTACGAGGGTTCAATGAATTTGATCCGAGGAAACTAGGGGAGGATAGTTTCCCAATCCTCGTCACAGTTTGGAGTTTCACATACAGTTCACGTCACTACATTGCTCTAGAGAGAGTGCAGAAGGGATTTATGGGAATGTTGCCAGGCATTTGAAATTGCAGGCAAGAGGAAAGCATGTTGGGTAGGGTTGTTTAGCTTAGAACGGAGCAGGCCAAGGTCGACTTAATTGAAATGTTCAAAGTAGTGAGGTGTTTGGATGGAGTGGATAGGGAAGACTTGTTTCCCTTGGCGGAGAGGTCAGCTACCAGGGGATACAGATTTAAGGTAATTGGTCAAAGGATTAGAGCAGACATAAAGAACAGCTTTATGCCCATTCACAAAATAACATTTCTCTGAAGCTAACGGCTACACAGCCTGAAAGAAATATGCATATTCCAGCAGTTTAAATAAGTCTCCTGTGAAGGCTTCTGTGAATGGTCAGCTACCAGGGGATACAGATTAAAGGTAATTGGTCAAAGGATTAGAGCAGGCATAAAGAACAGCTTTTTCTCTCTGAAGATGGTGTGTGTTTGGTATTCGAAGACAGAAAACCCTTAACTCGTTTAAAAGGAATCTGGATCTGCACCTGCGAGGCTGTAGACCAGATGCTAGAAAGGTGGGTTAGAATGGCCTTCGATTAAAAACAATCAAGAAAGATAATTCAATGCTGGCCTTTATACCTAGAGGGAATGAAGTATCAGGATGCAGAACTTGCATTGCAGCTATATAAAACCCTAGTTAGGTGCCAGTTGGAGTGCTGAGAGCATATCTGGGCATCACACCTTAGGGAGGATATATTAGCCATGGAGTGTGTACAATGTAGGTTTTCAAGAATGATACCTGGACTTAAGGGCTTAAGTTATGAGGAAAGATTATACAAATTAGGCCTGATTTCTGTCGATTTAGAAAGTTTAGGAGTGATTTGATTACAGTCTTCAAGATATTAGCAGAAAAAGATAGGTAAGTAATGATAAACTATTTCCACAGGTTGGGGATTCTAGAATTCAGGGGCATAGTCTGAGAATTAGAACCAGTCTGTTCAGGAGATATGTTAAGAAGCACTTCTACACAGAAAGAAATATAGAACCCCTGCAGTGTGGAAACAGGCCATTCAGCCCATTGAATCCACACCTACTTCCGAAGAACATCCCACCCAGACCCAGCCCCCACCCTATCCTTGTAACTCTGCATTTTTCCATGGCTAATCTACCTAGCCTGCACATCCCTGAACACTGTGAGCAATTTAGCATGACCAATTCACCTAACCTGGACATCTTTGGACTGTGGAATGAAACCAGAGCACTCTGAGGAAATAGAGGCAGGGACTGGGAGAACATGCAAACTCCACACAGATAGTCACCCAAGACTGGAATCGAATCCGAGTTCCTGTCACTGTGAGGCAGCAGTGCTAACCACTGAACCACCAAGCCACCCCACAGGGTGGTAGATGTTTGGAACTCTCTTCCAAACAGTGGCAGTGGATGCTGGATCAGTTGTTAATTTTAAATCTGAGCCGTATGAATTTTTGTTAAGCCAAGGTATTCAGGGACATGGGCCAAAGACAGGTCAACCATGACCCCATTGAATAGCAGAACAGGCTCAGGGCTGAATGGCCTACTTCTGTCCCTATGTTCCTGTGATTTTATTCAGCTGATGCAGACACCATGGATGAATGACCTCTTCCTGTACTGTAACTATTCTGAGATTCTGTGGAATTGGTAAGTTGAGAGGGGTGGGGAGGGAAGTAGTGAGTGGGAGGAGCCAGCAGTAGGAACAGCGGACAGAGATGACATGGGACTGGGTGTCAACACGCAGGAGGGTCAGGGATGAATGGGAGGCAGGCTGTGAGCAAAACGACGAGCAAGGGGTCAGGGAGTGAAGTAATAAGCAGGAGGCAAGAAGCTCTGATACCATGAAGAGGGCAGAGAAATTCTCCTGGTTGCTGGAATTAAATTGGACAAGAGGTCATTACGCAGAATTAGCATTCATGGATTCAGGTTTGGTAAATGGATAGAAAACAGCAATTAGGAATAAATGGGACTTTTAGAACTTGATAAGCTGTTAAGTACATGAATTAGTGGAAATCACTGAGGGTCAAACAATCTATATATATATACATATATATAACTTTGAAGGGTGGCACAGGTGGAATGGGCTTGGCAGATGATATTTATTGCAGAGAAGTGTAAAATTTCCCATTTTGAGAGAAAAATAGTAAATGTTGGCATTCAGAGAGACCTTTGGGAGCAACAAACAATTAGAAGGGCAAATGGGATGTTAGTCTTTATTGCAAAGGCATTGAAATAAAATAAAGAAGCCTCTCTACAATTGTATGGATATTAGTGAGACCGCACCCATTAACGTGTAGCAAAGTTTCACTGGACTGATTCTTGGGAGGAGCAAGTTACCTTATGAAGATGTAAGAAAAATCATGCTTTGAATTTACAGGAATGAGAGGTTATGTGATTTAAGCAAAGTAACATTTTTGAGGGATTTGACAAAGGAGATGCTGGGAAGATGTATCCCCCTTGTGGTGGACTCTAGAATTCAGGGGACGCAGTTTTGCAATAAAGGAGTGATTATCTACAACTATTTGAGGGGACATTTCTTTACCCAAAGAGTTAGAAATCTCTGTTCACAACAGAAAGCTGTCAAAGCTCAGTTATTGAATTTGCTTGTCAGAGGTTGATTTTCGGATACTGAGGGAATTAAGAGTTATGAGGATAATGTGGGAAAGTGGAGTTTAGGAAGAAGATCACCAGTGGCACACTGAATGATAGACCTGAAGAGTGAATGGATTACTCTTTTTTTTCAAAATAACAAATTTATCTGTTGGATAAGTTATTTCTCTATTTCAGAATTTAATTTTCCTAGGTTAATCCTTTTTGTTTTATCCCCACGTACAAGCCTTGTTCCCTAGTTGTGAGCAATTTCCTACTGACTTCAGATCATGTGGCTGACAGTGGTCAGTGAAGCAGCTGATGTCTTGGCATCTTGCAATTCTGAAGAAGGATTAATGGGCCCGATACATTCATTCTGCTTTTTCTCCACAAACGCTGCCAAACCTGTTGAGATTTTCCAGCAATTTCTGTTTTTATTTCTGTGTGTTCATCTTGATGTCTTGGTACTTATTCTCCCATTCTAAACGTCATGGTAGAGGTAAATACCTTGATTTTAGGATATTTATGTTAATGAATGATTTTACATAAGGAGACTTATTTAAACTGCTGGAATATGCATATTTGTTTCAGGCTGTATAGCCATTAGCTTCAGAGAAATGTTATTTTGTGAATGGGCATGAAGGAAAAATAGCCTAGAAAAATAGAAATAGCCCAGTTTCTACTGTAGTAAAATTCTTCTCTTGCTCAGGCTATAGGTTTACTAGATGAGGTGTTGGCTCCACGCAAAGACTTGCCACCACTACTGCTGAAACTCAGTGAACGCCCTCCAGAAAAGCTAGACTATCTGGGAGTATCATATGGCCTCACATCCCAGCTACTGAAGTAAGTTGCAATGCTTTTTAAATCTTCTAAAGTATCTTATGTCTAATTATATACTGGTTGCACGTTAATAAAATGGTAAATGTCTTTCGGTGATTATGGAATTGAACTTTCAGAAATTTAAGTGTGTTTCCTGTTTGACCTTTAATTCATCTAGGACTTGCAAGCTTATCCCAGCAAAAGTTATACTTTTATTAATAATTTTTCATCAAAGTCTTCCCAAGTTTTCTTGTACAGTGCTAACCTTATATTGCGAGTCATGTTTGCTAGAGAAAACTGCTTTCTTTCCCTGGACTGTAGTTAATTGAGCACGAGCATAATCTGGAACATGATCTTGGAAATCGCTCAGCACGTATTTAAAGCCCCCTGTTGATTTGATCATTTGTGTTATCCCAGAATCCACAGTATCAAAATAACTATAAAATGATTTAAGTTGATAACAGCTGGTAGGTAGAAACTGATCTGTTGGAATTAGTAAAACAAAAACATGCCATTTTGGGAGGCAACTGTTTTGAAAGGATTAACGTTCATGTTACATAAGCCCTACCCACTCTATAGATGCTTCTGTCAGTCTGTGTGTGGAGGGGGCTCCGATAGCAGAGTGGTAGCCAGAAGGCCCAGGTTCAAGTTCTACATGTTCCAGAGGTGTGTGATAACATATCTAAACATGTTGCTCACAAAATATCTTGTGGTTGGAGGCAAAGAGGCCTCGTCTAGCTTTGAGAACGAACTGATCAGTGTTCCATCTCAGCTGTGCTTCTGTGCACATAGCAATTGGTGTTGGCACACTGATCGCAGTATTGACTTCTGGATCTGAAGTCGCTGTCGTGCACAGGCCTCTGAGATCAGCACAGCCACAAGGCAAATAAGAGGGAATGCTGGAGCTGATGTATTTGTACGAACTTTCTATGGTCCTAGAAGTTGTACTTATTGCTGTTGTGCAGTAAAACTTCTTGTTATTGAAGAACAGTAGATACCCTACTCTGGTGTATTGTCTACCACTAATCTCTGGATAGGTCAAAGCCAAAGGAAGATTGGTGGTAGTGAACTACTTCAAACAACTGTTACCCAGTACCACATATTGACAGTGGAAGCAAATGCCACAAGTTGCCAAGAGTAGTCATCTAAGTAATACCACAGAAACTCTTCACAGAATTAGATTTTGAGGGTTAGTCTCTCTTTTCAAATACTGATGAAACAGATGTAAATCTTTCCAATAATTTCTGTTGTTTATTTGTTAATTCACCTTTCCTGGCATGCTTAATTTAGGGTTGTGGATAGAGCTTAAAATATCTGTAATTGCAGGTATTGCTATATGAAAGGCAGATCCCCTGTTGCACTGTAGTGGTGCAGTGGGGAGAATTACACTGTAGCTTAAAGCATTGAGTTTGTACAGAAATAGGTCCCATCTGTAAGTCTTTGGCACTTAGACTCACTATTAAGTTGCTGCTCCAAAGCTATCCATTACCAGACTGAGCAGCTAACACAGTAAATACTCCAACCATCTCTCTTGGGAGCACTGTAATTTTCAGCTTTCAAAATCTGCACGTGCTTTTCAATTATTATGAAGGCTGTGGTATGAGAACAAGATTGTTTTGAAGGCATTCACTTCTTGAGATTTGGTATTTGTTAGACGTTAGTGCTAATGACCCAGCACATATTTATAAAGAGTATTCATAATAAGTATCTCATCAGTGTAGTCAGGTTGAACGAAAATAAATAGAACTTTTAGTTTGTCCAACATAGGTCCAGGGTCCTCTGAACTGGAGAAACTTCACGGCTTCCAATTTTTAATGGTTTTAAATAGATTAACATTTAATTGCACTTTTCACATTGCAGTTTTTTTCTGCTTAAGTCACATAAAATTGTCTATTGCTATCCTCGTGCCTCTGGCAGTAGAGTGTTGCCCCTTGTCTTGAAGAATCCTAGACTTTACGGGTCCACATTTGAATGAATGAGGCCTGGCATTTCAGATGGAGAAGGAAGGAAGAGCCATTCCTTTTTCCCAGGAAATATATCTTAGAATTAAAGGATTGTTTGGATTGTTGAAATGGTCATTTGTAGCATCACTACCATTCTGCAGTTTGAAATGTGACAGTCTCCCAGAGCATAATGATGTTATGTAGAGTCAACTTGTAAATCGTGTCCTTAGCTAATAGCTGAGAGTTTAGGCCATCCACTGTGCACATAAATATCTACTTGGTTACTGTTGCAGGATGTCATTCCTATGGAAGTATACTAAAGTAATTTCTAAGAATGTGATTGCTTTATTATCAAATCGAAGAAAAATACCAAGATGGCCTCAGGAACAGGACTAAAGCTGACTAAAAATTTTTCTACCACTGTGATTTCCCAGCAAACACATTCTCAGATCCACACTTCTGGTTTTTTTTCAGGTTCTGGAAGAGAGCTGGGTATGTTCCAGTGTATCTAAGACAGACACCTGTAAGTTAGTTAATTTCACAAGTTTTAGCATAATCTATGGATTTGAATGCTTTTAGTCTGTACAATGTAATCAAATGGAGGAGAGAATGTTGTAGGTTGTACTTGACTAAATATACAATACATACTGAGAATTACTGTCTAAGCAAAATGCACAGTACAGTATAGTCCAATTGAAACAGCACCGAAGTAAAGTTATGTTGATTTGGGTTATATCTTGAGCAAATTCACTGCATGGTAAATCCCTGGTTTCAGAGGTGTTGGGTCCTAGCTGGTTTGGACTAGTGGTAATCTTGTATACCCTGATTCGATGGGACTCTGGTGGCACAGTGGTACTGTCACTACCTATGAGCCAGAAGGCCGAGGGTCAGGTCCCACCATTCCAAAGAAATGGTATAAGTATTTTCTAATCAATGATTGGTGGGAGGGGTAACAAGGTGTAGAGCTGGATGAGCACAGCAGGCAAAGCAGCATCAGAGGAGCAGGAAAGCTTACGTTTCGGGTCTGGACCCTTTTTCACAAACGAGGGAGGGGAAACCCTGTAGCCCAAAGGTCTCAATGTGGACTCCACAAGCTTCAAAATCTCTCTACCCCCGATCTCATCCCAAAACCAGCCCAGCTCGTCCCCGCCTCCTTGACCTGTTCGTCCTTACTCCCACCTATCCGCTCCTCCCACTTCAACCCCCCACCCCCACCTCCTACCTCCCAGCCTCATCCCCGCCTCCTTCACCTGTCTGTCTCCTCTCCACCTATCTGCTCCTTTATCCACCTTCCATCCGCCTCCGCCTCTTCCCTCCCCCCCCCCCCCCAATTTATTTCAGAATCCCCTTCTCCTCCCCCATTTCTGAAGAAGGGTCCAGACCCAAAACGTCAGCTTTCCTGCTCCTCTGCTGTTGCTTGGCCCACTGTGTTCATCCAGCTCTACACCTTGTTATCTCAGATTCTCCAGCATCAGCAGTTCCTACTATCTCTGGGTGGGAGGGAGATCTTTTTGAAGAGTGCTGATTTTTAAAATAAAAGACTGCCCTCATTGGGTCACATTAGACTTTGTGCATAGTAAAGATTGCAAAGCAAATCTTCCTCACCATGGTTCAGTCTTAGAAGAGGTAATATTTACCAATTCTGAGAACATTTTCATTGAAAAAAATAATTTCCTATAATCAACTGCACTGATTAAAATTAGAAATTGTCACTGTACCAGTATTAGTAATGAATAAAATGTGTTTTAATTGTGGCAAGCAAAGTACCTGATTAGAGTAAAAGTTTTACTAACTGAAAAAAAATTTCTAATAGTCTGCAAAAGCAAGTCTTGTAGGTAATACTGTTTTGGCGGTAATGATTTGTCAGATCTTAATGAAACCTTTGTTCCAAATTAAGATGTATTTCAGTCGATTGAGATGACTGAGTTTGGCAAATGTTCATGATGAGGCAATGTGAGGAAGTATTCAACTTGAAGGGAAAGAGAGAGCTAAAAGGACAGGAGATCATGAATGCAAGTGAGACACTGTGGAAGAATTTGAGAATCTGGTGTTGTAGTTTGTGGAGGTGGTTTGTGACAGACATTGCTTTAAATTATGAATGACATTGATGAAAAAGTTGAAGATGCGATGGAAGTGGTTATGATGTAACAGAACTTTGAAAATACAGACTGAGAGCAGAAAGCAGTGATGCTTGGGGGTGGAGAGATGGTAGAGATTAAGGGTCAAGGAAGGGTAACTTTATTGGTTTTTCTTTCCCCTCTTTGGATTACCTAAAGCCAAATGTGAAGCAAAGCCTTGCCATAACAGTGTGTCTAATTATTGATAATGATATCTTGTTGGGTGTTGGGGGTGGGAGAGGAAAAGATCATTGGTAAATTTGAATTAGGAGGAGGCGGTGTAGGCCAGTCCCAGAATATGGGAAATAGTTGCTAGATATTTGTTCAGGAATTTTTTGATTTGCTATAACCCGACAATAATTACATAAATCGTCAAAGGAAAAATCTCCTCCGGTATTACAATAGTATTACAATTGATAGACTGTATTTGCCTCATCTTGCATCAATTATTAGCCAAACAGTACGTATGCCAGAAAAAATACTGTGCAGCTTTTCATGCTTTCAGAAACCATTGGACCTTTCAAATCCATCATTTCAAAGAGTTGAAATTTTGAAAAGTCTGTTTTAAGATGTGAACGTCGAGGCGAGGGCAGCATTCATTACCCATCTTAGCTGCCCTTAAGGTGGTGATGAAGCATCACCATTACTGCTGCAGTCTATGTAGTAAAAATATGCCAGAGTGCAGTTCAGATATCATTCCAGGATTTTGACCCAGAGACATTCAACTGACAATATATTTCCAAGTCAGAATGGTGTGTGGTTGAAGCAAACTTACAGGTGTTGGTGTCTCTAAATGCCTGCCTTGTTTTAGGTGGTATGGTTGCAGGTTTGGGAAGTGTTATTGAAGCTGTTATGACTGCAGTATATCTTTCATACAGTACACACTGCTGCCACTGTATCTAGTGGAGGGAAGTGAATATTGAAGAGGATAGATGGAGTGCCAGTCGAGAGAGCTACTTTGTGCTTAGTGGAATTGAACTTCTCGAGCACTGTGATGGCTGCAAACATCCAGACAAACAGAGATAATTCCATCACAGTCTTGACATGTGCATTGGAGGTGTTAGACAAACTTTGGAAAATCAAATAGTGAGTTACATGCCACAGAATTCCCAGCCTCTGACCTGTTCTTACAGCCACAGTATTTAAGTAAGTAATCCAGTTCCATTTCTATCAATGGCAACTCCCAGGATATTGACACCATGGGATTTAGTTATTGCAATGCTGTCTAACGTCAGGGAAAACAGATTCTTTCACATTAGAGATTGTCATTACTTTGTATTTGCTTTGCTTGCCTCATCAGCACAAGCATGGGTGTGATTCCACCCATTCTAGAGGTGAATAATAACATCTCTGAACAGGTTGATTCGAAAATATCTCCAAGTCTTGCTGATTATGAACTTGAGCTGCGTCAGTATCTGAGGAGTCACAAATGGTGCTGAATGTTGTGCGATTATTGGTGGAAGTCCTCACTTCTGACTTTATGATACAGGGAATTCCCTGGAGATGAAGAGTTGAAGATCGTTAGGCATAGAACAGTATTCTGAGAAACTTCTACAGTGATGTCTGGAGCTGAGATAATTAGTATCCATCCACCTTTTCCTTTCTGCTAGGTATCATTTAACTAGTGAATAATTGTTCCCCTGATTTTCATTGGTTTCCATTTTGGGAGCGCTCCTCAATGGCATTCTCGAGCAAATACAGCAAAAAAGACCCTGATTTTCTAGCTGCCTGCGACTTCAACACATCACCCTGGTCCCTGGCCAACACCTTTGTCTTAACTTGTTGCAGTGCTCCAGTGAAGATAAGTGCAAGCTGGAAGAACAGCATCTTATTTTCTGCTTGGGAACCCTGCAGCTTTCTGGACTTCATATCGCGTTCAATAATTTTAGGGCTTGAACTCTCCCGTGTCCTTACCCCACCCCCTACAAACCAGGCCTTGTTCCCACATGGTCTGCTATTACATGCGACCCATTGTTAGCCATTAACAGTGTCCATTAATAGCTAGCCACCCTCTTAGCCAGATCATTATCCACTCCTTTGTCTGTCCAACTGTTCTTCTCTCTCTTTGGGCTCTATTCCCACATACTCACTCCTTACTCCTTACCCTCTCCCCCACCCTATCTTCTGCATATAAACAGGCATTTTCCTAGCCACCAACAGTTCTTAGGAAGGGTCACTCGACCGGAAACGTTAACTCTGAGTTCTCTCCACAGATGCTGCCATACCTTCTGAGCTTTTCCATCAATTTCTAATTTTGTCTCAAATACAGCAATGTTTGTTTTAACTGGGGCTCTGAAAATAATACCTCAAATACTGGGAGTTCACCTGCACTGTTGAATAGTTATTTGAGGGTGCAAGTGAGAAAGTTCTCTGCTGGTAAGTTTTATTTAAGCCAAAGTTAAATAATAAAGTAAGTGATTTGTGCTGTAAAAAAAATAAAACAGTGATGTATATACCTCTCTTCATTACATTTCAATTACTTGGTGTGTGTTTTTAACATTGATTATGTGGACCTCTTGATCAACCAGAATTTTTGACCAACTGGCATGGTCCTGATCCCATAAGTGCCGGTCAATATAAAGTTTGCTGTCTGGCCTTGATTTCAATAGCAGTCAATGTCGCCTCAATGTTTTGACCAAGGTTGCAATAAATGATAACTCTTAGGATGTTCAACAATTCTTCATTTTTCATTGATACCCAGCACAAAGGAAGAGGATGGTTGGAGACTAATTATTTCAGCTCCAGGACATCTCTGTAGGAGTTCCTTAGAGTAGGTTACAATGAAGTCAGCAGCTGAGTGACTGTGGTGGAAATTGAACTCAGCGTTAACAGGCCAATTTATTGCTGTGTTGAGAATGCTTGATAGCACTGTCAACAACGTATTCCATTACTTTGTTGCTCAAGAGTAAGCAGATGGACCGGTAAGCAGCCGAATTGAACTTGTCCTGTTTTGTGTGGACTAGATTAGGATAGACAGTTTTCTCCATTGTCAGATAGATGTCAAGGTTGTGTTTGTGCTGACCAGCCTAGAGGAATATGTCGATGTGTGGTTTGTCTGTGTGTCAGCTCCCTCAATTTTGCCACAAGTTCCTATATATTAGTTAAAAGGACTTGGCAGGTCAGCTGGGCCAGGTTTGCATTTGTTATTTAAGGTAAAGTAATCTATGTTGGATCTGTTTCAGTGCATTAATTAACCTGGAATAAAGCCTTTGTGTTAACTGTAGAATGAGCTCACTGGTGAACATTCCTGTATCATGTTGAAGACACTGAATGCAGAAGAGGATGTGGAATCTACACAACAGAATTGGCTCTTTGCCTTCTGGACAGGTATAATCCAGCCCTTTGAAATAACGGATTCAAAATGAGGGCCGTTTTGCACACCTATGTTTTCCATTATTTTAGCAGTAACAAACATTAAACTAGAACTTCCATTAGCTCTGACCATTTATGGCACAACACAGCAAAAGGCCATTATCTTAATAGTTCCTCTGTTGCTTAATTCTATTTAAATAGATTCTGTTTTCAGCTCCGTATCACCTCATCTCTCTAATGCTGTAATAATTTCTTTGATCAAAACTGCTTTTCCCATTAACTTTCTTTTAGTTCTCTCTCTTTCCTGAACACCATGTTGCCAACAATATTAAATCTCTGATCCTCTGTTTGGAGGTGGTTCTGTAATTACTTCAGCTCATCGTCCTATGTGTCAACTGTAATAGGGTTAGGGTTAACTGTAGCTCAGTGACTTTATTCAACATGCCATGTCCATTTACCTGTATAGACGACAAACTCGTTGTAAACTGCCTCGCATTTGAATCATGTCTGATCTCCCCTTTCTGAATTATTCTTTACTCTTGTGATATTTGTCTCTCCCATTCTTGTTTCTCTTCTGTATTTGTTTCCTTGTTGTCATCACCCCTGACAACACTAGGTGACTCTACTCCTATGATAACCTGTCCATCTAGTCCTGATGCTTTGGGATTGTGAAGCCTCCCTCCTACACTATCCAGTATTGCATTAAATCTCAGTTATTTAGCTATTCCTGTACACCCCAGTAATCCAGAGTTTACTCCCAATAGTTGTGACCCTAGCTAATGGTAATACTGGATGAGTCTGATCCAAGAGGAAGACCTGGCTTGATAGATTTTAGTTTTGCCATTTGGTTTCCATGGTGGCCAATCACTGAATGCTTTCACAAAAAACTAACAACATCATTTTTTAAAAAAGACAATCAAAGTTTATTACAAACACAATGGAAAAAAAATACAAAGTATTTTACCTTCTGCAGAAACTAATCATAACTGTCTTATTGCAAAAATCGGAAATAAAGTTTTAAACCATTTACTGTCAATAACAGCCTTGTAGATTCTCACACTTCAGTGAAAGGCCACCCTTTTCTATTTTAAAGCTCATTTTTCGGTTGACACAGCTGAACTCTTACTGCTGTTTGGTAAATGTCTGCATTCACTTAATACTAGCTTCTTTAGTTAAGGTCTCTTCATGAGATACTTAAACAAACTGCTAACACAACTCACTTATTTCTTAATGTGGATTCCTTAAACACCTCTTCCACAGCTTTGTGTTTCTGGAGCTTTCCCTGACTGACATGAAAGTACTCAAGGTTTCTTTTCTCCTGCCCTGGTTGTCTTGGAGACTGCAAAACAGCACTGCTTCTCTGATAGACTTTTCTCCCTGAATGACTTGCTTCTATTTGAAGGAAATGTGTGCACTTAGTGACCTTCTAAATTGTCCTCTCTATCAAAAAAAATTGATGTCTCTGTCTCCGCACCCATGTGTTATAAGGCATCTTGTTTCTTAGCGCCAGGCCATTTTTCTTACTTCTCTCCTATCGTTAGAATCATACACTACAGAAGGGGCTGTTCAGCCCATCAAGTCTGCACTGCCACAAATCCACTGTCATCTACATTAGTCCCACTTTCCCACACCAGTCCCACTTTCCCATTGCCTGAAAAGTTATGCACTTTAGATGGTCATCTGTGTACTTTTTAAAGGTTGTGAGATTTCCCACGTCAACTACCATCCTAGGCAGTGCATTCCAGACTCCGCCCCCCCCAACCCCCCTCCTCAGAAAATCATAGTTCAGGCCCTTCGGTGCACCAAGTTGCACTGCTTCTGGATTAAAAAAAAAAATTTCCTTAAATCTCCTGCCTCCTGCTTTTCAATTTTGCCTCCTTGTTATTGACCGTTCCACTAGGGGAAACAGTGGCTTATTTACTCTGTCCATGCCCCTCAAGATATTATACATCTCTATCAAGACTCCCTCAAGCTTCTCTACTCCAAAGAAAACAACCTAATCAGTTCTCCAACCTGTCTTCATAGTGAAATGCTCTTGCTCTATCATAAACAACATACTGCTGAACCTCCTCTACACCCTCTCTAATGTAGCCACATCCTTCCTATGGTGTGGTAACCAGAACTACACACAGTACTCCAACTGTGGCCTAACTAAAGTTCTATAGAGCTCCAATATAACAACACTGCTGTTTATGATCTATGCCTCAATTGATAAAGGCAAGTATCCCAAAAGCCGTCTTAACTACCCTGTTAACCTGTCCTGCCGCCTTGAGGAATCCATAGACAAGCACCCCCAGGTTTCTCTCTTCTATTTGAGCTTCCTACAGTCTGGCCGTTCTTCAAGTACTCTCTGATCTTGTTAGTTCTTCCAAAATATATTATCTCACATTTATCAGGATTAAATTCTATCTGCCCATCTGATCAATCCATTTATATCCTCCTACAACCCAAGACCTTCCTCCTCAACCACCTGGACAATCTTTGTTCCTTCTGCAAATTTACTTCTCATCTCTCTGATATTCTCACCTACATCATTTGTCAATCTCACAAACAATATGGGACCCAGCACTGATTCCTGTGTTATGCCCAATGAACACCAGCTTCCAGTCTCTCAGCTTTCTACCACCACCCTCTTCCCCTTGCCACTAAGCAAATTTTGGATCCAACTTATTAGTTGCCCTGGATCCAATGAATTTTATCTTTTTTATCAGTTTCTCATGTGGGACCTTATCAAGGGCCTTGCTGAAATGAGTATAAACCAAATCAGCTGCACTACCCTTAACAACAAACTTGTTCACCTCCTTGAAAAAGTCACCCAGATTTGTTAGGTATGTCCTCCCTTTGACAAAGCCGTGCCCACTATCCCTGATCAAACCTTGCTCACCAGCCTTTTCTCTTGCCTCCTCTTTGCTCTGCTAATTGCTTTCTTGAGATCCCCCTTGCGCGTTCTATACTTCTCTATGCCTCTGTTGTTTTGCTCTCTTTGTACCTGTTATAGGTCTCTGTTTTCCTTTTCATCTAATCCTGAATATTCCTAGACATCGAGGCTTGTTGCTCCTACATTTAACCCTAAAGGGAACATGTTGGGGCTGTATTCCCCCAAGTATCTTTTTGAATGCCACCCATTGTTCTGTAGATTTACCATCAAACAGCTGTTCCCAACCTACTTTGGCCAAATCCTGGTTTATTTTAATAAAATTTGGGAGGCAACGCATCAATGTTGAGTCATGCCTGCAGCTGCAGAAATGTTTGTCTGTTCCCCTAACTAACCTCTGTTCTGGATATCTGGCTTTAATGCGCTTCTTTTAAACTATTTCCCCTGCTCAACAGCAGGTACAGACTCTGGAGTGTGCTGTCTCTAAACTCACTGCTTCTACTTTTTAAACTGTTCCCACTATTCAGCTGCTTTACTCCTCACGGGTATGTTCTCTCTCTGGTCTCTGGTGTTCTGAGTCTATAGTGTCGCTGCACTGCTGCTTCTGATCTATTCCCACTGCTCTGCTATACTGCTTCTCACTGGGTATGCTCTGTATCCAGTCTCTGGTGTCACTGCCGCTGCTTTTAAACTATTCCTGCTACTCTGCTGTGCTGCTCCCTACCAGGTTTGCACTGTCTGCAGTGCTTCCTAATAAACAAGCAGCTGTGGCAGTTTGACCTTCTTGCCTTCAAACCCTCTATTCCCAAAATCAGCCAACGTATTTTGAAGACCTTCTATGATTTCACTCTTACCATCTTCAACAAGATAGGCTAGGACTTCTTTCGCTGGTGCATAGGAGGTTGAGAAGCGACCTTATAGAAGTTTATAAAATAATGAGGGATAAAGGCAGAGTTAATGGTAGTTGTCTTTTCCCTAGGATGGGGAATTTCAGGTCTAGGGGACACATTCTATTATGCGAGGAGAAAGATTTAAAAAAGATAAGGCCAAATTTTTTACAAAGAGGGTGGGTTGTGTGTGGAATGAACTTCCTGAGGAAGTGGTGGATGAGGGTACAATCAGTGTTTAAAAGGTATTTGCATAATTATGTGAATAGGAAAGGTTTGAAGGGATATGGGCCAGGAGCAAGCAGGTGGGACTAGGTTAATTTGGGATTACGTTCGGCATGGACTGGTTGGACCGAAGAGTCTGTTTCCATGTTGTGTGACTCTGACTGTCAGAACTCTTCACAGCTTTTGGTCTTGAGGCCTAGTGGCGGAAGGGGTAGGAGTGCAAGTTTCCTCTCCAGGAAACTCTGAGGCTGCTCACTACCAGGCACACTATCTCTCCAGT
This sequence comes from Ginglymostoma cirratum, assembly GCA_024137785.1. Lineage (NCBI taxonomy): Eukaryota > Metazoa > Chordata > Chondrichthyes > Orectolobiformes > Ginglymostomatidae > Ginglymostoma > Ginglymostoma cirratum. The sequence goes on along the minus strand of JAHRHZ010000063.1, from coordinate 18,771,182 downwards.
CTGTGCTGTTCTTAGTTTGTGGTGACACTACTGCTGCTCTAAACCTTTTCCTGTGGCACTGTTCCCCACCTGGTATGCTCTCTACCTGGTCTCTCGTGTTCTGTGTCTCTGGTGTCACTGCTGCTGCTTCTAAACTAATCCCGCTGATAGCTGTGCTCTTCCCACCAGATAGACTCTCTGTTCGGTCTCTGGTGTTCTTTGATCTGAAGTTGCAGCACTGTTCTTTTTAAAGAAAACAATTATATCGCAACTATTCCCGCTGCTCTGCTCGCTACCCAAGACGCAAAGTCTCTGGTCAGTGGTATTCTGTGTTTCTGATGTCACTGCTGCTGCTCTGAAACTATTTGCGCTGCTGCTTTTAAACTATACCCACTGTTCTGCTTCACTGCTCCCCACCAGGAAACTCTCTCTGCAGTCTTTGGTGCTCTGGGTCTGGCCTCACCACGCTGCTGCTTTTAACTCACCGCTCCATGTCCCACCTCCGCCTGCTTCCTAGTAAGAAGGCCCAAATCCTCAGCTGCACATTTATGGAAGCCTTTTTATCGAAAAGCACTCAACTGTTCACTGTAAGGATTTCTTTTTACAAATTCTCATTTAAATGCATTTCCAGAGACCTTGGTTCCACTCTCTGAATTTAAAAAGAAAGAAAGTCCTTCTCTTCTTAACTCTGTCAAAACAGAAATACAAAGCAAATTTAAAGCTTATGTGTGGTGCTGTCCACTTTAAAGCCGAAGTTTCCAATTCGTAGTAATATCTTAAACTGTTATAATTCTACTGAGGTCCTCTTTTTAAAAAAAAAAAACATTTTTCCAATCTCACAAAGCTTTGATTGCAAAACATCAACTTCTTTCTTCTTTGTGTTACTGGATTCTGCATGGTCCACAGCTTAGCACCACATTCCCTCCCTCCTCTCCACTGCACCCCCCCCTCCACCAGCACCAGAACCACTGCCACCACCACCAAACCCACATAATATTCTGCAGCCTCTCACTCCCAGTTACTCATGAACCAGGGAGGGTACATCGAGAGGGGACTGAAATCAGCAATTGCTAAAACTTTCCTGTCTTCCTAACTATTAAATCCCAGACAACCTCTGCATTCCTCCACGTGCTTGTGCCATATTTGCACTGGAACATAGGAACATATATTGTTAAGAGGATCTGAGTACCCAAGTGAAGATGTCTTACTGCAATTGCCTAGACACTTTGTGAGAACCATACCTGAAGTTTTATGTATGGTTTTGACCCCTTTCCTCAAGAAGGATATACTTGCTGTAGAGGGAATACAACACAGGTTCAAAAAATTAATTTATGGGGATGGAGGGATTGGTCAATGACCTAAAATTGAGGAGACTGGGCTTATATTCTCTAGAGTTCAGATGAACAAGAGGTGATTTTATTCAAGCATATAAAATTCTGTGGATTTTAATTTAAAAACACTACTTAGCGTTCTGGGTTTAACGTACAAATTCATGTATAAATTTGTTTGCAGATTTCCGAAGACGGTTTCTGTCTCTCCTATCTTACCAGTTCAGTGGTTTCCCTCCGTCAGTCGCACAGAATATTTTGCAGAATAAAAACATGAAAGAGGAATCGAAGCCACGTGAGTGACCAGCTTATTTTCTGATGAGAGAACCTTGGGTTGATATATTATTTAAGTAAAGGTGCATGCACTTCAAATGATGTGTAGCGGCAGACAGATTTGACAAAATCATAAAAACCTGAAGTATTTCCAGAACATAAGTAAAGGAGGTCTTGATAATCGTTAACAGTTATAAGAGTTAACAAAAAGGCATGAAAGTCTCACAGCCAAAAGATACATAGTTCTGCACATTAGGGAAGATACAGAATCATAGTTGAACCTAACTCGAGAAACTTTGTAAATGTATCATTGGAATCGATGAGGAGCAAAATACTGTTACATGTCACAATTGTTGAGCATTGATGTCGTCAATTTATGAACATTTTTTCATTTGATGTTAAATGATTCACCAGTTTACCCAGACCTTATGATAAGCATTGACCATTTGCTGGTTCATTTCTCAGAGTAATGGCATGACCAATCACAGTCGATCTGCTTGGTTTAAAGATGTAAAGAAAACTTGGCTGTTAACTGTCAATCGCTATTGACTGGTCCATAATCAGAGTCCACGCGCAAACCATTCACCATTCCCCTCGTACGCAAAATAAATGTCGAGTTTGTATTCTTGCAAATGTCTTGATGTGCTCAAGATGAAAAGTTACAACAAAATCTGCCATTTTTTGTGGCAATTCTGAGAAACATGGAATATTTATTCCTTGCGAAGTCAGTATGTAAATGAACGGAAATCAAGTTAGAAAATTAACTACTTTTTTTAATTTAATGGATCTTTTAGCTTGGGTAGGTGGAGTTTGAAGAAAAGATATTGCCAGATCATCCCTTCCTGTTTTAGCCTCTGTAATCACAGTTTTTGGAAGATATTACCTCCTACTGGTACTTTGCACATTCAAACGCACTTATGCCCACCAACTTGGTTGGACTATGGTGATCAATTTTAGCAAGGTACCCCAGTGATCTCATGGCAAAGCCTGACCAATATTTGTTCATCTCATAAGCCCAACAAAACAACCTAACTGGAGATTATAAAATGTTGCTGGCATAACAGGCTAACTGGAATGTTTTAGGGCTGTAAAGAACTGTTTTATGTCGATGGCAAATCTTAGCTTCTGTCGCAATTATTACTGTTCATTTCTAAACTTCATAATATGGAGTGTAGCTTCAGTTACATTGACAGCTGCTGATGGTGCCAGAATTAAATTTTAAAGAAACCTGAAATTGAAACTGCTGTTGTGTATGTCAAAAAGGCTTTCAAGAGTACAAAGCATGTGTTTAGGTCACTTTTAAACTGTTTTTTTGAACAATTGATGTTCTGTGACCAATGAACATTTAATTTATTTAAGGATCCAGGATACATATACACATGTTCTATCAGCATTATTGATGAGTTTGTTTCTTTGCTTTATTCTCTCAGCACTTTGCAAGTCTGAGCTGGAAGCCAAATTTACACCGTATGACTTAAAACGATTGGAGATGTACTCAAGAAACATGGCAGACTACCATCTGATCATGGATTTAATACCCAGTATTTCTCAACTGTACTACTTGAACCAACTTGGTGGGATTTCATTAACTGCTGCTCAGTCTGTGGGTATTCTAATTGTTTTCAGGCTTTAGATTATTTCAGTGCTTTGTTCTCAAAGACATCAGTGTCTCCACATAATGTTACTCATTTTTTTGGAATTGTTTCCCAAAATTGTTTGTGTTTTATATAACCCCTTTGTGCAATCTGTAACCCCCTTTACTTCCTATGCAAATGTAGCTAATAACTTTAAAAAAAACTTGCATGAAACTATGGACAGTATAACTTTTTCTGTGGTTGGATTCGAATTGGGATTATCTGCTCTTGTACAGCCTTCCACACTGTCAAAATAGTCACTTTTTTGAGGAATATTTTCTCTCGGTGTTTCAAGGCATTTATTGTATCAGGATCTCTTGAAGATCAGTACCTTTTAAGATATTTGAAGTTCTGGTGACCAACTGAAAGGATCATGCTAACAAGCATGGGGCTGGATGAACACAGCAGGTCAAGCAGCATCATTCCTGCTCCTATGATGCTGCTTG
>JAHRHZ010000063.1:18737336-18767122 GCA_024137785.1 Ginglymostoma cirratum | reverse complement strand
CAAGCAGCATCATTCCTGCTCCTATGATGCTGCTTGACCTGCTGTGTTCATCCAGCCCCATGCTTGTTATCTCGGATTCTCCAGCATCTGCAGTACCTTTTATCTCTGAAAGGATCATGTGTCGACTTCAAATTGTATGACCAGATACTGCTATTCAGTAGGCAATATATACTATAAATTCAAAAAAAATTCCCATTTATCTTTAAACACACGTGAAAATTCCACATGTCCATTACACTTTAAACTGTCCTTTAAATAGTCACTTTATTCTCCAAAAAACAGTCCTAAGCTATTTTTAGGTCCTGATTACTTGTTTCCCTTTTCTAGCTGGAAAATGTCTAATCCCATAGCTGACTTTCACTGAGGGTTATACAAGAGATTCATTCCCTCCAGCCCAACCCAAGCAAGTCTTCAAACCTCTTTTGAATCTTCATAAACTTGGTCTGTGAGGGCAAGCTCCCACCCATATTCTGCATGATGAAAAGCAGAGTAAGCATTTTCTCTGCTTCAGGTGCAGGTCTAACAACCATTGTGTCCTGCTATTTGTGTCTCTCAGATGGCAGTAGACTGACTTGAAACCTGCAAGCTGATACAAAAATGGTTCTCTATTGACTTCCCAAAGCTCATCTTACTGATCTGAATTCTGGAATTAAACTGGCAGTTTAAAATATAATCATCTGTAAAGTCTGACATTCTTAACACCTCCCTGTGAGACTTGGAGGCTAACAGTTTTCTACAGTCAGCACAATGCCTGTTACCATTGACTACTAATGTGAATATCTTGGACATTTTCAGTAAGAAAACCTAAACCCACCCCCAGCAACCACCACCACCACTTCTACTGCCCCTGCCCTGTATTGTCTTTTAACAACAAAATAATGTAGTTTTGTTGTCAGGTAGAATTCGCAGTGGGTTGCATGATCCTTTTAATTTAGTCATTTTATCTGGAATTGCAAAGACAGTTCCAAAATACCACAGTCTTTAAAACATCATATCTGTAACGGTTGCCTCACTCAAGGCAGCATTCTGACTTCTTTTTTATTTTCTCATTGTCGACACAGTTTCGACAAGCGCAAATCAGAGACCAAACCTGGACTTTGATCTTTATGACTGCATGCATAATTAAGGGAGACCCTTCACTGGGGGCATATTAAGTCTTTTACACAATGATTTTAGGGGTTTTTTTACGAATAAAGAGCTGTAAATGAGCTGCAAGTTATACTTTTCCAAATGAACTTTCAAAAGCTTTAGCTGAAGTTCTGTCAGAGAATATTTTATCAAGGATTTAAATTTTCTCTATTTGCTGAAAACTTAATTGTAGTTTCACAATATCTTTGTCTGATTTCAAGGCACTGCTTTTGGGTATTGGACTTCAGCACAAGTCAATAGATCAACTCGAGAAAGAAATTGCTCTTCCAAGTAGCCAATTGTTGGCTTTTTTCAACAAATTAATCCGCAAAGTTGTTCAGGTAATTTCTGACTTGAATCTCCTGTTGCATAGTGCCCTTTCTGTTTGCAAATAGGAAGAACTTAGTAAACTGAATCCATGGAACAATGTTAAAATGGACCAAATAGTTGCATATAATAACAGATCTTATATATTGTAACAGAATTTAAAAAGTGTCAAACTTGAAGCTAGCTTGCTTGTATGTACATTTGACGCATTTGAAATTACGGATGTCAAATGATTGCTGTCCAGACATTGTGAGTTATTCATGTTTTCTCGTTAGCATAAGAGGTACAAGACGGATTGGCTGATATGACTCTTGGAAACATCATTTGTGTTTCTCTTCCCTGTAACTGTTGGCTCAATTACAGTTGTGCCTGTAGTGCAGAGTTGGGAAGCACAAAAAAAAATTGCACCAAATATATTAGTATTCACTAAAATTACCGTTTAGTTTATTTAATATCTTCAACAGCATAGTTAGGATATTATGTCTGGAGACCTGTCCAGTGTATTGCTCAAAAATGGCTAGTATTCTACCTAAAATAATTTGCTGAAGGAATATACAACGATAACAAGTAAAATAACTCTATTATGGCACTTAAATTTTAGCCTGAAAAATAATTTGGGAAAATTTGCAATTTACTGTTTGTTCTTGTATTATTAGCTCTTTAACAAGATCCTGGAAAAATCTATGGAGGAGCAGATGATTACCACAAAGGAGGTAGTCATGGAACCTACTATCAAATCACTTTCTGAGGATCTGGTATGGGTGAATTCTTTCATTAGACTATTAATATTTAATTTGGAAGATGACATAAACATATGCAAATATTTTCATACAGGCAGCAAAGAAAATTTGTACTTTATTGTCTGCATCTTGTTTAATTGCAGAAATAGCTTCTATTTTAGGATTTTTTTTTGCACATAGAACTTGCTCTTGCACCATCATTTCTAATTCCTCATGTTTGCGCAAAGCCTTTTCAAACTACTGCCTTACACCCTTGATCCTGACTGCCTGTTTTCATTAGAAGCCTTTGGGTGGCTGTCCTTTCCTAAAGTACATTGGTTCAGATGATTAATCCAACAGGAAGGAATTGTCAGGAATGGCATTTCGGAAATACGAGCAGAAGTAGGCCTTTGAGCTCCTCAAGCCTGCTCCACTATCGAGCTAGATGATGGCTGATCTTCTGCTTCGTGACACTCGAATGCCTTCTCAAGCAATCAGGACACTCAAAAGCCATCTCTTCAAAAATGCTTAGCAAGACTTTTATTTTAACCTCTGTACTTAAAAACACTTGCATTTAAGGCAAGCATTTTATTTGCTTTCCTAATTGCTTGCTGCACCTGCATGTCAGCTTTTAGTGACTCATGAACAATGACATCCATGCCCTTTAGGTAGCAACACTGTTCAAATTCCCACCTTTTAAAAAGCGCACTATTGTTCTGTTTTGAAGTGAATGATTTCTCAGATTTTCACAATATATTCAATCTGACCAGTACATGCCCACCCTTTATACTAAGTCCCCTTGAAACCTTTCTGCATTCTGCTCACAGCTCCCATTCTAACTTATTTTTGTGATATCAGTAAACTTGGAAATATTACATTTGGTACTCAGATCCAAATTATTCATGTGGGTTGAGAGTAACTGGGGCCAAAGCACTGATCTTGTGGTACACCACTCGTCACAGCCTGCCAACCCAACAGTAACCCTTTTATTTCCACCTTTTCGCTTTTCTGTCAGTTAACCAATTCTTAATCCATGGCTAAATGTTACCCCACCTCATATGCTTAATTCTGACCTCTTTTGTGAGGCGTCATTAAAAAGCTTCTGAAATCCAGTACATCACATTCACTGGTTTCCCGTGGTCTGTTCTGCTAATTACACCTTTTTTTAAAACTCCTGACAGGAAGAATTGTATCACAGCAGCTGCATCATCTGCCTAGTCAGAGCATAGTGTTGAGGTGGGTTACAATTAAGTCTGAAACCCTTAAACCCTCCCCCCCCCATTATCAGCAGCTATGATGCGTGGTAACCAGTGGCCCTGCACAAAGATGAAAAAGTGACCACTCCTGAACACCAGTATTGCTCAGTGAATGCCTAGAATGAGAAATTTGTTCACGGACCCATTAGTTAATGACTAACTAAATATTTTTGAAAAACTGAACACTTTTCTTACTGTGAGGTGAAATTTTTCATTCGTTCATTTCTGGCACTTGCTTGAAAAGATACTCAAGGCTGTTGCATCTAGAATGTAGAGCACTGTCAATACATCACTTTTTGTCAATACAACACTTTTTTTGTCAATAATGTTTGTTGCTATTGTGTTTTTGATCTAGGAGGAAGCAGCAAAGGAATTCCAAGAAAAACACAAACAGGAGGTTGAAAAATTAAAAGGAATAGATCTAACCCAGTAAGATGCTGTTAATGGATTATATAATGCAAGTTACAGATTACAGTTAGTTACGGAATCTGAACTACTGAGTGAGCTACTCCAGGAAAAGCATTTGCATGACATACTTGTTGATATTTTGGTTAAAAGTAGTTAAATTTAATATGTCCTCTTGCATGTGTTAGCTTTGATTGTCAGGTAGAAGGGCATTTTCAACCTTGAATCTGGTGCCTTATATATCTAATAAAAGGAATAATATTTCCTTCCAGTTTTGGTACCAACTTTTGATTCCAATAATTTAGTGCAAGATTTCTATGGAAATTGAGCTGCATCATCTCAGTTCACCTGTTTGAGTTGAGTGCTCTTCAGATGGTCGTTTTAAATCCTGTTACTGGGACAGAGTACTGGACATGTTAGCATATAGTTGCAAAAATAGTGGAAGCTAGCTTCCATACGAAATAAGAATTTTTTTCATTAAAAGAGTCAAAGAGGGGCTCTGAGAGCCATTCAAAATTGTGTATGGGGTTTCATCTTGTAAATAAAACAAAATTATCTCTGTTGGAAAGTTTTTGGTAAAAGGACAGTGCACAAGGCTAAGGAAAATTTTTACCTCTTGTAATATTTGAGTGCTATGTTCGAAATGGTAATGGAATCAGAATCTATCACAGCACTTAAAAGAAATTGACCATGCAAATAGTTTTCATGAGGGAACCTGGATGGTAAGTATCAACAGAGTTTTTACTTTGGGGCATAAGAAATGGGAGGATATACAATTCTTCGAGTCATCTCCATGACGATCATGGCTCATTTACCTCTGGTCCACCTTTCCACCCCATCCCTACATCTCAGTTCCCTTATGGTCCAAAAGCATTCCATTCTCACCCTTGAATACACTCAGTAACTGAAAAGTTACAGCTCCCAGTGGGAAAAAAATACCAGTGACTCTCAACCCTCCGAGCCAAAAGATTTCTGTGCATCTGTGTCTGAAATGGATAATCCCTTATCCTAAGATTATTACCCTGCTCTGCAACCAGACATGACAACCGAGTCAATCCTGTCCTCATTCTTCCAGCAGAGGTCGCTGGGTGTCAGTAGAGGGAATTCTGGCCAGTTGTTTATCTCCAATGTTCATGAGTGTTTGTGACAGTTATAGCATCCCGAGCAGTGTATTTGCTCAGTTGGAATAACTGGTTCATATGATTCAGTTAAATATCCTGAACCTGGAGGGGCACACAGGATTAATCCTGTGTTTTCTAAGGGATGATTTAGCTGCAAGAAAAGTTTCATGAATGAACTGTTTTCAATGCCATGACCAAAAAAGCACCTTGGAAGTAGATTCTTTGTTTAAATATTTCAAGTTGCTGGAAAGTACAGTGTGTGGCAGCTTGGTTCATTGTGGCGCTGGAGAATAAATGGATGTTCTGGTCTACAGAATATGAGAACCCAAATATAAATGATTTAATCTTGATTGTTCACCTTGTGGGAATGTGGAAGGCCTTATGAAAAGGTTTAAGATGCCTCTCCGGTACCATGACTTTTGGTTTGCTATTTGTACATCACTGATTGTGGTAAACTATATGTGAAAATTGATTAGTGTACATTTCCTTATGCTTCTTTTCCTCATACCTCATTCTACGTCATAGAATCACGATGTATTGTTTATGCAGGACTTGTACTTTCTGGCCTATTTTTTTAATCCAGGTATACGATCCGTGGAAATGAGGATGAATGGAGTGAAGTGTTAAAAACGGCAGGGCAGAATGCCACAGTTATCAGCATTCAGGGGTGAGACATAATCATGTGCTTTTTGTTGGATTACTTTTGTTTTAAATCATTACTATGTTTATTGAATAAACTTGAGTGATTTTGGATACCATGACCAAAAAAAGCACCTTAGATTCTTTGAGAAAACAGTATAGGAAATGTATTTTACAACCAAAATATGCACTTTGTAGGCATCCGCTTTTGCTTATGTAAGGAGCTGAATTGAGGGGTGTATGGCAACTCTCACTTCAAAATGAAAACAAGCTTTGTCTGGAAGATTAACCTAGCTCCTTAATAACTCTCAAACCTCAGCGAGGTATTCTTCAATTAAAGAAAAATGTTATTTTTAAGGAAATGTAGTTTGTAATGGAAAGCACATGTCAATATGTGCATTTTTTTTTTGTGCTTCAGTGTGAAGAGAAAGCAAGATTCCAGAGAGAAAGATGGCCTTCATTTTCAGAAGAGACGAATGAAGATGAACAAGGATAAGAGACAGAAGTGGACCAAATAATTTACATAGTCAAATGAACACGTTTAAATTGAATTGAGAAATTCATTTTCTATTCAGCTTGGCCAATGGGAAGTAGTGAAAAAGCAGAAGATGGTTGGAAAAAGGTGATCAACTTCAGTCATTCCCCACCATGAGAAATAAGGTGGGCCTCAGAAAATGATGACATCACAGCATTGGAGACCAAAGAGTTTGTTTGCTACACTCAGTCTGAAGTTCTAGAGCTCTCTAAGAAGACGTGATCAGCTCTTCGTCCTCCTTAGCCCATCATTCTCCACTCCTCTTTCCTCCTTTCTCAACTTCCTCTTTAATTCACTGCCTCCATCCACTGTGCCATTTCTAGATTTGCTTTTGGGTCTCTAATGCAGTTGCTCCCACTTTACATATTTTGAAGTATGGTGAGCCTGTGGATTTAAACCAGTTGAGGTTAATGTGTAAAAATGAGACAAAGCTAAATGTATTAAAAATTACTTTTTATTTTGATTTGACAGTTTGTTTTGTTCAACCTTAGTTTTGGTATGTTTGTAAGTCACGACATAAGAATCTTGAACTTTTATCCTTTACAAGCCTCCAGTTGTATTGAAGACTCTCACAGCAAAATTAATGTGTGTGTGACTGTATAGTTTTAGAGCTTTCCATATATTTCATACAAATTAACATTGTTTATGGCCTTAAGGAATGGAAATCTGCAGAGTGAGTCTCCTCATTAGCTAAACAAAAACAAAAGTTGCTGGAAAAGCTCAGCAGGCCTGGCAGCATCTGTGAAGAAAAAAAGTCAGAGTTAATGTTTTGGGTCCGGTGACCACCTCCTGAGGAAACTCTGATTTTCCCAGATGTGCCAGACCTGCTGAGCTTTTCCAGCAACTTTGTCTTCGTTCCTGATTTTACAGCATCCACAGTTATTTCGCTTTTCCTCATAAGCTGATGTTTCCTCATGCAAGTTATGAAAGAATGAGAGGTCATTGATATAGGATAAGGGATAGCCAATTTAAAACAGAGATGAGGAGAAAGTACTTCTTTCAAAGGATCATGAATCTGTGGATTTACTACCCCAGAGTGCGGTGGATACTGGGATATCGAGTAAGTTTAAGTGGGAGATAGACAGATTTTTCATTTATAGGGAGTTGAAGAGTTATGGAGACTGGCAGGAATGTTGGAGTTGAAGCCAAGATGAGACCAGCCATGATCACATCAAAAGGCAGAGTAGTCTTGAGGGGCTGAATTAATACTCCTGCCCCAAGTTCCTATGTTCTTATGGTGATTAGTCCCTCACTTAGTCTGTAGAAATTACACTTCTCAGTAACGTGCAAAATTGTTTGTGTCTCTACACAAGTGCATTTGAGGTTGATTGTATTGGCTGTTGCAGGAGACACGGTCGAGGGCGTTCTCGACCACTGAGTGGGGGAAGTTGTGGTCCTTGAAAAATTAGGACATCTGAGATGTTCAGGTGTAGAATGCCTCATCCTGGGAGCAGATGCGGTGGAGGCGAAGGAATTGGGAATAGGGGATGGCATTTGTGCAGGAAGGTGGTTGGGAGGAGGTGTATTCTAGGGAGCTGTGGGAGTCGGTGGGATTGAAATGGATATCGGTTTCCAGGTGGTTGCCAGAGATGGAAATAGAGAGGTCCAGGAAGGAGAGAGAGGTGTTAGAGATGGTCCAGGTGAACTTCAGGTTGGGGTGGAAGGTGTTGGTGAAGTGGATGAACCTGTTTGAGCTCCTCGTGGGAAGACGAGGCGGTGCTGATACAGTCATCAATGTAATGGAGGAAGAGATGGGGTTTAGAGCCAGTGTAGCTACTGAAGAGGGATTGTTCCATGTAACCTACAAAGAGGCAGGTATAGCTTGGGTCCATGCGGGTACCCATGGCCACCCCCTTTGTCTGTAGGAAGTGGGAGGAATTGAAAGAGAAGTTGTTGAGGGTGAGGATGAGTTCAGCTAAGCAGATGAGGGTGTTACTGGAGGGGAACTGGTCAGGCCTGCGGGACAGGAAGAAGCAGAGGGCCTTTAGGCCATCTGCATGGGGAATGCAGGTGTATAGGGACTGGACGTCCATGGTACAGATGAGGTGTTGGGGACCAGGGAATTGGAGGTTTTGGAGGAGGTGGAGGGCGTGGGTGGTATCACGGACATAGGTAGGGAGTTCCCGGATCAAGGGGGAGAAAATGGAGTCGAGATAGGTGGAGATAAGTTTGGTGGGGCAGGAGCTGGTGGAGACCATGGGTCAACCAGGGCAGTCGGGTTTGTGGATTTTAGGAAGGAGATAGAAGCGGGCGTTGCGGGGTTGGGGAACGGTGAGGTTGTTGACTGTGGGTGGGAGGTCACCAGAGGTGATGAGGTTGTGCATGGTTTGGTGGTCGGGGGTGGGGTCATGATCAAGGGGGCGGTAGGAGGTGGTGTCGGAGAGTTGGCGCCTGGCCTTGGCGATGTGGCGGTCAGTGCGCCATACGACAACGGCGCCTCCCTTGTCCACGGGTTTTGTGGTGAAGTTGGGATTGGAGTGGAGGACTGCATGTTCTGTGGGAGAGGGGTTGAGATGATTGATGTCACGATGGCAGTTGGAGATGAAGAGGTTGAGGAGGGTAGGAGGCCATTTATGGCGTACCTTATTATATTTAAATCGAGTGCCAGACAGGTATATTGTACTCTGCTGCAGTATCTCACAGAGCAAGTGCTGAGGTCTTAAGTGCAGCAGTGTCTGACATTGATCCAGTCGTTAATATACTATACCACAGTTGTTCCAACTGTCATATGCAGCATGTTAATACTTTCCATGCAATAGTGTACTATGTGAATTTGGGTATTGTACTTCAGTAGTTTGAATCAGCTAATCATAGATTGACTATTATATTTGCTGGATGCAGTTAGATTTCAGTAGAGGTTTTTTTTGTTGCAAAGCACTTCCAAATGTCCTAATGAAATGAAACGGTATATGTAATAATTAATATTTGTGAAGTAGGTGTTATTAGCAAGGATGTTATTTATTGCCCAACCCTACTTGCACATGAAAGGGTGTTAGTGCCCTGTCTTTTGAAACACTACAGTGTGGTTACAATGCTAATACAGTGTTACTAGGTAGGACGTTCTTAGGTAACAATGATTAAGGTGTAAGTCAAAGTTAAGCGGGCAGGAGCAAGACTTAGGCGTGATCATTCACTGCGCCCTTAAGTAGCAAGAATTAGGCAATATTCAGATGAAGCAAGGACCACAACAATAAGATTGTATAATGCAGTGCCATAATCTTTATTTGAAGTATTGTGTTTATTTTTACCTCGGGGAAAGAGTTTCTGATTCGAGAACTGGCAGGAAGGTCAACAAGGATTGGCTGTAACCTGAGATCAGAGCTCTGAAGACTAGTTTAATGTGGACTCTATAAAACAATAATATCTGCTCGAGTGTAAGGATTACTAAAACTATGAATAGTGTTAGAATGATTGAACCCAAGTCGAACAAGCAATCCTGTATAGATGTGGGAGAAGCAAAGGGATTAGGTTGTACATGTTAAAGTTTTACATTTCACAGAGGTCATTGACTTATGGGGCTGAATTTTGATGGGAGTATCATGAAGGTATTATGTAGATTTCTAGAAAATAAGAGTGATGAATTCTAACAATAATATTTGGATCTGAAACTCCCTGGGATTTGGTTGCAAGCCCAGAGGGAGTCAGTATGATTTTTATGATGTTCTACTGTGTCAAGTGAAGATCACGGTTTCCAATCTCCAGCACTGGGGAAGGCCAATAATTGATAATCGGCCAAAAGATGGAGTTGCATGTGTATTATCCTGACGGTCGACTTGTGTTCTGGTTGTAGACACCGTTCCCGAACTTGAATTAGTTATAATAGAAATGAATTCCGTGTGTTTTATCTTTCCTTTGGAGTTGTGTATCATATTATTTCAGAGGTGGTGATGTTTTTATAATTGAAGCTGAAGGGCCTGCTCTGATGATTTGGAATTTGTTTCAGTTGCAGTTTTTCTGTATCTGTTGAGAATTCTGATTTGGTAAAATGAGCAAACAGCTAGTACCTAATGGTGGCAGAGAGGTGGGTGGAGCCTGACTTAAGGGGAAAAAAATTGCCATCATATTCAGTCTCTGGATTGAGTCACTTTCACAGTGAATAAGCAAATCATGCATGCAATGTGCTGAAGCAGCTGAATACAGTTTGATATCATCCTGGAAGTTCCACCTTATACATTAATTCTGAAGAAGGGTAACTGGACCAAAAATGTTAACTTTGCTTCCTCTCCACATTGACAGATCTGCTGAGTTACTCCAGCAATTTTTGTTTTTGTTTTTGTTTCTGATTTCCAGCATCCACAGTTCTTTGTTTTAATTACTTATTAATTTTTAATACTTATCGTGGTCTGTTCCTCTTTTTATGGAGCAGGCCAAAATAAACACTGACACACACAATTTTGAGTTTCAGCTTTGCGTGCAGTTAACAGTTCCTATGCACATCATGACTTTTACAGTTTCCAGTCAAAGTTGTCTGCATGTTAATGAATGTAACATTTTTAAATTTTACTTAAAATATTTCTTAATGAATTTAAGAGAGATAACTTGGTAAAGATTGATCAGTGCTGCTACTTATCTGAGAACAAAATGAGCATTTTAAAACCATTTCAATACATTTCCTCTGAATAATATTTTAAGTGACTGCAAATATATTTTTTTGAGATGTTTTCTGCATAGATTGTTGTACGATAGTGAGATCTTCACAAATTATAAAAATTCTTCTAAAACACAGCCGTTAATATCATCACTGCCAAAATGCCAGCTTAATTTTTGGAATTATCTCAAAGGCTGATAGATGAGAGCAACTAGTAGGAACTCTTAGTCGTGTCAAATTCACTTGCAGGTTCAGCCAAATTCTAACTCCATGTATTTTAAAACAGTGTGTCCTGGGCACAATCTTTGCATAAAAGTTCTACTTTCTTTTGCTCAGGTTATGCTGATTAAGGGTGGGAGAGGAGGATGACATTAAAATTGCTCACTGTAGCAGAAATTCCATATTATTTTGTTCTGAAGTACTGAATATTTAAAAGCCATTACACAAGGGTTTATTGGGAGTGTAATTAGGAGGCACAGTGTTACACATTTGCTGTTCATAGTGATGAACGTATTGCAGATGGAGACTTTTATACTGAGTCTCCAAGCTTTTGCCATAAATGACAAAGCACCAGGAAAGCATTAGTTTCATAGGAGTATATATGCAAACATGAAACTTTACAGTAGATAAGCAGAGCAATTGGTTAAGGCCATGATGATTGTGGGATATGTAGGACGGTTTTCAGACTTGGGTGTTTTGTATGGGGAAACTGCCCTGGTTTGATAAAATCATGTGATAGCATGAAAACTTAACATAATGAAAAACAATGTTATGTGACATATTCCTGTACTTTATAACAGATACCTGTGTCTGAAAATGTTTAAACCTAAGTGCTTTAATCACCTGGTTGTCAGTGATCTGTGTTCTTTGGGTGTCATCTGCACATTTAATAAAATGTTGTATTTTGAAATGACATACTCCTACCATTTTAAAAAAATTAGAGCTAAATCATAGTTTAATGATCGCACTGCAAAGTAGATCTCATAACCAAATTAGAAAGTTTCAAGTTGCCATAGGTCTGTGAAGTTCTCTTATGGTAAATGTGCTGTCGAAAAAATTGCGTTGCAAAACTGCATTTATAACCCTTGACATTAGGCTTTCAAGTCACAGAAATGTTATCAGTGTTAGGAGAGGAAAGAAATTAGGTGATGTCCAAATGCAGAACTGTCAGTTAACTAATGTAGCTGTAGCTGTAGCTCTAGCTCTAGCTCTGAGATGGGGAATATAGTCTAAATCTTGTAATCTGGGCTGAAAAGCCTATTTCTGACCCAAATCAATCAAAACATTATACACTTCTCTGGCCTATGATTTTTTTTGGGCCTGACTTGCAATGGAGGATCATTTTAAACTTGCACGGTGCAGGAATCCTCAATGGGAGTATTGGAAAAAAGCTGCACAGAAATCATGTCTCATTTTTATAGTAATAGCTGCCACTTCCAAGCAAGCAATCACAATTCAAAGGTCCTACAACGCTTTCAGAAGCTACGACGAGAAGACAAGTATGCAGGCAAAGTGGGCAAGGGGATTGGTTAGTTCAAGTGTCTGCAGTGTTCAGTTGTGTAGTTAACCAGGTGTTACAGGAGATCTGAATCTGACTAACATTTCCTGGGTAACTATCCATGTAAGTAAAATTTTTTCAAAGTCTTTAACTCTGAGTTGGCAACATTTTCAGAGTGTTCCAGATGACTGCCACTTGTCTTTCCCAGATGATTGCATTGTAGCCATTGAGTCAGGACTTCTTACACATTTTTCAAGATGTGTGGTCTCTGACGATGTCAGAGAATGGAAAATCTGGAACTATATCACCACTGTCAGTAAATATTTGGCTGTCTTGAGTTTCCTATTGTCACTCTATGAAACACACGTTGGTAATTTTTGTGTAACGTTTTCCTTGCTCTCTTTAAGCTTTTAATACTTGCTTGTGATGGGTAGCTCGATTTCTTCTGACTCAAACATGTCCAATTAAAAGCTACTTGCATCTCCATATAAACTATAAACAAAAACTGTTTTATTTTAAAGACCAGTTTGTTATATACAGAATGCACAGTTGACCTAATACAACAGTATTGCTACAGGCATATTCAAATAGATATAAAAACAAGCAAAATTGTAATTTACAGTATTGGACTGGGACCTTAATAGCAAATGAATGTTGTGGAAGGAGTTTTTGCAATATGTGAGCTCAGTCAGTTTTAGCCATTTTTGTTGTGTTTAACCAATTGCTCCATAGTAGTAGATTCTTATGTGCGAGAGAAACGTTAAACAGCTGTTTGATCCATGTTGCAAGGTATAAGATAAATCTAAATTACTTCAGAAAATATGTCCCATTAGGTAGAAGTTATTTCACAAAGAATAGAAACAGTGATAAGCTAACATTTCTTTCCACCTTCAACTCTTCTAAATTTCCCTGCTTCAAACTAAAAGTATAAGTACCTTAAAGGATCAAAGCAAGTGCTGGAAATGATGACAAGGTTACGCACATTCACAATGTTTCTTGATTTATACAGGTGCTTCCTCACCTTCTGAGTATCCTCAATATTTTCTATTTTTGTTTCTATCTCATGCAATATTTTCCAGTTCTGGAAACACTGTACCTTAATGGTCATGGGGCCTAAGTTCACGAGTTCTTTCTTAAACTTTTTCTAGCCATTTAATTCTCCTTTGGGATGCTTTTTGAAACCTTATATCTTAGACCAGCTGTCCTAATATGGCTATGTGGCTGTGTTAAAGTTTGTCTAGTCATCAGTCCTGCAAAGTGCACTGTCACATTTTACTACATTTAGGATGCTATAAGAATGCATGTAATGATAACAAACATGCAGAATACGATTGTATATATACAGTTAATGTTTCAAGTGTCAATTTGTTGAATATTTATATAAATATGAATATAAATATTCAACAAAATAGACAGATGTTAACATTGAACTTCAGGTTAAGGCAGTAAGTGGTTGACTACCAGCCTCAAGTCTAAAAAGCAATGGTGTTCACCCGGGATCAGTGTTAGGACCCACACTCTTTTTGATAAATTGACTTTGATATTGGAATACAGGGTAAAATTTCAAAATTTCCCAATTAGAGGAAAGTTGGGCAAGTGGCAAACAGTGAAGATGAAACTAATTTCCTTCAACAGGACCTGACAATTTCAAGAGACTGCTTTAGTTTATTTCCATTATCAGGACTACCACCTCACGAGATCATGCCTGTTTTAGCTAGTGCTACCCATGTAATTTTTGGTGGAATGCAGATATTACTCTGATGGCAGCACTACCAGAATGAACTGACATGTGG
This sequence comes from Ginglymostoma cirratum, assembly GCA_024137785.1. NCBI lineage: Eukaryota > Metazoa > Chordata > Chondrichthyes > Orectolobiformes > Ginglymostomatidae > Ginglymostoma > Ginglymostoma cirratum. Next base: position 18,753,113 of record JAHRHZ010000063.1, on the reverse strand, counting down.
CAGATGGAAATCAATCCGGAGAATTGCAAAACAATATATTTGGCAGTAGTGATCGGCCGGGGCAGGGGGAGATAATGTGGACAAAATAGCACACTTCAATGTGGTGTGCAGCAACAGAAGGATCTGGGGCTACATGTACACTTTTTTTTGGCAGGAGGTAGCGAGAGTGTGATTAGCAAAGCATTTAAGATCTCAGGTTTCATAAGTACTGACATTGAGTGGTAAAGTAAGAAAGTCACCCTGAAATAGAAGTGAAATCATATTTGACTTGAAACATTAACTCTCTTTCTCTCTTCACAGATGTCAAATCTACCAAACTTTTCTCATACATTGTTAATTTCGGATTTCCATCATCTGCAGTATTTTGTTTTTGTTTTAGTTTTAAAGTTTGTAACCACTGTACAGAAATTTTTAAATTATGAGAGAAACAAACAAAATGTGAATCATACACACTTTTGTGCGCTATCTGACACTCTGGTTTGTGTTTAATTATTACCTGTAACACTTCTTTACCTTACACTTTGAGTCAGTTACGAGTCCATCTCCATTTGCATGATTGCCATTTACGATATTGAAACCATATCTTTTTCAAGGAGATAGAGTTGTGCGTTAAATTTGACTAAGAATTCAAGTTAAGGTTTTAAGAGCCTCAGCTTAATTCTACCAGTCTCCTCATACACCCTTCAAAACATTAACTTGACAACAAAGAGTAAAAAACTTAGAATACAATAAAAAGCCACCTTGTTATTCTACAAAAGCTTTTTATATATAATATATACAAACTACTATTTCAGATGGTAATGAAATACTTCATTAAAAAGTTGTTTATTATGAACAGTTATTTTACCAAACAGCTAGTTTGTTTCTCTATGTAATGCACTTTTGATGAGCATTAATAAGCCAGGGCAATATAGGGTCAGTGTAAAAATTAGAAACAGATACTAGTGGATCAATTATTGCTATTCATTGCCTGACTACAATCTTTGACTTCCAGCTTGTGTAAAATTTATTCTGAAAAATTTGGCAGGTAAGAAGGAAATGTCTATATATACAGTTTCTAACTTTTGAACAATGCCCTTGGAATTGTGCTTGTACATGACTGTCATTCCACACAGTGTGCAATTGCGTTGAATAAGCAATATTAGTTTAATCTAATTGTGACTGTAAAACAGATTTTTAATACATTTATGTTAAGTCCTAGTCAATGAAAACCTCGAAGCTGGTTGTATTTCTTTTGGCCACAGAGCAACAGAGACAGTGTATTCAAAGTAGAAACTTCTCCATGAGTTCAGCTGTCAGTGAGGGGGAGGGAATAAATTACAAAGAGGAGAAAAGCAGCTCAGTTTCCAATTAATGTTCTAAATTTACCATTGCTAATGCATAACCCAAACAGATATAGTGTATCACTTAATGTGAAGGCAAAGAGTGAGGAGACAGGTGTCCATCATCATCATCATGTGCGACTGAATAGGAATAGGGCATCTGAAAAACATTCTAAACCTCGCTGTAAAATGCAAATGTCAGTCTGTTGGTAGTGCTGTGGTTATGTCCCCAAATTTAATTTTATAGATGGAAGTACGTAAGACTGTGTGAAAGTAAGGCAGACCATTTCACAACCCATCCCAGTTTGCAAACTGGTGGTGTACATTTCTTTCTGTGACAGCCGAAAGAACCTCACCCATCTCAATATGTATGTGAGACAGTTGTCAGATTGAATAAGTATACAACTCTTGTGTGCAGCTGTGAACTAGTCTAGGAGACATTGTGAAGCCTAAAACTTATGCAGAGCCTGTTCTCAAACATTATATGACCTGAAATATAAGTAGGTATCACGTAGATGCACCCAAGCCAGCAGTGAATGTTTGACAGAAAAGACCTCCGCATGTCAACAAAAGCCCTTGGGTGCAGAGCAGTTGTCATCACCACTGTTGTGTACTACAGTGAGAGAAATTCCAGTAGCACTGCTTTTTGTCACATTGCACAGATTCATTGGGAGGACTGGCTGGTAAATCTCCTACCAAACCAACTAAAATGGACAGGAAAAGCAGCTTCCCTACTGGGACTGGTTTTCCTAATTCTGGAATGGCTGATGTTCTGGGGAAAGCAAATTGAAGTACCACACCAAAATTCAACCAACAGCAGGAGAGATTTGTAGGAGCAACTGTTCCTGAGTGGGTTCCTGAGTGAAAAACGGCAATAATTTGTCCATCACACTTTGTCAGATCTTAACAATGAGGCAAAGGGATAAATCCTGTATTCTGAATCCCACTAAGTTATATTGATCTATGTGTCCAAAGATCTGCAGATCAAGAATCAGTCACTGCTGTCAGAGCAGAAAACTTATGACCTGAGTAGACATCAGTGAATCACAATGACAATACTACACCGGTTTTATGAAGTGCTCTGGTTAGGGATATGCCAAAGCCTTATTCTGATATTAGTGCAATTTGTGAGAACTGCAATTTAGGGTCACACTTATTATAGAATCGTGGAAACAGGCCCTTCGGCCCAACAAGTCCACACAGAACATCCCACCCAGACCCATTCCCCTATAAACTCACCTAACCTACACATCCCTGAACACTATGGGCAATTTAGCATGGCCAATCACCTCGCCTGCACATCTTTGGACTGTGGGAGGAAACCCACACAGACATGGGGAGAATGTGCAAACTCCACACAGACAGTCGCCCAAGGGTGGAATCGAACCCGGGTCCCTGGCACTGTAAGGCAGCAGTGCTAGGCACTGTGCCACCCCACAGGGTGGTATTGCCATTTAACACTGACAAGTTAAGACACTGATGTTAAGCAATTGCTTGTGGTCTGAATTTCTAATGGTTTTTTGACTGAAAGAAACTAACTTGTCAACAAACATTCTATTATGACAAAGTGCAACTGCTCTGATGCATTAGGTAGCATGTAGTCATTAAATTGGATTTTTTTTACACTAAATTGCTGAAATAAACAATGATTCCACATATTAGTGGAAAATTAAACTTTGTCAAAATTACTCTGCACATATTAAAATCTTTGATCCCATGATCTATGATGAAGAACATATTTGACTAGACTTGCACTGGTTCACAATTCAGTACATCTTAATGCCTACCATCAAAACAAAACAGATTTTTCTGTCTTCAGTAATACAGCCTTTTTCTTGATGACACATTACGTCTTATTTTAACTGATTACAAGGAGAAGTATCCAATCTGGGCATTCAATGTAAAAGTGCAATGTTTCAGTGCCCTAAAACTGAAATTCCACTGTGCAACTTTATCAAACTGATCAGTATGTTTGAAGAAGATTCATACAGTGCTGTTATAACAAAGGCATAGAACAGTTGACTGACAATAGAAACAAATTCATTAATCATGCATCCAAAAAGAATGCAGTGAGAAAATTCAATCACTTTACACCCCAACCATTCAGTCCTACCTGGATGAACTACATATTTGTAATTAAGCATTTTGATCTTTCCTTGACTAGTCCATAACCAGCCCATATATATTCCAAAAGTTTACTAAAGCATAGTTCCCTAAATTAATAATAATGACATAACTACAATCTTTTGATTATGACTCCCACAGATGCAGTGCTTGGAGTCAAGTGCACAGGTATGTAGAATTATATTGAATTTTTAATTTCCGGGCCCCGCCCCCCCCCACCCCCACAGATGTGTGTCACTTGCCCTTGAGAAAGTAGTGGCAAGTTGTTTCTTGAATCAATGCAGTTCAGGTAGTATAGGTACATCCACAGTGCTGTTAGGAAGAGAGTTCCAGGACTTTGGCTGAGCAATAGTGAAGGCATGGCAATATCCAGGTCATGTTATTGTGTACCTTGAAAAGAAACTTTCTGGTAGTGATACTCATAAACATCTCTTGTCGTTGTCCTTGTTCGTAGTAGAGCTGAGGTTGAAGGAACCTTACTGGGTTACTGCAATGCATCTTGTTAATGGAACACAGTGGTAGCAAAGGTGGTTGATGGAATGTCAGTCAAGCAGGCTGCTTTGTCCTAGAGGTTGTATCCATCCAGGTAAGTTCAGAGTATTTTATCATTCTCCTGAGCTTTAGTCCATGTTAACTGCCTCTGAATTCCAAGCCTCTGACTGGCTTTTGAACCACAGATTTTAAATGGCTCATCCAGTTCAGCTTCTGTTCAATGGTAACCCTCATGACGTTAAAAGTGGGGAATTCAGCAAAACCAAGGAGGGAGGTGGTTAGACTCTCTTTCATGTTATAAGAGTAGTGCCAACAATTCTGTTATCCTCCTCTGAGTTTGAGAAAAAGCCAAAATATACAAGAAAGTTTGTCTAATTTGCAAAGATACTTTATTGCCAATCATATCTCTCCCATGTCACTTTAGACAAAAGCAATACAGCTCAAGTAGCCCCTCGCCATTACTCCAATGTGGCTGCGAGATATCAGGGATAAGAAATAGTCATGTAGAATTATCAAATGTAGATCACCAACTCATCTGCTGATTTGACTTTACCTAACTGCCATGAAATTCACTCAGGATACCATGTTTACCTCTGTGTTGTTGATGATCTTTAAATCAGCAAAGAACCAACCATCACAAAGTGAGGGAATAAAATGTCTGGGAAAAGAGATAAGCCACCTTGGGTCTCTGGTACTGCACATATGTTCCCAGTTTACTGTTGATTAATATTTCACACCCTTGACATGACGTAGAGTGATCGCATTCTGTTAGCTAATGCCAAATCCAAACCCTGGAGGGGATCCAGTCCCTGCAATTTACTGTTGCGTCCATAAATCAGCTGTTTGAAAGATTCTTGATCGAGAAGTGCATTCATGTTTTTCAAGAAATAGCTCTCAGTATAGGAAAGCAATTCAACGGCATTGTGTATCTGAGGATAACAAAATATCCAGTCATTATACTGTGCGGTAAATCAATGTTGCAACTTCTTTTGAATGATACTTACACATCTTAAAAATGAACAGCTCATCAGCAATTTCTAATAAGCTGATAGAGACTTCACCTTGAGAGTTGGTGAATAAAGTTTTAATGACTGTACATTGCTGAATACACGTACTTAGTTTTCAGGGGAGTCAAAGAAAAAAACTCATTTATATCTCAGAATCATAGAAGTCTTATGGCACAGGAGGTGGCCAGTTGAACCACTGTGCCTACATTAGCTCTTTAAATGCACATCATTACCTAAGTGTTAATATCCTGCTTTTTCTCTCATACCCTTGTACATTATTTTTATCCAAATAATCATCTAATGTCCACTTGAATGCCTCAGTTAAACCAGGCAAGGCAAGTGGGGAGTATTCTATCACACTCCTGACTTGTGCTCTGTAGATGGTAGACAGGCTTTGGGAAGAGTGGAGTTGCTCTGACCTGATGTGGTAGCTACAGTATTTATGTGGCTAATCCACTTGAGTTGATTGTCAAGTATATCCCTCAGGATGTTGGTAGTAAGTATTTCAGCCATTGAATGCCAAACGGCAATGGCCGGGTTCTCTGGAATAAATGTAAAGAAATATTGATCATAGGAGGAGAAGGCCATTTTAACCCTTCAGTTTTGCTGTGCCATTGAACAAGTCATGGTCTCTAAACTGTGCACAGTAGGGGCCCACCCAATTAATCAAATGATTACTTATTCTTGTGCTTTTGTTTGTGAGATAAATATCAGCTGAATCATCAGCCTGCTCATTTTCAAAGGTTAGCAACTGTATGGCAACTTAAACTGCTGCCCAGCTTCTGATCAAGACATTACCCTTTCATGATCTTTACATAGTGCCATCTAGTTTATCTTTCAACACTCTCTGCTGCTTCAGCTGGAAGGATACAGCTGTTCTCCCTTGTTGACGGCCATTTAATTCCTAAACAGCAAAAAACCATTCACAGCTTCTAACTGAAGCAGCAGTATCACAAAGATAGCTGGTTGAGAAAAGGAAAATGTTGGATCTTAAATTCATCTTTCTTCCCCCTATATTTGGCATCTATCACACTGAAGCTTTCATGGAAGTCAATCAATTTTAGATTTACTTTAATTTTCTAAAATAAATGGCAATCTGTTGCTTGGTGAGAATACCAGTGGTTCTTAGAAATTGCAAGAGGTGTTAGATGAGTAGTTTCACTCAGGGCAGCAGTTGAGGCTTTACAAATTTCTCTATTATTCCAAAATTAAAAGCAGCAATATCAATCAACTTTCTCCCTTTGTTACTCTCAAGTAATTTTTGTTAAAATTTTGATTTGTGCAGTTCTATTTGAAGGCAGGATTTCATGGGAAACCCACTTGATTTAAATAATAAGCTGTCACTGATATTTGAACAAAATACACTAGTCAACTTGATCTGCAGCCCAGGCAAGGTTTCTGTACAGAAGATTGATGTGAAAGAGACCAAATTTACCTTTGCATAACAATAAATGATGACTGCATTCTCTAGGTTCATTATTTGGGTACAGATGATCTCACAATGTCTCTGCAATGATTCCAGCTCAAAGAGACTTGCTGCAGACAGCAGCTAAATAAATGAAAGAGAAAGACAATCAAATTAAACGTGAATCTCTAGTTTTTCTTCTAATTTTCTAATAAAATCATAATTCTCTTAACCAGCCATTACACCTTCCTTTATCAGCAGTTGGATCATCCATGAGACATGAGAAGCTCAATATTAAGACATTACTGTGACTCCTGCAAAATATCATCTTCCATATTCAGAGAAGTTAACCTCTGTTTAATTTTACTATACTTGGTAAGGCTTTTTCCCCCAATAATCTTCCCTCTTCATCACTTTCATATGCATATATTGATGTGGAGAAAATGAACAGACTTATGCTGGTAGATGCAGACATTCAGAAGGAATGGATCGCATTCCTTTATATCAGAAGTATTTGAAATTCACTTAACATCCCAATAGTTCATTCAAGATTCCAACTCTTCCTGTAGAATAATTGGTAGGAACTGTTATACAAAAAGTCTCTAAGTCCTTGTTTGAAAAAGGACTTATGAGGGAAGGTTGAAAAGGTTATGCTTTTATTCTTTGGAGTTCAAAAGAATGTTGGATAAAACAGGTTAGAGGAAAGGATCAAATGTTTAGTAACTAAATGGCATCGAGATTGGTAGAAAAAGAATCACGATAGTACAGATACTGAAAATCTCCAAAGAGTCATATCAGATTTGAAACTTAACTCTGTTTCTCTCTCCACAGACACTACCAGGCCTGCTGAGTTTCTACAGTGCCTATTCATCTAGCTAAAGTCAAAACAATTAGTTCCCTTTCTGCAAACTTAAAGTCTCCAAAGTTTATATACTATTCTTTATATATTAAAGAAGTGGATAGATATTTGGCAAATGGAGGATAATGTGAGAAAATTTCATTTCAGTTTTTGATGTTGTAATGGTATATTTCTAACCTTAACATTCATATTAATGTGTTCATGTTGATGAGGCCCCAACACAGCACTTTGTTGCTAATTACACAGAATTTGTTGATCTGATGACTTCAACTCAAAGGTAAATGTGAACTGCCTCCTGGGTTTTTGATTCCTTAGGAATTAGTCTTTCCTACCGATAACATTCACTTCTGTTTCAAACCTTAATCCAAGACCTCGAAGTTGAGGAGCTAAATTTCTTCTGGGTTTCTGTGCAGAGAAAGGGCTGCCAACAATGCGTCTTGCATACCTAACTTAGAAAATTCAGCCCATAAGGAACATAAATGTACTCTCATAAATTCACAATTGGATTACATATTTTCTGCTTTAAAACATGATGGATGAAATATCTTGGAGAAGAATACACATGATAGTTTGTTATTTTCAATGCACAGATTTTTGTTGTGATATCGATCCATCAGTGCTGACTGCTATCCTATTGTCTTGACCAAAGCATGCATCATGAATCTTGGCAGACAATTTGATTATGGGGCATATCAGATCCAAACCTCAACAACATCCACATTCACTCTGGATTGTGGCAAAAAGCAGGAATTCTGATGAACATTGAGCCCAGAGCTATATGAAACTTTGTATCCTACATGAGTCAGCACTACAAAGAAACTGTTGGGAAATTAAATCTAGTGCTTTTTATTTGATATTGATTCTCCCTGAATGGATTTGACATCAAACATGAGTAATGTTTTACTTCTCAAGCTAGAAGCAGGAGTTAGCTAGTTATTTGACTCTTTGAACAGGAACAAAACATATTTTTAAGTGCACAAATGATAGATCTTTAAGAAATTACTTAAATTTGTGACAGATTATTTTCAGATCTGCGATACCATCCACCCACCCAGCACCTCAGTCCATTTGCCATGAGCATAATAATCAGACTGAATGATTCTACAGTCTATGTGACCGGCCTCTATCGTTTCACTGTTAAGCTCACAAATATAGTGTCTATATCTCATTTGAAGGGTCTAGGCCCGAAATGTCAAGCTTTCCTGCTCCTATGATGCTGCTTGGCCTGCTGTGTTCATCCAGCCCCACACCGTGTTATCTCGCATACTAAATCCTGTTTAGCCATCACCCCGGCCTCTCTGATCTAAATTTGGATGACTCAATGCAAGGCTCTCACCTTTGTATTTACAGTTATTATGGCATCTCTCTCATTTTCAGACTTGGCTGAACATATTCTCTCACTGACTTTTTGTGCATAACTCCCTCGGCTGTAATCAGTAACTGTATCTTAAGCTACCTAGACGCCTGATTATTCTGCTCGTAATAGTTTGTGGCAAATGGACTGAAGTGCTGAGGATGGATCCTCTGCCTATATTCCTCACTGCTATAAGATTGTTAAACAATTTTCTATGATTAAGCTTTTTGGTACCCTCCTAATCATTGCTTTGATTGTACCTCTCTGAATGCATTAGAAGTTTTTCTCTGATCAATACTTTATGTATTCTGGTGCCACTGATAGTGAGGGTACTTACCTCCAGTACGTCAGTAATGGATATATTTATCGACTCTGTATCACCATAATACAAGTACTGCATCATCATCTAGAAGGGAAGAGGCAACTTGGGTCAGCACAGCATCAACTAGGAATAACTATTGCTTTTACTAGAGCTTTTAAAAAATAATATACAAGAGACCAAGCCTTTATCAACACTTAATATGAAATGCAGACAAATGCAAATATATCCTGTTACTAATTCACATCATAATCATAGAAACTGTGTGCAGTTGACTGAAAAACAGAAATTTGTGAGTAAGTGTTGCTCATTAGTTGATGTCAAAGGCAAAACTTGACAAAGTGATAGGACTCAAGAACTAGCTTTAGACAGTTCATACAAGAAAGTACTGAATGTATTCTGCACAAAATCCTTGGTTTGATGTTGTATGTTATCATACAGGGTCAGGGAATGATATGAATTTTTTTTGCCTTGTCTCTGCTTTGTTCACAAGTGAAGGAAGCAACACTTCAGCAATTGGCCACATTGTTGTTGTTTGCCTCGTAGTGACCAATCACACAGCAGATACAGAAACCTGACTGTGGAGATCCAAACAGCTTCTCGGAGGGGAACACGCTGAACAGTGACAGCAGTGAAATATAAGGAATAAATGGTGTTCAAAACCATAATTCAGGAAGTGCAAATACGAAATAGAAGAATTCACTCTCAGCTAGTATAAATATGACAGGTTCAGCTCTAACCAACATATTTTTAAAGATGAATCAGAATAGGTCTGAAGAAAACCAAAGGTGCCAAGGACGGTCTATAACATTGCTGGATTAAACTCAAAGCAGCGAAACGGAGCCTAGCTCCAGCATATCTTACAACAAACTGGCACATATTTTTGTGCAGCGCTTTCCAGTTGTGTTTTCTATCAACGTGCCCATTGCAAGAGTTTGGTTATGGCCTAGATACAACACCACATTGGTCTTTGCTGGCTCAGAGGAAGAGGACTTGTAACCCTAATTACAGGGTCACCACCCTTTGTTTGGGAATCTCTCCTCTAAAATGTCCTTGGTACCAGGACAGTCTGCTAGTGTGAGGGAAAACTCTGCTCGCCATTCTATTTTAAGAATACAAGTGGTCATTTAGTGGTACAAAACTAGGAAAGATACATTTGGTTGAAGCTTGAAATCTTGCACTCATGAGGACATGTTACAAGAATATCAATTCAAGGGAAAAATCAACATTCATATTGTGTGATAGCAGAGTGCTGAGTGGTTGGCAAGTGGAGCCTGATTGGTCGAGATGTTGCCATAGTAGAAACTGCACCCCTTAATGCTGATTAAAAATTTAACACCTGGCTGTTAATTGTCAAACTGGGCACGTTGACTCTGATTGGTCAGGCCGTGATCATCCCAAACCACCCGCTGACCCTGAACTCTGCCTTAGCCTCCTTTATGCTTTTGTTTACTCTGGTGATCCATCCCTCGAGACTTTCCAATATACTCCCTAACTCTGGTTCTGCTACCATTTCAATTACACTTTCCTCCCTTCACCACTCTCATTCCGAATTCAGCCCTCAGGATTCCCTACCTAGGCAACCCAATTCCATTCATTATGCCCTTCATCTGCTTTTCAATACCTTCTTCACCTGACTAGCCTTCAGGAGCGCCTTACCAAGGAGGTTAGTCCCTCCCTGCACCCAAAAGCTGGACACGTAATGTTAACTCTGATCTTTTCACCCACAGATGCTGCCGGACCTGCTGAGCTTTTCGAGCAACTTCTGTTTTTGTTCCTGATTTACAGCGTCCGCAGTTCTTTTGGTTTTTATTCTCTTTCCATTCACTACCTTATGCCATAGAGTTGCTTACTTCACACAAAACAGAACAAAGCAGACTGACGCATGATACCTTTTAAGAGATTGGACACAAGATTCTGGTGCATCATTAACCTTATTGTGAGGGTAGCACTTTATTAATAATTGTTTCATGACATGCAAAGGTACAACGAGGAATGCACCAGAGATCAGTGTGAGGCTTAACATGATGTAGTCACACCATCACTGCATCTCAACCTGTTAGCATAATCAGAGTTTTGCATCCTAGCAAAGTATGTCAGATTGCCATGTTGCCCACTGTTGTAGGTTCTTCTTAAATACCCCTCCACCATGCTGATTTGTACCTGGAAGATGTGATACTTAATCTCGCTGATCTCTATACACTTGCATGGCTCATTCTCTGGAGATGTCTTATTAGCCAGCAGCATCTTAAATCTAAGGGGAGAGTGTTAAGATGGGATAAGATTCTGGTTAAACAATTTCATACAAATTAAATTCTATTTATTACTTTCCATCATGAAAATCCCTTCCTTAGTCTCATCATGTTACATATCATTTATCCATGGTGAATGCCAGCAACTGATCAGTGGGAAGTAGTTCAACGTTCCTATTATTCATCATTAGAGCTGCATGTAGCTTTTTCCATACTATGAATTCTCAGTATTGAACATCACTAATGGTGTTTCTTACCATTATGCTATTTTAATTTGTAAACTAATTCATTAAAATCAATCCTAGGATGTGAGCATTGCTGGCTGGGCCAGCATTTATTGCCTACCTTTGGTTGCTCTTGGTAATGAGCTGCCTTCTTGAATCACTGCAATCCCTGTGTTATAGGTACACCCACAGTGCTTTTAGGAAATGAGTTCTCGGATTTTGAACTGGCCATCATGACAACTCAGTGTCAATACAGATCCAAGTCGGGATTGTGTCTGGCTCGGAAGGGAGCTTGCAGATGGTGGTGTTCCCATGTATCTGCTGCCCTTGTCCTTCTAGATGGTAGTGGTCAATGATTAGCAAGTGCAATCACGCTGTGACAAATTTCACTCTGTAGCTAATTCAGATTTCTTAATTTAGTTGACAATATATAAGGATAAGTACATGAATAGGAATGGTTTGGAGGGATATGGACTAGGAGCAAACAGGTGGGACTACCTTGATTGAATGGTTTTGTTAGCAGTGTAACACGGTACATACTATGCTCTGTTATGGGAAATAAAATTGATTTTAAAATCTCCACTCTTCAAAGTGCAAATATTGTATACAGGTCCATATGTAAAGATTATCATGCAAAGTGGATAATATTTCCCTTTAACCTTTTATTGGCCAGTGTCAAGTGTACAGGTTGTATTTTTAATGAAGATGCCCATTTTGAACACATTAGAATTTGCAAATTCCAATGGGTTGATTATGACATCACTGCCAATGAATACACGGTAAATGCATGAATGATTTAAACAGAAACACTGTGGAGTAAAACTGGACACAGCCAGATGACCTACGGAATCTGACCCATACCTGTATTGGAATGTGTAAACTCATCACCAGGTTTTAGATCACTTGAAGATGCTACAGCCAAGGGTTAACTACATGTTGGGTTTTGTCAGGCAGCTAATGCACAATGTAAATGGAAGCTTCAGGTCACTGGCAATGACCCTGTCTGAGAGGGAGGGGTTTAATCAGGGATCGTGGGGAGAGGTGGTAGCCTCTGCAGCTGGGTGCAGCACTCTTCATGACTATTAGGTCCGAAGAAACATGATTATACTGAAAGCAGTAGGCAGTGTGCCAGTTGTGATCTGAGCAGACCAATTTGAAGAAGGGATATTGAACAGGTGTCTGATCACTTCGCTGCATGTGTCAAGAGCAAGAATACAGGACGTCTTGACTTCAGCTTTTGCCAAGATGGTGAATGATCCACTTCATGTCACATGTTCACTGCGAGGTGCAGTTTCTTTAACAACAAATGCTTGGATTTCTATTTTAATGAATAAGTAAACAAGCTGTGATTTCAAACAGATACATGGAATGTGGTACAACTTTCTTATACTTAGAGTTATTACAATCATTAATTGCCCAGAGGGCTCAGGCTAGAAATAAAGTATCACAGTATGGGGTAGGGATTCTGCAGTGCAGTTCCCATGTGCCAAACAAGAGATTTTAGTATTTTCACACATTCTAGCCAACCCGCAAATTCATCTGCTTTGCAGAGAGGGCATTAAGTGTAGACCACATTCCCTCAGGAGGGGAGGGGAGGGAAGGGAAGGACTGGGAAGAGGAGGAATAATTGGTATGGGAATCTTTATTCACAACTGTCCTCTTATTGACAGACCTGTGGTTGAGGTATAATGGCTGTTGTGCGCCAGCACAGACAAAATAGCCATAAATTTAAAAAATAAAAGCACAATTCTGTGATCTGGTAGATCTGGTATAAAAATCAAAAAATCAAAAGTGCTGGAGGAACTCAACAGGTCTGGGCAGCATTGCTCTGAAGTCATCACTGGACTTGAAACATTAAGTTTGTTTCTGTTGCCAGATGCTGGCAGAGCTGCTGAGTTTCTCCAGCACTTTCTGAACAAATTAAAAAGAATCATTCATGATGCATTATATTACCTGTTGGAGGCAGTAATTAGAAGAACTTTATGTGCATAAAAAGGCTTTCCTTCCACTACGAAAGTTAAATCCGACCTTTCTTTATTATTCAGAATGTGAGGGTCTGAAAGAGACAAAAATAATTCATATTCAGATGGACAGTTAATGAAAAGGGAATTTCCACATATTCTGGTGCTGGTGATGCAGGGAGGGAGTCAGGACAACAGAATGGAAAAATAGACTGAATATTGATTATGATCTTCGACTAGTTGACAAGGATGTGGCTTTTGAGGAACATTCCTTTGAGGAGTGAAGGGAAAGAGCATCTCCTCGGATGCTAGTTAATTACGACTGCTTTAACCTCTGTCTAATAGGTTTTGCTCGATGGGAACAATCTGATTAAGGAAACAAGATCATTTCCCTGAGGGTGCAGCCATAAATAATTTCTGTGGTTAGCCTGTTCAATTGCTTTGATGATACACCGCAGAAACGTCATTTAAAGAAATAATGCTAGATCCCAGTTGTGTAATTGAATCATCCAAACCAGAGTACCTTTTATTTCATTCCTGTGATGTAAACATTGCTGACAAGGCCAGCATTTAATACCCACCCCCAGTTACCTGAAGGTGTTTATATCTGCCTTCTTGAACTGCTTCAGTCTATGTGGGCAAAGGCACACCCAGTAACACTGAAGTAATGGCAATATGATTCCAAGTCAGGATGGTGTGTGACTTAGAACTTAGAACATAGAACAGTACAGGAACAGGTCCTTCGGCCCACAATGTTGTGTCGAACATGATGCCAAATTAAACAAATCCCTTCTGCCTGCCCTTGGCCCATATCCCTCCATTTCTTGCATATTCATGAGCTTATCTAAAAGTCCCTTAAACACCACCATTGTATCTGCCTCCAACACTACCCCTGGAACCACGTTCCGGACTCCTATCACTATCTTGTATAAAAAAACTTGCCCCTCACATCGCCTCAGAACATGGCCCCCCTCTCACCTTAAATGCATGCCCCCTAGTATTAGGCATTTGAACTCTTGGGAAAAATGAATGTCAACCCTATCTGTGTAAGCCACAATTTTATAACCTTCTAACAGAGACTCCCCGCACCCTCTGCTGCTGAAAAGAGAACAACCCCAGTTTTTATGGCTCATACCCTCTAAACCAGGCAGCATCCTGGTAAACCTCTTCTGCACCCTCTCCAAAGCCTCCACATCCTTCTTGAATGTAGTGATCAGAATTGAATGCAATACTCATAAGGTGGCCTAACCAAAGTCTTATGAAGCCACGACATGACATCCTGACTCTTGTACTCAATTCCCTGACCAATAAACGCCACCATGCCTTATGCGTTCTTTAGCACCCTATCTACTTGCATGGCCATTTACAGGGAGCTATGGACTTGAATCCCAAGATCCCCCTGTATATCAATGCTGTTCAGGGTCCTGCCATTAACTGTATACTTTTCCTTAATATTTGATCTCCCAAAGTGCAGCACCTCACACTTAGCAGGATTAAACTCCATCTGCCATTTCTCCACCTATATCTACAACAGATCTATATCCTTTGACAACCCTCACTATACACAACTCCACCTATCTTTGTGTCATCTGCAAACTTACTAACCCATCCATCTATACTTTCATCCAAGTCATTTATATATATCACAAACAGCAGAGGTCCCAGAATGGATCCCTGCGGAATACCAATAGACACAGACCTCCAGCCTGAAAAACATCCTTCCACCACTATCCTTTGCCTTCTATGAGCAAGCCAATTCTGAATCCAAGTGGCCAAGTCACTGCGGATCCCATGCATCTTAACCGTCTGGATGAGCCCACCATGAGGGGCCTTGTCAAAAGCCTTACGAAAATCCCTATAGATAGCATCCACTGTGAAACCCTCATCGATCACCTTTGAATTTTTTGAGGAGGTGACGGTTAAGTTAGTAAGGCATGACCTACATTGCACAAAGCCATGGTGACTGTCCCTAAATAGGCCATGCTTTACCAAATGCACGGAAATCCTATCCCTAAGAATTCTCTTCAGTAGGCTCCCAACCACCGATATGAGACTCGCCAGTCTATAATTTCCCGGATTATCCCTATTTTCCTTCTTGAACAGAGGAACACCATTAGCTACTTGCCAGTCCTCTGAGACCTCTCCAGTTGCTTGTGAGGATACAAAGATATTGGTCAAGATCCCAGCAATCTCGTCTCTTGCTTCTCTCAATAACCTGGGGTCGATAGCATTGAGCCCTGGGGACTTAGCCACCTTAATGCTCTTCAAGAGACTTGGAGGCAAACTTCCACACAGTGGTGTTGCCATTCATCCGCTGTGTTTTTCCTAGGTGTTTACAGTCTGTGGATTTCAAACAGACTGTTAAAGTAGCCTTGAGAGATAAAAGGTACTGTAGATGCTAAAGAATCCGAGATAACAAGCATGGGGCTGGATGAACACAGCAGGTCAAGCAGCATCA
>JAHRHZ010000063.1:18701952-18736936 GCA_024137785.1 Ginglymostoma cirratum | reverse complement strand
CTTGAAGTTTCGGGCCTAAACCCTTCCGAAACTTCAAGTTTTCCTGCTCCTCTGATGCTGCTTGACCTGCTGTGTTCATCCAGCCCCATGCTTGTTAAAGTAGCCTTACTGAGTTGCTGCAGTGCATCTTGTATACGGCAGGTACTGGTGTACGCAGGGTGTTGGGGTTTGTGTATGTTTTGTTGGAGATGCACTGCTCCAGCTAAGTGGAAAATAAACAACCATACTTCTGACGTATGCCTTGTAGATGGTGAACAGGCTTTGGCCGAGCCAGGAGGTGCAGAATTCCCAGCCTCTGACCAGTATGTATATGGCTGGTCAGAACATAACATGCCTAGAAAGAGCAGAAGTATGGCTCCTCAAGCCTGCTTCAACTCTATCTCCTGCCTGCTTTCAATATCTGTTGATTGCTCCCAATATCCGTTCATTTGCAGTGATGGAACATCCGCAACCCTGTGGAATAGAGAACTTCAAAACATCTCAAATGTTTGAGTGGAAACATTTCACCTCATCTCAGATGTAAATGATCAGCTTCACTTCCCCCTTGTTTTAGATTCTCTGGTTATGAAGGTTACAGATCATTAGAACTTTGTCAGTTGTAGTTCAATTATAGCAGCCCTGACTGAGGGTTCATTCAGTTTCTTGTTCATGGTAACCCACCAGGATATTAACATGGAGGTATTCAGTGATGATAATGCTACTGAATATCAATAGGTGATGGTTAGACTCTCTCTTGTTGGAGATGGTCATTGCCTGGCACTTGTGTGACAAGTGTTACTTGCCATTTATCAGCCCAAACCTGAACATTGTCCAGGTTTTGCTACACATAGGTATGGACAGCTGAAGATGTGTGGGCCAAGGACACTACTCAAGAAATTCCTGCAGTGATATTCTGGGACTGAGATGATTGACCTCCAGCAAATTCCGTCATCTCTTTTGCACGAGATTTGACTCCAATCAGCGGAGAGTTTTCTTGTCTCTCTTGGTCTCTCTCTCCTCCAAACACCTCCCGCACACCCTCCCACCCCACCACCACCAATTTATTTCAGATTTTCTATGGCTCCTTGCTGCCACATCAGGTCAAATGCTGCCTTAATGTGAAGGCAGGTCACTGTCACCTCTGGAGTTCAGCTCTTTTGCCCATGTTTGGAACAATGTTAAATGAAGTTAGGAGACAAGTGACCCAGATGGAATGTAAGCTGAGTATCCCTGAATGTGTCAAATCATGCCTGAGTAAGTGCTGTTTGATAATACTGTTACCCGCACTTTCCAGTGCTCTGCCAGTGATGGAAAGTAGATTGACGGATCAGTAATTGATCAGGTTGGATTTGTCCTGCTTTTTGTTGTTGGGACATAGCCAGGAAATTTTCCACATTCTGGGTAGATATCAGCGTCAGAGCTTTCCTGGAACAACTTGGCTAGGGCTTGCAAGTAGTTCTGGAGCACAAGCTTCAGCACTATTGCCGGAACATTGTCAGGACACACGACCTTTGCCGTTGCAGACTCTAACACCAGTTTGACCTTATGCCAGTGGCAGCCAGGGTACTACACTGCACCACCGCTGTCTATGTAGCCATCAGTCATACACAGAATGATTATCTAATGACTGTTATTTGAAAGTGGGCATCATGGACATATGTATGCATCTCATCTCTAATACCTGCCGCGATTATCCAGCCTTCCTATAATCCTGGGTGGCAAATGGGTGGAAAACTGGTCAATTGCTGTGTTCTTACTGCAGTTTCCCTCATTTTGATTTTAATGGCTCATACATAAAGAATAACCGAGAGACTGGAACCTGACTGCACATTGACACAAATCCACGTATCTAAGAGAGGAGGGAGAGATTAAAAAGCCTCATTGGCACACTGTCTATACAACATTCAGGAATATGGTTTACTCACCTAATCGAGCAGGTGGCATTCTCTTCAACTCAGGGATACTAGGAATAGGAGCATTACCGTAGCAATAGATGAAGATAGAAGCTAACTGCTGATTGAGTGCATCATTCTGCAGAAAGAGGGGAAAAAGAACAATATGCAAAAAAAAGTTAGTCTTGGGAATAGAGGCAATCTGTTAAATAGTATAAAGTCATGAACAATACTCAAACAAGAAACCAGATTGTAAAACATACCCTCTGTCAGGATAAACACTAGTTTTCGTTCAATGTTGTTTTATAATGTGGATGTACTTAATAATGTTATGGGGGAAAGCGTAGGTCATGTACATCCTTCATGACATCCCTAACCAGTCGTATCATATTACAAATATCACAATACAATGGAAAGCTCTCTACCTTGCTAACCCTAAGAATGTCAAACATAAGTGGAAGCCCCTCATAGATCAGCTCCTCATTGTAATCCTCCTGCCTGATGGTAGTAAATTCCCGTAACAGGTACTGCATTACGGGACATCTGCACTGATTGTATGAGGTCCTCAGAGATTCAATCCAGACATGTAGTTTCCAGGGTACACCTGCAGGAGGAAACAGAATGAGAATTGAAGCTGCATTTGCTTTTTACTGCACGCAGGCTATACTTTAACCCTTTGAATAATTACCATGACAGTGCTCCTACATCCAAATATGTAACAGAAACAAGGTAGGGAAGTAGCATATTGTTAATGTCATTAGACTAGCCATCCAGAATCCCAGGCTAATGTTCTAGGAATGTGGGTTCTTGTTATTCCGTAGCAAGTGGTGAAATTTCAATTCAATTTGGAATAAAGAGCTAGCCTAATGGTGACCATGTAACCACTATTAATTGTCGTTAAAAAAAAAATACACCTGGTTCACAAATGTCTTTCAAGGATGGAAATCAGCCATCCTTACCTGGTCTGGCCTACATGTGACTTCAGGCCCATAGTGCTTGAGTCAGTCGTCCTCTGCACAATTCAGGATGGCCAATAAGTGGTGGCCTCACCAGTGATGCCCACATGGTATGAACACAAATCAATATGCTTTCCTGTTCCCATGTTATAAAAGATTCAGTGTAGAGACTTGAGTAGATAATCTAATGCAGAGAAACTAAGAAGTGACATCTTTTGGGCAGTATGTTAAAATAAAAAAAGGCTGCCTGTGTAAAAAGAATACCAGAGTTATATTTGGAGAAGGGAGTTGTCCGTCCTACGTTTATTTTATTACTATTTTGAGACTTGTGCGCAAACTAACCTACTACAATTTTCTGTGAACAAAACAGTTTGTTGCACTTTAAAAGTAGTTGAATGACCATGAAATACATTGGGACATTTAAATGGATATGGAAGAACTCTATTAATGCAAAGTTCTTATTTTTAGAGCTTCCAGAATGAGCACCTTTGATAAACACAGATTCCAGCGTAGCGCTGACTGACAGAGGCTAAGTGAGATATTGGTTCACATTTTTGACCTGGGTTATGACCCATTAATTTCAGCTGTAATTAGCTGGTGTTACCTTGCAGTCAAGAAGAAAATCAGGGGGAGTTCCCAACTTTGTGGTTCTCTGCGGTAATTCACAGTGGAAAACACAAATATGGAATAACTGTGCAAACTCAGGTCCAAAGTCAGCTTTGAAATCTTTGAAGCTAAAGTGCCCACTGACACTCATTCCTTAGACTTATTTCAGAAAGTAACTTGAGGTTTCCATGAAAAAATTGGTCTGAATCACAGAGATAACAGGGATCTGCGTGTGCAGATCCACAGATCACTGAAGGTGGCAGCGCAGGTAGGTAAGGCAGTAAAAAAGGCCTATGCCATGCTTGCCTTCATTGGAAGGGGCTTTGAGTATTAGGACAGGCAAGTTATGCTGCAGCTTTATAGAACTTTACTTAAGCCACACTTGGGATATTGCATACAGTTCTGGTCACCAGACTACCAGAAGGATGTGGATGCTTTGGAAAGGGTACAGGAAAGGTTTACCAGGATGTTGCCCGATACTGGGGGCTTTAGCGATGAAAAAAGATTGGATAAACTGGGTTTGTTTTCCCCGGAATACAGGAGTTTGAGGGGCTACCTGATAGAAGTTTAAAAGATTGTGAATAGCACGGATCGAGTGGACAGTATGAGGCTTTTTCCCCAGGGTAAAGGGGTCAATTACTAGCGGGCACAGGTTGCGGGTTTAAAAGAAATGTGCGAGGCAGATTTTTTCATACAAAGGATGGTGAGTGCCTGAAACACGCTGCCAGAGGAGACGGTGGAAGCAGACACAATAGCAGCATCCAAGAAACACCTGTAAGTGAAGACAGTTTCAGTATGGAAGGACAAAATGTGTCAGCATAGGCTTGGAGGGCCAAAGGGCCTGTTCCTGTGCTGTGCTTATAAATCTCTTTTAAAAACAAAACCTAAAAAACACTTACCAAGGTTCCTCAATTCCATGGTGACATCAAGGTAACCATGTTCAGCACTGTAATACATCGCTTCTTGCAAAGCCTTCATTCTGGCTTTGCAGAGTTTAACCTGTCCTTCATTTATACTTCCCATGCTTGAAGTATCACTGTCAACTCCCTCTGCTAATATTTCTTCCAGAGATAATACGTCAGTCTTTGGAGCTTGGGGTGGTGTAAGCAACTTGCGCAGCACATTTCTGGTTATGTGGGGAACAATGGAACACAAATATCAAAGCAAAGCATTATTTTATTGATTCTTTCATTGAACCCAAGAATTGGAGAAAGCATAAGAAAAATGCAGTCTGTTGTTCTACCAAATCATAGCTTAACAAATTACAAGAACAGAAACTGCCAGAAAAGCTCAGCAGGTCTGGGAGAAAATGCCTGAAGCCCTAAAGTTGTTGAACTTGATATTGAGAGAGAGATAGTAGGAACTGCCAATGCTGGAGAATCTGAGATAACAAGGTGTAGAACTGGATGAACACAGCAGGCCAAGCAGCATCAGAGATTGAGTCTGCCTTCAACAACTCTAGGGCTTAAGGCACTTTTGCCTATGTCTTTATCCCAGCTCTCACACACCAGGCCTTGTTATTACATGGTCTCCTATTACACACAACCCACTGATAGCCACTAACAGTCCCAATTAATAGCTGTTCACCCTCCCAGCCTGATCGTTATCCGCTCCTTTGTCTGTCCAACTGTGTTTTCTCTCTTTAGGCCCTATCGACACCTATCATTTACTCCTTACCACCCCATTCCTATCCTTTGCATAAAAAATGACAATTTCCTCGTTACCATCAGTTCTGCGGAAGGGTCACCGGACCCAAAACATTAATTTCTGATTTCTCTCCACAGATGCTGATTTCCAGCATCCGCAGTTCTTTCGGTTTTTATTCACCTTAATAAGTTGTCTACTAAAGAAAGGAAATGTTCTGTTGATAAATGCTAATCTTTAAGTTTAGCTGATGATTTAGGGTATTAAATGTTATTGTTAATAATGAATAGATTTTGGCTACAACACTGATAAATCCGATATATACCGCTCAGTGGTCAAAAGTCACATCAAGTCCATGCTCTTCTGCATTGTGTGGATACTTATAAATAACTACATAAAAATGCATTGAAAGCCAATCAACATCTCTGAGAAAAAGGATAATACTTCAAGTCTGATCTTCAGTCTTAAAGAAAATTATTGTCTTTTGTCATTACTTGCTGATCTACAGGTCACCTTCACAATTTTGTATTTTTAATTGAAGCTGAGTGAGTGATTTGGTGTGCATAATTTCTTGTAACAAACTCCATGCCACTTCTGCATTGATCACTTTTAGTGCTATTTAATTCCATGGTATTTCCTACATTACAACAGTGACTACACATCTCAAAAGTATTTCATTGCCTAGGAAGTACTTTGAGACATCTAATGAAAGGTGTTACATAAACATACACTTTTTCTGATGGTTCAATTCTCCAATCTTGCATTCCATTTCCTATACTCAGTAACATTGCACCTTTGTGAACAGTTCTCAGTATGAGTAAATCATGCGTAGCAACAAATTACTTGTCTTATTGAAATTTTGAGTACATTTATTCAAGAAGAATAGGTGCTTGGTCCAGCACAGGGTCAAGTCAATCATTAATACTTCCATTCCAATTGAAAAGAAACACTTTTAATAATCAGTAAAAAGGCACAAGGACATGGTACCTCCAATTAAAAACGGTGGTATTTTACACTCTCCCAAAAGACGTGGAACTGCATCAGTTTACCCCTGACACACCAACATATGAATACTGAGCTGGTTACCTGTGTCCATGAGCAGCTGCATGGCTAAAGCAATTCATATTCTCATGTAGCACCGATGTCATTCCATTTCTGTCAAGTACACTCAGTAGAGGATCTGCACCTCTGCTGAGCAGGAGGCTAACCAACTCGTAGTTACCTAGAGGGAGGCATCATGTGCAATGTTCAGTCACACAAGAACAATGTCACAGGAAAGACACAACAGGAGCAATGCTCAGCTGACATATTCCTACACCTCCGATCTGGTTCACTCTTCACAGTAATGAAATATTAGGTGAGATTTTCTGGTTTAGTGCTGATACTTTGGGGCTGAGGTACTGCAACTTTTGAACTGCATGTTTAAGAAACCTTAATCATTATGAATATTAACACAGTGAGCTCTTAGCTTGAATGTTATATGTTATAAGCATGCAGGGGACAGTATCTCCCAACCTGAAGTGCACTTTATCGTGTTATTTCTCCTCCCCACCCCACCCCCATCCCGTGTAAGACAGACAATAATGAGAGGGTACTTTCTGACTTATGACAGATTGAATTCCTAAGTGTGTGTTCAAGTTGCTCCGTCAGATGTTTGTTTCATGCATCAGTTTTGTTGCCTTTTTCTTGCTGTATTTATTTTTCATTTCTTTTGCCCACCTTTTCCATTAATGGAAAAGATGAAAACTACAGTTTTGGATATTGGAATCAGAGATCAGGACAAAGAATGTTGTGGAGGGACAGATGCAGCTTTGACACTCAAAAGGAGAGAAAGAAAAACAACTCTTCCATGATTCCTTGGGTGAGGAGAGGGTTTAGGGGAAACATGCTTCATTCATATTATTTATAGGCAGAGGCAGAACCATTTGTGAAATCCCCGCCACAAACCCAGCTCCCCTGCAACTGGCAACTGTCTAAGGCCATACCAGACTGTTCACAATCTTGTTAGTTGACCTTACTTGTGTTATCAACCACATTCTGTGCCACCTATTTCCACCTCCATAACATTGGCTGAGTCCACCCTGGCCAGTTTGTCTACAACCGAAACGCTCAATCATGTCTTTATAATCACTAGATGGTGAGTATTCCAGTACACTCCCAGCTAGCAATGCATGTTCTGTCCTTCATAGACTTAATGTCATCCAAAACATTGCCTATGAGCAAAGTTGCACCACATCCAAATGAAAGCAAAATTCTGTGGATGCTGGAGATTTGAAATAAAACAGGTCTGACAGCATCTGTGGAGAGAGAAACTAACAACATTTCACTTTCAGTAGCACCAAATTCAAATTGCCATCGTCCCTGTACTTGCTGACTCACAACTGGTTCTTACTTAAACATCACCTCAATTTTAAAATTCTCATTCCCATTTCCAAATCCCTCCAACACCTTATCTTTTGCTCTCTATATCATTCACTTGATCTTTGGATTTTTTTTCCCCGTAAATTGCTTGGCCTTTCCACTTTTGTCAATTAAGCAATACCCTTAACCTCCTTTTAACTGAGTTTTTGGTCATTTGTTCTAATAACTCCTTAATGTCATATATTTTTTTATGACGTGCCTCGGGACATTTTATTAACATTAAAGGCACTATATAAATAAAAGATATCAAGTACCACAGAAATGATTCCATGGACAGAATTTTATGCCCCTTTATGGGGGCAGGCTAATAAAAGGGTGGTGGGGTAATAAAGTTGGACGCCATCCTATTAGCACTGTTCCCTGCACTTAGCAGCCACCCTACAGTCCCAGCCTGTGTGCAACTCAATGAGCCCCTGTTTTTTCCTGTTATTTTAACTGTGGTTGAGGGAGGCTGGGGCTGTGCCCAGCAGCTGGGTGAATGAAAGACCTGCCTCCTCTGTGGGCCCCTGGACCTCAATTTGCATTCCCTTCCCTACCCTACAGTCCCCACACTGGCTGGCATTCCATAACCTGGGAACGAAATGTATTCATTTTGGTGAAGTATTCTCCTAACATACTCATTACCTGGGCTAAGGCAAGAATACAGAGTTCATGTAACTTAACTAACAATTCTCTTCATGCTAACTGAAAAACTTCTGTTTATGGTGATTAGCTCTACCTCACACATTCTTCCTTAAAAAGGTCCTTAAAAATCTACCTTAATGACCAAGCTTTTGGCTATCTGCCCTCAATGCCTTATATGGCTCTGTGCCAAGCTTTGTTTTAGAATGTTCCTGTAAAGAATGGAATGTATTATGTTCAAGGTGCTATACAAATGAAAGCTGTTGTTGATGTAATTTTGGCTTACTTGCCCCTGTTGCCTAGAGCCTAACATTGCTCTGACATTCAATAAATCAACTCAGTGTGTCACTAGAGGACAACCAAATATGAAGAAACTTCGAAGTATATTTTTAATTACAATATTGGTACAAACCCTGAGAATAATTACACACAAAACAAAACGTCATTTAGTCTATTTCAAAAAAAAGTTTCTTTCCTTTGTAGCAATGCCTCTTTAGTCCTTTACTAATACAGCGATAGTGACTGCTGCAGTGCTTTTACACAGTATAGCAATGTACAATAAATTAAATGTTGACGACAACATACAATGCTGGCACATTCACCGAAAGCACACGAACAGATGGACAAGTATACTTTAATATATTCATAAGCTGCCTGCCAACATTCATTTCTGGTAAAGAGATTTGGATCGAAGAGTACATTTTCAATTTTAAGCAATCAGCAGAAAAAGTAGAGTAAAGGTATTTTGCTGTGTCTGCAATTTTGGTGGCCTCTGTACACAGTGTGTTATTCAGACGGCTCCCTGTTACTATAGGAAATAGGAAGTACTTCATCTTGGATAATAACTGTCCCCCATCCTCTATTTCAATACAGATCTTGTTGAATTTTTATTATTAACACCCAGATGCTTTGCACTAAGATCAGAAAGCTAGGAAGTAATGACTATGTGAATCCAAGTTTGGGTCATATATATCTCAAGGCTTTTGGAGGAACAAAGGCTTTCATAACACAATAAATCATTACCTTTTTGGTAGTTATGATAGTTTCTAATGTGAAATTCCGTATAATCAGCAATTCCAAATCATCTAATTTAAATATTTGGTTTGTAAACAACTTTCAGGGAAAATACCTTCTACCATTGTTTGTTCTGGTGTATTATTTTATGCTGATTATTGAGCTGCAGGTAAGGCTATTTGGTTCAGCTAAAATGTCAATGAACTTACTACCTGTACTTTCAAGTTGATTAAAAATAAACGCACGATTTACTTCAGGCAATGTTACCATGCTTGTATTTTTCTGTGTGTGGCTTGGCTGTATACAGTGGTGCAGTCTACTGTATTGGTGATGTGTTTGGAGGCCTAGGGACAGCTGACGAAATGGTCTGTGTCAGATAAAGTCCAGAGCTTTTGAGTGTGCAACACATCTGTCAAGAACTCTTAAACATCAATTCAGCCCCATATGAGTTTTGTTTGGGTGCTTGTTTCCTGATGGTCTGCATCTTATCATCTAATAGGAACCAGAAGATACGATGAATTCAAGGTCACTGGATTCCAGAGAACATCTGTACAACATTACCAATTATTTGAGGCAATCGGTCATACGTTATACACTAAGACTCTTCATGAGTATTACATAAACCGTGTAGCAATGTCTTCCACATACCCCTGCAATTGTTTTATGAATTCTAATTAACTTTTTCTTCCACTCTATTGCTGTTTCTGAATATTATCATTTAAACAAGTTCTACTGATAAATTACGAGAGCCAGCAGAGTAAAACAGAGAGATGTTACACAGCTGAAATTGGTTAATCATTGCAACATCTCCAACTAATGCTCATGGTCCTCTGTTTTGCCCATTTGTGTTGGGCTCAGTAGCTCTCTGGCACAGGCAATCATTTATGGAAACAAAAGGGTTAAAAATAAAAGAAAACCCTTTGTGTATCAACTCTCACATTGTGACACCTATATGTTTTGTATAAATACCGTGTTG
Organism: Ginglymostoma cirratum; assembly: GCA_024137785.1. Taxonomy (NCBI): domain Eukaryota; kingdom Metazoa; phylum Chordata; class Chondrichthyes; order Orectolobiformes; family Ginglymostomatidae; genus Ginglymostoma; species Ginglymostoma cirratum. The sequence continues at coordinate 18,726,827 of JAHRHZ010000063.1, read as the reverse complement.
TCCTCTCGGGTAACTGACTGGTTTAGTTTGTATAGGTGGATTACTTCATCCTGCCTTGACAATAGCTGAGCACTAGCTGCGAGATGTAGTGAAAGAACAGAATGGATTTGTTTTCAGTGGTAAGACACAGACTGTGAAATAAACAGGAGTGAAACGGAGGACGGAACTCCATCCTGCCCATCCATCAAACTGCTACCATCTTATGATATCACACTGTGTAGTTTCAACTGGCTGCCATTTTGTAGGTCTGTATTCCAAATTATTTGTGACGGAATATTAGATATTTCTTAAAACTACTTGTCAAATCCAAATGCTTTGGATCTTCTTTAAAAAAGAAACATATTGCAAAAACACCTCAGAAAACACTTCACACTTTGGATTTGGATATGCAATGAACTGGATTCGAGGATTTCTCTGTTACTGGACTTTCACTCATACTTTCACAAATGAAATGCTACAAAAGTGTTGGTGACTAAGTTGCATTTACCCCAATCTATATAATAATCTTCTTGCAGAGACTGGGTCTTCCTTTAAGCTTTTGGCATATTCACCTAAAGTGATATCACCTCAGTGTGATATTCACCTCCAACAGAAGTTATCAAGCACATGTCTGAAGTCACTTTCACAGGGGACAGGACAATGGCTTGAGAGAAATTTGAACTGCTTTTATTGAATTAAAATACCATTGGATTTGAACATTGAATATGTGAAGTCTTGTCCTATTATTGAGTTTCCAGGTCACGTGGCAATATCACGTTCTTTAGGAAATTTTAGTTCTATTTAAACCATATCTTTAGACATGTTACAGAATTGACCTGAGAAAGAGACCAGCTTTTTTTGTCTATCATTTTTGACACTGCCCATTGAATTAGCTGTGAATTGGATACAAATATCCCTTTAGCAACCAGGATGGCTGAATATGAAGCCATTCAATATTTATTGTAATTCACAGCATTACAAAAGCAGAAATATTACAGTATTCCCTCAATAAGACTAGCATTAAGGGAATGGAGCAAAAGCCCTGGAATCACTTAAGAAGTGGTCGAAGCTGTGATAGATGGACTGTCAGCTAGTTCTGAATCAATGAGCTAGAATGGGCCCCATCGGCTTCTCCCATCCCTATCTATCTCGTAAATTCATGAAGGTGATCCATCACCTGCCTCACATCAAGCTGCTGGATATATAAAAAAAAGGCAGTGTGTTATAAAGGTGAACCAGAGACTACAGTTCCTTCAAATCATGAGTATTAATGGGGGAGGGGTTGTGGTGGAGATAGAGAGAAAGGGTGAGCGATTACCTGCTGCTGAAGCTAGCTGAAGTGGTGTTTCTGCACAGTTATCTTCCCCAGCATTTATAAGTCCACCTTCCACATTGGCTCCAGCATCAAGCAAAAGCTGTGAGGGTCAGACAAAGATATTCAAATGAAGAGAAACTTATTTCAACACTGAGGAAGTAAAAAGCAAGATATCTATTAGTTTAAGGAAGCAACTTCTTGGAATATATTTTTTCTCTTTTACTGTTGTAGTGTCAATAGAAACTTCACTCTTTCTTTTACTTCACCCCAGTAATCAGCCTTCACATTGAAGCATAGATAGTGACCATTGCCACACTGTGAAACTACAGATCAGCTCTGGTTGGGCTTGATTTCAGCATTAGCTAATGTCCCAGCACCCATATTTTCTGGGAGGGATTACTGAATAGCAATAAAATGATTTCCAGCCACACAGCCCACCCCCAAACCTCTAACCATCTCTAACCTCAAACTTCTCAAAGTCCATTGTGCAGCACACCCAATAGTTTACAGAGAAATATCTAACACGGACTTAGAGACTTTAGCCACTGCAGTCTTCATGAATCCCGATTACAGAGGTGATACCACCACAGCCCAGCAAATAGATAATGTCAAGGAAACTGCCAAACAGGATTGTATCAGAGATAAAAGGTACTGCATTTCTGATACTATTTATTTCAGAACCCTCTTCCCCTCCCCCATTTCTGATACTATTTATTTCAGAACCCTCTTCCCCTCCCCCATTTCTGATGACCTGTCCGTCCTCCCTGGACTGACCTATCTCCTCCCTACCCCTCTACCTACACTCACCTTTACTGGCTCCATCCCCGCCTCTTCGACTTGTCTGCCTCCTCTCCACCTATCCTCTCCTCTATCCATCCTCTATCCGCCTCCCCCTCTCTCCCTATTTATTTCAGAACCCTCTTCCCCTCCCCCATTTCTGATGAAGGGTTTAGGCCCGAAACGTCAAGTTTTCCTGCTCCTATGATGCTGCTTGACCTGCTGTGTTCATCCAGCCCCATGCTTGTTATCTCTGCCAAACAGGATTCCTGATTGCCTGGCAATGGGAACAAACCCACTGGAATTGATGGAACATTGGAAGGGAAAAATAGACTGGGCCCAAAAATATACAATGTGCATTAAACCATGCTCACTGCCTCTGATGTAAACAGCCTGCAAACTTCATGCTGCCTAATTTAAACAATGGCACCAATCTGCAATGGCCATCTGTGTGGCTAAGTGGCTGCATGTTTGCGCACGGAACTCCATGTCAAGTCAAACTGCACTTCCAGGGAAGGTGCATTGTGGCGAGAACAGATTCTGGTCATCATTCTGAAAGTGACTTTGGCAGGTGGAATACTCAGATGACACAAAATCAGTAAAAGTGAGCTTCAAGATTTATTGCTGCTTCACTAGAGGCTTTGCGTAGGAGGCAGCATGCAAGAGAGTGATCCTCAAAACACAGGCGGTCCTCATGACAACATCCACAATGTTAGTGAGACCAGATAACTGTGTGGCTCAATATCAGCAGTCAAGCCCCAAGGACTGAAAGGCAGAGTCCTAAAAGGGAGCGTGTACAAATTTATGCATTAAAAATGCTATATCCCATCAACTGCATCACAAGCCTCACACACTGCTCAATGCATTGCAGTACAATCCCCGATCGCTTTTAACATCTAGGCTTCACCACACCTTCATGCACTTAACAACTGTAGCCTGCCATCCCAAAGCCTGTGCACACTTCTCGCTTTTCAAACACATCACCTGGAATGGGGCAAACTCTCAATCATTTTAATCTCTTGCAGATATTGATGTTAAATGGCACGATGGCTCAGTGGTTCTTTTCTGAAGAAGGGTCTAGGCCTGAAACATCAGCCTTCTTGCTCCTCTGATGCTGCTTGGCCTGCTGTGTTTATCCAGCTCTACACCTTGTTATCTCAGATTCTCCAGCATCTGCAGTTCCTACTATCTCTGGCTCAGTGGTTAGCACTGCTGCCTCACAGTGCCAGGGACCCAGCTTCGATTCCACCGTCAGGCGACTATCTGTGTGGAGTTTGCACATTCTCCCTGTGTCTGTGTGGGTTTCCTCTGGGTGCTCCGGTTTCCTTCCACAGTCCAAAAATGTGCAGGTTAGGTGGACTGGTCATGCTAAATTGCCCGCAGTGTTCAGGGGTGTGTAGGTTAGGTGGGTTACATAGGGATGGGTCTGGGTGGGATGCTCTGAGGGTCGGTGTGGACTTATTGGGCTGAAGGGCCTGTTTCCATACCATAGGAATTCTATGGATCTATGATAACAAGCCACAGTGTTGCTGTGGTGGGCAAGCTCTTACAGAAGATATCAAGGGACAAGATATATGCAAATTTGAAAGAAAATGGACTAGTTAGTGACAGGCAGCATGGCCTTGTACAGGGAAGGTCATGACTCACCAACCTGACTGAATTTTTCTGAAGAGGTGACAAAGATAATTAATGAGGGTAATTAATGAATTAATGTGGATGGACTTTAGCAAGGTACTTGATAAAGTCCCACAAAGCAAATCGATGCACGAACTAAAATCACATGGGATTTGGGGTGGGCTGGCTGGATGGATACAAAACTGGCCTGGTCACAGAAGGCAGATGGTAGCAGTGGAAAGGTGCTGTTCAGAATGGAGACCGGTAACCAATGGTGTTCCACACGATCGGTCTTAGGACCTCTGTTGTTTGTAGTATATATAAATGATCCAGAGGAAAACGTGGGTGATCTGATTAGTAAGTTTTCAGATGACAAGATGATTCGTGGAGTTGCTGATAGTGCCAACAACTGTGAAAGAACACAACAGCATACTGAGAGATGGGTGACTTGAACACAGAAATGGCAGCTGGTATTTAATCCAGACAAATACGAGGTGATACATTTTGGAGGATCAAATTAAAGTGAGAATTATACTGTAAATGGCAGAACCCTTAGGAACACTAACATACAGACAGACAGGGGGGTCTGGGGGTGGGGGGGTGGGGGGGGGGAGGGGGGGATGCAGGTCCATCGTTCCCGAAAAGTGGCAACACAGGTGATCAAGAAGGCATGTGGCATGCTTGCCTTCATCGGCCAGGGCATGGAGTACAAGAGTCGGCAAACCATATTGCAGATATACAAAACCCTTGTTAGGCTGCACCTGGAGTATTGTGTGCAGTTTTGGTCGCCACATTACCAGAACGATGTGGAAGCTTTGGAAAGAGTGCAGAGAAGGTTCACCAGGATGTTGCCTGGTCTCAAAGGCATTGGCTATAAGGAAAGGTTAAAAAGACAAGGATTGTTTCACTAGAAAAAGGTGGCTGAGAGAAGACCTGATAGAGGTCTATAAAATTATGAAAGGCATAGATAAAGTGGATATTCAGAGGCTTCTTCCCAGGGTTGAAGTTCCAATTATGAGGGGGCACAGGTTCAAGGTGAGAGGGGAAATGTTAAAGGGAAACGTGCAAGGGAAGTTTTTCATGCAGAGCTGGTAGCAGCCTGGAACACATTGCCAGAAGAGGTGATGGACGCAGGCACGTTGGCGATGTTTAAGAGGCACCTGGATGGTTACATGAAGCGGGGGGAAATAGAGGGATATGGGCCAAATAAGGGCAGAAGGTTTGTTTTTTAGACTGGTCTGAGCATGATGATCAGCACAGGCTTGGATGGCTGAAGGGCCTGTTCCTATGCTGTACTTCTCCCTTGTTCTTTGCATGATCCACGTGCCGTTGAGAATTACCATATCCTCCTGGTTATCATATCCTCGTGTTACAACCCTAGCCTTGTGCCTTTCTACATTCAACCACTGAAATACTGCAGCTGGCCAGGCAGTGGAGAAACAGCAAGAGGGAGAGAACAAAGACAGTGATGAAGAATAAACACCACCACTCGCTCTCACACTCCCGACCAAGACAGACACGGGTGTCACACAGAGGCCAACAAACAGCCAGAGTCTGCAAGTGTTGAAATGGTGCCCTGTATGCTGAGGTCTAGATCATTAATATATCAAAGATAGCCTGAGTCCCAACATTGACCCTGGCGACCTCCGTAACAAACATCCCTCCAGCCAGAAAAATGTCTCTGTTTTCTGTCAATGAGCTGATTTCATTCAGTAGGGAGAGGAGGCAGCTGCCAGCCTTATCATATTCTCCTCAGAAAGAGCATTCTCTGGTCCAGTGAGAGAAATCTTTCTTCAAGGAAAATCATCAATTGCAAAACACAAATGTTATTAAATGTCCTTGGCTGCAATGGCTTTTGCGGTACGTCACGGCAAGTCATTTGTCTGGTTTTAGTTTCTCTATTACCTGAACCACAGGAATGTGTCCGTGCAGAACGGAGAAGGTGAGAGCTGTCCATCCCCTGCTGTCTGGATGCACTGAAGGGTACCTCTGAGTGTTGCTGGGGAGCTGAGAACAGATGAGACAGAATTGTTCTATGATAAGTGCTTCATGTGAATTTTCAACAAATACAAGAAAACAAAACTGCTGGTTTTTGATGATTAGCTGCTTATCGAAAGTAAATGAAGGCTTACTGAAAGATCCAAGTTTGCAGCAGCATCGATTAACATCTGCACCATGGCTTCATCCCCAGCAGCACAGGCATACATCAGTGGTGTCATTCCCTATGGAAATAGTGCACAAAAAATGGAATGAGAAAAAGATTAATGAGAAAGACCCAAATGACAAGCTGTAACTGGTTAGTAATTGTCTTGGGTGTTGCAATTACACAGGGGTTACACTCAAGTTGTAGTTACATTTTAAGTCACGACAGCAGGAGAAATCCTGAGATACTTGTTCAATAAAGATTTAAGCAATGTGTGGTTAAAAGCAGAAGGCGCTGGAGAAATTCAGCAGCTTTGGCAGTGTCTGTGGAGTAGCAATGGCCTAGTGGTATTGTTATTGCTGGACAGTTAATCCAGAGTCCCAGATAATGTTCCAGGACCTGGGTTCGAATCCTGCCGCGATAGATGGTGGAATTCGAATTCAATAAAATATCTGGAATTAAGAATCTAATGATGACCGTGAATCCATTGTCAATTGTCAGGAAAAACCAATCTGGTTCACTCATGCCCTTTAGAGAAGGAAACTGCCATCCTTACCTGGTCTGGCCTACATGTGACTCCAGACCCACGGCAATGTGGTTGACTCTTAATTGCCCACTGGGCAATTATAGATAGACAATAAATGCTGCCTAGCCAGTGATGCCTTCATCCCATGAATGAATAAAGAAAAAAAAAGTTAATGTTCCAAGTCTGACTTCTGAAGAAATGAACAGTGGTGGGAAAACAAAGGGTTTTATGCTGTTGAGAAAGTGGCAAGAAGTGGAACAAGACAGAAGGTCAGGGAAAGGTGGGGGAGATTACAGATCAATGGTATCATGGAACAAAAGGCAGAGGGGCAATGGTTATAGGAAAGAGACAAAGCATAGATCCAGAGGAGATATTAATAGCAGTAAAGTTCGACTCTGACTTCAAACAACAACATGGAAACAAGGTACAGACACTGGGGGAAGGGGAAAGAAAATGGAAAGACTCCTGCCAAGTCTTTACCATCCCCCCAGACCTCCCCCTTACTGAGGACTGATCTTTCGGTCAGTCCTCAGTAAAGGGCTCACCTTTGTCCCCCTCCACCCACACATCAATGAATACAGGTCACACTTGGACGTCGAACAGTTTTTCCGCCGTGTCCGCCTCCGCGCTTACTTCTTTAACGGCGAGCCGAACCCTGTCTCTACTGACCCCTTCTCCCACCTCCAACACACCCCCTCCTCCTGGACACCACCCCAAGGCCTCCTTTCCTCCCTCGACCTCATCACCTCCAACTGCCGTCGTGACATCAATCGCCTCAACCTCTCCACCCCTCTCACCCACTCCAACCTCTCACCCGCAGAACGTGCAGCCCTCCACTCCAATCCCAACCTCAACACAAAACCCGCGGACAAGGGAGGCGCTGTTGTAGTATGGCGCACTAACCTCTACATCGCCGAGGCCAGGCGCCAACTCTCCGACTTCTCCTACCGCCCCCTTGATCGCAACCCCACCCCCGACCACCAAACCATCATCTCCCAAACCATCCACAACCTCATCACCTCAGCTGACCTCCCACCCACAGCCTCCAACCGCATCGTTCCCCAACCCCGCACCGCCCACTTCTATCTCCTTCCCAAAATCCACAAACCTGACTGCCCTGGTTGACCCATTGTCTCCACCTGCTCCTGCCCCACCGAACTTATCTCTACCTATCTCGACTCCATTTTCTCCCCCTTGGTCCAGGAACTCCCTACCTACGTCCGTGACAACACCCACGCCCTCCACCTCCTCCAGAATTTCCAATTCCCTGGTCCCAACACCTCATCTTTACCATGGACGTTCAGTCCCTATACACCTGCATTCCCCATGCAGATGGCCTAAAGGCCCTCCGCTTCTTCCTGTCCCGCAGGCCCGACCAGTCCCCCTCCACTGACACCCTCATCCGCTGAGCTGAACTCGTCCTCACCCTCAACATCTTCTCTTTCAATTCCTCCCACTTCCTACAGACAAAGGGGGTGGCCATGGGTACCCGCATGGGCCCAAGCTATGCCTGCCTCTTTGTAGGTTACATGGAACAATCCCTCTTCCGTAGCTACACTGGCTCTAAACCCCACCTCTTCCTCTGTTACATTGATGACTGTATTGGCGCCGCCTCGTGCTCCCACGAGGAGCTCGAACAGTTCATCCACTTCACCAACACCTTCCACCACAACCTTAAGTTCACCTGGACCATCTCTGATAACTCTCTCTCCTTCCTGGACCTCTCTATTTCCATCTCTGGCAACCACCTGGAAACCGATATCCATTTCAATCCCACCGACTCCCACAGCTCCCTAGAATACACCTCCTCCCACCCACCTTCCTGCAAAAATGCCATCCCCTAATCCCAATTCCTTCGCTTCCACCGCATCTGCTCCCAGGATGAGGCATTCCACTCCCATACATCTCAGATATCCTCGTTTTTCAAGGACTGCAACTTCCCCCCCGCAGTGGTCGAGAACACCCTCGACCTTGTCTCTCGCATTTCCCACAACTCACAGCCCTCACATTTCCCTCACACCCCCTCCCTGCAATAACAACCAAAACAGAATCCCCCTTGTCGTCACGGACCACCCCACCAACCTCCGGATCCAACGCATCATCCTCCAACACTTCCGCCATCTGCAATCTGACCCCACCACCAAAGACATTTTTCCCTCCCCACCCTTATCAGCTTTCCGAGGGACCACTCTCTCCGGGACTCCCTTGTCGACTCCACACTCCCCTCCAGCCCCAGCACCCCTGGCACTTTTCCCTGCAACCGCAGGAAGTGCTACACCTGCCCCCTCAACCCCATCCCAGGCCCCAAGACGACTTTCCACATCAAGTAGATGTTCACCTGCACATCTGCTAATGTAGTATAATCTATCTGCTGTTCCCGTTGTGGCCTCCTCTACATCGGGGAAACCAAGCGGAGGCTCGGGGACCGCTTTGTAGAACACCTACGCTCGGTTTGCACTAAACAACTGCACCTCCCAGTCGCGAACCATTTCAACTCCCCCTCCCATTCCTCAGCCAACATGTCCATCCTGGGCCTCCTGCAGTGCCACAACGTTGCCAACTGAAGGTTGCAGAGACAGCAACTCATATTCCGCTTGGGAACCCTGCAGCCCAATGGTATCAATATGGACTTCACAAGCTTCAAAATCTCCTCTCCCCCTACTGCATCCCAAAACCAGCCCAGCTTGTCCCCGCCTCCCTAACCTGTCCTTCCTCCCACCTATCCCCTCCTCCCACCTCAAGTCCCACCCCCATCTCCTACCAACTAACCTCAGCCCGCCCCCTTGACCCGTCCGTCCTCCCTGGACTGACCTATCTCCTCCCTAACTCCCCACCTACATTCACCTTTACTGACTCCATCCCCGCCTCTTTGACTTGTCTGTCTCCTCTCCACCTATCTTCTCCTCTATCCATCTTCTATCCGTCTCCCCCTCTCTCCCTATTTATTTCAGAATCCTCTTCCTCTCCCCCATTTCTGAAGAAGGGTCGAGGCCCAAAATGTCAGCCTTCCTGGTCCTCTGATGCTGCTTGGCCTGCTGTGTTCATCCAGCTCTGCACCTTGTTATCTCAGATTCTCCAGCTTCTGCAGTTCCTAATATCTATTGAAATTGCTGAAATCTTTCACGGCCTGAAGTTGTTGAACTCAACATTGGGTTTTGAGGATAATAAAGTGCCTAGTCAGAAAATGAGCTGCTGTTCCTTGAGTTAGCATTGGGCTTCACTGCAGCCTGGCAAGGAGTGTTCCTTGACTTGTCTGTGTCCATTTATGGGGATAAGTTGTCTACTAATATTCATTGCAAACTCACCAACTCCCACAGTTACTTTGATTACACTTGCTCACACCCTGCCTCCTGTAAAGGCTCCATTCCATTCCCTCAGTTTCTCCACCTCTGTTACACCTGTTCGGATGATGCTACCTTCCACAAAGGGTGTTCTGACATGCCTTCTTTTTCATTCAACTGAGGAGTTCCTTTACCCCACACCGATGACCAGGGCCCTCAACCTCATCACATGCTCACAGTTCTGTCTGCAGTCTGCTACATGATTTGGTGAACCTAATGCAAGGTGCAATTTTTCGGCTGAGCATTCGGACCTCAGGACATCCTGGAGCACAAAACGCTGAACAGACAATAAAATAATTTGTCCTGGGAGTGTGGACACTGAGCACTCCTAGCGGAAAATGGATGCAAGTGCTTTAGCCTTCACTTTGATGCTGACATGCTGAGTTCCTCCGTCATTGCAGCATCCACTTCTTAATTGTTCAACTGTCTATCGCCAGCCCTTACTGGAAGTGGCAGAGCTGCAGAGGTTAAATTCAATCTAGCCCTGCTTATTGCATGCTGGCATAAGAGTAATTCTGTGTTGCAGCTTCACCAAGCCTCTTTATAAGTTTGCTCAAGAGCTGCTACTGGCATACCCTCTTACACCCATCACTGAATCTGAGTTGGCCCCCTGCTTTGACAGTAGCAGTATAAGTCGGGGTGGGGAGGGATGTATAGGGTCATGAGGTTATCAGATTGCAGTTGAATTCAATTCTGTTGTTTCTGATGGCCCACAGCTTCTCACGGATGCCCAATTTGGTTACTTAGATCGGAGTGAAATCTACTCCATTTAGCAAGGTGGTAGTGCAACACAGCACAATGGAGGGCATCCACAATGTGAAAACCGGACTTTGTTTCCATGAGGACTGTGCAGTAATCACTCCTGCCAACAGTTATGGAGAGGCAGATTGGTGAGGATGAGGTCAAGTAGATTTTCCCTCTTCTTGGTTTCCTTACCACTTGCTGAAGACCCACACCAGCTGCTTTGTCCTTTAGGACTCCACCCATCAGTAGTGGTGCTACAGAGCCACTTTTGGTGAAGAGCTTTACCCAGTGTACATTCTGTGCCCTTGCCAACCTCAGTGCTTCACAGAGAAATACTGATTAATGTACAGAGACTTCATGGGGTTCAGAATTACTGTTGAAGGCGCCTGAGGCAAGTCCCTCCTGACTATATACCACTGTGCCAACGCCTGCAGGTAAATAGGACATATCCAGGGATGGTGATGGTGATGGTGATGGTGATGGTGGTGTCTGGCACATTGTCATTAAGGAGTAATTCAGTGAATTACAATCGCAAACCATGCCGACTCAAGTGAAGATGCAAAAATCACTGACTAAAAAGTTGTATTTGTACAAATGTACACTAGTACCCTTCTTGAAGACTAACAGACACACACCATACACAAACACATTCAACATCCAAGTCCAAGAAGAAAAATTAAAAACCCTGCAGAATTGTATCTAAAAAGTGCTTTGAGTTATGGGTTATAACAAGGGTTATGACCATGTGAGGAGGAGGAAATGGGTCCTCTGTTTATACTCCTGTCTTAGTGAGTCACAACAAATATTGAAATCTTTTCTCAGCATGTAGCTACCGTATTTCAATTAAATTATAATTAACTAGATCAAAATAAATAAGCCAGATTACAAGGTTTTCTTGAATGAAAGGAAGAGGAATTTATTACCTACAACCCTGACCAACCTGCCAGACCCGAAACGTTAACTCTGTTTTTTCCTTCACAGATGGTGCCAGACCTGTTGAGCTTTTCCAGCAACTTTGTTTTTGTTCCTGATTTACAGCATCCACAGTTCTTTGGTTTTCACAAAAGATTGTCTCTGATCATTGTCACAATGTGGTTTGTTGGAGCTGGCTATGCACAAATTAGCTTCCATGTTTCCTGCATTACAACAGCGACTGCAGTTCAAATAAACTTCATTGGCTGTAAACCTCTTTCAGATATCTGAAATTGTGAATGGTGGCATAAAAATTCAAGTCCTTGTCCTTTTTTTGTTTACACACATTCAGGTATTTCTGAAAGTTGTGCTTTGACAGACATATTGCACAGCTCAAATTAGAATTATATATTGTCTTTTTATTTTTGATTAGACATCTTGCTGAGCTTTTCTCGCTAAATTTTCCACGTAAAACAAGATTCTGAGAACATGCAGCTTTTACCTGGTTATCCATGGTGTTAACACCATCGGGTCCTAAGAGTTCGATGGCCTGATTCACCAGGTCTGTTCTGCCGCAGCTTAACATACGGAATCCAAGGTCTTGCTGAAACTTGGCAGTGGCAGCTTTTGCATCCAGTCTACGAAATGAACTGAAGCAGTCTTCAGTTCTAAGAAAAAGTAATACTTACATTTGGATGGATTGCAGGTACAAACCTAACTCAAATCAACTGAAATAAGATCAGGTACTTTTTATAATTTACATTTTTCCTCTTTTCTTTTTCCTGTTGATCTCTTGTCACAGCGTGATTTAACTGGGAGAATTCCTGTTTAATGGCAAGTTATGTTATCACTTTGCAAAATGGTTGTTTTCAAGATATGTGTTTCTGGCCAGTGAGTGTCAAAAGGCAATTTTATCTGGTGAATCTTCATCCTGCCCCTACCTGGCAGCTACAGAAATACCCATTCCACTGGAGACTTCTCTCTCCTTATCTGAGAGGTGCTGATACTTAACATAATCATCATGTTATGCCAAGAGGAAGTTAGCTAACTCACTACAGAATTAGGGATCTTCCTTGTCTGTGAAGCTCAATTATTCACTCATGTAGCGCAAGCTCCTCTTAACTTCTATACATTTTCTTTTTCTCTCTATTTTGCTGGTTTACAAAACTCTTGACTATAACAAATCATCTGGGTCCTTTCAATCTGTGCTGCAGGTGCTGCACAGCCAGCAACTGCCAAGGTGAAGGGGAATTTGAGTGATCAGGTCGCATCTCATATCCTTCCATCTGTTTGTGATCCAGCTTATAACACACTGTAATTAGCAACATACACCGTGGGACAAATATGCAGAGAGGCTATGATTCAAGGTCAGGTTTCTAAATCTGGTCTGGAGTTCAGATTGTGTCGTTCAGCATGGAAATCAAAGTCGAATTTACTAAATACTCAGATTCTGAAATCCCAGGGCTGTCAAACTGTGCAGGAGAGTAGTTTCTATATACAACACAAACCTGCATATACTTAAACACAGACAGTCTTATATTGTAAACATTGATAAGAAATTACAACCAGAGGAACTTGTCCCTTGGTGTAGTAACATTTACTTCTTTACAAAATGTAATAATAAAAACAATAAAACAAAGTATATATTTGTGACTGCAGAGAAGTCTATTATAAGGAACAGTTTTTGCAGTTTTAGTCACTATTCTGATGATAACTGACTAAACTAGAAATTACAGTGTGCAATATTAAAGCATGCACATTTGAAATGTACTTTTGGAATTTAAGCCACATGCAATTTCTTTTATATAAGAAATTCGGAATTGGAAAAGATCATTCCGGTCAGTTTCCGAATCTGACCAATCGTAACTGTGGGCCAAAGAGAAAGGTTTACCAGGCAACCACCTTATCATCTACCAAGCTACACCCTACATACAAAAACAGATCCCTATTTCCCCCTTCACTGCAGCTCCTACAGAAGAATAGTACGTAAATAGCTTTTACAGAAGAACTGCACATACTTCAATTGCCGTGGTTCACAATCCAGCCCCGGTAGCAGCAAACGAGCAGTTTGTCTCACATCATCACTGTCGACAGTTAAACTGCGCCGATGCTCAGCATGTGTGATGGCTACTCTCATCCACTCCATTAGTGGAGGAAGCAACATGAATGGCCTGAAGCAAAGTAAAACAGAAGCACTGAGTATTAAAACGGCACTGAAATAGTTTAAAGCAGTAACAGACATTGCCTTCAAACAGTCTGATGTACTGGTCAGACCACAAATGGCCTAGAAGGTTTCTAGTTTTGATCACCAAGATACAAGGATATATTCACACATTGGATAAGTAATCCATCTCTCAACTGCATCCAATTTCTCACATCCAATGCCTGAGTTATAAACAGTGATTACAGAAATTTGGGTTACGTATTCAAATGGAGATGTAAGGTGCCATTACAGCAACTACAGTTGATATGTACTGCAATGAAATGTCCCATTGCTTTTCACAGGAGAGTTATAAAACAAAGTATAACACTCAGCCACATCTTATAGCCAAAGGACATAAAGTAAAAGTACACAAGAATAGCTATGACATACCCTGTATACAAAAGCAAAATACTCCATATTCTGGAAATCAGAAATAAGAACAGAAAATGCTAGAAGTACTCAGCTGCATCTGTGGCGACAGAGAGAGAGTTGACCTTTTAGTTTTCATCAGAATAGACTCTGAACAAACTGAAATATATTCTGCAGAGTCTTGTAAAGAAGTTGTTTCAGTTGTCCTACAATTTCATGTGCTAATTTCCAGCAGGTTACAAGTCATGGCACCATGCCCTACCTACATTATTCCTCTGCGCTCAGCCTCACTCCACCCACCCAAACACAGACACACACTTTTCATGACTTTTATTGTGATTGGACTGGAATATTTCTTCACTTTTCATTTTTCAGTTCTGATAGCAGACTGTCTGCTCAAAATGTTAGATCAGCTTTTTTTAAAAATCTATAGCATTCTCTTTTGCTCATAAAAGAATCCATTGACTGTGTAACAGACAAGTTGAGGGTGTACTTTGGGTTATGGTGCATTAGCTAGATTCATATTCTGGAAACTCAGCAGGCACATTCTATCCAAAGATTTCTCCGAAATGTCAAGAAAACAGCGTTGCAGTTTTTGCGAGAAGGGAGCTATTGACACAACATCGTTTTGGAATATGATTCATGGATTACAACAAAACATCAAAATATGTAACTGAATAACGAAATATCATCTAAAAGCATACAAATTAACAAAATTCATCTTACAATCCTGTGATGTGGATAATATATTGACCAGAAGGGGAGACGATGAGTAATACTGAAATCAACAATAAAGCACAACACTTCATAGAATCATAAGGAAGCAGGCCATTTGGCCCATTGAATCACCCACCTGGACCCATCCCCCCACTCTATCCCTGTAATCCTCCATTTTCCATGGCTAACTCACCTAGCTTGTACATTATGGGCAATTTTACATGGCCAATCCACCTAACCTGCGTATCTTTGGACTGTGGGAGAAAACCCACACACACACGGGGAGAACGTGCAAACTCCATACAGACAGCTGATGGAGGGTGGATTCAAACCTGGGTCCTGGGTGCTGTGAGGCAGAAGTGCTATCCACTAGGCCACTGTGCTACCCCACTTGTTGCTCATATTGTAGTCAACCAGGCCTGCTACAGAAACTTTATATTACTGATCATGTAAGCAGTAGACTGATTCCTGAGATGAAAAGACTAGGCTGATACTCCCTAGAGTTTAGAAGAATGAAAGATGATCTCATTGAAATATATAAAAATTCTTCAAGGTTTTGACAGGATAGATGCTGGATTGATGTTTATCTTTTTGGAGTCTGCTACCAGGGGTCGCAGTTTGGGTGTAAGTGATTTGCAAGCAGCGTGCTGAGACTAAGATGAAAAGAAAGGTCTTTACTCAAAAGGTTGGAAATCTTCCAGAGAGTTAAAGACACGCAAGTTTTACTCAAATAAAAAGACATTCATTTTTACGCCTCATGTGGCCACAAGACATTCCAATTGATAGGCAATTAAATCTTTTTGGAATTAGGTGACTGTTGTAAATGTAGAATACATTTGTGTGCAATAAATGTGCGCACAGGAAGCTACTACAAATGGCAATGAGATGATGACCACAAACTGGTTTCTGTGACAAAAGCAGAGGTTGCTGGAAAAAGTCTTCTGGACCCAAAACGTTAACTCTGATTAACTCTCAGTAACACCTGAAGAAGGACTGAGGCTCCGAAAGTTTGCGTTTTTAAATAAATCTGTTGGACTAAATCCTGGTGTCATGTGATTTCTGACCTTGTCCACCTCAGTCCAACAGTGGCACCTCCACATCACAATTTCTCTTCATAGATGCTGCCAGCATTTCCAGCAACTTTTGATTTTGTTTCTGATTTACAGAATCCATAGTTCTTTCAGTTTTTACTCGTTTCCATGACATTGTTGAGGGATAAATTTTAGCCAGAGCTCTGTGGATAACTTGACAGATCATCAAAACATTTGTGCCCATCAGAGAGGGCAGACACAGCCTCTGTTTAACATTTCATCTGAAAGACGTCACCTCAACCAGAGTAGCTACTCCTCAGTGCCACATTGGTTATCAACTTTGGCTTTTAGACTGGATTCTAGGCTGGGTTCTCTACCCAGATTTTGAATTCTGGGTAGAGAGCCCAGGCAATAGTTCAGCTCCAGTTTGCGGCCTCGCATGGTGTGAATCAGGCACACCCACTGGGATTTTTGGCAATTGCTGCCCAATTAAAGGATAGTCGGCAGGTTCTAGAGACTCGAGGACTATTGGGAGCAGCTCCAGTACACTCACATCAGCAGTCTCACAACCTGAAGTGGGAGTTCCAGATCTATCACGGAGAAGAGACAGTGTCTTGACATTGTGGTGCCCTATGACAAACAGGTCAGTTCTATTTTCAATTTGAAATGGCCACAGCTGCTTGTTTGTGATGGTGGAGGGGCCATCTTTCCCAGGGATTGCCATCAGTCAGAACTGATAAAGCAACTCTTGTAGGATTGGGCTCTGGGGCATGTCTCTCTTGTGACCTACTGCTCCCTAACTCTTGCCCCCAAACCTCTGCCCAAGTTCACCAGTCACATTGCAGACTGAAAGGTAGGAAAGTGGAGTAAAGCCCACAATTGGATCAACCTTTATTGAATAACAATAATAAGACTTGATGGCCCAAATGGCAAACTCTGAATTTCTTATGTTCTCAGTTTCCGATAAGTTTGGGGAATAGTTAGAGCTGTTCACTACAGCACACTGTCACCACCAACACTGCCACAGCCAGATTCTACCAAATTGCACGAAACAAAGTTTAGTTAATTTGTAATAAACCAAAAGAACTGCAGATGCTGAAAATCAGAAATTGCTAGAAAAGCTCAGCAGGTCTGGCAGCATCTGTGCAGGGAAGACCACCAGATGAAATAAGGTTAGTGTCCATGTTTTGGGTCCAGAGACCCTTCTTCAAAACTGATGGGGTAACTAGGAAAAAAAACTGCACTTTATGCAGAAGATAGGCAGCGGAGGGGAGATCACCTGGTGAAATGAGGATAGTGACCGCTGTTTCACTGTAGCCTGATGTCCCATAGTAGGGTCATGGACAAAAGGGAGATAGGAGGGCGTATCTGAGAGATGACGCTCAGCCTCTGTAATATAGAGGTCTGTCTACCACTCAGTAAAAGCACCATCCTTGTCAGCAGGCTTAGTTACAACTTCAGGGCTGGATCTGAGAGCACGGAGTGCAGTCAATTCACAGGGAGGTAGGTTGGAATAGGTAAGGTGGAGCAGAGAAATTTGTAATAGTTTGATGGGATACAGCGAGTCCCAGAGTGATCGTTTCTGCAAAAATGTTAAGATCAGATCAAAAACCGTGATTAAGAGATTTTATGAGAAAAGAGGTTTTTATTGGGTTTGCATGGTTTGAAATGTGATCAAAATATTCTGAACTACTTCACAAATAAAAGGGATGGTGGAAAACAGGGAAAAAATACATAATTCTGGACAAATACAGAATTCCCATAATCTTTTACACAGATGGAAGTTAGATAAATATTTGGTGTGTAGAATATTCATTGGAACAGGGCTCTGCATTTATACTTTCAAGATGTTGATCACTTGCTGTGCATTTCCAATATTTCTGATCTGATTTGATCTGAAGTATCTGCCTTCATCACTAAAGATACAATGCCACCTGCAGCATTCTTACATCATCTTTGATTTAATCAAACTATTTTGTTTTTCCAAATGTTTAACAATATGTTTGTATCCTCAAAGGAAATACCAGTATTCTCATGACTTCCATAGAGGCTGTCCCCATGGATATCAGAGCTGGATATTTGATTCTATTAACAATATTATCAGGAAGCTGCAGTAGACAAATGTCTCCCTTGGCAGCATCCACTGTTTGTGTTCCTTGCTTAAAGTGACAGACTGAATTGTTTTCTATATTTAGAATGCAATCCATTGTGCTATCTATAAATGGGTTTACCCAAGAAAAGGATAAAGTTTGGCAGCTGGCACGTGCACTTCCATTCAGCAAGGAAAGAAAAAGAGGATATTAGTAAATTAATAATACAAAAAAAGAGAATTTCTAAAAATATCCCGATCATTCCAGGAAATGGTCCCACGGCTCACTAAACTAAAAGGCAATATTTCATTGACTTGATGATATCAACAAGGATAATGTAGAAATAAACAAAAGTGGTAATGAGAGTTGATACTTATCTGAACTGAACATATTTTAAAATTACTTAGATGTAGAGATATACTTAAAATCATGAGCAAACGTTTTTTCGATTGGAAACTGGAAAATAGTAAATTTTATAATGTTGCTGGGGGATCTAAAGCATTAAGTTGAACAGTAGCAAATAGGTCATGAAAACACTTATATGAAAACTATTTGCTATTGAGAAGGGAAGAATTTTCATTCACGTGTAACAACAGCACACAGAAACAGGCTGTGCATCTCAAATGGGCCATGCCAGGGGTTGTACAACTTACCTCTTGCCCTCCTTTATCCCAACGTTGGCATATTTTCCATTCCTTTCTCCTTCACGTGCTTATCTAGATCCGCTCCCCCCCGCTTAAATGTATCAGCTCTTGTTACATGCTTTTAGCTTTATAACACCTTTCACATCCTTGGGATATCCTGAGGCATTATCAAGTCAAACCATTAGTTTTGATGTATTGATGTATTGATGTAGGTAAATATATCAACCAACTTACATATAGCAAAGTTTCACAAATAGCAAATGGAAAAAATGGCCAGGTTTATTTTTTTGGGGGGGGTGTATTTCTTAAAGGATGAATGTTAGCCAGGATACTTGGCATTTAAAATAAACAGGTTATCTTTGTTAAGATTGAACAGAGATAAAATGTGTCTCAATTCAATTAACTCATTTTCTTTGTGTGATACAATGCTTTCAAACTTGTAAAGAATAAATAGTGGGTGGGAATCTGTTGGGGACATGATAAACTGCAAGAACAAGTGTGAACAGTTTGCACATAATTGAAATTACAAAATTATTTATAATTTGCATTCTTTCCACAATATCACAACTTTAGGGGTGGCACAGTGGCTCAGTGGTTCGCACTGCTGCCTCACAGCACCAGGGACCTGGGTTCAATTCCACCTTCAGGCAACTGTCTGTGTGGAGTTTGCACATTCTCCCAGTGTCTGTGTGGGTTTCCTCCAGGTGCTCCAGTTTCCTCCCACAGTCTAAAGATGTGCATGCTAGGTGGATTGGCCACACTAAATTGCCTGTAGTGTTCAGGGATGTGTAGATTAGGTGGGTTATAGTGGGGTGGGTCTGGGTGGGATGCTTTGAGGTTGGGCTGAAGGGCCTGTTTCCACAGTGTAGGGGTTCTATGATTCTGTGAACTTTGATATTTTCTACATTTGAGAATTTCCCCCAGTTGGAGTGAGGCTATGGCCTTCATGATTTTATCCACTTCATCCAATATTTTCCCACAGTGGCACATTTCTGAACGGAGACGTTCTCAGAATTGTCTGAGCAAAGGAAGTATAAGGTCACAAAATGTGAAGAATTTAATAATGAAGCAAAATACTGCAGATGCTGGAAATCGAAAACATAAACAGAAATACATGGGAGGTCTGGCAGCCTCTGTGGAGAGACAGAAGCTGAGTTAATGTTTCGAGTTAAATATGACTCTTCAGACTGAAGGAAGGTAGAAATATGATGCATGCTTTTTACCCACCTAGTCCTAAAACGAACAAGACCTCTCAATTGACAACATCTTCAGCAGTAAATATGATTTGTCTTTCCACACTGGGCAACCCATCTCACGCATTCACTAGCCTCTGCATACAATTGTTAAACCTAGTATATATTGTGACACCACTAAGCCAATGATGATGATACAAATGATGATGCTACAGAGCAAAACAGAGAGAAAGACAGGAAGACAACCGGAAGAGCAAAAGGAAAACATTGTACAAGAGAACTGTATCAGTTATGATGCATATCTCAGCATAACTATAGAATTTACACTGCTACAAAGAGCAAAAGACCCTTACTTTTGGTTTAGAACAAACTTGGGAAGCAAGGGACTCAGAACAATACAGCAAAATAAGATAGTCCAGCCCCTAAGAGTGCAAGTGTAGGCACCCAGCACCCTGAGATCCAAGGGAGTATGGAATAAACGAAGGGAGGCAAGAGTCTATGGAGGAGGCATAATCCACAGTCTGACCCATGTTTGCCGAAGGTATGGTTAGTGTGGAGTTCACTGAAAGCAAAATCTAAATGACTTCTGTACCTGGAGAGGTGGAGGAGTGATGGCAATGTCACTACAACAGTAGTACAGAGGCTCTAATTAAAATTCTCTGGACATGGGTTCAAATCCCTCCAGGGCAGATGGTGAACTTTGAAATCAAAAATGATCTGTAACTAAAAGCTGTCTTAATGGTAACCATGTAACAACTGTCATTTTCTGTAAAAGCTCATGCGGTTCACTAATGTCAGTCAGGGAAGGAAATCTGCCAACCTTACCTGATCTGGCCTACATGTTAATCTAGAACCACAGCAATGTGGTTGACTCTCAACTGTCTTCTGAAACCTCGCAAGTCACCCAGTCCAAGGGCGATGAAGGATGGGCTTCAAATGCTGGTCCAGTCAGTGACACCCACATCCCATAAACCGAAACAAAACCTTGCTTCTTTAAACCTGAATCCGTGGCTTTAGCATTTGACGATATTATCAGAAATTTAATGTATTTGTTCAATAAGGCCATTGGAATGGAATCTCTCATAGATCTTTTCCACAGTGGAAAAATCTTAGTTGCTACAACTTTTCCTGGAAACTGAGATGACATTTAGTAGGCATGCGGTTTTCTTGACTAATCATTCGGTATTGTACTCAGATTCCTGTTTCCACCCCTATTAAACATTATATAGATTTCTCCATCTCATTGCGCGAAGTTATTTTCTATCTTTTAACCTGCTGCTCTCTAACATAGTCGTATTGTTCAATTTTTCCTCTCATCAAAATTTTCATGCTTTCTCCACTCACCACAGGAATTAAATTCTCCTTCATCTGAAAGAACTCATCCACCCTTTCCTCCAGAGAAAGGCACTTCCCATAGACAATCTGTTGTAGAAGGTAAAAACATGAATGTCTTTATAAAAGAATGACTTCTTCTGCTGACTCAGCAGGATTTCCAACCATCTCCTGCTGAAGTCACAATGGAAGGTCAGGAGAACCCTGGTCACATTCCTGAGAAATATTACGCTGTTCCTTCATCGTTGCTGGGTAAAAATCCTGGAATTCCCTCTCTCACAGGAGTACCTTCCAAATGGACTGCATTGATTCAAGAAGGAAGCTCACCACCATCTTCTCCAGGGCAATGACAGTTAGGTAGTAAATGCTGGTCTACCTGATGAAGCCCACTCCCCCTGAATGAGTTTAAAAAAAAGTTTGTTCCCGTTGTTAATGTTTTCATTCTAGATCCGTTTTGCAAGTGAGGAGATGGAGATCAGCTTTTACAGGGAATTAATGCTCCACAAAAGACAGCATAATTTATGCTTTAGCAGCATGATATGCTGGTCACAATATAGAATAGGAGGTCAGCTAATAAATTAAAATGTTATCTGTACTACTTGAGCTTTGCAATGGGGTTGGTTGTTGATGATTTAAAATAATAGGGCCCATTTCAAGAATGATGTGGAAAGTACTGGAATTAACCTTTAACTGCGAGGGACTACAATAAGGAAACACCGGGAAAAAAAATCGTCCATTTAAGGAAATGAGCAATTTCTCTCTCAGAGGGTCACTGACCTATAGAATTCTTCTCTCTAGATGAACAGTGGAGACTGGATCATGGAATATTTTTAAAGCTGAGTTAGAGTGATTCTTGATGAACAAGGGAGTGAAACGATTATTTGGGGCAGGGGGATGCTGTGAGGAAAGTGGAATTGAAGTCACAATCTGATCAAATATGATATTATTGAATGGGGGAAGCAGGCTCAGATGGATGAACAGGCACGTATGTATATAAGCTTGATGAAGAAGCAAAAATATTTTGTGGGTAAGTAACTGAGCCAGACAGTCTTCGCTTGAAGACATGTTTCTTGGTTGATCGGGGGAATGTGCAGCAGTGTGAGAATAGCCCCATTCAAGATGTCAGCACATGTTCCCAAGGGAACAGCCCCATGTCATGTCAGGCCAAAAGTACCAGTCAGGCTCAACACTGTTTACACAATCTGCAAGACAAGCCGTCACGTTTTAAAGAAAGTACGGTTAATAACACTATCATTGGAGAACCTCTGACCTCTAAAATGTACGGCTTTTCCATCCTGATCTCCCACACGAAACATAAATATGAATGGATATCATAGCACAATGACTTCTCAGGAGTGCATACATCCAAAATTCCTGACACATAACACATCTTTTAAAAGTAGTTTTCACAATGTCTTTGAAGCACTAATTGGTCATTCCCTCATATCTGTCTTTGGCCTCACACCTGCATTGGGTCATTCTCTGTGCCTTGAAAATGCTGCAATGCAGTGCCATGGGCCAGGTGTACCATACCACTGAGTGGGAAAGGTGGTGGAAATTCTGGACGTCCTGACTGGTGATAGTGCAGCACAAACCAGGAGCTAGTCATTGTCATAACCGCCAGGGAAAATGGTTATCTGGCCAACCACAGGTAGTGGGGGCCGGTTAGCTCAGTTCGCTGGGTGGCTGGTTTGTGAAGAAGAGTTACACCAACAGCATGGGTTCAATTCCTGTACTGGCCGAGGTCACCACAAAGGACCCACCTTCTCAATGTCATCCTCTCCAACCTCCTGAAGCAACCATCGGGTTAAGATCACCACCAGTCATTTCTCCCTAATGACCGAGTGGCCCTCTGGCCCTCTGGGATTATGGTGGCTTCAGCTGCCCTTGTTATTGATTCAATGCTCACACTTACTGAGCTGAGACTAACGTGATACCAAGATCTGCAGCTATTGGCTCACATTGTAATGCTTCCTTTCACCTTTAGAAATAATAGCCACTGGCAAATGCTCACAGTGAGGAGGATGGCTCGTGTCGAGTAGAAACGTAGAGTAGAGAATGGGAGAGGGATAGGAAGGAGCAAAGAAAGAAAGAGAGATTTGGATAGATAGGAGTGAAATCAGTGCAAGATAAAACAAGATGGAAAAGGGAGAATAAAAGTCTAACAAGGAACAATTTTATGAGAGGAAAATGTCCAAAACCTACATCATAAGTCTGTTGGTCAGTCTGTGGTCAATGACTGGTTTATGTCTTGCTGTCATGTCTTTGGTCTCCGTCATCCAATTTTCCATAGTCACCTACACCTGGATGAAGCAGGGCTTGTTGCTGTGGGTGGCTCACTGCATTAGCTTCCAGCTGTTGAGGTTCAAGTAGGTTCTCAGGATATCTTTGAAATGTTGTGGGTGGTCGTATTGTGCGCTAAGGGTAGGGAGCGCACATTGGAAGACAAGTGTTTGGCATTCAGATCCAGTTCAGTTTCCATGTGAGAATGGTCATTTCAGCACTCGGGTCTTCCCCTGCCTGGAGGAGTCTCATATTTATGCAGCAAATCATCCAAGTGACGCAAAGGATCATCTGTAGGCAGCGCTGATGATACGTCTCAAACTTTCGCTGGTGTCAGCTATAGGTCAACCACATTTTGCAGCCTTGGAGGAGTATCATTTTGTCCATCTACAGGTGATGGTTAGTGGTGTTCCACCTGAGCAGCTTTGCAAATAACTCATTAGATCTCAACCACAAAACATGTTATTCATGGTATTATGAAAACAATTTTACTTTGGGAATATAAAAAGATGTCCAATTTGTACATTCAAAATGTTTATTAAAATTTCCGAAACAGGAGGATAAATGTCTAATCAGAAAGGTCGAAAGAGAAAAAGAGCAAATGAGGTTGTGTGGTCAAGAGTCCCATTGTCCATGGAGGTTCCCAGACCCTTATTCCAAATGTCAATACAAGAGAAGGAGGAACTGTTGACTGATGTCAGCAGAATTGTGCTGTTTCAATATTTTTATACCAATTTGATGTGTTATTGAGACTAAGACACGAGACGTGTGCAGTAAGGTAAAGGGTAAATTCTTCATTTCTTTTCCATTCCTGTGTTGCCTGTGCACTGGTCGCATGTACCTTTTTCAGCGCCCAGCATTACTACAATTAATCATACTGCTGTAATGCTACAAACTGTCAAACTACCTCTTCAGCAAAGTACAAACTGTAGCAGGTTCCCATCTGCTCCATATTAACTACTGTGCCTGTCCTGAGGTCCATCTTCCCTTAATTAAAATTTATCTTGCTATTTTCTGACTTTGAGTTAATACCTTCAGCAATGTTGCTGAGTAACTGACTGCTGGATGCACATAATTTTGGACAGTCACTCTTTTCACTCTGTCTGTCAGAAACAAGCTAGTTTTCACTATATATATCCGGAAGGACTTTATCTGAGGATAGAGTCATAGAGCTGTACAGCACGGAAACAGACCCTTTGATCCAACTCGTCCATGCCGACGAGATTTCTAAAATTAATCTAGTCCCACTTGCCAGCATTTGGCCCATATCCCTCTAAACCCTTTCTGTTCATATGCCCGTCCAGATACCTTTTAAATGTTGTAATTGTAACAGCCTCCACCACTTCTTCTGGCAGCTCATTCCAAACATGCAACACTTTCTGCATGAAATGTTGCCCTTTAGGTCCCTTTTAAATCTTTCTCCCTCTCGCCTTAAACCTATGCCCTCTAGTCTTGGACTCCCCCACCCAGGAAACGATCTTAGATAAAAGGTACTGCAGATGCTGGAGAATCCGAGATAACAAGCATGGGGCTGGATGAACACAGCAGGTCAAGCAGCATCATAGGAGCAGGAAAACTTGACGTGTCGGGCCTAAGCCCTTCATCAGAAAAAAAATTTTTTTCTGATGAAGGGTTTAGGCCCGAAACGTCAAGTTTTCCTGC
>JAHRHZ010000063.1:18690984-18701552 GCA_024137785.1 Ginglymostoma cirratum | reverse complement strand
GCAGGAAAACTTGACGTTTCGGGCCTAAACCCTTCATCAGAAAAAAATTTTTTTTCTGATGAAGGGCTTAGGCCCGACACGTCAAGTTTTCCTGCTCCTATGATGCTGCTTGACCTGCTGTGTTCATCCAGCCCCATGCTTGTTATCCAGGAAAAGATCTTGTCTGTTTACTCTATCCATGCCCCTCATGATTTTCTAAATCCCTGTAAGGTCAGTCTTCAGTCTCTGACGATCCAAGGAAAATAGCCCCAGCCTATTCACCAATGTCCTGTACAGCCACAACATGAACTCCCAACTCCTGTAGTCATTGCACTGACCAATAAAGACAAGCTTACTAAATGCTTTCTTCACTACCCTGTCTACCTGCAACTCCACTTTCAAGGAACTATGAATGTGCACGCCAAGGTCAACATGCTCCCCAGGACCTTACCATTAAGTGTATAAGCCCTGCCCTGATTTGCCTTTCCAAAGTGCAGCACCTCACATTTATCTAAATTAAACTCCATTTGCCACTCCTCAGGCCATTGGCCCATCTGATCAAGATCCTGTTATACTCGGATGTAACCTTTACCACTACACCTCCAATTTTGGTGTAATCTGCAAACTTGCTGACCATACCTCCCATGTTCACATCCAAATCATTTATAGGAATGATGAAAATCAGTGGACCCAGCACCGATCCTTGTTGCACACTGCTGATCACAGGTCTCCAGCCTAAAAATCAAACCTCCACCACCACTCCCTGTCTTCTTCCTTAAAGGTGCTGTTGCAAGATTAGATTCATTGGTTTTAATTTTCCAAAGTTTCCTCAATTCTGGAAAGGTCCTCTCAGACTGGAACACAGTAAATACACATTTTTTTTTCCAAAGAAAGGAAGGCAGAAAGCTGGAAACTACAGGGAGTTAGCTTTAACATCTGTCTGATTTGCTGAAAATGTTGTAATTTATTATTTATTGAGATTACAGCAGGGCACTTAGAAAATCTTAATGCAATCAGGCAGAATCAACATGGTTTTGTGAAAGGGTAATTATGTTTGATTAACTTATGTTTTATTTGAAGAAAGTAATGAGGATAAATGAGAATCTGTGGATTTGGTGTACTTAGATTTCAAGAAGGAATTTGACAAGGAGACACTTAAAGGTTACTATGGAAAGTAAGGTCACATAGTGTAGGGGTGAAATTTTAGCATAGATGGAGGATTCGTTAGCCAACAGAAATCAGGAGGCATAAATAGATCATTTTTGCGTTGGTACATTGTGTCAAGTAGATTGCCACAGGGAATCAGAGCTGGAGTTTCAACTTTTATTGATTTATATTAATTTCTTAGAAAAGAACTTGAACCTGTGGTTGCTCACTTTGCTGAAAGAGGACGTAAATAACCTGCACAGAAATATAAAAAGATGTTAAGTTATTGTGCAAAGATTTGGCAGATTGAGTATAATGAGACCCACAAGAACTTATACACTTTGACAGCGAACAGAGATTACAGAACTCTGAGGTACAGAGTAATAGTTTGGGTGTACTGGTACATTAAGTTAGTATACAGGTACAGCAAAATCAGACAGCAAATGGAACATTGTCATTAGTGCAAGTAGAATGGGATACAGAAGTAGTGATGTGTTGCTGCAGCTGTGTGAGCTTGACCTCATCTGGAATACTGTGTACAATAATGGACTCATTTAAGAAAGATATGAATTTATAATTACACATTGCGGTCAGTTCAGAGAAGGTTCACTGGACTTTTTTATTTATATATTATTTTTAAAAATGATATTATTTGTTTAAATGATTTGGATGAGAATTTAGGAGGCATGGTTTAAAAGTTTGCAGATGACACCAAAATTGGTGGTGTATGGACATGAAGATTATCTAAGATTACAAGCAGATCTTAATCAATTGGGTCAATGGGCTGAGGAGTGGCAGTGAAGTTTAATTTGGATAAATGTGAGGTATTGCATTTTGGCAATGTAAGCAAGCACAGAACTTATACAATTAATGGTAGAACCCGCAGCAGTGTTGTAAAAGAGAAACCTAGGGGTTCAGGTACATAATTCTTTGAAATGTGCATTACACAGGTAGACAGGGTGTTTAGGAAGGTGTTCAATATGGTTGGCTTTGTTACTGAGACCATTGAGTAAAGGTGTTGGGACGTCATGTTGAGGTTGTACAGGTCATTGGTGAGGCATCTTCTGGAATACTGTGCGCCGTTCTGGTCGCCCTGTTATAGGAATTGGCTAGAGTTCAGAAAAGATTTACCAGGACGTTGCCAGGAATGGACGGTCTGAGAAATAAAAATAGGCTGGAACTTTTCTCACTGTAGCGCAGGAAGTTGAGGGGTGACTTTATTGACGATTATAAAATCATGAGGGGCACAGATAAGGTAAATGACAGCGGTCTTTTCCCTAGGATGGAGGAGTTCAGGACAAAGGGTCATACTTTTAAGGCAAGAGGAGAAAGATTTAAAAACAGTATGAGGATTTTTTTTACTACATGGAGTAGTTCGTGGGTAGATTGCACTGCCAGAGAAAGTGGTGGATGCATGTATAGTTACAATGTTTAAAAGACATTTGGAAAAGTACAAGAAGAACAATGGCTTGGAGAAACATGGGCCAAGAGCTGGCAGGTGGGACTAATTTAGTTTGGAAACATGGTCAGTGTGGACTGGTTGGACCGAAGGGTCTGTTTCCATGCTGTATCACTACGACTGAAACCTAGGATTGGGTGGGTGGTGGTGGTCAGGTTATCTTCTGAGGAAAGATTATATAAGTTTGTCCTGTATCTATTGTGGTTTAGAAGAATGAGTGTTGATCTTACAAGATTGGAAGGAAATTGACAGGGTGGATGCTGAATGCTTTCCTTTGTGGGACCAACTAGAACAATGGGACACCAATATAAAATAAGTGTCAAATACTAATCAAAAACTGAAAGAACTGTGGATGCTGTAAATCAGAGGTAAAAATACAAATTGCTTGAAAAGTTCAGCAGGTGGAGAGAAATCTGTGGAGAGAAATCGAAGTTAGTGTTTCAGGTGAAGTGACCCTTCTTCAGAACTGATGGTAGCGAGAAAAATGCCTGTTTATATGCAGAAGGTAGGGTGGGTGAAGAGGCTAAGGAGTAAATGATAGGTGGGGATAGAGCCCAAAGAGAGAGAAGAGCAGTTGGATAGACAAAGGAATTGATAACGATCTGGCCAGGGGTATGAATAGCTGTTAATGGGGACTGTTAGCAGACTTGTGATACCAAGATAGTAGGAACTGCAGATGCTGGAGAATTTGAGATAACAAGGTGTAGAGCTGGATGAACACAGCAGGCCAAGCAGCATCAGAGGAGCAGGAAGGCTGATGTTTCAGGCCTAGACACTTCTTCAGAAATGGGGGAGGGGAAGGGGGTTCTGAAATAAATAAGGAGAGAGGGGGAGGCGGATAGAAGATGGATAGAGGAGAAGATAGGTGGAGAGGGGACCCAGGAGAAAGATGCTGGGATGGAGCCAGTAAAAGTGAGCGCAGGTGGGGAGTTAGGGAAGACAGACAGGTCAAGGGGGCGGAATGAGGTGAGTTGGTCGGAGATGGGGGTGGGGCTTGAGGTTGGAGGAGGGGATAGGTGGGAGGAAGGACAGGTTAGGGAGGCGGGGACGAGCTGGGCTGGTTTTGGGATGCGGTAGGGGGAGGGGAGATTTTGAAGCTTGTGAAGTCCACATTGATACCATTGGGGTGCAGGGTTCACAAGCGGAATATGACTCTTTGACCTGTCTGTCTCCTCTCCACCTATCTTCTCCTCTATCCATATTCTATCCACCTCCCCCTCGCTCCCTATTTATTTCAGAACCCCTTCCCCTCCCCCATTTCTGAAGAAGGGTCTAGGCCCGAAACGTCAGTCTTGTGATACCAAGGCCTGGTTGTGGGGTTTGGGGTAATGACATGGGAGAGTTCAGGCCCTAAAGTTATTGAACTTGATATTGAGTCCAAATGGCTGCAGGGTTCCCAAGCAGAAAATGAGGTGTTGTTCTTCTAGTTTGTGCTGAGCTTCACGGGAACCCTGCAGCAAGCCTGAGACAGAGATGTTGGCCACGGAACAGGGTGGTGTGTGTTAAAGTGACAGGCAACTGGAAGCTCAGGGTCTTTTTGCAAGCAGAACGAAGATGTTCTGCGAAGCGGTCACCCAGTCTACACTTTGTTTCCCCAGTGTAGAGGAGACCACATTGTGAGCAGCAAATGCAGTAGACTAGATTGTGGGAAGTGCAGGTAAAGTGCTGCTTCACCTGGAAGGTGTTTTTGGGTCCTCTCACCTTCCTAGCCAGATTGTTATCCACTCCTTTATCTTTCTAACTGCTCTTCTCTATCTTTGGCTCTATCCCCACCCATCAATTCCTTACCCCCTCCCCCTACTCTACCTTCTATATATAGACCAACATTTTCCTACCTAGCATCCGTTCTGAGGAAGGGTCATTCAACCCAAAATGCTAACTCTGATTTCTCCCCACAGATGCTACCAGACCTGCTGAGCTTTTCCAGCAATTTCTATTTTTGAAAAATAGGGTGTTTCACATTTAAAACGGAAATGAGGAGAAATTATTTTTTTCTCTAAAAGGGTGTTAAGATTTTGGAATTCTGTTCCCTAAAGAATTCCAACATCAAAGGTGCCAAATAGACGCACCAGACACATATTCCCCTCCTCTCCATTGTCTGCCTTCTGCAGGGACCGTTCCCTCCACACTTCCTTCACCCCGAACACCCCCCCACGGCCCTACGCACCTTCCCCTGTAACCGGCAAAGGTGCAATACCTGCCCATTTACCTCCTCCCTCCCCAGAATCCAAGGGCCCAAACATACCTTCCAGGTGAAGCAACACTTCACCTGCACTTCCCACAATCTAGTCTACTGCACTCGCTGCACCCAATGTGGTCTCCTCTACACTGGGGTAACAAAGCATAGACTGGGTGACCACTTTACAGAACATCTATGTTCTGCTCGCAAAAAAGACCCTGAACTACCTGTTGCCTGCCACTTTAACACACCACCCTGTTCCCTTACCAACATGTCTGTCTCTGGCTTGCTGCAGTGCTCTAGCAAGGCTCAATGCAAGCTGGAAGAACAACACCTCACTTTCCGCTTGGGGACCCTGCAGCCATCCGGACTCAATATTGAGTTCAATAATTTTAGGGCCTAAACTCTCCCATGTCCCAGCCCCCAACCCCACACACCAGGCCCTGTTACCACATAGCCTGCCATTACACATTACTTGTTACTAGTCACTAATAGTCCCCATTAACAACTATTCACCAAGCAAACCTGATCGTTATCAACTCTTTTGTCTGTCCGACTGCTCTTCTCTCTCTTTAGGCTCTATCCTATCATTTACTCCTTACCCCATCCCCCTCCCCCTCCCCCTTTTTTCTGTAAATAAACTGACTTTTTCCCAGCCACCATCAGTCCTGAGGAAGGATCACCGGATCCGAAACGTTAACTCTGTTTTTTCCTTCACAGATACTGCCAGACTTGCTGAGCTTTTGCATCAACTTCTGTTTTGTTTCCTGATTTACAGCATCCTCAGTTCTTTCGGTTTTTACTTAGTGCCAAATAGATGATCCATCTTGTCCTCCTCCTGAGGGCCCACCAGTATAAATGACAATCTTCAGACAAGTTGAACATTTTTAAGACAGATATATATTAAAGACAAGGACATCAATGGTTATTGGGCGGGGAGGTGGAAATGCGGATTCAAGACCATAAGATCATGAATCTTGCTGGATTCTGAATTACTGAGGGGCTGAAGTGCTTACCCCTGCTCCAAGTTTGTACACCTGTCTGTTCAAACATATGGCTCAGATTGGTAACTCACCATATAAAGGCTCCACGAGGACCAGCTACTTTCTATACCCTGTGGTACGATCCATAGTGAGGCCAACTCTCATATCATTCAAAAAGTCAAAACTAGCTTTTTAAAAAAACCTAACTTCATAACCATTAGGAGAACAAATGTTTGAAAAGAAGTTTTTTTTAAAAAAATGCATGAAGTGGCAAAAAGGTGTAAACTGAATCACAAAATACAATGACAGACATGCAGACGAATGAAACGTTACCTCTCATTATTTAAGGAAACTCGGGGGGGATCCAGGTTGGGATTCTCCATCGATTCCATCTGGGGGCATCGCAGAAAATAGTAAAGTGTGTGCAGGGCATCAGGAGACCAGGTGACAGGCTGCTGTCTGCCATGGCGACATGGACTCACTCCTGGAGACAGTGTGTTTGAACATTGCAGGTGGTGCATAGCTCGAGACACCAGGTCACCTATAGTAGAACCATGGCATAAAGGGATCAGAAACCAATACATGACCATACAAATGGGATACAGATGAATGATAAATTTTCCCCATGATCACTGCTGATGGTCCTGGGATGTATTTACAACAACTCTTCTTTCAGCTTATATTCAATCATTCTAAAAGTCAACAATCGTTTCCTCAACTGTTCAGCTGAAGCCATCAGTCCTCACCTTGTTTCATTTTCACCTGTCCAAGCATTGCTGGAGATTCTCCTGCAGCCATTTCTTTTCCAAACATTTATTCTTTGACACCTTCTTTTTCTTATTTGTATGCTGCATCTCAGAGGCGGCAACTGAAACAGGTCAACTTCCACGCGATACCCAGCGTCTGTGTCACCAACACTTCCCTTGATCTCACCACTAACTCAAGGCTGCCAGAGTCTCTGACATTCAGTTCTGGTTACCTCAAACTTCCTCCATTCCAATATTGGGAAGGCCCAAAGCCATTGACTTCTGCCCTGCAACAGACTCTGTTCTTTAATCCTTGACTCCTGGCCTCCTCAAGGTGAAGCCCAGCGTGGACTCCCTGCTTTAGAAGGACTATAATGTTGAACTTTTACCTTTATTTTTCTAATTTATATTTAAGATTTTGGACCCAGGTATCTTTCCACTTAAGATGGCACTGGAAATGGCGACTTTGTACACTTTTCTCCACACTAACATATCCCTGTAATTGAGCACGTGTGACAATAAACCTAATTCTCATGCTAATGTCCAACTTCCATCAGCTTATCCATCCACTGTTGCCTTCAACTGTTTACATATTAGCCTCTTCGTTTCCCTCCTTGAGCTCTCAGTCTCTAAACTTCAGAACTTTAAAACCCTCCTCCTCGATTAAGCTTAGTTGACCCACCCTAATGATTTCTTATTTGAATAAGTATCAATTTTTGTCTGAAGAGGCTCCTGCAAGGCCGATTGGACATGCTGCTGTCATTAACGGTGTTTTAGAACAGTCTGTTGTGTCACTGTAGGCAACCCATCTAAAAATGCCTCAGATACCTCACTGTGAAAGGAAATGTAGCTCTGAACCCAGTCGTGATCTTCCTGGCACAGGATGGTATAATTTAAATGTGCCTGAACAACTGTGCCACCCTTGACCACTATTTATAACTGCTCTTGTGTCATCAAAACTCCTGAATCCTGTTACTTTACAATAGACGCTCAAATCACAACAACGTATACAGGCCTTCCACTTAACAGGGGAACTGGCAAAGCTTTATAAAGCTCCCTGAAGACCGTGCTGTCCAAAACAAGAAAAATAATGTTTTAAAATAAAGCAGCATCTCCAAAATCCTTCCACATTTCTACACTTGATTCTTTACATTTTCCAGCGTAGCTGATTTTGAAACTGAGTTAGAGGAATTCGCCTGCAATCAAAATGTTAGGCAGACATGGGGCAGGGGTTCAATTTCTGGGGAAGGTGGGGAGGTAGCATGCCAATGGCTTTTTTAGTAAATAGTTTAATGAATAAAAGCAGCCAAATCAAATCAAATCAAATGGGTTGTTTTGCTACCCGTAGCTTGTTACAGACATTCCCTTGTGCTCCAGGAGAAAGAGTGAGTGTTAACAGGCACTGGAAAAGTCTAGCTGTTGCAGATTGGAAGAAACCGAGGAGACCTCAGGATCTACAGCCAAGTTGGTGGTTGTTCTGGTATTTCAGAAATGAGTGAATGGTGAGACTGGAGGGAAATGAATCCTACATCTTTTCATCAGCTATCAGTATAGCCATTTAATCAGTATGGTGTGGGATGCTTTATTTATCTTATTATTTTATTTAACTTTATAGATCTTTCCAGCAATGTTGAAGCATGGATTCACATTTCACTGTGAACAGAATGCTTGCAGTTCTTCTAGTTCATGTCAACTGAGGGACACAGTCTAAGCATTGTGGCAATTTGAATATTTTTCACATATTTAGCTCTCACAGTTCATTGCATTTAATGACAATGCTGCTTGATGGTTGGCTAAAGAGCTGTCAATATTCGTGCTTCTTTTATTGGAAGTTAGAAGTTTTCCCGAGCAAACCGTTTAAGCTGGAACTCTCCCTAGAAAAAGCTCTGAGCACAATTAGATTTTTTGGCGAGGGAATAGGGCACTCCATGTCTCTGAAAAATTACGTTAACAAAAATTCTGTTTATTTAGTATCTAGGTCACAGAATAGGCCAAGCATGAAAGGTACTTGGAAAAAAGAGAGAAAACGTCAGAAAACAAACAAAAAGTATAAGATGAATAATCGTCATTTGACCTACATCTTGAATAATTCAATTAATCCAACAGCTAAATTAAAATTTGATTGTCCATCTTAATTTACTGATGGATTATTCCAAATGTTCATTCTCATTTATTACCATTTTATAAGATCTGTTTTATATTTTTCACCATCTTCAATGTTCTCTTTGTTGAATATCTTTAAAAGTATTGTCCTGAGTTGACATGTAACTTGCTTTTCATGATCAAGGCCCTTCCCTCTGAACCGCAACATTTAAGTTTCAATCTTTCTTCACATTTCATCCCCTTTACACTGTGGATGATTCTCTTCTCTGTATCATTTCCAAAGCATGTTTTTCTCCACTTGAATTGTGGGGAACAAGCAAGGCGAGAAAGCGAGGCTAGGACAAGATAGTTTCAAGCTTCAGTAGACCCTCTGTAGATTTGTAACAGCAAATTCAGCAACGCTCTACTCCCGCAGCAAAGCAGGACTGAATTGGAGCATAAGTCAGAGATAGGAATGTAACACCATTAATCAGATTCTCCAACTCTACTCCCATCTAATTAGGTTCCACGCTCACAAAGCAACTTTGCTAAAAATTGTCTTCTAGTCTGCGTGTCCCAACATTGTATGGGACTTTTAAATGTCACTTGAAATACAAAGTGATGAGTTTACTGTTGCTTCTGGATTTCCTTCTGTTTTCTCTCCTTTATCAGAGTAACTGCAGTTTACATTTATACAACATTCCTGGTGTAAAACTAAAGGATCTGTTTCCCCAAGGGCATTAGTAACTAGATGTCAAGCTGACATGAAGATCCTGAGCCAATGTGTGTCATCAAGGTGCCCCGCAATCCAACTTTACATAAAACCTGTTTCCCATTGCCACCTCCAGAATTAGTGTCCAATTAAGGACAGGGGCATGCTCCTGTGGAGGTCCAATTGGGGAGCGACTCATAGCATTGGCTACTGCTTGTCCCAAGGGGAGATGTCAGCACTGCTCAGGCAGAAAGGCAAATGTGAGGCACCAGAAAAACAGAGGAAAGTGGAACTGAGGCCACAATCAGATCAGCCATAATCTTAGCAAATTGTGGAGAAGTCTTCGTGGGCTGAATGGCCCACTCCAGCTCTTGGGAATGGGTTTGGTGACAGCTGCAAAGTTTTCAGATCTGCAGTTCATTCATTGGGCCAATTGAAGAAGGGACTGACTGCTCTCCGGTCTAAGGCCATCTTTAAACTTGGCAGAGGGACCAGTTCAACATGACCAAAAGCCATAATGTTCACTGGTTTAACTGGCTGCCCAGCTCCCTGCAAGTGTTTGGCGATTCTCGTGGTAATACTTCCTGGGCATCATGCCTAGAGACAGAATAGTACTGGGGAACCACCCTGATGTGGAACTCTGAAATTCCACACCCTACACTCCCACTGACACCTCCTGGCATTGCCAGCCCTCCAAACATTGCATAGAGAAAACCTTCAAAAAGGGAGAAAAAAAGAACAGAGTTCCATTTCCAATAAGTTTGAACACATTAATTCACCAATTTAAAACATTGGGACAGGTTTCATTAAGTGCAGCAATTGAAGATGGGACATCGTGCGCTTAAACCTCCAGGAACATGTCCAACCAAAGTTGGTGACCTAAGACCTAACTGCCTCTGTGGCAAAATTCAGCACCATGTGTCAGAATGGTTGAGGAGAGGCAGACATGGGAATCAAGCAGATGGATCTGTTCGGGAAAGAGACCAAGTGTGTGATTGAAGAAATTTGTTGAATGCAGTGAGAAAGGCATCAAGAAGATCCATTTGTTTTGTAAGAGTTGATCAGGGACATAAGGACCAGAAGATTAATATCCGATGGCAGAGCAAAGTAATTGAAAGCAGTGAAAACAAATGTTTGGAATGATAATATTCTAAGGCTCTTCATGTTGAATTGATTACTTTTGAATTACAGTCATTGTTGCCATGTAGGGAACAGTGGTATCCAATTTGTACAGCAAGCCTCACATTTGGCAATGAGGTAGAAGTCCAGTTAACCTGCCTTG
>JAHRHZ010000063.1:18608048-18690584 GCA_024137785.1 Ginglymostoma cirratum | reverse complement strand
AAGAGTCCAGACCCGAAACGTTAGCTTTCCTGCTCCTCTGATGCTGCTTGGCCTGCTGTGTTCATCCAGCTCTACACCTTGTTATCTCAGATTCTCCAGCATCGGCAGTTCCTACTATCGCTTTCTTCAAAATAGACTTTTAGACTCACAAAGTAGATTTTTAGATGTACCAGGATAGGGTTATGAAGGTATAAATGCTCCCCACAATACTTTTCAATAACTGCATCTTATATTGTGTAAAGGATATTAGTTTGAATGACCAGCAACAATATCAAAAGTGAAAGTGTCAAAGTCAATGTTAAAAAAAAAAATCAGAATTACGATAATCTCCAAGGGAATGAATTCAACGTTACAATTCCTCACATTCTGGATTCAGGTTTCAAACAGATAGCAGGAAGAAATTATAGAACAGGATGCAGGCATCTTCCAAAAGGGAGGGAGACAAAGTTATTCACAACTCCTTCCTGATGCCTTCTCAATACATTAATAGAAAGAGCAGAGGGAAGGAGGCATGCTGCACGTCAGCATCCATCCAGAGAGTGGCTTTATATCCAAAGCTAGCAGCGCACCACCATCTCCTCAAAGAGGACTAGGGACGGGCAATAAAATTCCTGCCCAGCCAGCGATAAGCACGCCCCACAAGTGAATTTTTTAAACAAGTACCCAAATAAAGTAAGGAAGCAAATTTCAAATGGGGGCCCTTCTGGAAATAAAAGGCAAGGATTCGGAGGAAAACATCGCTGAAATAAACATTTCACTGACTAAAGGATTTTTTTCAAAAGGGAGAATGTGTACTCTGGCAAAACGTTACAAATACAAACATCAACAGATTGGCAGTGAAAAAATCAATGAACTCACTTAGCTCTGAAATGCTGCCAACACATGTTGCCAGTAGGGACTGCTCCAGGGTTCGAAGCTCCAGTTGAGCGTATGCGTCAGCACGTCCATCTTTTGTCGCCAATCCGTTGTTATATAAACTGAAGTGGGCAGGCAGGGAAAGCACACCTACAAAACAGAGGAGCATCAGGTCAGTAACACGTCCATGCACTCACCTGTAAATATCCACCTCCTCGTTGCATTCCTTTATGATGCGAATTATAGTCTGAATTCCCCTTTAGAATGAATCTCTTTCTATTTACAATGACTTTGCTTGCCTTACCAGGCAGTTCTGCCTGCACCAATGCCTGTGGTTGACACGAAGATATTTAGTAACTCGGTGATCTCTTGTTGACCCCTCTTGTTTATCATAAACTCCTTATCAAACTGGCACAAGTTCAAACGTCATTTGTAGTGTTCATCTCACAAAGTGCATACAACTCCCTGTCCTTCCAGGGCACCAATAAGCAATATCATTTCTATTTGTCTCAATTAAAAAGATTCTCAAAGATTTTGACTGCCATATAAGATAACAGCTACAAAAATTATTTGAAGTAGTGCTTAATAACACTACGTAACGCCTGCTTATTCGGTATTTGGTTTGTGAATTATGTTTTGTCAACCGTGGAGAATTTTCATCAAGTGATCTTCTCTAAGTTCTTCCTTCTTTCAACTCCCTCAGAGAACCCACACAACCTGAAGGAAATGTCAGTCAGATTTACCAAACAGGAGGCTGTAAACTGTATAAAAGTTTGGCATTTTCACTGGCCTCCAAATATTGTGCCTTTGCCTCATCAGCTGGTAGCACAAAATGGACAGTGGTTCCATCTTAGATAACAAGGTGTGGAGCTGGATGAACACAGCAGGCCAAGCAGCATCACAGGAGCAGGAAAGCTTGACGTTTCGGGCCTAGACCCTTCAGGAACGTGAGCCACTTGGTACCACAGGGTGCTGAACTGTGATGTTGGCAACCGCTATCTCAGATAAGTGGATTCCATATTAACATGTGTGTTTTGGAGTTTAGATCCCATACAGGCCAGCTGCTGAGATAATGAAAGCCACAGAAGCCAGTGTGCATACTGGAACTGTGCTGTTAAGAATCAGCTGAGATGTCAACTAATTTAAAACAAACGGATGAGAGACTAAATGCTGACATACAAGCCAGTGATAGTCTTTTTTTAAAATTTTCTTCATAATTCACTAACCTTTCCATAAGGTTTTGTGCCCTTTTATTGAAGATGTTCCTTTGCCCTGGACCATTACTGGTATCAGGCACAATCGAGAGACACCTGGAAGACCATGATATAGGAGCAGAATTCTGCCCAGTGAAATACAGAGCTGACTTGATCATGGCTGATGTCTTTCTCAACCCCATTCTCCTGCCTTTCCCTATGTAACCCTTGATCCCTTTATGGATCAGAAACCTATCTGTCTCCGTCTTAAATACACTCAATAATTTGGCCACCACAGCATTCTGCAGCACCGAGTTCCACAGATTCCCCATCCTCTGGCTGAAGAAATTTCTTACGTCAGTTCTAAAGGCAATCCCTTCATTCTGAGACTGTATTCTCAGGTGCTAGTGGTGGAAATATCTTCCCCACATTCACTCCATTCAGGCCTCTCAGTATTTTGTAAGTTTAAATCAGATCCCCACCCCACTCCCCCACCCCTCCTCATGGGTGGAACAGTGGCTCAGTGGTTAAGTGGTTAGCACTGCTGCCTCACAGCACTAGGGACCCAGGTTCGATTCCAGCCTCGGGTGACTATCTGTGTGGAGTTTGCACGTTCTTGCTGTGTCTGCGTGGGTTTCCTCCCACAATCCAAAAGATGTGCAGGTTAGGTGGATTGGCCATGTTAAATTGCCTGTAGTGTTCAGGGATGTGTAGATTAGGTGGGTTACAAGGGGACGGGTGTGGGTGGGATGCTCCGAGGTTCGGTGTGGACTTGTTGGGCCGAAGGGCCCGTTTCCACACTGTAGGGATTCTAGATTCATCCTTCTATATTCCATTGAATGAAGATCCAGAGTCCTCAACCAATCTTCATACAACAATCTCTTCATCACTAGGATCATTCTTCTGAGCCTCTTCCAATACCAGCACATCCATCGTTACATAAGTGCCCAAAACTGCTCATAGTATTCCAAATGCAGTCTGACCAGAGACTTAGTTAGCCTCTGCAGTTCATTTCTGTTCTTATATAACAGCCTTCTTGAACGAATGCCTACATTGCATTTGCCTTTCTAACTGAATCTGCATGTTAAGAGCGATCTGAACTAGGACTGCCACGTCCCTTTGTGTTTCGGATTTTTGAAGCCTTTCCCTGTTTAGAAAATAGTCTATGCCTCTTTTCTTCCTACCAAAGCGCTAAATCTCACACTTTCCAACATGGTATTCCAACTGCTATTTCTTTGTCCACAGTCCTAACCTGTCCAAATACTTCTGGAGCCTCCCCATTTCCTAAACACTAACCTGTCCCTCCACCTATCTTTGTGTCATCTACAAACTTAGCAAACAATGCCCTCAGTTCCTTCATCCAGATCACTAATGTTTAACGTGAATCATTGTGGTCTCAATTGGGCAGAACTCCAATATCCACCTGCTGCCATCCTGAAAAAGACCCCTTTAACCCCATTCTCTGCCTTCTGCCAGTCAGCCAATCCTCTATCCATGCTCCTAACACCACGGTTCTTATCATATTTAGCAGTTTCCTGTGCTGCATCTTGTCACAGGCCTTCTGGAAATCCAAATAGATCATGTCCATTGGCTCTCCTTGCTTGTTACCTCCTCATAGAATTCTAATCGATTTGTCAGGCATGACCTCCCCTTGATGAAGCCATGCTGAGTCAGCACTATTTTATCACACACTTCCAAGTACTCCATAGTCTCATCCTTAATAGTGGACTCTAACATCTTACCAGCAAGAGGGGTCAGGCTAACCAGCCTATAGCTTCCTGTCTTCTTCCTCCCTCCCTTCTTAAACAGGGGTGTTACATCAGCCATTTTCCAGGCTTCTGAGACCCTCTCTGACTCCAATAATTCCTGAAATGTCACCTCCAGTGCCTCCACAATACCCTCAGTTATATCCTTCAGAATTCTTCAGTGTAGTCCATCTGGGCCAGGAAATTTATCCGCCTACAGACCTTTCAGTTTCCCCATCACCTTTTCCTTAGTAATGGCACAACAATCATCTCTACTTCCGACTCTCGAAGTTCTGGTGTGCTGCTGGCTGTGAAAACTGATGCAAAGTATCTCTGTCATTTCTGCCCTCCCCCATTTCTGAAGAAGGGACCCAAAACATCAGCTTTCCTGCTCCTCTGATGCTGCCTGGCCTGCTGTGTTCATCTAGCTCTACACCTTATCTCAGACTCCAGCATCGGCAGTTCCTACTATCTCTGCCATTTCTTTGTTCTCATTACTACTGCTCCAGCCTCATTTTCCAGTGGTCCAATGTCCACTCTTGCCCCTCTCTTAGCTTTTATGTATCTGAAACAAAATTCTTGCCATCTTCTTTTATATTACTGGCTAGCTTCCATCATACATCATCCCCCTCCTTATTACTTTATTCTTTAAAATCTAGCAGAAGATAAAGTCCTCACAATCCTGTGGCTTCTCACTAATCTTCACCACATTGTATGCTTTTTCTTTTGCTTTTATGCTGTCCCTGATTTCCCTTGTCCACTATGGTTGCTTCGTCCTCCCCTTAGTGTGCATCTTCTTCCTTGGGTTGACTTTCTGCTGTACCTCTGAATTAACCCCAGAAACCCCTGCCATTGCTGCTCCACTGTCTTCCCTGCTAGGCTCCCCTTCCAATCTACTCTGGCCAGCTTCTCAGTCATGTGTTTGTGGTTACCTTTACTCAATTGTAACACTGTTACAAAAGGAAACCAGAATGTCTGATAGATTTTGATTAGCACAGGAGGAGTGACAGATATTCTGTGCTCATCTACGAGGAACCTCCTCAATACAGAGATGGATGGAGTCTTGATCAGTAAGGGGATCAAGGGTTACAGGGAAAAGTCAGGGGAAGGGACATATCAGCTATGATCCAATAGTAGATTGATGGGCTGAACAGTCTAATTCAGCCCCTATATCTTACGGTCTAAGCAAGAAGCAGTGGACATTTTTGCACCAATCAAATCTGTGAACATCTCATGAACCATGACGGCTGATGTTTCCAATCAGGCTCTGTTCTGCTCCGAGTGGCATTGTGTAAGTACAATGAACAACCAGGCTATTGCAACTCCTGGCACACCAAGTGTTCATGAGCAATTGTTTTCACAGGATATAAGTCAACAACTGCAGACAGTACTGTTGTCTTCTGCCACAAGGTCAAATGAGGCTAACATAACCACAGGTTGGGGAATCCAGGGATGATCCACGCTATAGCTTGAAATGTGGTTTCATATCTCTGCAATTATGCTCCATTATGGAACCAGGGAATGCTGCTGTACAATGGCGCACATAGTTTTGCCTCGGCGTTGCTTTACAAATATGGTTCAAACCGTTAATCTGTGATAATACTTACTTATGCAGACACTTGATATTCAAGTACTAAAATCTATTATTTAGACAGATCTCTAGTTGCTTTGGGGCAATTACATGCATTACGGCCTTTGAGAAATCTAATGTTGGTTCTGACATGTAACCTCCACTTAAGAGTTAATAAGAACCCATGTTCATTTCAGCTGCTGAGTAAAAGCTGTGCAGGCACCATTTTTGCATTAATTACCTTTCCTGTCCACTGCTGCACACTAGTTAATCTGACTTTGAAATAACTTGTACCATTAGGACTGCTTTGTCCGTTCAAGCAAGGCAAGTGAAATCAAAAGCTGGCATGTACAGGAAAAGTCAAAATTATTAGTGTAATTTTTAAAAAGGGTAAACTTGTCTGCTGTTGCATCTTTTTGTTCCTCCTTGATGTGCTTTTTTGAAAAGACTGCTAAAAACTCCAAACCTATCTGTTTTAGAATGCTTATCTACGTGTTACAGCCAGCCAGAGGCTGCGGTTTTTCAGTGTGTAAGTCTAAAGATGGTCGTGGTAAAACTTATGGAGACCCTTTTAATAAGAGAATAAATATGGTGTATCATAACTATTAAATTCACAGTATTATTTTAATCTGACAGTTTCAAGAACTGGAAATCAATGCAGCAATCATTTCTGTGTGATCGAGGTTTTTGGTAGACCCATTTGTAACCGATTATTAAGTACAGCTGGAGAGACCTTAGAAGTTCAGTTTACCAATAAAAAGATGTATGGAGAACAAGAGTGGCTTTTCATGAACTTATCCAGAATAAGTAGTGATGTCGGAGCTTTATCAATGGAATGCAAGACTGTAAACCGGAAAAACTTAATGTCAAACATGTGGGAATTAGCTATCATTAAAAGGAGACGAGTTGCAGCTGCAGCATGGATGGGAGCAGAGTGATCGCGGGCCGAGTCCCCGAGCGGGGAGCAGGGCCAGCGCGGGCCGAGTCCCCGAGCGGGGAGCAGGGCCAGCGCGGGCCGAGTCCCCGAGCGGGGAGCAGGGCCAGCGCAGGCCAAGTCCCGGAGCGGGGAGCAGACCAAACACGAGCCAGAGCCAGAGCCAGAGTAGCAGCAGAGCGAGTCCTGGAAGCGTGTAGAGGTGGTGTGGCCTCGCGTTCTGAAGCCAGTGGGCATGGACTCACGTTTAAAAAGGACTAGAACTTAAGTACTTAACAGTCACTTTTTATCATCATTCTGGACTCTTTCCAGTCTATTCCCACGCTAAGCTATTTTTTTTTAACCCTGTGACAACACTTAAGTATCTGACCTAAGATGGCGCTGAGAGGCAACAAACTTCTCACTGCATTCCCTTGAGTGTACATACAATAAAGGCTATTCTATTGTAAGCGAAATTTTAGCCAGAAGTGAAAACATCTAAGTAGTTATCAACTCTACGGTTTTACATTGAGGCAACAGGTAAATTGTCGCAATCCAATCAGCAATAATTATATTTTATTCAATGGATAAGTTAAGTGTGAACAGGATAACAAATAGAATTGCTAAATAAATGAACATTCCATGAGCAAAATATTAGTTTTGTACATAATGGCCTTTAACATGACAGTCATCAATGACTCATCAAGTACAGGGAACAATATTCTGCTTCTGCCTGTCCAGTGCAGTCGGTGAAAGTGATATGTTTGAAGGGTTGCAGATCATCTTACATTTAAAAAAATTCAACATTTCTCTGTTCTGTAATGCTGCTAATGCACTAACTGTACTGTCAAGACTCAGACATAAATAGAACGGACGCTAGAAGGTTGGACAATTCAATAATGTCAGCTACTGTTTCTTAAAATACAGCCTGCTGAGGACTTGTGTCAAACAACTGCACGTCATTTTCTGGTTTGTGCCGTTGTTTTACCAGTGCAGCTGTTAATGCCTTTTCCAAGCTGTTCCCATGCTGGAGTCAGCCTAAAATTGGGACCCATGAGAAACTGGATGGCGAAACCATTCTCAGTTCTGGAGGAGGAAGAGGGAGATCAGAGGAGAGATGAATTAAGGATTATCTATTCCCATTAATAGTCCATCCTTTCTCCTCCAACTTCCTTAACCTGTATCATAGGAAGAGAACTATCAGGATATATCACAACATCAGTCGCAATGAAGGTTTTCCAGCCCTCATTTGATGTCAAGCACATGTATGCTTTCTATTAATTAAAGTAAATGTCATATTTCTTTTATTTTGTGAGCGTGCGCTGCTTCCAAGTGTTTTCCCAGTGATAGTGAGAATGAGGTGGATGTCTGTTGTGTACCAGTATGGAGGTAGTCATCCTGCATGCTCCTCCGAAGGTATGCAACCGTTCATGAGCTCGGTCACTACAGTCCTGCATGTACCACAACTACTCATGTTGTGGCTGTTTGCACTGATAAGAGAACAAACAAAAAGGGTTGAGATAACACAGTGTGGAGCTGGAGGAACACAGCAGGCCAGGCAGCATCAGAGA
This sequence comes from Ginglymostoma cirratum, assembly GCA_024137785.1. Classification (NCBI taxonomy): domain Eukaryota; kingdom Metazoa; phylum Chordata; class Chondrichthyes; order Orectolobiformes; family Ginglymostomatidae; genus Ginglymostoma; species Ginglymostoma cirratum. The sequence goes on along the minus strand of JAHRHZ010000063.1, from coordinate 18,682,737 downwards.
GAGCAAGAAAGTTGACTTTTCGGGTCAGGACCCAATGGTTGCATTTGTAAAGCATTTTTCATGTCCAAGGGTAAATGAAATATTTTGAAGTCTACAAGGACAGGGCTTGCACAATTAATGGTAGGGCTCTGAGTAGTGTTGTAGAACAGAGAGTGAGCTAGAGGTTCCGGTACATAATTCCTTGAAATTTGAATCATAGGTAGACAGGGTGATTAAGGTGGCATTTGGCACGTTTGCCTTCATTGCTTAGGCCATTGAGTGTAGGAGTTGGGATGTTATATTGACATTGTACAGGGCATTGGCGAGGCCTGTTCTGGAGTACTGTGCGCAGTTCTGGTCGGCCTGTTACAGGAGGTATACTATTAAACCGGAGAGTGTTCAGAAAAGATTTACCAGGGTGTTGCTGGGAATGGAGGGTTTGAGATTTAAAAAATAGACTGGAAAGGCTGGGACCTTTTTCCACTGGAGCGTAGGAAGTTGAGGGGTAACCTTACTGAGATTTATAAGATCATGAAGGGCATAGATAAGGTAAATGACAAGGGTCTTTTCTCTAGGTTGGGGGGGGACTTCAAAACTAGGGGGCATATTTTTAAGGTGAAAGGAGAAAGATTTAAAAAGGACATTGGGGCAACTTTCTTTTAAAGACACAGTGGTTCATATGTGGAATGAACTGCCAGAGAAAGTGGTGGATGCAGGTACAGTTCAAATATTTAAAGGACATTTGGATAAGTTCTTGAATAGGAAAGATTTGAAGGGGTATGGGCAAAGCACAGACAGGTGGGACTAGTTCATTTTGGGAACATGGTGGGCATGGACTGGTTGGACCGAAGGGTCTGTTTCTATGCTTTATGCCTCGATGATAACGCAGCTGTTAATACTGTACTTCTAGTTAATAATACATTTGCAGTCCATGTCATAGGAGTGACTGGCTTTCATTTCCCTAAAAGATAACCTCATCCACATCACCTCAGGCATTGATGCTGAGCACTCTCTCAAAAAAGCCAATCTCTGCAAGGGCAGCAGATGGCTAAGCAGCTGCAAAATTAGTGACACTTTGATATCTGGTTCTTTAAGAGAGGACAGCCTATATTTGGGTAGTGTTGTCACACTATTCAAGATGTCATCTTTCAGGTAAAATTTAAAAATGAAGCCTTTTCTGTCTGCTCAGGTGCCACTATTTGACAAAGAATGAGCAGATTACCAGATCACTATTTCATTGCTGTTTGTGGGAGCTTGCTGTGCACAACTTGGATTCTAGAACAGGCCACAGCTGACAGGGATCCATTAACGTGGTCATAATTCAGTTTTTGCGAAAAACAAAGTAAAGGTGACACACTGCATTGTGGTTTCATGTGTAGCCTCATGGACAGTATCACAACAAACAGATCTGAGAAAAGGCCTGTTCTTTTTGGGTAGAGAGCAAGCCAAATACAACATCCAGGTTACAACCCTCAGCAAATCCTGTCTATGTTAGGAAGGTCAGCAGAAAGAAATCAGTGGAGGTTACGCATTGTTTCAAAATGGCTATGGAAAAGAAGAATGGCACAAACTGATGTGAACTTTATTGTCATCTCATCTCTAAGTTGGCTTGCTATCCCAAGGAAGTTACTGAGCATCTGATGTTGCTTAAACTGCCCTGCACAGCAACAAGCAAATAATTCTCAACATGCGTGTGCCCCAACCCCAATTAAGTCAAGGAAAAATATGATAACTCCACTCCTTGATTTCCTGCTGTACCTAAGTGGGAAAGAAAAACAAATCTTGATGCCTTTAATGCAGGAGTTGGCGCAGGTCACCAGATGTGGGAAGGAGACATTGGACAAAAGATCATGACTGATAGCTGTATCAGCAATAGTCTGTTGGTGCTGAAGATATGGACTGAACATGAGCCTTAAATCACCAACACAGTTTATCGCCTCTTGAACTGCAACAAGGTATCTTGGATACAACCTTTGTTAATGCACTGCATCTAATCAACTTATCATTTCAAATAAAGCACGAAGTCAGGAGAACAAGTGAGGTGTAATGGAATATGCCCCACTTGCCTGCATGAGGGCAGTGCCAACAACACAAGATGCTTGACACCATCCAGGACATAGCAGCCCATTTAACTGGTACCACATCCAACATCTGCTTCTCCACCATCATCATACAGTAACAGAAGTATGTACTACCTACAAGATGCACTGCAGAACTCCATCAGGCTCCTTGGACCACACCTTCCAAATCCATGGGCACCATCACCTAAAAGGTGAAGAGCAGCAAATGCAAGACAACACCACTACCAAATGCAAATTCCTCTTTAAGCCAATCACCATTCTGACTTGTAATTATATCGCTATTCCCTTAGCGTTTCAGTATCACAAATCTGGAACACCTTCCACTGTGGGTGTACCTACACCATACGGACTGCAATAGTTTAAGAAGGCAGCCCAGCACCACCATCATTTTAGTGAAAAAGCATGTCTCTTTTCAGTCCTAAAGAGACCTCATCTCATCTTAATTCTAGGTGCTGCAGCAGAGGGAAATATCCCTACAAGCTCCTAAGGAGTTTCAAATGTTTCAATTAAATCAAATGAGGTATCTTACCTAGCAGAAGCTACCTATTTCAAGCTGTTACAATGCAATGGTAATTGGAGTGGTGTCTGTCACTAACACAATGTGCCATCAAGCCAGAGAGATGTTCTGATTATCATACAAATGACTTGCATGATATATAAATTTCAGTGCCAGTGTGATGTCAGATATGTAAGCTCCACATACCAAAGACTGGAGGATCATATTAAAGAGCATTTTCCTTTCCTATCCCAGGCCCCAGGAAAACCTTCCACATTAAGCAGATGTTCACCTGCACATCTGCTAATGTGGTATATTGTATGCGCTGTTCCCGATGTGGCCTCCTGTACATCGGGGAAACCAAGCGGACGCTTGGAGACCACTTTGTGGAACACCAACGCTCGGTTTGCAACACGACGACTGCATGTCCCAGTTGCGAACCACTTCAACTCCCCCTCCCACTCCTTGGACGACATGTCCATCCTGGGCCTCCTCCAGTGCCACAACGATGCCACCCGAAGGCTGCAGGAACAGCACCTCATATTTCACTTGGGAACCCTGCAGCCCAATGGTCTCAATGTGGACTTCACAAGCTTCAAGATCTCCCCAACCCCGACCTCATCCCAAAACCAGCCCAGCTCGTCCCCCGCCTCCTTGACCTGTCCATCTTTTCACCCATCTATCCGGTCCTCCCACCTCAAACCCCACCCCCACCTCCTACCTACCAGCCTCATCCCCGCCTCCTCGACCTGTCTGTCTTCCCTTGACTGACCAACCCCCATCCTAACTCCCTACCTACACTCACCTTTACCTCTCCATCCTCGCTTTCTTGACCTGCCCGTCTCCTCTCCACCTATCTGCTCCTTTATCCACCTTCCATCATTGCCTCCCCCCATTTCTCTATTTATTTGAGTCCCCTTCCTCTCCCCCATTTCTGAAGAAGGGTCCAGACCCAAAACGTCACCTTTCCTGCTCCTCTGATGCTGCCTGGCCTGCCGTGTTCATCCAGCTCTACACCTTGTTATCTCAGCATTTTCCTTTGGTTGTTTGAAACACACATGGACTGACTACACCTAACCAACCAGAGCTTCCAAAACTCTCAACGCAGTGCCAAACATTAGGTGTGATCATGTGATTAGACAACAGAATGTATAAACAATTGTTAACAACTAAGTTCGGATTGTCAGTGGGCCTCAATGTGGCACACTCATGTGCTAAAAGCTACATATATTTATACACAGGGCGTAGTGTTTTGATGACAGAAAGAATGTATGCACATAGTGTTTATTTCAACTCAACAAAATAGGTGATAGACCTTCTCAAGTTCTTTTCTCACGATCAAACTGCCTGGTTTAAATTAAAAAAAAGACTGGTCAACAATAACCAGTGCAATGCCTCTACCAGTCAATCACTCATTAAACAGTCAACACTTTTCACTCATACAGTGTAGATGTTGTTTTCCCTTCACGTTCTTCTGAATTGTCCCGATTAGTGTAAGATAAAAAACGTCAATGAATGTGTCTTCTTTCAGCAATACTCAAATTATGTACTACCAAATGACATTTCTAAGATTTTTTTTAACCAATTACTTTTTTAAAAAAAACTAATATTAACTAATCTAGTTCAGGTTATAGGTAGATTAGATTAAGTTTTTTTTATTCACTTACAGAACAAGGGCATTACTGGCTAGGCCAGCATTTATTGGCCATCCCTAATTACCCAGTGGACAGTAAAGAGTCAATCACATTGCAGTGAGTTTGGAACCACTTATGGACCAGAGCAGGTAAGGATGGCAGTTTCCTTCCCTAACAGACATTAGTGAACTAGATGAGTTTTTCTGACAATCGGCAACAGTTTCATGGTCAACGTTACAGCCTTTAATTCCAGATTTTTTTTCTGTTGAATTCAAATTCCACCATGCGCCATGGCGGGATTCAAACCCAGGTCCCCAGAATATTACCTGCATCTCTGTATTAACAGTCCAGCAATAATACCACTCGGCCATCTCCTCCCTACATTGTCATTTTAATAAGATTCCAGATACACTTTTAATCCACACCAGACAGGAAGCAACTTAGAGATCAAGAGACAAAGATGTAACATGAACGGATGAACTCACTAGGTATTTACTGCATTGGCTATTTATTACTCAGCCAAATATTTAATTCTGTTAAAGATAATGAAAAATCAAGGGAGGTCAGAACGGGTGCTCAATTTGTTACTGCCTGTTTTGTACAAAAGCTTGATGAATACCTCCAAATATTTCAATGGCTTTATTGCAAACACAACTAATGCTATGATAATTTTCAAGAAAATATCAAAAAAAAACCCACTGTCGAATTCTAACCCTACTCCCTGAAATAGGAGAGGCGATGACCTATTATCGCTGGACTGTTACCCTAAAGACCCAGTTAATGTTCTGGGGACCTGGGTTCGAATCCCGTCATGGCAGATGGTGGAATTTGCATTCAATAAATATCTGGAATTAACAGTCTAATAATGACCGTGAATCCATTGTCAATTGTCAGAAAAACCCATCTGGTTAACCAATGTCCTTGAGGGACACAAACTGCCATCCTTACCTGGTCTAGCCTACATGTGACTCCAGACCCACAGCAATGTGGTTGACTCTTTACTGCCCTCTGGGTAATTAGGGATGTCCAATAAATGCTGCCTAGCCAGCAATCCCCTCATCCTAAGAATTAATAAAGAAAAAAAAATGGAATTGATGTGACACTTCGACAGTCATCCTGCAGTCCTGGATGAGATCCCATTCATTTCAGTTTGTATTTTGAATTCAGAATGAGGAAAGGGGAGGGGGACCTTGAGATCATTATTGCCAAAATGGCATACAGCCAGAAATGATTAAAGCCCTATTTGTTGAGAATTTGAATCTACCATACCAAATCTTCATGATCCATTTCCACAGAGAAGGGAGCAGTTTATAAATCAACTGCTCTAAGAGTGGCACCATCAATGTAGCAGCTTCCAAGCAATGAAAAGTTGGAAATACAGCACACGTGGACCCTTAGAAACCCTCAGCTGACAGAATAGAAAGATACATTCCTCCATCTGCTTGCTCCATATTTACTTGTTAATGGTGGAAATTGGTAAAGCAGTTTTCTGTGCACCTAAGTAATTTCGGTTTGTTGATACTTGTCTCTCCTTATGCTAAGTGTAATACGTCCACAACTTCAAACTAAAATCTAGGTGTGCAGCCATGATTGCAAGAGTTACTTGACTCAGGAGTTAGGTTTATCCAAACTAACAGCTTTCACAGGGAACCAAGGCAAAGCAAGAGTTTTGGTTACAACTCAGGCATGTTTAAAAACGTGGAGTCACTGTATAACTGTGCTACAGGGAATTATTTAGAACTTTCTTTGCTCGGTGTTTTGATTCCACTTTCTGACCGCTTCAAAATTATGGACGAATGATCTTAAATCAAAAGATTACATATGGACAAGGGCAGGAGAAGAACTCTTGAAAATGAGCAACTGATATTATGACACAAGGAAGGGCTTTGGGGTGAGTTACAACTAAACGTGCAGTAAATACCCAGTCAGCTCAACTGCCCATCTTATATCTTTATCTCTTGATCTGCATAAGCTGCTTTCCAACTGGAATGAATAAAAACTGTATCTAGAATCTCATTAAAAGCAAGATTTTATTAACAGTAATGTTTTGATAGTGAGCAAAATGCAGAGTGAGGTTTCCTGTACTTTGCTGTTACAAACCAAAATTACTGTACATAGACATGTTTGAACCTGAATTTATGAGACCCTCAGCTCTATGAACTGGCTTTGATTAGCCTGAGATGATGTCATTTTCCAGATGAGGTACACATTAAGCATATCGCAGAATATCAGCTCTCTTGCTCTTCCCTGTTCTGATAAACGGAGGTCCTGTCAGCCACATTGTTAAAGTAAGAACAACGCAATGTTCACTAAATTTGTTTACACAGACTTTCAGTAGAACAATAAAAGATAACCAGACCATTGAATGGTATTTTCTATGCATTTGCATTTTAGCTGCCATTAGTATCCTGTCAACACTGTTAATGCCCAGGTGAAACAAAATCAGAAATTGCTGGAAAAACTCAGCAGATCTGGCAGCATTGGTTGAGGAGAAGCAGAGTTAACACTTTGGGTCCAGTCATCTTTCTTCAGAACTGAACAGCAGTAGAGTCCACAGTGTAAGATCTCACATTCTGTGCATGTTTTTACATTTGCCTTATGAATTTTTTAAGCTTACCATCCTGCAATAACATCTTTTTGCCAGTGATGGTGCTGCAGTGGAAGAATTTAAGGACAGTGTAAAATAACTAGTTTTGAGAGTTTTCAAAAAAATGTGGATACAGGAATTTATAATTGGAGGTAGTGTATGAAGGAATAGGTTTTAACATCTCACTAACCGATGTTCCAGTGAAGATAAACTATAAGGTAGTTGAATGGTTCATTTATGTGCCGGGTCACCCAGAGGCCTGGACTATATGAATCAGAGAATGGAATTTAAATTCCACAATGGCACACAAATTTATATTTAAACAAATTAAGCTATTAAAAAAAAGCTGGTAATCTGCCGTGGTATTCTGCAACTACTGAAGTATCATAAAAATCCATCTGGTTCACTAATATTCTTGATAGAATGACTGAATAGTTACGGCTAAGGAGGCTATTCAGCCCACTGTGTCAGTGCTAACTCACTGCAGGAACAATTCAGTCCCACTCACCCACCTTTTCCCATAACCCTGAAAATTGTTCCAGTTCAATCTGATCCAATTCTCTTCTGAAAGTTGTGATTGATATGGCTCCACTACACTTTCAGGCTGGTGCATTCCAGATCCTCAACATTCACTGTGTAGGAAAAGGTTTTTCTCATGTCTTCATTTTTTGTTTTGCTGTTCACCTAAAATCACTATCCTCTGGTTCTTGATCCTTCAACCAACGGGAACAGATTCTCCCCACATTTTCTGACTAGGTCCCTCATGATTTTGAAGACCTTTATTAGATCTTCTCTCAGCTTTCACCTCTCCAGCAAGAAAAGTCCCAATTCTCCAATTTGTCTCCATTAGCTGAAGTTTTTAATTCTTACAACTATTCTTGTGAATCTTTTCTGCGTCCTGTCTAATCGCTCTAATGCAATACCAGTTGAAGCTGAACTCGCATTTTATTGAGGTTCAGCATGCCTCTCTGCTCTTATTCTCAATGCCTCTGTTTATAAAGCTTAGGATGTCATATGCTTTATTACCAGTGTTCTCAATCTGTACAATCACCTTTGATGATTTGTGCATCTATATACCCATGTCCCCGGGCTCTCCATTTAGAATTGTACTTCACCACATTCTTCCTACCAAAATTAATCACTTCCCATTTCTCTCCAATAAGTGTCATTAACCACTTGTCTGCCCATTCCAACCTTTCTAATCTTTCTTGAAATTCTATTATCCTTCCTGCAGTTTACAATACTTCAAAGTTTAAAATTTTAAAATGATGCCTTACATCAAAATATACATGTTAATGTATATCAGGAACAGCAGATGCCTGATTACTGACCCTCCAGGGATGAAATCAGCCATCCTTATTTAATTTATGGCCTGTCTGTGATTCCAGATTTACAGCCATGTGACTGACTCTAACCACCTTTCTGGAATGGTCACACAAGTCACACTACAAGAATTCAAGAAGGCAGCTCACCACCACCCTCACAAGGACAAATGAAATGAAAAATGGACATATTGTGTGAATGAATAAATAATGTAAAAAAATGGGCATTTTCTTTGCTTTGAACATTCAGGCATGGCTTCATCTGACTTGATTCTTTCTTTTCAGCTTCTACGTATCTTCTGCTTCTCATTACACCTGTCTCTTTATTGGGGATGGTGTGATTGAATAGCATAGTGTGTAATAGAAGGACTAGAAGCACCAATGAATGCAGGCTGCATTTGAGGTGAGTGTTGGACTTAGTTTTTGGAAAATACAATCCTCAGCAGTTCCCTTCCCATCCATTCCCCCATCATATGCTTCCACAAGTCTTTACTCCGATAGCATTACCACCTGCTTCAGCTTCTAAATACCTTTTCCTCATATTCTCCATAATCACCCTTACCATTATCTTTTGATCTATCTATCTCTTTGCTCAATCCTTGTCCTTTCCACTGTCCTTGCTTGACAATCACTCACCATTCACTGTCCTCCCACATTTGAACTCAGAACAGGAGTAGGCCATTCGATGCTTTGAACCTGATTCAATGAGACCATGGCTGATCTGATCTTAACTTCAATTCTACATTCCTGCATACCTGCGATAATCTTTCATTCCCTTGGTAATCAAGAATCTATTTACTTCCACCTTAAAAATATTTAAAGGTTCTGCATTCACTGCCTTTTGACAAAAGGAATTCCAAAGATTCTCAATCCTCTGAGAAAAAAAAAGTTTCATCTAGTATAAAAATAAGGGGTCACCCATTTGAAAAAATAGCCCCTAGTTCTAGATTCTCCCACAAGAGGAAACATCCTTTCTACATCAACCCAGTCAAGTCCCCTCAAGGTCTTGTGTTTCAATTAAGTCACTTTTGACTCTTCTTCTAGACTGCACAGCTCTTTCTTATAAGGCAATCTTCTCATTTCAGGTTAGAGTCTAGAAAATCATCTCTGACTTGCTTCCAACTCATTAACATCCTTCCACAAGTATGGTGACCAGTACTGCATGCAGTACTCCAGGTGATCCTCTGAGGAGATCAAAGATCGAAGGTTTCTTGACTTTCAACTTGCTTCACTCAAAGAAAATTTGATGGCTTCTGAAACATTAACTGACTTGTTTTTCCCAAAAGTAACTGATGATCCGATTGGAATGAGGAAAGGTACTGCCTGCACTAACTGGACTGTGCCAAGGTGTTGTGCCTCCATGTTTCAATGGATGATTGTGGTTAGGGATGAGTTCTATTAATTCTGCTTTCATGAGTCAAAATGCATGTACGGCACATGTCAGCGTAAATAGTGAAGATATTGTAACTGCATCAGCTAATAAATGAACTAGTGAGAATTTAATAAATGTGTGCCAATGGATGAAAAACCCATTCAGTGATATGTCATGATGTCTGCCTACAGTGTGTGGGCCTCATGGTAGGGGTTGCATGCCTATGGCGAGCTAGGATGGACATTTGTACATGATTTTCGCATTTCAATCCAAACAGATAGACACAACCATTTGGTAGAAGGATACACATTGACCAATACACTTTCTCATATCTCCACACTGTCCTGAGTCTAATAGCTACCAGCAGTTAACATGTTTTTATACTTGGTGAGTACAACATGTGACAGTCAAATGAGGATGCTTAATTCACAATGTACTTTTTTTCTGAAAAATAAACTCAACAGAATAATTAATAATACAAAGTTTAATGTAGTTTTTGAGATGTATGATCACAACAATAAAGCTACAACTGACATACAATTAGTGACCTTTTTTCACCCTTGTGCTTAGTTACACCCTCCTTTAAAAAGGAACCCAAGGCAATCTTTATTTTGAGGCAAGATTTTGAAATTTGGTTTCCAGATCTTTCAAATAATTATGAAAGTCTTTTAGCTCAAACCACTAAAAAGCAGGATAAATATATTCTTTTAGCACAGTTGAATGGATAATTTCATCACTAGAAGTTAGGCGGATTGTACACGCTTAGTTTACACAATCCAAATCATGAAATCACAACTTTGAACGAGAATAGGAAGTCTAAGCGTTGAAAGAGGCTGAAACCTTCGATTAAAAATATTAGCACAGTGGCAAGTATTTTAGCAAAGAAACGGAACCATGCAATGGTGAAATGTCTAACTCTTTATAGGACCTGTGTAAAATTATTATTTTGGATGTGAGTAGTGTTATTTTGTGTGCGTAAATGTCTACCAAGCAAAATTTTCAAAGTTCTTCTTTAGTGATTTATAGTAATGTGCCAGTTAGATTATCACATGAATCAAACCCCTAATATAAATGGAGGCACAGGAACTTACACTGGGAGAAAATGACGTAAAGAGATTGATAAAATGTAATATCAGGGATCAAGATGTGTCAGAAGGAAACAGAACATTAATCTGTGAAGTAAGAGTTTCCAGTATATTCAACTATCTCCTCAGTGTTCTTTATAGTTTGTAACAGCAAAATATCTAAACAGCTATTTCTTTCCATGAAGAGTGCTGAAAGTGTAGTTGACTGGCATTTTACAGCTCAAGACTTCAGCAAGTTTGATTAGAATTAAGGTTAACTATACAGAAAGCATTACTTTTCAGTAACGAGCCTCACTTCTCTTCAGCTATCTCATTGACATGGTGATGCACTTTGCAAACTTCCCAATTAAAACCAAAAAACTGGATGCTGGGGATTTGAAACAAAGACAGAATGCGCTGAAGAAACTCAGGAGGTCTGACAGCATTTGTGGAGAGAAAATCAGCGTTAGCATTTTGAGGCTTTTGTCAGAACACTGGAGTCAAAACATTAACGGTTTTTCTCTCCATACATGCTGTCAGACCTCCCGAGTTTCTCCAGTACTTTCTATCTTTGCAACACTCTCACCTGAAAATCAGATTATATGAAATTTACATTCAAACTGAACAGCAGTAAAAGGAATCCGGTGTTGGTGCTGATGCTGAAGGAAGATTTTGACCGGTGATGCTAAATTTAAAGACAGAGAAAAAAAAAAATGGGACCACAACACAAGCCTGGACATCATTAGTCACTGAATTAGAACGGTTTAGTGAAATGCAACTAGGAGAAATCTTTTCAGAGATAGTAGGAACTGCAGATGCTGGAGAATCTGAGATAACAAGGTATAGAACTGGATGAACACAGCAGGCCAAGCAGCATCAGAGGAGCAGGAAAGCTGACGTTTTGGGCCTAGACCCTTCTTCAGAAAAGGGGGAGGGGAAGGGGGTTCTGAAATAAATAGGGAGAGAGGGGGAGGCGGATAGAAGATGGATAGAGGAGAAGATAGGTGGAGAGGAGCCCGACAGGTCAAGGAGGCGGGGATGGAGCTAGTAGAGGTGAGTGTAGGTGGGAAGTTAGGGAGGGGATAGGTCAGTCCAGGGAGGACAGACAGGTCAAGGGGGCGGGATGAGGTTAGGAGGGAGGAGATGGGGGTGGGAATAGGTGGGAGGGAAAACAGGTTAGGGAGGCAGGGATGAGCTGGGCTGGTTTTGGGATGCGGTAGGGGGAAGGTGAGGGGAGATTTTGAAGCTTGTGAAGTCCACATTGATACCATTGGGCTGCAGGGTTCCCAAGCGGAATATGAGTTGCTGTTCCTGCAACCTTCGGGTAGCATCGTTGTGACACTGCAGGAGGCCCAGGATGGACATGTAGTCTGAGGAATGGGAAGGAGAGTTGAAATGATTTGCGACTGGGAGGTGCAGTTGTTTAGTGCGAACCAAGCATAGGTGTTCTACAAAGCGGTCCCCAAGCCTCCGCTTGGTTTCCCCGAGGTGGAGAGGAGGCCACAACGGGAACAGCGGATGCAGTATACCACATTAGCAGATGTGCAGGTGAACATCTGCTTGATGTGGACAGTCTTCCTGGGGCCTGGGATGGGGGTGAGGGGGGAGGTGTAAGGGCAGGTGTAGCACTTCCTGCGGTTGCAGGGAAAAGTGCCGGGTGTGGTGGGGCTGGAGGGGAGTGTGGAGCGGACAAGGGAGTCCCGGAGAGAGTGGTCCTTCCGGAAAGCAGATAAGGGTGGGGCGGGAAAAATGTCTTTGGTGGTGGGGTCGGAATGCAGATGGCAGAAGTGTCAGAGGGTGGTGCGTTGGATCTGGAGGTTGGTGGGGTGGTACGTGAGGATGAGGGGGATTCTGGTTTGGTTGTTATTGTGGGGAGGGGGTGTGAGGGATGAGTTGTGGGAAATGCGGGAGACAAGGTCGAGGGCGTTCTCGACCACTAAGTGGGGGAAGTTGCCGTCCTTGGAAAATGAGGACATTTGAGATGTATGGGAGTGGAATGCCTCATCCTGGGAGCAGATGCGGCGGAGGCGAAGGAATTGGGAATAGGGGATGGCATTTTTGCAGGAAGGTGGGTGGGAGGAGATGTATTCTAGGTAGCTGTGGGAGTCGGTGGGCTTGAAATGGATATCGGTTTCTAGGTGGTTGCCAGAGATGGAGACAGAGAGGTCCAGGAAGGAGAGAGAGGTATTGGAGATGGTCCAGGTGAACTTAAGGTTGGGGTGGAAGGTGTTGGTGAAGTGGATGAACTGTTCGAGGTCCTCGTGGGAGCACGAGGCGGTGCCGATACAGTCATCAATGTAATGGAGGAAGAGGTGGGGTTTAGGGCCAGAGTAGCTATGGAAGAGGTATTGTTCCACGTAACCTACAAAGAAGCAGGCATAGCTTGGGCCCATGCGGGTACCCATGGCCATCCCCTTCGTCTGTAGGAAGTGGAAGGAATTAAAAGAGAAGTTGTTGAGGGTGAGGACGAGTTTGCCGAAGCGGATGAGGGTGTCACTGGAGGGGGACTGGTTGGGGCTGCGGGACAGGAAGAAGCGGAGGGCCTTTAGACCATCTGTATGAGGAATACAGGTGTATAGGGACTGGATGTCCATGGTAAAGATGAGGTGTTGGGGACTGGGGAATTGGAAGTTCTGGAGGAGGTGGAGGGCGTAGGTGGTATCACGGACATAGGTAGGGAGTTCCTGGACCAAGGTGGAGAAAATGGAGTCAAGATAGGTAGAGATAAGTTCGGTGGGGCAGGAGCAGGTGGAGACAATGGGTCGACCAGGGTAGTCAGGTTTGTGGATTTTGAGAAGGAGATAGAAGCGGGCGGTGTGAGGTTGGGGAAAGATGAGGTTGGAGGCACAACCGCAGGAAGTGCTACCTGCCCTTACAGCTCCCCCCTCACCCCCATCCCAGGCCCCAGGAAGACTGTCCACATCAAGCAGATGTTCACCTGCACATCTGCTAATGTGGTATACTGCATCCACTGTTCCCGTTGTGGCCTCCTCTCCTCCTCCAGGAAACCAAGCGGAGGCTTGGGGACCGCTTTGTAGAACACCTATGCTCGGTTTGCACTAAACAACTGCACCTCCCAGTCACGAACCATTTCAACTCCCCTTCCTATTTCTCAGACGACATGTCCATCCTGGGCCTCCTGCAGTGCCACAACGATGCTACCCGAAGGTTGCAGGAACAGCAACTCATATTCCGCTTGGGATCCCTGCAGCCCAATGGTATCAATGTGGACTTCACAAGCTTCAAAAATCTCCCCTCCCCCTACTCCATCCCAACACCAGCCCAGCTCATCCCCGCCTCCCTAACCTGTCCTTCCTCCTACCTATCCCTTCTTCCCACCTCAAGCCCCACCCCCATCTCCTATATACTAACCTCATCCCGCCCCCTTCACCTATCTGTCCTCCTTGGACTGTCCTATCCCCTCCCTACCTCCCCACCAACACTCGCCTCTACTGGCTCCATCCCCACCTCTTTGACCTGTCTGTCTCCTCTCCACCTATCTTCTCCTCTATCCATCTTCTATCCGCCTCCCCTCCTCTCTCTATTTATTTCAGAACACCCTTCCCCTCCCCCATTTCTGAAGAAGGGTCTCAGCCTGAAACGTCAGCCTTCCTGCTCCTCTGATGCTGCTTGGCCTGCTGTTTTCATCCAGCTCTGCACCTTGTTATCTAGGAAAAATCTTTGCTGGCTGTGGCCTCAGAGATGGTTGAATATTTTCACTGGAAAATGGAAAACTGGAGTTGAGCCACATGTTTACTTTGTCACTGAACTGGAAAAAAACAATTTGGATCCGACTTGCTTGAAACTCACTTGGAGGCTTTCAATTCTGTAGATTCCAATCCCAACTTAATTGCAAGATCGAAAGTGAGCTCAATAGGATTCAGTTTAATTGTCAGCATACTGTATTGCAGTGTCTCCAGTTTAGGGCTACAAATCCTCAGGCCTGGACTCATAATCTAAAACAAAACTCAAATTCAAATCCATCATTGCCATTTCAGAATTTAAATTCAGTTTATAGAAAGATCTGGAAGTACAAAGTTGGTATTAGTAAAACCAACAAGAAATTTCTGTACAGATACTTCATTCTAATTGGCTTATTAAAGTTCTTCCAGGGAAGAAACCTGCCATTCTTAGCTTTTTTGATCACTCTGTGACTCCAGTCCCATATCAATGATATCAACTGTATTCTAATGGAATTAAGAGTCCACTTTCGAGAGATGGAAAATATCCCTGTCAGCGATACCCAAATGCCGAAAGTTCAGTTATGCAAAAAATGTGGAAATCAGAAGGCAGTGAGGTGAAAAGGAAAATAACTCAAACTCCTGAAGTTACTGCACAGATTTGGATACTTTTCAGAAATTCACTCACTCTCAGCTAAGTGATTCCTTACTTTGGAATCTGAATCGAAACAATGAAGGACAATTTAAAATAAACTTCCCAACTACACAATACTGCCCTTATGTCATGTGAATACTCAAAACATTTGTACTTCTTTAGCACCTTTCAATGACGACCAGACATTTCAAAGCACTTTATGACAATGAAACCCCTTTGAAAAGTAAACATTATTGTAACGTAGCAAACACAGCAGTCAACATATGCACAGCCTGCTCCCACAAACAGCAAAGTAATAAAGACCACATAATCTGTAGACCACGTAAACCGCAGGAAGTGCTCCACCTGCCCCCACACCTCCTCCCTCACCCCAATCCCAGGCCCCAAGAAGACGTTCCACATCAGGCAGATGTTCACCTGCACATCTGCCAATGTGGTATACTGCATCCGCTGTACCCGTTGTGGCCTCCTCTACATCGGGGAAACCAAGCGGAGGCTTGGGGACCGCTTTGCAGAACACCTGCGCTCAGTTCGCAACAAACAACTGCACCTCCCAGTCGCGAACCATTTCAACTCCCCCTTCCATTCCTCAGACGACATGTCCATCCTGGGCTTCCTGCAATGCCACAGTGATGCCACCCGAAGGCTGCAGGAACAGCAAATCATATTCAGCCTGGGAACCCTGCAGCCCAATGGTATCAATGTGGATTTCACAGGCTTCAAAATCTCCCCTCCCCCAACCGCATCCCAAAACCAGCCCAGCTCGTCCCCACCTCCCTAATCTGTTCTTCCTTTCACCTATCCCCTCCTCCCACCTTAAGCCACACCCCCATCTCCTATCTACTAACCTCATCCCACCCCCTTGACCTGTCCGTCCTCCCTGGACTGACCTATCTCCTCCCTAGCCCACCACCTACACTCACCTTTACTGGCTCCATCCCCGCCTCTTTGACTTGTCTGCCTCCTCTCCACCCATCCTCTCCTCTATCCATCCTCTATCTGCCTCCCCCTCTCTCCCTATTTATTTTCAGAACCCTCTTTCCCTCCCCCATATCTCTTGAAGGGTCTAGGCCCGAAATGTCAAGCTTCCCTGCTCCTGTGATGCTGCTTGGCCTGCTGTGTTCATCCAGCCCCACGCCTTGTTATCACGTAATCTGTTATTTTTGTGCTGTCGATTGGGGGATAAATATTGGCTTAGCCATTGGGGTGATTCGCATTGTTATTCAAAATAATAGCTGCGTAATCTTCGATACCTACTCCATGTTGCAGTTTAATGCTTCTAATACATTTCTAACAGTGCAGCACTCCCTTGGTGCTGAAATAGAGTGTCAACGTAGATCTAAGTTTAAAGTTCCTGCAGTCGGTCATTAAATCAGAACCTTCTGTCTGTGCTATCCATCAGGTCAAAGTGGAATCTTAGGATCGGTCACCAACAGTTGTATTTTAAGGTACATCTTAAAGAAAGAAAGTGAGGACAGCTGAAGGCTAATTATTTAAGGGAATGTGACAACTCAGAATCTCGATAGCCGCTGGTGATGAGTGAAGGGAAGGGGAAATCCACGAGAGACCCGGACATTCATAGCAACTACTGAAGGAGATAACTGTGATATACAGAGGGAAGCCACAATGAAATTTAAAGGTGATCAGAATTTAATACTAAAATTTGAGGGCGAGTGAAAACTGAAGCAGGACACTGAGGGCAGAGGTGAAAGACAAAAAAAAATCTGCCACCTCACACTCCTCATGCCACCCCATTTCTCCCACCTGTGTCCACACCACTTCATATCCAATGCTACCTCTATGCCACCTCATATCTCTATTCCCTTTCCAGTGCCACCTCATGCCACCTTCTCTACCATCTCCATGCCACCTATATACACCAAGCTGCCCACTATAGCTGAGATAATAGGTACTGCAGATGCTGGAGAATCCGAGATAACAAGGTGTGGAGCTGGATGAACACAGCAGGCCAAGCAGCTTTCCTGCTCCTATGATGCTGCTTGGCCTGCTGCGTTCATCCAGCTCCACACCTTGTTATCTCTGCCCACTATAGCTATTCACCTAGTGCCCAATATGGGCAGTCTTTAAGATTCATGTTAAGATAAGAATGATTCAAACTTCTAATGAACTAAAAAAGAGCTCCCCCACACACAATGCAGAAAAAAATCTGTAATTCATGAAACCCATTCAAAGATTTTAAAATCCTTCAAATGAGCAATCTGTGATGAAAGTAAAAAAACATCTATTCAGTAATCACAGCAAAGACAACCAATCTTTTAGTTACATCGCATCCTAAATCTGTCAATTAAAATGTCAACTTTGCTGCCTGCTGACAGAAGTGATTTTTGAGCTTTTGAAACTCAGAACACTTCAATATGGGTTCCACTTTAATAACAACCCTATATGTAACAACAAAGTCAATTGACAGGGACAGTTCCCACACGTTTAAAAGTCGTGATTTAAATAAATTCTGATCATGAAATTTAAATGACTTTAAAAAGAAGATAAGGCCTGTTATGACTCTTCCATTGAGTCAGCAATCCCACTTTATGGTTGAACATCACAACTGAGATGTATTTGACCATCACGAATCTGCTTGAATTAGGGACAGAACTTCTGCATCTAGATCCTGTCTGTTATGATTAACGATGTCCTGATATGGCCTGGTTCTGCAACTATCCTGTCCATTCATTAGAACGGTACAACATAAAACAATCTTGGGTTGCTGCGTAAAGTTTCAACACTAAAACGAAAGAATCATTCCAGTCAGTTGAGGGACAGCCTTACCCTAGACATTCCAACGTTATTTGTTTTCTCCACCACTTGAACACTAATTGTTGGTTTTAATAAGAATTCATTGGGTGGCAGTGGGTTTGGTCTTCACAATGATTAGTTGGAAGAAATTTCTGCTCAATACGTACTGGATGTCAGATAAATAGTTTGATCGTCTGGGGACAGTGCAGGAGCCGAGAAAGGTGATGGAGAGAGAGCTGGACGTCATCAACGTACATGCGAATACAACGCATTTTGGATGATATTACCAAGGGGGTGACAGATTATTTCTCATCAGCATATTTCTATCTGCTACCTTCTGCTCTGTGATTTGGCCATTCCAGATTCCTTTAGATCATATTTCAGTGGTTAATATAGGTGGAGAGATTCAATTTTGTGCAATTCACAAACTGTGACAACTGGCCCATATTTCATCATTTAATAGTATGCAAAAGAATTCTGAATAGGAGCAGTCGCAACACCTAGCACTGACAGAATTCCACTAGTGACCAGCTGCTACTCTGAAACCTCACCAAATATTGCCATCCACTCTAATAATTGGCCATCCATCTAATGGATACATGCCTGATGAATCAGTAGTAACATTGTCAAATATTGTCCAAATAGTCAAGTTACAGATAAATCAATAGAATAGCCATAAATTCAACTGATCTGACTTCCTGTCTTGCACCCATGCAGATCAGCTTTAACCAATCCTTTCAGAAAATCCCTCAGTCTAACCTTGCACAAAGGATTGGTGACAGGAGAAAGAAATAAAGAGTGGAAAAGCAGGAGTCACCTCAGAGAGGTGGTAAAAACAGAATGTGCAGCTGCTGTGGTGAAAATCAGCCAATAAAGACAATGAACTACTTTGTTGACCCCTCCAAATCAAAAAGAAATGACACCTTTCAGTTAATTTAATCATGGCAAAATCGCTTATATTCTCTGTACGCTTGTACTAAATGCTAGTTGTATCAATGTAAGTCCTTTTAATTTTATGTTTAAAGTGTTTGATCCAAGTCCAGCTCGCCTGTGGAAGCACTTGACAAAACATAATTTTTTTTTCTTTTTCCATCTTTACTTCCAATCCAATTTCACCAGTCTCTGCATTAAGATAAAGAAAACAAAGCTGAAACCTCCATACATTGCAGCACAATAATTGGCTGAAGGTCCACGTTAAGGTGCAATAGCCTCATCAAGTCAGAATTCTCCACTTTCTGTTTTCCACACCCACATGCCAATAATTTAACATAAAAACAACCTATCTGTAGCATTTACAATGCTGAATGTGGGTACAATTACAACATTTAAAAGACATTCGGGTAGGCACAACGAAGGTTTGGAGGAGTACGAGCCAGGAGCAGGCAGGTGGGACTAGTTTAGATTGGGATTATGTTCGGCATGAACTGGTTGGACTGAAGGGTCTGTTTCCATGCTGTATGACTCAGAATCATAGAGTTGTACAACATGGTTACAGACCCTTTGGTCCAACTCGTCTATGTTGACCAGACATTGTAAATAAATATAGCCCTGTTTGCCAGAAATTGGCCCATTTCCCTCTAAACCCTTCCTATTCATATACCCATCCGAATTCCTTTTAAATGGTGTACTTGTAACAGCCTCCAACATTTCCTCTGGCTGCTCATTCCATACATGCACCACCCTCTGCATGAAAAATGCCCCTTAGGTTCCTTTTAAATCTCTCCCCTCTCACCTTAAACCTATGCCCTCCAGGTTTGGACTCCCCTACCCTGGGAAAAAAGACCTTGGCTAATCATCTCATCCATGCCCCTCATGATTTTATTGAGCTCTATAAGATCACCCCTCAGCCTCTGACGCTCCAGGGAAAGCAGCCCCAGCCTATTTGGCCTCTGCCTATAGCTCAAACCCTGCAACCCTGGCAACATCCTTGTAAACCTTTTCTGAACCCTTTCAAGTGCCACAACATCCTTCCAATAGCAGGGAGACTAGAATTGCACATAGTACTCCAAAAGTGGCCTAGCCAATGTCCTGTACAACCACAACTTGACCTCCCAGCTCCTATAATCCATGCACTGACCATAATGGCAAGCTTACTAAATGCCTTCTTCACTACCCTGTCTACCTGCGACTCCACTTTCAAGGAACTATGAACGTGTGCTCCAAGGTCTCTTCGTTCAGCAACACTCCCCAGGACCTTACCATTAAGTGTATAAGTCCTGCCCTGATTTGCCTTTCCAAAACGCAGTACCTCACATTTATCTAAATTAAACTCCATCTGCCCATTGGCCCTTAGATTCCATGACTCGATGTGGTAACGAACATAGCTCAAACATCTGTTGTTTTTTTAAAAAATTTCCAGTGCATCGTAAATAACCCGGAATACCAAGTAAATAAATGAATGTTCTGTTTTTAGTTCCAACACCTATCCCAGTATACAATATTTAACACTAGCATTACACTTCACTGAAAAAAACTGAAACAACATCAACAACAAATAAAACATTTTGCCAAACTGTGCCACAGGCTACTGTGATGAAAGATCGACTCCTGTCAGGAAGTCACTTTGCACGGACAAGCCGATATCGTGACATTAGTCTGAAGTGACATGGTGAAGTCTTTGCAAAGACCTCTATCAGAAACTGTCATTTAATTACATACCTTCTCAAGGGCAATTAGGGATTGGCACTGACTGCTGGCTGGGTTAATGCTGCCGATATTCTGTGACTGCATAAAGTAAGTAATTGGACTATAATGCTTTTTTTCAGGTGGTTCCTTCCTCTTTGTCATTTGGTTGTGAACTCCGTTCGTCCCCAAGATATGCAAACTGCTGACCCTCAGCTGAGTTATATGAATGTCTCTGCAATTGACAGTTCAAGGAATATTTCAAATGATATGGGATGCATTGCAAAAACACCCATTGACGCCCCCCCGCCCCCGCCAACAATCCACCTCCCCCATGATACAGCAGGCCAAATGAGAATGAGTCAAATTCATTTCAACAAAGCAACTACATTCTACTGGCAGCCTTGGGACTTGACCCATGACCGTGCAATCGTAAGGCGCCTGCTCCATTACTTAAATGAGTTGGCTGCAGCTGAAGATAGTTTTACAGGACTATTAAGATTTACAATCCTGCTAAGGGAGGCCAACAGAAGCAACAGTTCAGGTTTCTTTGAAGGAATGGATAACTGCCATAAAACAAATGTTCCAGTGCAGTTTGCCATTCAGATTTATATTCAACACGTAACTTAACTGTAGAATTAATGTGTGTTGTGTTCAGAAGTCGGTACTGCAGTAAAATTAATGCTGATGGTTAAAAGAAGCAGCAACTTCTTTTCGATATCCTTTGGTTTGAACATTCTCAGGTGGTATGACACTCAACCTCCTGGCAGTTTGCCAAGTCCATCTCACCTTCCTGTTTGCAAAATGCAAAATCAATCTGTTACTGCTGAGTGCAAATTTTCATCCATCATAACATCCTCTAAAATAACTTACTTTCAATTCCAATAGGACTGCTGTGCGCTTTTGGAACAAATTCCAAAGGATAATGTACAATTTTTTAATTTGCATCAGAGATTGATAATCCAGAACTGTACTGAGTGAAACTCTCATTAGAAATGCTGAACAAACTGCAAGGCCAAGTCCTGCCCACCAGTTTCTTTTTTGAAACAGACAAGGGTCTGATGTGCCCACTAGAAGATGCTGAAAGAGTCCCCCAGAATCCTGGTCATCAATATTGCTCAAACAATACCACCAAAAGCAGATTTACTGATCACTTTGCTGTGTCATAGCATTCCACTCCATTCTTTGGCTTTGAGATCGTTACATTTAGAAGGGCATCATCTCAAAGTGCACCTTACAAGGAGGCCTTGTGACAAAGTGGGTAGCATCTCTGCTTTGGGTTCAGAATCGGGTTCCACACCCATAATGGCAAAGGAATGTGTGTTCATAATGTAGCCAAACTGGCTGATTATCAACCTGCAAAACCTTCCAATTGCTCACCAATGGCAGGCAGTAAGAGTGAAATATATTCCTGGTCAGCCACAAGATGGAAAGGAAGTTGAAGCCTCAACAGGTTATCATGCACGTTGCCATAACGACTCTGGAATTCCCAAGAAAACTTACATTCCTAAAACAGCAAAGTAATTATGTGGTAAGCCAGCAACTGAATGATGTTGGCATTCTTAAACTACAGTTAAAATAGCTAAAAATGCATTATTCTGATGGCACAAGTCTCATGTTAGTCAACCAAACTGTTAATAAGAACAATTCTGGATGCAAAATAGTACTTCCCTCAGAGCCTTGAGCTGTGTTAAACAAATCGTAATACACTGTCATGCTGCTCCAGGCTACAGTACTTCCTCCTGAATGTTATTTTCACAGTAAGAGGATGGGAATAACTTCCTTAATTATTTTCATTCATAATTTGTGCCAAGGCTTTTGACTATTTAGCTGTGACTTCTTGACTTTTGTAGAACAATGCATCCGTAGCACCATCTAAGAAAGTTACAGATTTAAGTTGCTATAAATAATTTAGTAAAGTCTAGAGATAGAGATGCTTGCGGCCAACATAGGCAGCACTCCCACTGTTATTTCAGGAAATAGCATGCATTCCCTATCCAATATCTTGATTGACGCAAAGAAAGAACAACTGTGTTGGGAGCAAGGGAGAAGAGAACATACATTGTTTGAGGCTTAATCTGTACCACATCATAAAGTTCTAGCTTCAGTTTCTATATCATGGGTAAATATCCAAGTACAGGAAGCGATGTAAGTATTCCACATTGGCAACATCCATCTGTAAGTCAGAAGGATGATTTTTCTTATGTGGGTATTAAAGTCAAACAATAAAAATTCACAACTTCCTAAGAGCTGAAAGATTTATTTATGGTAATGGTGAATGACATGGGTAATGTTTTTGACTCCTCAGTAAATGGACAGAATTTTCCAGGTTCGAACATGACAGGCAGGATGGTGGTGGGCCAGAACTTGTCTTGTTTCATTAAGTTCCAGGCAGAGGTTCCAATCTCGACCTTACCACTCTTTCCAAAGTCTGTAGAATTTTGGAAAGATGGTGCATCCACTATCTGTAATAACCACAGTCTTCAACACTGTCGGAGGCAGCTCAGCTGGTCCATGATAGTCATCAACCTTCAATCCAGTTACTTTTTTTTCCCCAAATAGTACCATTTTACTGATTTATTTAAATTCCTCAATTCAAAAGTTCCTTCATTCCCAGAAACCCATCACATACACACTTCAGAAATTCATCCTCCACAGCATTAGTGTTATGTTTACTGCATCTTTATATGAATTGCACTCACCCATTATTACTGTGTTACCAATGTTACATACATCTCTAAGCTCCTGATTTATACCTTGGTCAACATTAACATTACAGTTTGGTCGACTATAAGCAACTCCTACCAATACTTGCTGCCTCTTTGATGTTTGTCAACTCTACTGATTCTACATTCGATCGTTTGATCTAAGATCTTCTCTTCCTGATATATTGATCTCGTCCTATAATAAGAGGATAATTCCACCTTGTTTTTGCTTTTTACCCATTCTTCCTGAATAATGAATTTCATGAATAGTCAGTCAGTTTTCAGACCTGTTCACTCCGTGATCAGTTTCTGCAAGGACAATTAAATCATATCCATTTATCTCAATTTATGCTTTCGAATAATCTCTCTGGTTGTGGCATGCATTCAGATTGAGTGCCATTAAATTTATTAGGGACTTTTGTTCTAGCAGGAGCCAGGTTTCCCTCTCATGGTTTCGCCTTAAATCCAAGAACAGGAAAATCCTGGCCATCCTTCCTTCATGCAGGAGTTTACTGTCAAATATAGCTCAAAACCAATAATGTTGAACTGTGATGCGTAGATGCTTCCAATGTGTTGAGTAATGTTGTGACATGAACCAGGTTCACACTAGTGATTTTTCTCCCATTTGGTACTAATCTCACCTGAGCCATTGTAGCAAGGCACCAGGTTGTTGGTAAATTGTCGCTGATAAAAAAGGGTGGAAAAATCCTGCCCCTTTTTTCTAATGTGTCAGTTACAGGTAACTTGGTGGTGGATGCAGTATCACCCCCACAAACCTTCAGCACTCCCCCACCAGCCTCTACAGATTCATTACTGCCTGTCACAATAATGTAAATGATCTTTTATAATGCATATTTATTTTCTAATCTATTAAAATAACATTAGAAATACTAATGGCTGTACAGAAAGCATGACTCAGTATATCTGATGAAGAAGTACCAGTTGATTAAAAATGAACCTGCCCAGGGGTGCTGTTGGTTTTAGTCATGTGGAAATGCTAACTATTCATTGAAGTTTCATAGGATATGCTGAAATAAAATCTCATTGTTCTTCCAAAAATCTTTCAGAATAAACCTTTATTCACCTCTAAGTAGACATTTTTAAAGATGTTATTAGAATGGATGTTGGGGAGATGGTGACATAGTGGTACAGGCATTAAACTAGCAATCCAGAACCAAACACTAATCTTCTGGGGACATGGGTGCAGATCCACAACAACATGATTAAATTCTCTGAGCAATTAAGAATGGGCAATAAATGCTCATCTGACCAGGAATGCCCACCAGATCCCACCAGAAAGTAATATTTAAAAATCATTCATCAGAAACTACTTAAAGGCTACAGTCACTTCATTGTTGTAGGAGCAGTCGAGAAACACAGATGATCATTTTACTCACTAAGTATTTAATAATTCTTCAATTAACTTTCTGTGATCATGGTGCAAATATTACTTTATCAATATAGTCATCTTCATGTCCTGGGCTGAATTCATCCATCAGCAGCATTGAGAAGGCTGCAATTAGTAAAATATGAACCCAAATATCAAACAGAAAATCAACATGCACTGTAAAATTCATTGTACATACAAAGAGGCAAATTTTGACCTCAAAGCTGTAATCTAATCTGGTTTTACTCTCCAGTTTATAATGTCATCTGGAACTTTCAGGAAGAATACTACCTTGTACTGATCGCTAGTAGCGTATTAACACCAACAAATAAACTGCAGGACCATGCCTGGTGTAAAACAAAGGAATCATTTACAACTAGGATCAGCCCCAGTTATAGTGGGACAATAATCTAATATTTCTTCTGATATATGTTGGTGACCTATTGCTTGCTCATAGCCCTTTTTCCCATTAACTTAATTTCCTGATCTACTCTGCAAAATAGTGGGAAAATGTCTCAACGTGTAGCATGTGGACTTTAACCTCCTAACAATGACCATCAGGCAACGGCAACATCAACATTTTCTGTTGATCTTAAAACCTCAGGAAAATTGCACTGAATTTGTTCTAAACTGCAGATAAGTAGGACATTGTTGCAATGGAATGAATTGCTCACTTCTAACAAATTTTAAATTTGCATTTTGACATGCTCTAGATATTTCCTCTGTATATATAATAATTATATTCTATAATCTTCCTCCTAGTGGGAATTGGAGCTTTTGAAAAGCTATGCTGATTCACCCAATATATGTGTTTTGTTTCTGTAGTACACACAATGCAGAGCCTGGGGAACAAGAGGAAGAAAGTGATTTGACATCAATGGGAAGCAGCTGTATTTAAAACAGAATTGGTTAATTTTCTGCTGAAAGACACTCTTTCAAATTGCAATGAGCAGGCAGCACAAACTTGGCAAGAACTTTCAGCCAGGATGCAAACTTTACTAATCTTCACAACATTGGGGATTCAATCAAGAACATTAGCTGCATTTAGATAGGTATCGAGGATACAAGGTCTGCCATTTGTATGCGAGTATGTTACAAATAGTTTGAAACTTGATCATTTCTAGAACCATGCATTTTAAAGGAAGCAATCAAAATACATTACTGAGCCGATTATTGCTTTTGTTAGTGTAGCATACTCTCACGGAAAGCAGCATAGAAATAAATTTGTATGCTCCAAGTGTTATGATCCTATCTGATGTTTTTTACAGGACAAGTCAGATTCTAGATTAAAAGCTGGTTTCATAGTTCTTCCCTTTTATTTAACATGACAATCTATCATTGAAATATATACAGGTTGCAGATTTGGTTTTAACACCAAAACAGAGGTTTCTTATGCAAAAAAAAAGAAATTAAACAAAACTATATAACACAGCTTCAAAAATTTCAAATATCTAACAATCAAAATCCATCTACTACCCAATGCCATCAATTTACAGTTCATCAAAATCCACAGAAATATTCCTTTCCTATCAAATCTGTTATGTTGACATAACTGCTTCTTTTCAGTTCTGGTACTGAGGAGTTGCAAAGCCTTTTTCTTCAGCTCATGTAACCAGGATCTTAGCCTTTCTCAGCTTTGGAATAATCAATGCAAATTTCTAACAAAACGCTCCTGGTCAGGAGGTTTTCACAAACAGAAATCTTTAAAGAGAGGTAACTTATTCCCTTAACTGCTCTGAACAAAACCCTTTTTTCCTAGGAGCTATTCTTGCATCTGACTTTGGCCAGGTCTCCTTCAAACTGAATTTAAAATCTATCAACAAGTTTTTATTTTACATACGCATTGTAGCTTCTGCTAAGCTAAAAGCTGAATATATTTTCTTTCTCCGGTCTTAAAATTGCACAATGTAAACAAACTTTCTTTAACTCTCCAGCAGGCCTCCAGTCATCTGCTCTCTGCCACCTACTGGTTTAAAATAATACTTCTGAAAAGATGGATCTAGTTAATTATTAAACCCCCTCACAACATAAACAACGTCCAGTTGCCCTCCTCTGAAATCCAAGCTTCAAAAAAATTACTAAACATATAAATCATACACCTGCCATCACACAAGTTAATCTGTTTTGGAGTGTTGCTGCACCTTTTTCCAAATGGTGCACAGGGATCTTTCAATCAATTTAGCAAACTTTGAATATTGCATCTGATGAAAAGCATTTCCAGAATGCTTGAAGAAATTAGGAATCCCTATTCCCAGCCCCAAATGGGGTGCCTTTTAAGCTCCAGTTGTTTATTTAATGGGATATTTTTAAAATAAAATCAAGCTGTTTAGACAGCTCCACAATCATCACAGCCTGAAATGGGACTTGAACCCAGGCTTTCTGACCCAGAGGTAGGGACACTACCCACTGCACCACAAGATATTTTGAATTAAATGGAAATGTTTGTTGATATAAATGACTAAGCACTTAAGTAAAATGTTCATTTTCATAAAGGATTAGTTGAAGCAATTTTAATGTATTGGACATTTTGTACTTTTGTGTTCTTTTGCATTAATGATATCTTCAAATACTAATAAACTTATTTTCTTCAGGATGCCTCCTGAGTTATGCCTATGCCTATCAACCCAGTTGGCATTGATTACAGAAGGATAAAGGAGGAAGAGGAGTGGTTGAGTTGGCGCTGAGTTGGTATTCAGGCTATGGATTGATTTGGGACGTGTGATATGGGACATAGATGGATTGGCACAGATGAGGCCCGGGGTGCGGGGGGATAGTGGGGGAAGAGTAGATTGTTATAGATTAGCACAGGAGTTATGAGACGCCGTGGGATAATACAGGGACATATGCTGACACAGGTTGGTATGGATGGGACCTGGAGATTGATGAGAATGAGGGGGTGACAGCAAGAGGGATGTTCTATGGTTTAATTTTTATTAATAACTTTCAAGACAGGATTGGAAACCCCAGGCAGGATCCCACCCAGCCCTCCTCGGAGATTGGCAGCCTCCTCCACTCCCTCCAGCACTACCCGCTAGACCAAAAGTGGGCAGAGTGGGCGGCCATTCTTAAAGGGTGGATTCACAGACCCAAGAGCCTTCCCTATCTCGGTGAGCCTGACTCAGGAATGAAAATCAAGATGTGTGTGTTCAAAACGCGGCATGGTGTTAGAATTAAGATCCAGATTATTGATGTTGCTACGGTGGGTGACAAATAGGTAGCGAATGAATTGGTCAGTTGCCACTTGTCTTGTAAACTGCAGCAGGGCGCTGTTGAGTTTATTTTAAGTGATGTACACAGCTGCCCCGCTGTTGTCATTCATGCATGCACAATTAAAGGACTAAAAAAAGGGAATGCTATAGTACATTCTCCATTGTCCTCTGTTATATCACACGTTGTATGAAACACAAGGTTCATTCAGCTAATTCCAGGTTATCATTGGTGGTTTATACTTCCACAGCAACATTTTTTATATGTATCGAGTTCATAGACAATTAAACTGATAGAAACATTTAAACGTGGCTGACCTGAGTGAGGCTAGCTGGAAAAAAACACTCATCACATTGACTGCAATGTCCGGCTCAGTTTCATACTGTGCTTGAAATGGATCACAGCTGACCAATTTCACCATGATAGGCTAAGTACTTTACTGGGGATTCACATGGATTTATTTAAAGCTTAAAATCGTTACCCTGCTAACATATTCATACAGCGCAGGTAAGAAATGGGACACACTGCTTCCAATTTGCTGTCATTTTCACTCTGGTATTTCTAATTACCACTGCAGGAAACTGTAGAGAACCATATCAGTGTGAGATAAGCAGACTACATTTATAGTCTAATATGCCATTTTCGTCCTTCCAGGAAAATTGGGGCCAAGCATTAAAAATGGTGAAAACATGAAAGTCATGCCCCTACAACAAACCCCTCATTAATACCTGAATTGCTTTCCGTCCATGCATGCTGCCTGACCTGCTGTGATCCTGTTCCTCTGATTGTAAGGTAAAGCCAACTCTGTTTTGTTCCTGTGAGGACTTTACTTGAAAGGAGACCAACAGTCTGGAGAATGTAAAAGTCTCAATGTCATCATGAAAAATCCGAAAGCAAACACAGCACTTCACAGTCCTGCAGAGGTGGGAGTGGAATCAGTTCGAGCTTTACACGTGTGTAGTTCCTGTAGGCAGCTGGTGACTTAAATGGTCACGAACCCCGTTTAAGTCCAACTTTGGCAGTCCTGCCATTTTAAACACAGAGTGGGCACAGCAGAGCAACTTACAGTGGGTCTGTTCTCAGTGCATTGCTGTTGAGAAGCCAGTGTACTCCTCTGGAGGAGCAAGTTACTGCAGACGCTGGAATCTATACTGAAAATAAACATGACTAGATGACTCTAATTCAAAACGGTAGCTTGCTTTCTCTCCATGGATGCTACTTGACCCACTGTGATTTCCAGCGTGTTTGTTTTCAGTACTCCTTTGGACATTTGAAGTACCCCAGTGGCTATGGTACAAGCAGATCCTAAAGGTAGGGATCAAGTATCCTTTAGAATTGTTAACTGTAGAGAAATAGTGCGCAAACCCTTGGAGCCATCAAACTTGTAAAAGACCTGTCAAGTCTGTCATACCCCATCAAAACATGTCAAACATATCAAAAACTGACAAGAAGTGTCAAATTTGTGAAGAAGTGCCAGGACCTGTCAGGAAGTATCAAATCTGTCAAGACCTGTCAAGTCCTATCTAAAATGTGCTTTTCTCAATAGAATGTAGCCTGCAATAAGAACTTTAAGTAATAGTCTTTTTTTTCCTGTATGTATGGCTATTTATGGATGCTAGGTGAAGTGGAAAGGATTGTGGGTGGAGTCAGCACTGGAGTATGGGTACCAGGCAGAGGTTGGCATTAGACACAGGAAGCTTGTATAGAAGGCTTTAAGTGACTTGGGTTGGCATGTATGGGGAACAAGGAATGTGTGGTGGACTGAGGGTGAGAGCTGGAGGAATGCTTTACATTTCCTTCTCTGATTTTAATTTTTGGAGACAATTCTGGAGGCCCAAGACAGGTTTATCATCATAGAATCCATACAGTGTGGAAACAGGCCCTTCGGCGCAACAAGTCCACACCTACCCTCAGGGCATCTCACCCAGACCCATCCCCCTAATCTACACATCCCTCAACACTTGGGGCAATTTAGCATGGCCAATCCACCTAACCTGCTCATCTTTGGACTGTGGGAGGAAACCCACACAGACATGGGGAGAATGTGCAAACTCCACACAGACAGTCACCTAACGGTGGAATTGAACCTGGGTCCCTGGTGCTGTGAGGCAGCAGTGCTAACCACTGAGCCACCATGCCACCCGCTTACTGCCCTGTCCTTCTTGGAGCCCATCAGTCTCCTCAGGTCTTGAGGATTCTGCTGCAAGTCCCCATCCCACAGCAGAAGTGTGGGCACTCGTTTTTAAAGGTTGGGTTCACAGAACTATGATCTGTCCTGCCTCTGTACACAGCATCCTCAAGTCAGTCTTAAGGAGGACTTTAAAGGAGGGAATTGAGGTCGTAAGGCACAGGGTTTAGGAAGGGAATTCCAGTGCACAATCCCTATCAGTTCTAAAGTTGGAGTAAATAAAATTGGAAGTGCTTTCAAGACTTGAATAAGATGAAGACTAAAATTCTCAGAGGGTTGTAGGGTGACAGAAGGAGAAATTTGAAATCAAGGATGAGAACTTAGGAGTCCATGAAGGTGAGTAAGCATAGATATGGTTGGTGAATGGGACTTGGTGTACATTGGGTCCAGGCAGCAGAGATTTGGATTATGGCATCCGAAGGATGTGTGGAATCTGAAGGCATCTGTGGAATCTGAAGACCAGCTAAGGTAGCATTGGAACAGTCAGAGGTGACCAAAGACAGGGATGAGGGTTTCAGCAGCGGAAGTGCTGAGTCAATGGAAATAGGTGATCTTAGCAATAATGTAGGTGTATTGACGACATGGATGTGGAGTTGGAACCTGGGGTCAAACACAACAGCAAGGTTATGAACAACTGGTTCAGCTTCAAACTTCTGCCAAAGAAGGGGATGGAATCAATAGCTAGGCAAAAGCTTGGAAAGGGGACTGAAGAAAATAACTTCAGTCTTCCCATTGTTTAATTGGAGTAAATTTGCGCTCATCCTGTGCTGGATATCAGATACACTTAATTGGTACCCCATCCAATACCATAATTTTCCTTTGACAGCAGTTTCTACATTTGTAACCACTGCTACTTTAAAGGACAAGGGCAGTAGATGCAGGGGAACATCACCACCTGCAACTGCCCTCCATACCTGGTCTGGCGTACCCATGACTCCAGACCCACACCAATGTGGTTGACTCTCAATTGCCCTCTGGGCGATAAATGCTGATCTAGTCAGTAACATTCACATCCCTTGACTGACCAAGTAAAAACAAAAGGCCGGCAAGAAGGCCAAGGAGAATTTATACTTTCCTTGTCACAATGAGGCAGGAGGTCATTTGTTACATTGCCAACAGCCGTCTCAGTACTGTGGCAAGGACAGAAATCTGATTGGAGGGATTCAAATATAGAGTTCTGAGGGAAGTAGGAACAGATTTAGCAGGTCATAGATGCTTAAAGACCTTGGAAATGGAGGTTGGAGATGGGACGGTAATTCGTAAGGTCAGTTGTGTCAAGGATTGTTATTTTGAGAAGAAACGTGAAGAATGCAGATGGAAAAGTGAGCAGGACAGCATCTGGAGGTGGAACATATTCAACAGACTGAACGACCTCCTCCTGCTTCTATGTCTTCTGAACTCAGAGATAAAATCATTAATAATACCACCTAATATGGAGACCAGGAAGGAAAATTCAGTGGTTGTCACTTTAGTGAGGATAGAGACATGAGAACAGGACATAAGCCTCTTGGAAAAGATAACTTAGAAGAGGCAAGAGGGGAGACAGGAGAGAAAGAAAGATACAAGTTCAGGGCTAGGGCAAGTTGAGAAAGTGGACACTTCTTTTTTTTAAAAAACCCCAGCAGATGGAAACAAGAATGAATGGGAATAAGAATGCACATAATCTGATTTTTAAAAAAATAGTTCAACTTATGGAAGCCAACAAGAAAAATAAGCAATGTTTTCTGTGCATGAGCAGGTGCAAGCAGTAGCTGGAGATGCCCAACGACTCATATGTTCCTTTCCAAACTTAAGCTGAATATTATCAAACTTTAATGAAACACACACTGTTTAAAGACAGAAGAATGTATCTTTAGAAAAAGAGCGTCTAAAGTTCGCAGCCAACCAAGCAGCATGTGTGTTCGTACAAATTTCCCCAAGAGTTCATGACTTAACAAAAGAAACCATTAAGGGAACTCAGTGAGAGAGACTCACTGCGACAGTGTTTGAGAGGAAGTGATGAGTTTAACAGACAATTCGGAAGGAAAAGGCTTGAGACAGATCGTAATAGAGCACTCAATCATCAGATAAAGAGAATAATCTTTGCATAGAATAAAAAGGGACATTGTTTCGGTTCTTTCCACTGGAACATGAGTGGAAAGGAAAAGCACGAGACTTAAAGTACCCATTTCTTGCAATTAAAATTTTAATAAATGAAAAAAAAATAGGTTTTATAAAATCATAGAAATGTTCAGGACAGGAGTTCAGTCGGCCCATTGTGAATGTGCTGGCTCTTTGAAAGAGTAATGATTAGTTGATTAGTCCCACATCCTCACATTTTGGCCATTAACCTAAACATTTCTCATCTGCAATTACCATGTCCAACCTGATTTGGTGATAATATTACTTCTTTTGGCAAATTCCGACTAGCGTCGAGTTTTTGGATGATTTGTTACCACAAGGTCTAGCAATTTTTCCAGTCACATCTTTTCAAACCTGCCTCATAAATCGCCTACCGCATCCTTACAGTGTCTCTCATGTCTGATTTCCATCTCATCCTACCATGCGTCGTTCCTGAAAGAACTTGTCAGTCAGTGGATATCCCAGAATTCACCAGCATCCCTTACACCCGCGCTCTCTTTTAAATCCCATTGTGCATCCAAACAAACACAGTCAGTGTGTAGCTGCCCTGCATGGTTGCTGACATTTGCTGCAGATGAGGCAAAATCATTTTGCGACAGGATGCCAGACGTGCTGCCAGATGGGGTGACAGGCAGGTGGGACTTCCTCTTTCCCCAGGGCCAGCAGAGGAGGCCATGATAGCAGACCATTCCAGCCTGGTCTAAGGTTGTCACCTGGGTCAGTGTAGTCTCCACTGTCCACAGGAATGCATGGCACTGTGGGAAGAAGGTCAATATCATTTTCCACTTGGCTTCACCATTTTCACTCTGATACCTCAAACTTACTCTATGCTACTGTACCCATCTCCCACCAAGGCTCATGCTCTCCTACTCTCACTATTGCCTACAATGTCTTCCCCACTTGCACTCACTTACCCCAAACCCCTAAAACCTACAAGCTCTTTATGTTGGCCACTTACTCGTTCAGGATATCGTTCCACCTGCACCAACAGTGATAGCTGTGCCACCCATTTCCATTTCCCATAATACGTGCTTTCTCTCATTTCAGAAAGATGACAGACCCCAAAGGGAAGAAAGAATCAAGGCAGGTGCTGTGCTGCCTGTCACTTGGATCCACATCTTTTGCAGGGAGTAGACTTACTGTCTCAAACAGGGCTTGGACTTGTATCAAGGCTGCCCTTTATTGACTGTGCTGAAATTCCCTGAGGGGAGGCTATCGGCCCTTGACATGACTGGGTCCTGCTGACAAGAATCTCGAGTTTCTTGCTTTATGCCTGCATTAAATGGCAACACAACACAGCAGTAACATCAGCCTGGTCTCTCTTGCTGAGGGGGCACAGTACAAAAAAAATCAAAGCGGGGCAAGGTTGCTGTGCATATCCAGGTAGGCTCAGACTGACTGTGTTCTATGAGAACAAGCAAAGAGCCCAGAGATACAGCCTGGTCCAGTCCCTAAATTGGGTGCATGTCCCTTAGCACAGTGTTCTTGCTACAGCCTGCCACTGACAGTTATCAACACAGCAATGAAGCACAGAAATGTCCTAAAACTGGATTGGAGATACACCCTGAAGTTTGTTAGAGGCTAACACATAATGCCAATGTCCTTGGTTGTGAATGGCCAGTGCCCATGGAATATGATGCCGGTCTCCAATATGAATATTCCTTGGAGCAAGTGACTAGCTGGATCTGCAAACAGCTGAGGCCTTGTTGAGATTTCCTGATGTTGAACTTGTTTGGCATGTTTGATAAGATGGAAGAAGGCTAGAGATTAATGATGTGCATTGTCATATTTACTATGGCCACAAGATTCTCAACATCCCTTGTGGAAAAGCGCAGAAGTTGCCACGAGATGCTTTCAATGCCCAGGTGAGCCTTACTGCACTTGTTGCCCGATTCTGCCACACATCTTACCATACCCCAGGTTGCTCAGGCCCCTAAACAATTCTGCCCTATGAATGCATAAGCTGGCACAGGCTTTCTGATCTGGCCAACTCTGAAAACATTCCTTCTCATCTCCATTCGGATCTTTTACCAATGCTTTTGACCCATTCACCAGAAGGATTTCTTTCGCTGCTTATCTGTCGTCTGTCTTGCATGTAGTTTCTCTCATTGGAGATGTGCTGTTAAGATTTGTCACTCGTCTGTTTTAGAAGAACTAGGAGCAGGAGTAGGCAATTCAGCCCGTCGAGCCTGCTCTGCCATTTAATACAAATCATGGCTTAATGCGCATCACTCTATTTACTCACCATCCAGTTATCTCATTCTCATTAAAAACTCAATTTTCCCATTATTTTACCCTCTCTTTTCCAAGGAACACAGTCTGGACTTGTCCGATCTTTCATCCAAACTGAAGATCTCATAGAAATCGTAGATCAGCTCATTTCTGCATCCTCCGTCACCCTGCAAATTCTCTCAGTTCACGTACTTATCGAATGGCCTTTTGAAAGCCAGATGAGTTCCAGATCCTAACCACATACCGTGTAAAATGGATTTTCATCATATCACTGATAATCACCTTAAGTTAGCTCCTCTCGACCCATCCACCAACGGGAACAGTTACTCTGTACCAACTCCGTCCAGACCCCTCATATTTTTAAACACCTCCGATCAACCTCCTCTCAACTTTCTCTTCTCCACAGAACAAAGCCCAAGTTTATCCTATCTATCCACATAACTGAAGTCTGTTGTCCCTGGACCGTTCTTATAAATCTTATCTGCACCCCCTCTAAAATTGTTGCATCTTTCCTAAACTGTGGTGCCCAGAATTGAATACAACAGTGAAGTAAGGTGCACCAGTAATTTTGCCTTTCTTCCTGTGACATCTACAATGACTAATCTCTCTTGCCCTCTAACCACTCCCTGACCCTCCCTCTGTATTGTTCTATTTGTTCCTCCCCACCTTTCTCATCAGCATAAATGCCATCACCTTCTAACTTTTCTTTAGAAAGCAATGCCACTCAATGTCAAAAGGCAATAGTTAGATTCTCTCCTGTTGGCAATCACTGTTTGGCACTTGTGTGGTGCAAACACTACTTGTCGCTTGTCAGCTGAAACCTGAATATGGTCCAAATCTTGCTCTTTTTGAACGTGGACTGCTTCAGTATCTGAGTTGTGAACGGTGCTGACATTGTGCAATCATCAGTGAACATCGCAACTTCTGACCTTCTGACTGAGCGAAGGTCATTGATGAAGCAGCTGAAAATGTTTGGGCCGAGGACACTATCCTGGGGAACTCCAGTGATTTTGTGGGATTGATAATGGCTGACCTTCACACAGCTATTTCCAGCTCCGCTGTTCTTATCGAGGTTTGAAGCAACTGCAGTATTTTGCTTTCATTCTTATTCAACATTGGATTTTTCTTGAGAAAGTGATTGACAACTGTCTTTTAGCCAGTACTGACCCTGGTTCACAGCCCAGCACAGAATAATTTCAATAAGACAACAAAATTAGGAAAGCAAACAAATTCAACAAAGTAATCTCTGTATCTGCAGCTTGGAAAAGATACTGTCAGCAGTTTGGGCTTTTAGAACAAAAGTTCATTCATAATGTTTAGTGCTACAAATATTCACTTGAAAGTTTATCAGTCTGATCTCACCCTTGTGCCTGCTAAACCTCAAAGCTGCAGCTATCAAATTTCAATCGACCTCTTTCACATTTTAATCATACTTAAGTTTTGGGACAAAGTTGCAATTTTGGCAGATGTTTAATGAAAACCCTGTTTTCACAAGTAAACAGGATTTTCGCCAAACATTTGCCAAAGTTACAGTGGCGAAAATTTCCAGCAAATAAATAGCAATGAAATACCATACATGTAGAGATGACCCAGGTAATTATAGACCAGTGAGCCTTACATCTGTTGTAGGAAAAGTTTTGGAAAGGATTATAAGAGATAGGATTTATAATCATCTAGCAAGCAACAATTTGATTGGAGATAGTCAACATGGATTCGTCAAGGGCAGGTCGTGTCTCACAAACCTCATTGAGTTTTTTGAGAAGGTGACCAAGCATGTGGATGAGGGTAGGGCAGTTGACGTGGTGTACATGGACTTCAGTAAAGCCTTTGATAAGGTTCCACATGGTAGGCTATTGGAGAAAATGCGGAGGCATGGGATTGAGGGAGATTTAGCAGTTTGGATTAGAAACTGGCTTTCTGAAAGAAGCCAAAGAGTGGTGGTTGATGGAAAATATTCAGCCTGGAGTCCGGTTACTAGTGGTGTGCCACAAGGATCTGTTTTGGGACCACTGCTGTTTGTCATTTTTATAAATGACTTGGATGCAGACATAGGTGGATGGGTTAGTAAGTTTGCAGATGACACTAAAGTTGGTGGAGTGGTGGACAGTGTGGAAGAATGTTGCAGGTTGCAGGGAGTCTCGGATAAACTGCAGAATTGGGCTGAAAGGTGGCAAATGGAGTTCAATGCAGATAAATGTGAGGTGATGCACTTTGGGAAGAATAATAGGAAGGCAGAATACTGGGTCAATGGAAAGATTCTTGGTAGTGTGGATGTGCAGAGGGATCTTGGTGTCCAGGTACATAGATCCCTGAAAGTTGCCACCCAGGTTGATAGTGCTGTTAAGAAGGCATACGGTGTGTTAGGTTTCATTGGTAGAGAGATTGAGTTCCGAAGCAGTGATGTCATGCTGCAACTGTACAAAACGCTAGTGTGACCTCACTTGGAATATTGTGTACAGTTCTGGTCGCCCCATTACAGAAAGGATGTGGAAGCATTGGAAAAGGTGCAGAGGAGATTTACCAGGATGTTGCCTGGTCTGGAGCGAAGGTCTTATGAGGAAAGACTGAGGGACTTGGGTCTGTTCTCATTGGAGAGAAGAAGGCTAAGAGGGGATTTAATAGAGACCTACAAAATGATCAGAGGATTAGATAGGGTGGACAGTGAGAGTCTTTTTCCTAGGATGATGACGTCGGCTAGTACGAGGGGGCATAGCTGCAAATTGAGGGGTGATAGATTTAAGACAGATGTCAGAGGCAGGTTCTTTACTCAGAGAGTGGTAAGGGCGTGGAATGCCCTGCCTGCCAATGTAGTTAACTCAGCCACATTAGGGGCATTTAAACAGTCCTTGGATAAGCATATGGATGATGATGGGATAGAGTAGGGGGATGGGCTTAGATTAGTTCACAGGGCGGTGCAACATCGAGGGCCGAAGGGCCTGTTCTGCGCTGTATTGCTCTATGTTCTACGTTCTATGTCTCAGTCATATGATCTACACAGTCTGTTAGCTCACCATACCTACATTTTGATAAGTGTGCAGCTCATTTGACCAGTGATTTGGCTAAGGAACCACTAACTGTGGTCATATCAAACATATCTCACTTCCCCTTTTCTCTCCTCTGCTCTTGAAAGTGCTGCCTTTTGCTAAGCTACGAGGCTGTAGTTTCACAGAAGCCAGCAGCTACATGGTCTTTTGCCCAAACACTCTCTTTTCCATGCAGCTATCCTGCTATAGATAGCATCACAGCCGAGAAACAAATGCACATTGTTATGATCCCAGCTGATGTGATTACTTGACAAATCAAATCCCAGACAGAAATCTGGCTTGATAGATCATATTTTGTTTACTTTTGGTTTTAAACAAAAGTGGTCACAGTAGAAATAAAATCCCAAAACATTCCCTTGATGGTACCTCAAAGCACCCCTTGTACGGTACTCAGAAAAATCTCTTATTCTAACTCGAGAGGCCTTAAATGTGGCTTCAAATTCCAGCCTTTTCCTGGAGTGTTCATCCACCTGGGTTTAAACATTCTCAGCTTCAAGTAATATCACCAAATTCCTTCCTTCAAGATAATCCAGTCTTACTACTTCCTCAGGAGCTCTGCTTTATACATCAATCTTCATCCAAGGGCTTCTGCAGAACTTCCCCAAACTAAAAACCAAAAAGAAAAAATACTTTTCCCTTAAGTTTAAAAACTTCAAAATTCTGCTAAAATTCTGGAAGTACAATTGCTTAACTTGCTTGGTCATTAACCCTCCTAATATATACAAAAACCAATTAATTCTGACAGCTTCTCCCTTAAGTTCTTTTTAAAGAAGTCATCAATATGTTGATCATTAAATTCTTCAGACACACAGAAAAACCGTATGTCATGAAATTCGAAATACAAACTTAAATAAATGTTAAAAAATATATAAATCTCACAGTCTCCATCACAACATGTTCCAACAAAGCAATCAGCAATTAGAGCCCTGCCTGATCTTTTACCCTTCTTTAGATCAAGATTACTGGGGACCTTTGGTATGTCCTCCGAATGGAAAGTGGAATTCTCTTGCTGAGCTTTATACTCATCAGCTGGTGCTTTAAAGCCATAGCCTATTGTAATAGAAAGATGACACTTAATCTGAACTGCTCTGTGCTGGAGTGGACATTTAAAACCAGCAGAACAAAGACACTGGAAATCAAGGTCCAAGAGTTTTTTTTAAATTAAAAGATAAGGTTATGAGTTTAGATAAAGATCCTTCATCAGAAATGGAAAATAACTGAGATGTTTAATGGAACAGAAAAAAAGGTTCACTTCATTAAACACCATAACAAGATGCTTACAGACTTGAGGTACATTTTCTGCAATTTCCTGTGTTTATTTCAGATTTTCAGAACTTGCAGTTTCTTTATTTTAATTAGAAATGGCAGTCTTCATTTGAGCACACAACCTTTGCAATATACCTTGTGATTGATAAGACCAATCTTTATTAATCACCCTGTACTCCCAGCCTCATAAATTATCTACAAACATTACCTCCTTCTCATTATTTCCCACAGAACAGCTGCCTCTCTTTTGTCCCGTGATCAGCACTGCTCAAATGAACCATCCCAGTAAAATATAACAGACAAGTCTTCAACATCAATACCAATCAGAAGAGTCAGACACGGAATTCGATGTTATCAACTTTGTGCGATGAAAACAGACAACTGCCTCAAATCAATTTCCTATTCCCAAGGCAAATCTAAATTATTCTAATGGCGAATTGGTTTCTGTCCACAAGGCTGGACAGATATTTATAATCAGGTGGTCTTGAAACAACAAACATCACAAAGCTGCAGCCCCCTTTGGCAACCAACTTAGCTTTAGGTTTCTTCCTCGTTTAATGGCAGTTTTTTTTTAAGGGCAAAAGCCTCACCAGCAGCATAGTACTACAAATGCTCGCCTTACAGCTGTGTAGATACAGGCTCAATGCCAGCTGCCCTGGTACATAATCTTGCTGCTAACTTGCAATGTTTTCAATGAGTCTTTGTCAGATCTCCCAAGATAGAATAATCTTCCAGGTTTCAGAATTGGCTCACACTTTTCCAATTAAGTGAAAGCTGCAGAAATATCAATATTTTTTGACAGCCCATGGAATCAAAATGCACCATATCAGTTTATAAAGTTTCATGAACATAAAACAAATGAACAAATGTAAACATTTGCAAACACAATTGTAACAGACTGTTCTTTTCGTATGGCCAAGTACCAAGAAGCAATCACCACTAATTTGTAATCTTGTAACTTTATCCCTTCTGTATTTTTTTGTTCCTGAAACATCAAGTTAGCAGGTTAAAAAAGAGCATAATTTGAACATAAAATAAGGTGGTTAAGGTGGCATATTGGACAATTGCCTTTATCAGCTAGGGCATAGAATACAAAAGCAAAGAGGCTATGCTGGAATGAACAATACACTGGTTTAACCACACTGGAGTAGTGAGTTAGTTCCAGTCACCACATTATAGGAAGGATGTAATTGCAAGAAGAGGAATGCAGAACCAGGATTCTGCCTGGGCTGGAGATACTAAGCTATGAGGAAAGATTGGGATAGACTGGGATTATTTGCCTTAGACCAGCAAAGGCTGAAAGGTGTGTAAAATTATAAAGGGCAGAGATAGGATTGATATGAAGGCAATTTTGTCATTGGTGCAGAGATCAATAATTAATGGGCATAAATTTAAGGTAGAAACTTAGGAGGCAAGTTGAGGAGAAATGATTTGACTCAGAAAATGGAAGGAGCCTTGAAGTCACTGGCTGAAACGGTGATCATAAGAAATAGGAACAGAAGCAGGCCATTTGGTCCCTTGAGCCTGCTTCACCGTTCAATAGGATTATCGCTTATCCGACATTTCTTAGGTCCGCTTTCCTGCCATTTCCCTGTAACCTCTGATTCCCCTAATAACAACAATCCATCTCAGCCTTAAATATACACACAGACTCTGACCCCACAGCTCTGTGGCAACGAGTTCCAAAGATTCTCAAACCTCTGAGAGAACAGATTCTGAGACTATGTCCTCTGGTCCTCACCTCTGCCATGAGGGGAAACATCCTCTCAGCATTTACCCTGTCAAGTCCCTTAAGAATCTTAAATGTTTCAATGAGGATCCTTCCATACTCTGAGTCAAAACATTTCTCCTCAACTCGCCTCACAGGCTTCTCATTCTTAAAAACCCCAGTGAGTAAAGTCTTAACCTGTTTAACCTTTGCTCATAAAACAATCCCTCCATAACAGGGATCATCTTGGTGAACCTTCTCTGAACTGCCTCCAATGAAATGATATCTTTCCTTGAATAAGGGGACCAAAACCGCTCACAGTATTCCAGATGTGGCATCACCAGCCCCTTGTACAGTTGCAGTGAGATTCACCTACTCTTTACAACGCTGCCCAATTTTGTGTCATCAGCAAATTCAGATATTTGACATTTTATGCAACTGTTAAAGAACATTGTGAATAATTGAGGCTCCGAAACTGTTCCCTGCAGTACACCGCTCATCACATCCTGCCAGTTTAAATACTTAACTATTATTCTAGCTCTCTGTTTCCCACTACTCAACCAATTCTCGATCAATGTCAGTGATTTGCCCTCAATTATGTGGGCTTCCATCTTAGCCAACGTTTTTATTGGGACTTTACCAAAACCCTTCTGTAAGTCCATATAAACAATATCTATCGAATTACCTCTCTCCACTACCTTTGTTACCACTTCAAAAAACTCTGAGGTTTGTCAAACATGACGTACCCATCATGAATCCATGCTGACTGTCCCTGATTAACCGAAATTTTGAGAGATGATCAGTTACTCTAACCTTGAATGTAGATTCCAATGATTTCCCCACCATAGATGTTAGGCTAACTGGTCTGTAATTTCCTGGTTTCCCTCTGTCACCCTTCTTAAAGAGCAGAGTGACATTAGAACATTTCAAATTCAGAGATACAACTCCTGAATCCAGAAAACTTTTAAAGATTATGGTTACAGCATCTGCAATGTGCTCTCTTACCTTTTTTTAAAAAAAAGAAAGCATCCAGTCCTGGGGATTGGTCACTCTTCAGTTCCATTAATTTCCCCATTATTGGTGATTTACTTAAGCTACATTTATTCAGAACCTGTCCCTGATCCTCTGTTAATTTCTTTGGGACTTCCAGCAGGTCGTTCTCCTTTTCTGCTGTGAATACTGAAATAAAATAACTGTTCAGCATGTCCACCATTTCCCCACGGTCACTGATAATATTCCACAGTCAGCCTTCAGTGGGTCAATAGTATGCTGTCCCTTTATGTTACAATAAAATCTCATCGTCTCGCAAATTTCCTTTCATAATCATTTTTAGCCAATTTTATAAGCCATGTTGCGGTCCTTTGTTGGTTCTGTGGGGATCGGTCACGTGCTTTGCATTTTTATAAATCCTTCCTTTTAATTTTATGCTGCCCCTTACCCCCTCAGGTGCTTACGGCTTTTTTAAAACAGTGAGGTGGAGCTTTTCAATTGCATGGGTGCAAACTGCTTTGGAATGGCATTAAATGTTTCTTTTTATTGCAAAAATATACTTCACAAAAAATCTTTAAAGTACATAAACAGCTACTACACCAATTCTGTGCATGCTTTGCATATTAAGAAAAACAAACCGTAGATCAGATATTCCCTGCAGTTGCAAAGGCCAGAGGTATTTCTCACTTCCACAGGACCCTATTAACATATATTTACACTTGAGGCAACAAGAAGGTCTGACATCTGAACGGACCCCCATTGTACGTTGGCACAAAGACCTCTAGACAGTGCTGTAAATGTTTCTTTGAAAACCCTCCAATGTTCCTCAGTTTTACCTATTAGCAGAGATTCCCAACTTATGGTGGACAGTCTCTCCCTCATCACGTGAAAGTCTGCCTTACTTTAATCCAGATTTCTAGTATCCAACATTAGCTTCTCTGGTACGCAGCTCATTTATTATACCGTCCCACAGAAAGTGACTGAAGCTAATACTGGAATGCAAAATAATTAAATATTTTCTTAGTCTTTGTTATTAGCTGGCCAATTGGTTATAAAAATGGAATGAGAAAACAGGCTTAATTTCTTCAGCAGAAGAAATGTTACTGTGATCCACTGTGGAAAAGTGACAGCCCGTCCAAACATAAGACACTATACTCCACAAGGTAATAAATACCACCATATATAACTTCATAAACCACGGTTAATATGCCACTTTTCCATATCAGCTTTATATGCAATTATGCAACACCATTTATGTGCCCTGATTTTATGCCATTTTTATATACCAGAGTTATTTGCATACCACTACTATATAGCACCATTTGTACAGAACCACTTACATACAATCAGTACATCCCACCATTCATATATGGCTTGGTGGCTCAGTGGTTAGCACTGCTGCCTCACAGCACTAGGGACCTAGGTTCGATTCCACCCTCAGCCAACTGTCTGTGTGGAGTTTGCCCACTCTCCCTGTGTCTGCATGGGTTTCCTCCAGGTGCTCCAGTTTCCTCCTGCAGTCCAAAGATGTGCAGATTAAGTGGATTGGCCATAAGGAATACAGGGTAAGGGGTGGGCCCAGGGGTGATGTTCTTCAGAGGGCCAGTGTAGACTCAATGGGCCAAATGGCCTGCTTCTGCACTGCAGGGATTTGAAGATTCTATATACACATCAACAAATTACATACAAAAAGCACTTCCATACCATGTACTGATGTCAAAAGCAATCACAGAAATGTAAGCAATTCCTTCAAAATTAATTAAAACCAGCTTTAGAATATTTCATTTTGAAAATTAGAATTTAACATGGTCTCTGTGTGATACTTTATTTGTGATTATTTTACTCTTAAAGCCCAAACCAAAAGCAAATACTCAGGAGATTCACGGCTTGAAAACTTATTGAATCAGTCAATAACTACAGCTGCAGTTCATTAACATCTGCATGGCACAGTACCAGACAAATTAATTATAATGTTTCACTCTAGGCAGCAAAAAACAGCAATTAAACTCGATTTTCTCTGTTGCAAAATGAATGCAGGAGGTAATTTTGATTTATTTGAAATTTAATTTCCCTCATGTACATTTTATTAGTTGTGACTACCATGTCATTTGGAGAGAAATCAACTGGGAACAGCTCGTGAACCCTGGAGGTTTAGGACCTACCTTTCGTAGTTTCTGGAAATGTAGGTTATGTGCCCATTTTGCAAAATAATTCATGCACCATAAGTCAAGGTATTTATATTCATTCATAGGATGTGGGGTCATTGGCTAAACCAGCCTTTATTGTCCATCCCTAACTATTCCGTAGAAGTTCCTAGTGAGCAGCTTCTAGAACCATTGCAGATTTTGTGAAGGGCACTGTGTTTTCTGATACAGTTGCATGCTTTCAAGGCTTTTTCAGAGGGCCATGTTGGTGTAGGACTGGTGTCACTTGTGAACCAGACCACATAAGGACAGCAGATTTCTTTTCCTAATAGTCCCTACGGAAATAGCCTATAACATTAATCAGTTACAAACAGCCATTTTGCAGTTCAAGAATAATAATACTGCTAGGATTAACTGTTATGCCTTGGGAAATCCACAGTAGAATTAAATAGATTATGTCGCTGATTTGCAGAACTTAGTTACATATTGCGAGCTGAGGAGTAACAGAACATGAGATTTCTTGTAACTTTGAAGTTAATACGAGGAGGAATTAGCTGCATTGTTCCCAAAAGAAGTTTCATTTGTGTGCACAGACTGTTCTCCCACTGAGTTGGCTTGACGAATGGTTAATTAAGCAGGGATACCTGGCATGCATACCCGTCTTGGCTGATAACCTGATGTGCTTGGTTGCTAATGCCAATCTGTAATTGAATCACTCCAGTAATAATACCTACGTCAGAAAATAACGGCTGCAATTGTTAATGACAGCAGCTAATCAGGCATAGTAGGAACTGCAGATGCTGGAGAATCTGAGAT
This sequence comes from Ginglymostoma cirratum, assembly GCA_024137785.1. Taxonomy (NCBI): domain Eukaryota; kingdom Metazoa; phylum Chordata; class Chondrichthyes; order Orectolobiformes; family Ginglymostomatidae; genus Ginglymostoma; species Ginglymostoma cirratum. The sequence goes on along the minus strand of JAHRHZ010000063.1, from coordinate 18,638,683 downwards.
AACAAGGTGTAGAGCTGGATGAACACAGCAGGCCAAGCAGCAACAGAGGAGCAAGAAAGCTGACGTTTTGGGCCTAGACACTTCCGAAATGTCAGCTTTCCTGCTCCTCGGCCTGTCGTGTTCATCCAGCTCTACACCTTGTTATCTCAGCTAATCAGGGAAACTGGCTTTTCCCCTTAATTGATTTACTAAAGGCAAAATGTAAACAAGATTTCATCTCAAATATATCATGAATGTTCTTCATGAACAAATGCTGATTGTGAGTCTGTTCGTCTGCCTTCCAAACACAGAATGAAAATCTAAGGTTTTGGAGAAAATTTGTAACTCGGGTTGTGGGTGTTGAGGTTGGTTGGCTTGCTGAGCTGGTTTGTTGTTCCGCAGACGTTTCGTTACCATGCTGGGTAACATCCTCAGTGCAGCCACTGATGAAGCGTCGGTGTGTTTTCCTGCCTGGTTTTTAAACTCTGGGGTCCATTGCGATGCATTGCCTCAGTTCCAGGTTTCGTCTGTAGTGGAATGTATATGGGGTCGAGTTCAATGTGTTTATTGATAGCCTGCTTTGTGGAGTGCCATACTTCCAGGAATTCTCGTGCTTGTCTCTGCCTAGCCTGTCCCAGGATCTTGGTGTTGTCCCAGTCAAAGTCGTGGTTCTCCTTGTCCATGTGGATTGAGATGAGTGAGTATTGGTCCTGTCTTTTTGTAGCCAGTTGGTGTTCATGTACTGTTGTTGTTAGTTTCCTTCCTGTTTGTCCGATGTAGTGTTTCTCGCAGTCTCTGCAGGGGATCTTATAGATGACATTGGTCCTGTCCATGGTGGGGAGTGGGTCTTTAGTTCGGGTGAGCACTTGTCGTAGGGTTGATGTGGGTTTGTGTGCCACTCTGATGCCCAGCAGTCGTAGAAGTCTTGTGGTGAGTTCCGACGTGTTCATGATGTAGGGTAGTGTGATGAGTGTGTCGGGGCGTGTAGAATCTTTCTGATGCTGTTCCTGTAGGCATCACCTGACCCACCTGTGTTGTTGCAAGAAAAAGGGAACATAAAAGTGCAACAACACACTGCAGCAACATGGAACTACACCAAGAGGAGGAAGAATACCTCTTCCAAGTGTTCAAGGATAATGGATATCCAAAGAACTGGGTCAGGTGATGCCTACAGGAACAGCATCAGAAAGATTCTACACGCCCCGACACACTCATCACACTACCCTACATCAGGAACACATCAGAACTCACCACAAGACTTCTATGACCGCTGGGCATCAGAGTGGCACACAAACCCACATCAACCCTACGACAAGTGCTCACCCGAACTAAAGACCCACTCCCCACCATGGACAGGACCAATGTCATCAACAAGATCCCCTGCAGAGACTGCGAGAAACACTACATCGGACAAACAGGAAGGAAATTAACAACAACAGTACATGAACACCAACTGGCTACAAAAAGACACGATCAATACTCACTCATCTCAATCCACATGGACAAGGAGAACCACGACTTCGACTGGGACAACACCAAGATCCTGAGACAGGCTAGGCAGAGACAAGCACAAGAATTCCTGGAAGTATGGCACTCCACGAAGCAGGCTATCAATAAACACATTGAACTCGACCCCATATACATTCCACTACAGACGAAACTTGGAAGTGAGGCAATTCATGGCAACAGACCCCAGAGTTTAAACGCCAGGTGGGAAAACACACCGACGCTTCATCAGTGGCTGCACTGAGGATGTTACCAAGCACGGTAACGAAACATCTGCGGAACAACAAACCAGCTCAGCAAGCCAACCAACCTCAACACAGAATGAAAATGTTTACCTCCCAATTAATAATTCAATATCATTCCCGGACACTTGGGAAGGAAACAGGACAAAACCAGTAACATTCCAGAATGATAATTCTCAGCATACTGCAGTTTCATTTTCAGCTATACAAACTTAGTTGGACCTGAGCATTGGGAACCCATCAGGAGGTTTGCTAAGTCTTCATTTAATTTGTTTGAGCCCAGATCACAAAAGATGGCCAAACTGTTTAGCCATGGGGGCATCACAAATGAACCACATTCCCTCCTTACCAAGGATCCATGAGAATATGGTTACTGAACATGGTCAGGAGTGGGAATATTCTGTTACTTACAATCACAATCCAATTACAACATCCCTGCTGCTACTCTTCTTGTGACTATAGGACTAAGCAGACGATCAGGAACGGAGACTGGATATTTTTCTAGTTCCCATGTTTATCACTACATTAGGTACAAGTGTAAATTTTCAAGGAGTTAGATATAGCTCATATTGCTAAAGGGATTGAAGGGTATGGAGAAAAAGCAAAAACAGGGTAGTTTGGGTAATTGGCCATGATCATAATGAATGATGGGGTAAGCTCAAAAGGCTGAATGGCCTACTCCTGATCTTATTCTCCATGTTTAAAAATGATTTTCCAACATTTTCACATATTCCCTATGGTAATTATGTATCGCCCCTCCAAAATACACATACAACACATCCTACAGAACTTTAAAAGATAACTTTGGTACCAACCATCCCTCAAATTCACTTCACTGGGCTAAATACAGTGCCAATGTAAATTGTCCTCTGTGGCTGGGATTCTGTCAAGCTCATTGGTGTCTTGTTCACTGAACAATGAGCTGATGAGGAAAGACCAATGAAATAAAGTGGCCTTCAGATGTTTTCCTGGCCACTACTGGGCCTTCCTTACGATTAGAATCCCAGAAAAAATCCAAGAGATTTTCAATAAGGTCACCTCTCAAGCTTCTAAATTACAATGAGTGCAGGCCAAACCTACTCAGCTTCTGAAGACAACCTCTCCATACCCGATATCAACGTTGTGAACCTTCTGTGGACTACTTCCAATGCAGAAAGATTGAATATTTTAGGAAGTGTCTGACTAATTTATTAGAGTTTTTTGAGACTCTCACAACCAAAGCAGTATAGAAGGTAACCAGTAGATGTGTTGTATTTGAACTTCCAGAAGGTGTTTGACAAGATACCTTGAAAGAGATTAAATCTTAACAGCCCATGCTGTTGGAGGTAGTATATTGGCATGAATAGAGAATTGGCCCTTGGGCAGCAACAGCAAATGGGGATAAGGGTTCTTTTTAGGTTAGTGATCTGTGACCAGTGGGGTTCCACAGGGATCAATGCTGGGACCACAAATGGGGAAACAAAAGAACAGAGTATTATGGGGAAACGGAGAAAAACTGCAGAAAACTGCAATATTGAGGTACTTGTGCATGCAACACCGAAAGCTAGCACAAGTGCAGCAGGTAATCAGGTAGGCTAATGGAACGTTAACACTTTTTTTCAAGGGGCTTAGAAAATAAGAGTAGGGATGACTTAATGCAACTGTACAAGCCGCTGGTGGGAACACGTCTGGAGTACTATGAGCAGTTTGGTCCCCTCATTCAAGGAAAAATATTTCACTGGAGACAGTTCAGAGAAAGTTCATGAGGATAATCCTTGGTATGGAAGGTCTGTCTTATCAACAAAGGCTAAACACACTGGCACCCTACTCATTGGAGTTTAGAAGAATGAAAAGTGATCTCATTGAAACAAACAGGATTCTTAAGGGGCTCGACAGGGTAAATGCTGAGAGGATTTTTCCCCCACAAGAGAGAGTCTGACACCAAAAGGGTATTGTCTCAGAATAAAGGAGTGCCAAATGAGATGAGAAGGAATTTCTTCTCTCAGAGACTTACAAGTCATTGGAACCCCTTGCCACAGAGACCTGTGGAGGCAGAATCCTTGTGCATATTTAAGGCTGAGATTGATCGATTTTTGTTCAGTCGGGGAATCCAGGGTTGAGGGGAAAAGGTAGGAAAGTGGGCGCAAGGATTGTCAGATCAGCCATGATCCCATTGAATTGCAGAGTAGGTTCAAGGGGCTGAATGGCCTGCTCCTGTTTCTATTCCTTATGGTCTTACAAGGGGATCAAAACAAGAATGGGATTATAATTGCTTTTGCAATGCAGAGGAAATTGCCTTGTCGGTGCACATGATATGTGAAGTGTTCGTCATTTCAGGGAACCGCAGCATTCAAGTACTAAAGGGAACAACTTTGTCCCATGCTAGATAGATGTGTAAACAATTAATAAGGAGGCAGAATATCTGAATTTGATCGTTATGTGAATTTTGTCAATCTCACCTTTTTCTGCAGTTTGGATTCATCCTCACATCCCGTTCTGATTTGCTAATTCTGTCTCTGATTCCAGTAACAGTTCACTCTGGTTTTATCTAGGTTCAACCTAATTTAACACATTTCAAGTGATACCAAAATGCTACTGCGCCTCTTGGAGAGTTGACACAAGCTTTCCAACCATCTGTGAGTTGTTAAAAAAAGTGTCTGTGTTTTGAATGTGTATGATGTTTCTGTCTTAGGGCAATGACCTACTGGAAGCAAAATACTGATACATAAATCTCCGTAATGATACATTTGATTGTTTCTTTCCTTAACCTGCAAATGAAACATTTCAGTGAATAACTCAACATATTAAATTTCATGGCTTGACTGCTTATGATGATTAACCTCAGCAATGCTAGTTTGATTTTGAACTTTGTAACTTTAACCCCGTACAGGTGCTTTTAAAACCATCTTCTTGAGGTTTCATTCGGAATTTTCACTCATTGAACTTTGGGTTTACAAATCAACTCTGATAAGCCATCAGAATTTAATTCCAAGTAAATATTGATCCATGGACTGTAGTGGTTCAAGACAGCAGCTCACTGCCATGTACTCAAGGGTAACCCTGGATGGGCAATAAATGCTGGCCCAGCCAGCAACATCCACATCCCACAAGTGATTTTTTTCCCCAAAACATATCATTAACCTTTTATTGGGCTGTGTGGAAGGGTTTTTAGTCATATAATTCAAAGTCATGTCTAGTCGCATCCATTACGATCATGTTTCAAAGATGACACACCACAAATATTAAATATCTACCATCTCAAAGTGCCACACATGCACAGAGTAAAAAGTAGCAATTCTAGGACATTTGCAAACAGATTCATCAAATGAGCAAACTTCTAGGGAACGAACAAAAGGAAGAATACAACGGAGGGAACAAAAACAAAGTTGCTGGATGAGCTCAGCAGGTCTGGCAGCATCAGCAAAGGAAAACAAAAAGAGTTAACATTTCGGGTCTGGTGACCCTTCCTCAGAACTGAGCGGCGTTCAAGAGAAATGCAAATCCCCTTTTTTCCTGAAAAGTTTCATTCATAAACAAGAAAACACAAAAAGAAAAACATTTCTATTGCTATTTTCCTTACTCAAGGCAATGCAATCATCTACAAATAGCATGTCAAACATAATTAACACACGAAAAGTTACACTTCTGAAAAATTAAATTGCAAAGTCTAACCAGTTCATTAGCTTTTTGACAAGAATGTAATGGACATAAATCTCATGTGCCAAACACTCCCAATACAGGGACAGCACGCAGAGCTCTTTTGATGTTGTTGCAGTCAAATATTTGAAGTACAGGCATAATCCAAGCAGAGATGTAAAGTTAAACTCAGTCTAAACTGTCTCCATCACACACTCCCAAACACACAGGCACTCACATATACATGCAAAGACACAATCCTGAACTCTCAACTGAGATGCAGATGACACGAAAATTGGAGGTGTGATGGACTGCAAAGAAGGTTACCTCAGCGTACAGTGGGACCTTGATCAGATGGGCAAATGGGCTAAGGAGTGGCAGATGGAGTTTAATTTAGAACAATTTGAGGTGCTGCATTTTGGAAAGGCGAACCAGGGCAGGACTTCTACACTTAATGGTAAGGTCCTGGGGTGTATTTCTGAACAAGGAGACCTTGGGGTACAGGTTCATAGTTCCTTGAAAGTAGACAGGTTTGTGAAGACAACGTTTGGTGCACTTGCCTTTATTGGTCAATGCATTGAGTATAGGAGTTGGGAGGTCATGTTGCAGCTGTACAGGACATTGGTTAGGCCACTTTTGGAATATTGAATTCAATTCTGGCCTCCCTGCTAGAGGAAAGATGTTGTGAAACTTGAAAGGGTTCACAAAGGATTCAAAAGGATGTTACCAGGGTTGGAGGGTTTGAGCTAGAGGGAGAGGTGGAATATTCTGGGGCTATTTTCCCTGGAGCGTCGGAAGCAGAGGGCTGATCTTATAGAGGTTTATAAAATCATGGAGGGCCATAGATAGGGTGAATAGCCAAGGTCTTTTACTCAGGGTAGGGGACATTTAAGACTGGAGGATATATGATTAAAGTGAGAGGGGAAAGATCTAAAAGGGAGCTAAGGGCCAACTTTTTCATGCAGAGGGTGGTGCGTGTATGGAATGAACTGCCACAAAAGATGGTAGAGGCTGGTACAATTACAACATTTGAATAGCATCTCTACAGGTACACAAATAGAAAAGGGTTTAAGAGGGATATAGGCCAAAATGCTGGCAAATGGGACTAGATTAATCTAGGTTATCTGGTCAGCATGGACAAGTTGGACCACAAGGTCTGTTTCCTTGCTGTACATCTCTCTCTGATTAATGGGAATAGGCCATTCATCTCTTTCAGCCTGCTGTGCTATTTAAAACATCTAGGTTAACCATCTTGTTCAATTTTGCTTTTCTTCACTATTATCATTTTCCTTCATTCCCTTAGTATTCAAAAATAATTGAGCTCAGCCTTATACACAATGAGTGAGAATGCAAGCTCTCAAAAGTAAAAAATTCTAGATTCATAACCATTTAAGAGGATAAATTTCTCACTGACCATCCTAAGTAGCTGACCCCTTATCCTAAGACTGTAATCCTTAGCTCTGGACTTGGCATATAAATGTAAGAACTAGGAAAAGTAGGCACCCAGAGAGGCACAGCTAGCAAGGCCTGGTCCAGACACACCCACCCAGATTACCTTGTTCCTGATATGTTCACACAGCAGAGTGCGCTCTGGACACATCCATCTGTCACAGCATGTTCCAGATGCAGCACATTCTAGATACACCCACCAGAGGTCCCAAGAGCTAGACCAATTAACAGCAGGGAGCTAGTTTAACTTACCAAGCAGGAATGGCAAGTGCTAGAGTGGTAACGACACCTCAGAGACTGACCATTCCCTCTACTCAGAGCTAATCTGAGAAAGAAGAAAGAGAGAGAAGGCTGGGTAAGCTTGATTTTACTTTATTTAAATATTACAGCTGCCTGGCCATGATCCTGGAGAAATTCCAGCTCTCAGGGATGACCACTGGACTGCACCATTAGATACAGGTCAGAGGGGCATCGGTTCCTTCATTAATTCATCATGGCTCCAAACCCAACCTCCATTCCTGACCCGAGTCTATCTTGCAGATTGCCCAAGTTGCTGAGAAATGGTCCCTGATAATATCAATAATTGACCTTGATGCTCTGCCCATCACTTGCTCCCAGGTAGCCAGTCCACCCTCACTGAACATGATTTATGATCAGGATAATGGTGGTGAACTGGCCCATTAGCCAACAATGTCATATTAGATCACTAGTTATTCTATCATTTTCCCAGTAGCTGGTGGCAGGCTCAAAGTTGCTATTTTCTTCCTCCTTCCTCTCTTGAATAATTGGGTTAATGTCAGAATGACTGATAAATAATATCCTCAGAGACAATGATCCTTCTCCCCAAACCTAGAGCCTGAAATGAAATTTTCACCAGGACTCTTAAGTGTATATATGTAAATGCATGTATGCATGCAATTCTACTATGCCTAGGGTAGGTAAGTCACATGGTCTTAAATGATATGCTGTCCAAGTTGGTGAAGGTAGTGACAGTTGAGATAGCAAAAGAACTTGCCTTAATCTTCCAATTTTCCCTTGATATAGAGGAGCATGTGTGATATCTTTATTCAAGAAAGGCTGAAAGGACAATCCCAAAAGCCACAAGCTGTTCAGTTTAACAACACATAGGAAATGTAGGAACAATAAGCAAGGGAAAATATTTACAGGCACTTGGAGAGGTTGAGTTTATGAAGATCCAGCACTGGTATGTAAAATGCTAATTGAATCTAACTAATTTAATGGAATTTTCTGATTAAGTAACAGACAAGTTTGACGAAGAGAATGTGATGGATGTTATCCATATGGATTTTAACAATAGGTTTAACAAGGTATCACATAGAAGGCTGGTTTGTTCAATATCTACTTACGGGTCTCAATTTAGCACCTGGACAGGGACTCCTTTCCTGAGCCTTCCCAGTTCAGGCTTCAGTGGAGTGGAAGAAAGAAGGTAGCAGAGATCCCAGCTGGCAGTGTCCCCAGCTTATTAAATACCTCTTTGGTTCTGATACCAGGTCACCTTTGGGAGCTTCCAAGTACCCTTTGGAATGATTAAATTTGCATAGAAAATGTTAAAACATAGAACTGTCAAACTCATTGGAACTGTCCACAAACCTGTCAAAATGAACTGTGAAAACTGTCACAAGTACCTGTCAAAGGGAACTGTCAAGCTAGCAAGTGACATATGCCTGAGGGCTTCCATTGCAGGATTAGTACTGGATGACTGATTTCACAACCATCCATTATCATAACAGGGTGCCTGCTAATTCAGTTTGACTGACAGTTACAAGTATTACCAGACTCTTTGATGTGGGACTATGAGCTCCAATAAGGGACTATCCATTAGAATGAAATGTTTTTTGTTTTAAGGCATTGTTTGATTGAAGGAATGTAAACGTCATATTATGAAAGAAAAGGTTTTTTTCCCCAATACAGTGAAGTTTCCAATAGACAGTTGGAACTTTGTTTATAGAGCATCATTTTATTTCATCTCTGCAGGAAGGTCCATACACGGTTGAAACTGGATCAGTTGACATGGCGGATGTAAGGGCAAAAGGTGATGGAGTGGTAGTTATAGATTGGTATGAGTTGGCATGGGATTATAAAAGGCCATGTGGGTTTGGTGGAGGGCTATATCAAGGGTCTGGGGTGTATGACTGCTTCAGGGGCAAGGCTTGGTATTGGAAATTAATGGGCCACGGGGTTACTTGGTGGGTCTTAGCTTGGCATGGTGTTGGGGGGAGGTGAAGAGACATCTGAGGGGTCACACAAGTGGGGAATAAGAGGGGATGGGTTGTCATTGAATGGGACATGAGCAGGCTGAGTGAAATCTTTTAGTTTTTTTTCCTGTTTGTTTTTAAACAGTACTGAATGCCAGTTCCCCAAAGCAGGTTGTCTCTCCTGCCTGCGTGGTTGCCTGTTCCATCCCTGAAAACTACCCGCTCTTCTAGACTGAAAAATCCTGTGCCTGAAGAGACATTTTTAAAAGGCCAGGTTCATTAATCCAGAAATTCTCCTGTCTCTGCACACCCAGAGCGAAAATTGGGGCTGGTGGGTTCGTGTGATACCAGCACATTTTCAAAGACAAGTAGGGATGGGCAATAAATGCTGGCTTAGCCAGGTCAACAAGCACAACAGTGATGGATGAACAGGGTCAAGGCAATGGATGAACGGGGTCAGGGCAACAGGTGAACAGGGTCAGGTTTTTGTGGGAACAAATACAACAACTTTGGTTTGACCAATATGTTACGGTGGAAAATTTCTGCTTAACCATCTTCCCATAATGAATATTATAATCTCTGCATTTTATATATTTTTGTATCATCAAAACATACTTCTCCTTTCCATCAGTTACAATATATTGTTTCATTAAATTTGGAACACAACAGCAATAGACTAAAGGTGATCAGAAATATATTTGTGGATGTCATTTTCTAGACCACCTAATTGACAAGAGAATACCTAGGCCCGAAACATCAAGCTTTCCTGCTCCTATGATGCTGCTTGGCCTGCTGTGTTCATCCAGCCCCACACCTTGTTACCTCCTAACTCTGACAGTTATTCAGATCTGAAAACAGTGCACTTTCTGACCCATCAACCAAATCAGAAAATATGCCAAGTGTGCTTCCAAACCTCCAAGGAATATTTCTGTGCAAATGAAAATCACTACTTTTCCACTAAGGGAGAGGGGATAAATTGAGAATCACATGTTCCTTGGGTGTCATAACAAAAAACAAATCGGATTTTCACCGGTTAGGAAATTTTTTAAAAAGTGTATACCCAAAATCTGAAGTAGGATTGGAAAGAATTGCCCAGCAGTGCCAATTAGTTTCTTAATGGCTGGATTATATGAGTGCAATATTTAATCAGAACTACACCCACATTCTACAGCAGGAGCTGAAGAGTTAAAGCAAACAGCACCATTTCCCCTTCTCTTGTAGATGTTGATTAACCTGCTGGATGTTTCTAGCATTTTCTGGTTTTATTTCAAGTTTAAGCATTTGCAGTTCACGATGTTCTCCATCTACATGTAGACTTACCCCTGCTGCGATACTACAATATTACTTAAGACTCTTGCTGTTTTCAGCAGGGCGGGTCACTTTCCCCACTGGTATTTGTTGACATGTGATCACAGTGAGGCTGCTAAGAGGATTAAAATTGGGCAGCTTTATAATTCCTGTTCCCAGTGAACATCTTCAACCAGAGAGAATGTAAATGATGTGCAATTATCTAACTATGAAATTACAATTTGCAGGCTTGCTAACTGAGTATGAGACTGTCTAAGATTTGTTTGATCCTTGCCTGTTTGAATAATGACGTGTCATAGATTGCATAGAAATAAATTGATCACCATACAACTGAAACATGTTTATTAGAAAACCTTCCTTTGGTTCTGCTTGCCACTTACAAATGGACAATTTCTTCCTTGTTGAGATTGAGGGTATCCATTATTTCCTTTCTCCTGGGACAGGTTGTCTCCTGTTTTGTGTGAAAATTGCCTGCAACTAGTAATGGGCATCATTACCATGTGTTAGTGTCTCCTGTCCTTGTTCACTCTGAATGATTAATGATTTATGCTTCTTCCCAATGTTCCCAGGTTTGCAATTTAGCTGCAAATCAGAACAGGGCTAGTGTATGTGGTCTGAAAAAAAACAGACGGTTAAAGTCTGGCTCTAAAATATCAGACTTTCAATTAAAACAAAGTAGGTGCAGATAAAATAAAAGAAACATACTGCAATTTATGAGCACTGAATGAAGTGTTAAATAAATTGGAATAAACAGAAAGGTCCCTTAAAACCCAGCAGGGATATTGTACCCTGTTAACGGGACATGACTTGTTTTCGGTTGTTTGCATATCTGCATATATGTGAAAGGTAACAGTGTATGATAGCAAAAACAAAAACATTCAGCTTAAAACCAGGCAAGTGCTCCAGTCTTAGCAACGTTCTCACAATGCCAGCAGTGTGGTCCCTTGGGAAAATCTCTCAACGAACTAAACAATAGCTCAATTCATTCATTTTAGTGCCATGTTTCGTTAATCGCATTCCTCCTGTTTATCATGTTCCCTCTCTTCCAGATCGACCAAGAGGCCCGTTAACATGCTGTTAGTCATATTAATGTGCCTCATCAAATTTTTAATTACTTTAAATGCAGCTTCATGCTCTCCAGCTTTGTTCAAGCCACTCAAACTTTAAACAATCCTACAATATTTCCCAAAGTATTGTTCTGTGAATACAATTTTAAATAGACCAAAGTACATCATCAGAATATTGACTCAATCATTATGGTTTAGTGGAAGAAAGAGAGTATTTTTTTCCAAGGCTTTGTAAATGAATCTCATTGCCAGGAGAAGCAGCAACTTGGATGTGGCAGGGGTCCTTTTTTTGGTTGTGCGTTTGTTGAATGTGACAGCTGGTTAGTGGTTGATCACTTCAGTGCATAATATTAACAATTTCAACTCCTGCTCCTATTGGCAGAACAGAGGCAGCAGCTACTGGAGGGCTAGATTAAAAATTCTTGAGTTTTGTGGCCCTTACTGCCACCAATTGATCCATTACAACCTAAATATAAAAAACAGGCTAACAATTTTTACACACACATCACATTATGCAATGCTTGAAGAAAATTAAATCAAGTAACAGTTTACTATGCTTAAATAAAACTCATTTTTATGGCACATACAGGCCAAATTCCCATATGCCCACATGTTAAACCACTACTGCTCAACAGCGAAGACACTGAGAAATTCATCCGTTCTTTCACAGAAGACTTACAGCTAAGAATTACTAAATGAGAAATCACTGGAAAAGTTGATGGGAGGCATATTGTGGGCAATATCCAAATGTGAAGTCTCATCCAAGTTAAATTGATAAATTCACGTTTTCACTTCTCCCAAGATGCATTCTAGACTTACAGTAATGTGAATACAAATGCCAAAACATTGTTTACCCATTTGTTAACACTCACCACATCAAAAATAATCGGGTGGAATTTCTGCAAGAATTCCATGATCTCCTATCATCATTTTAAGAGGAACAGGAGAGTCAATCACACAGAAATGACAAGCAACTGACTCCAGAGGCAACAATTAGACTTTACTATGTTTCAAGATGATCATTTCTTTGTTCAGTGCCAACTACAGTTCTTGCAGAGATTTTCCTTCTGGTCATTTGGTTTGCAGACATATTGGAGAGTTTGGATTGGGCTTGCACATGAATGAATAAACATGCAGGTGAATTGACGTGAAAAGTGCCAAAAATAACTTGAGATTCTGACCTGTCTTCTGAGCACACTAATGTCAGTGGGATGTGGAAGACTTCTTTCCAAAAGGCTGTCTCACACAGTTTTAAGCTACCATTGTTCAATGGAACTCCAGTCTGATGAAGAATCACTTCTAAAAAAAGTACCCACGTCCCTCTGGAATATCTGGGAAATGTTAAAACTTCCCCTGGATTTTATTTTGAACCAGATGATAAAAGCAGACACTCCCTTCTATAGTTAAAATTAGTTGCCATGAAAGCCCAGTTCTGTGCATAGACTGAAAAGAGGGACTTCATCTGCAACTTACAAGCAAGTCAGTCTACATCAGCACTGAAAACTACCATTGACAAGTCACAGCACACAGAACAACCTCAGATAAGTAGTGTGCCATAATTTGGAGATGGCCATATTGCAGAGAAGAAAAAAATTTGATCTCCTGCATGGCTACTAGGGCAAGTACAATTTCAGTAATATATATCTTGATAACAAGATGCCTTGGCGAAAAATTTTAATATAAGGTATTCATCAGGAAATTGGTGGGTAATCACTAATGAAGAGTAATATTGGAAGGAGTGTTAAACTGCCATTCCATGAATCCCAAGGGATCTTGGCCAGGACGTGAGATGAAAACATCCCAGTGGAAATCCAGAACGTTGATGGACACTTGTCCATCAGGTCATGCTCTTTAATAAATTTCACTGATAACGCAAGATGGATTCCATCTGCTGCAGCTTGGCATGGAATTCAGGTCCAGTCAATTACATCTCATAAGCAAGGTTTTGGTTTATGAGGTATACAGAGATCTGACATCCTGTCTATGAAGCCACGGATGGTGTTGCTGCTGTTAAAATGTCAGTATGAATTTATCAGAAATCTGTAGTAAACAGTGCAAGTAGTGGAGAGGTAAACTGAGAGGCCTGTAAATTTCACTTCCCTAACTACAAAATAACAATACCAAACAAAAAATTCATTCACTCCTAACTAAAATTTTCAGTTCCCCAGAGGAGGCAGTATTTCAGTTTGGACTGCCAGTGTTAAAGGTCATAACATCTCAAGAACGCAGGAAATCAGTCAAAGATATGGCTTTACTGGGGAAAGAAAAACAATCATACAGTAGTTTAAAAATGCTTTTTTACATCTTGCAAATAAAAGCCCAAGATGCTACACGTTTTTGTTTCTTTCATCCAGAATAAGACAAATTTTAGCTTAAAACCAAAAGAACTACTGAAGTTTATACAACTTCACACAACAAGATCACGTGCCCAGGGCTTTAGTATGACTGTGGCTTGGAATTACCTCGAATGTCTTAGAGCAGCCTAAAACTTGCTTCACACAGGAAAACAGATACAAAGTTTGGGGGAAGATAATGAGAAATTGGCTAAAGTTATGGCCAAAAGGTAAGTAGGTAGGTAGCTTTCTAAAAAGCACTTACAGAAATGGTTTCTTTTGAACAGTTCATAAGGTGTGTAATTCAGCAACTTCTCACTGACACCTCCATGCTTTACATGCATTGACATCACTGACTGAGGAGAAAGCTGCTGACCATTCAACACGGCACCTCCTGATCCATCAAGCCACGAAGAGGTTGAGCAACCTGACTGCGAGATGAAACAGTGGCTGTACAGTAAGGAGAAGGAACCCAAGAGAATTGCATTTCCTGATGCAACAATGTGCCCCCACTGCCAAAAAGGTAATGATTCCAACATTGGACTCCTCTAGCTATCTCAGGATTCATCCACCTGACAGATATCATCCTCAATTCAGAGGGGCTGTCGTCGACGACACACTTATGGCAAATGTTGAGAGCAACGCTCAACTCATTTAAAGGGAATCTGGATCTGTACCTGAAGTGGACTAAGTGCTGGGAAATTGGATTAGAATAGGCACCAATTTATTCAACCAGCACATACACAATTGAATGGCCTCCTTCTGTGCTGTAGTGTTTCTACGGTTCCATGGCTCTATGTAAGCAAAACTTTGACATTGCTCAATATGTTCAGATTGGTTATACTGGCAGTTATTCGAAGTTCCCCTTTCTTCCTTATTGTAGTAGAGTCAGATTAGAAACAGAAACAGAGTTTTGAGACTGATATGACTCTTCTTGAGAACACTGGGAACATGTTGTTATCACAGCTCATGATCATTCTGGACAAGTCAGATCCCAGAATAATACCTTGCTTGATTGACCAACAGCAAAAATTAAACATATGATCTCTGTGGTGGTTAGTCACTGAAATATATTCTCTTGAGGCTGCAGATGCTCTTTAATTAAATAACAAATATATTACACAAAGGAAGAAAAAAAACAATATTCTACATACATATGACAGTTAGAAAGACCTGAACACAAACATCAAAACAAAGTTTCAACCTATTTCCCATAACCATCCTTAAGAGAGACTCAACTACAGAGAAATATCACTCAAATCACATTTTTTCTGCCCCAAACATCTTTATTTAACTGACTTTCTCCAGTTCCTTTTCTTGAACAGAGGAGACAATTCTACAATTTCTTTCTGATTCTGCTGACATGAGCCTATCATAATTCTGATGACCTAAACTTTCTCAGTTCTAACAGCTTGATTTTTATCTAAACTCTACTGGCTTGGAAGTTCCACTCACTAGAAATCAGTTCTGGTGAGATTCCCCTAAATTAAGTTAAAACTTTGAACTTCTATTCTGGTCAAAACTAATCTGACTGCCTTAAATGATTTGAAGGATGTGTTTTTTGGCTACGCATCAGTTTCATCAAGTTTTGTGGAAAGTTTCTCTCTGTGAGGCTTTGAGAGCCACATCTCCCCAAACTCACCTCATTAAATACCCACGTGACGCCATGGTCCCTCTCTCATTCTAGCCCATTCTACCGCTCACTGTACCAAACACCTTGCCACTGCTGGGATATCCCAGAATGGACCAGCATCCCTGGTGACAGCATCATCTTTAAAAGGCTATCGTGCACCTGGAGTTGCCTTGCTTGGTTCACAATATTTGCCCCAACATGGCAGAGAAGGGGAAATGGGCACTTTGCTTTGAAGGCGTGTACCTGGAGGTCCTGCTAGATGGGGTGATGCAGCAGAAGACACCATGACACCAGATTGTACTAACCTGGTCCAAGAATCCCACCTGGGTTAGTTTAGTCTCAGTCATCTGGAGGAATGCAGAACAGTATAGGAAGAAGGTCAATGACCTTCTCCACTCTGCCAGCATGGGTGCCACCATCATCTCTCTAATACCTCATATTCACTGTCTCTCCCTACTGTAGCCAACTTCCACAAAGTCTCATGCTCTAGTGCTCTATTGTCTGCAACCCACTCGCTTTCACAGACCCCAACCCATCAGCTCTAACCCTACATGCTGTCTGCACTGCCTACTCATTTCACTCAGGACCAAGAGTAATACAGCTGTGCCAACCATTTTCATCTCCCTTAAATCCTGCCTTCTCTCTCATCTCAACAGGAAATCAGTCCACAATATAACAGAGAGAGTCAAGATGAGTAGTAAACTGATCAACATTAGGCTTCTCCGAGTGCTCCAAGTGGCTGACAGGCTGTATCCAATCCCCTGGGCTGGTATCACAAGCTTCCCTAGACTCAGTTCCAAAGAAGGCTCAATGGACTCCATACAGTAACTGCGTTCTCTCTATAGACGCTGCCAGGTGAGCTGCATTTCTCCAGCACTCTGATTTTGCTGGCCTTGACATACTGTGCCAGGAATGCCTGACTGAAGGTTATGTCCAGATGCAGTTATTCCAACACACTCCCTGATGTGTAAACTTGAATTCTAGTGCCAGTGTCTCAACTCATTGCAAATCCTGTTCCCCTGTGTGTTTGTTCACTTGCAATGGTTCCTGGTAAAGCACATACTGGATTTTAAAATTCTCATCCTTATTCCCCAAACTCTTCATTGCCTTGGCCTTCCTCGTCTCTAATCTTCTCCCACTCTACAACCCTCCAAGATATCTGTGCTGCTCTAACTCTGGCCTCGAGTATCACAGGTTTTCATTGTTCCACCATTGGTGTCTGTGCCTCCAGGCGCCAAGGTTTTACGCTCTGGAATTCCCTCCTTACACTTCTCCACTTTTTTATGTCACTTTATTTCAAGACAGTGATTAAAATGTCATTCTTTGACCAAACTTTTTGTCACCTGATCTGATATCTCCTTCCATGATCCAGTGTTGCAGGTCCTTTTTATAACATTCACATGAAATGTTTGATCATGTTATAGGGACTACACTCACATACGTAGTTGTTACTGAGTTTGGAATGTCGCAATGTAAAAAGAAATCTGTATAAATAACTACAGAGATAGTAGGAACTGCCAATGCTGGAGAATCTGAGATAACATGGTGTAGAGCTGGATGAACACAGCAGGCCAAGCAGCATCAGAGGAGCAGGAAAACTGACGTTTCGGGTCGAGACCCTTCTTCAGAAACGTCAGCTTTTCTGTTCCTCTGATGCTGCTTGGCCTGCTGTGTTCATCCAGCTCTACACTGTGTTATCACTGTATAAATAACTAAATTGTCGTCTGAGTTACAGTGTAACCGATTTCTCAAAACTTTCCTCTTTATGGAATATGACAGGCAAAATACAAAAGATTGTTGCACACGAATTCTCACACAATGAATTTCCAAAAGACTTTGAATTGTATTGGAACATGGATTATCCAATTAGGTTGTATTGACTTGAAAATAAATCCAGAGTGGGTTTGTGTTCAATCAGGCTTATTCAATATTCAAGGTGTTTATTTTCTTTACTATGGGTTCATTCATAAAAGAAGGTGATGTTGAATAAAAATGTTGAATAAACCTATTGCTCAGCAGGCTTAGCATTAAAGACTATTGTACTCTTGTCATCAATGCAGATAAAATTATCAGCTCTCATTAATATTTCTATTAAAAGTGAAGTCAAATATGTTGATTGATTTCTTGTGAAACTGTATAATATAGAAATCAAAGCGCTCATCAATCTCAGCAACACATAGAAGGTAAACACAGTAGATACATCGGGAATTTGTAATTAGAGAAATAGCCAAAAAATATTACTGAGATAGGCTAGCAAGAATGTCAGAAATAAAGTTAAAAATGTGAAATAAGCAGGCTAAATTAAAACCAAAAGAACTGCGGATGCTGTAAATCAGAAACAAAAACAGAAATTGCTGGCAAAGCTCAGCAGATCTGGCAGCATCTGTGGCCAGAAAGAATTACTGTTTCAGGTCAAGCAACCCTTCCTCAGAACAGAAATAAGCAAGCTGCTGACATCAGAAACGTAACCAATACTTTCAGGTGAAGTTTAGAATAGAGAGACCTGCATTTATTTGCCACACTTCACGATCACCTCTCAAAGTCTCACAAAGCACTCTTTAGACAGTGAGACAGACTTGAAAGACCATCACTGCATTGTAACGTGGCAACACAGTAAGCAATTTTTGCATGGCAAGATCCCACAAACAACGTGATATTGACCACATAATCTGTTTGAGTGATGGTCATTGAGGGATAAAACATTGGTCAGAACACCTGGGATATCTCACCTGATCTTCAAAATGAGAACTTTTTCTGTCCACTGGAGCAATGATTCTATGGTTTAATATCTCATTCAAATGACAGCACTTCCAGCAGTGCAGCACTTCTTCTACTGCATTGGAGTATTGGCTTGGATTGTTGTTCTGAAGTCCTGGAGTGGGACTTAAATTTGATAGTTCAAGGGTTAGGACCATTGACAGGCTATAGAACTGATGTGACTTGTGCTATTTAGATTAATACACCATAAACTGGACCAACTTTGAAATAAGACCATTATTAACCCAATGTGAGTCCTTATTTATTAGGAGCCACAAAATGAGATACAAACTCGAAGAAATATCAAGCTTTCAATCTCCCCACCACCACCCCACCCCAAAACCTCTAACCCCAAGGTCACAATGAGTTTTCCTGAATTTTATTGCCCTAGATTTCTGGCATGGGCCACCAAAAGTCAGTTCAGGTATTGCATTCCCCAACCAACATATCTTTGGACTTCGTACCAATGACACTATTGTCCTTACGCTTTCAAACAGATTCAAAAGAATGAGTGAGGGCAGAGAGGTGGATGTGGGCGAGGGAAATTACACTACAAAATTCAAACAAAGAAAATTCAATTCTCACTCATTTTCTCATTTCCAGTTGTTGCACAATGCCTCAAGATTCACAAGAATGAGTAGAATACTAATGTGAATGGTGAAAACTGGATTTATAAAGAACATATTTTTTCCTAAATGTTTTCCAGCTATTTAAAGAGCTTTGAAAACATTATGTTACAGCATATCTCTTCAACATAAGCTGTCCATAAAGACTAATGGTAGGACAAGTTACATCTTGGTGTACTGGGGCATTTTCTGATGAGGAGAGATAAATTTGATCAGTTTAGACCCACTGGACTGAAATTAATTACCTTGTTGAGATGAACAGATAGGATTACATATATACTGATGTACATGCACCAATAAAACATGTACTTATCCATAAAGAATATAAAATATATTACGGCCTAAATGGTATCTCAGTTCTTCAACTCCGGCCTAACTCTCATCTTGTACAATTTCAACATTACCACTGTGTTTTTTTTTTCAATTCTACAAGATCTATGCTCCCTGTTTCACAATACTGTTGCCTTATATCAGCAACTTTAATAACTTGCACTAACATATCGGAGCCATTTAATCCTTCTGATCTATTTAAACTTTTCTACTTGAGGCATATTTACACATTATTTTCTAAATAACGTTATGATTTCCACTTATCCGCCCATCTATTTCCTGCCTAATCCTTGCCATAAGTTGCCAAATCCACAATTTGATGTCATTGTAAGTTTTATCTATGTCTATACTAAATGCAACACAGTCCTGTGTGGATCACTCACTGTCTCATGAACAGGAAACTCCCTTTACCCTTTACTTAGGCTAGAAATCTCTAATTATAATGAGCACAAGTTGAAATCATAATTTAAAAACAATTTCTGAGCTCTGTTATAGAATGTAATTTTGGTTGTCTGATTTATTTAAGACCATCAATGGGGGTATGATTATTAAACCTGGTATCCAACTAACAGCAAAAGATAAGCAAGACACTATATTTTGCTGTTAGGAAAAAGACTGGAAAAGAAACCCATAACTCATGTTTCGTTTATAATGATGAGGAACAGGGTTGTGCTCAAGCATCTGAAGAATAAGTGAACTTGACATGCCTGCCTTTTAATACAGTGGGAGATGTGCCATTTTAATCTACCTCACACTGCCCATGGGTTTGGATCAAAGCCAGCAGTAATATGAACAACTCTTTCAACAGTGCACAATGCCTGACGCATTGCAAGTTGTCTGCCTTCAAGATAGCATCTGGCTGAAATTGGTTACTGCTCAACAGCTTTATCAAACAATTTTTCAAAAGTTTTATCATATCCATATTACCTTTATAAGATAAATAAAATTTAAAAAGTATTAAAATAAAGATGTTCCATAGAGGTCTTGAAAAACATATTAGTCTAAGATGCATAACACTTGGCTACTTATAACATGACTAAACAAGCTACAGGTACATTGTGGGTTAACAGATCACTAATAACTTGGTTATCGATTCCATTAATCCTATCTTGTCAAAGCAATTGTAATCAAATTTCTACTCATTAAATAGCAAACACTCTCAATACTCTTCAATGGAAGTTCAGATCTGTGAGTCTCTCTTCATAAAGCTGTAATCAACCAAGTTCTCATCTGGTATACCATACCTAATTGTGTTGTAACTGAGCTCTGTGCTTTGGCTTCACTGCAAGGTTTCAAATGTCTATTTTTTTGAACGGTGGCATCCCAAACTGAAAGCAAGATCTTTGTGGATTGGATGCAATATTAAATCACACCAGACTAAAACAAATTAGTTTGATTCTGTGTTAAAACATCTTCGGAAAGATCTCAGGACTTGATTCATCTTGATTGTAACAATTATATGATGCTTTCAGTACTCATACTTAAATCTTTTTAGTTTTCCATTCTTTGAAGGTGCAAATATCCATTCCCTTTACAAGTCAGTTAATTTTTCTTAGGGGCTGTACCAGTATTTTATTGTCTCTTTCAGGATTGAAAGAAATTGAATAGAATTTATGTCAGGACAAACTATGAATCCTGAAATGAGTTCAATAAAGGGAGTGGACTTTCCCATGATTATAAGAAATTTACACTTTTCAGACTTCTTGTTCTAATGTCTATCAACTTAGATGTAGAATTGAAACCTATCACATTATTCCACATTTTCAAGTAGCTAACGTCTAACATATTCTGATTAACTGAAATAGAAACAGAATTTTGGAGGAATTCAGGAGGGCAGGTGGCATTTGTGAAGATGGACACACCTAATGTTTCCAGACAATGAACTTTTGTCAAAACCTTTCCAATGTCACGTCAGTGACTATAATTCAAACAACGTGAATACTGCTGAAGAAAGACATGTTGCCAAAGCTTTTTTGTCTTGAACTCATCAGGACAAGCACAAGAATGCCAAATTTCAAACAATTACAACAATTTGTTCTGCAGTATTTGTAAATAGAAGTGAATTGGTTGGCATATTGACTCTGGCTAGCTGATGCGTTGCCATGGAGAAAGCAATGGAGGCCGGTTTGACATTCTGGCTTTTGTCCTGATGAATCTTAAGGAGCAATGTTTCAGCAAGAAGTGTCTTTTCTCAGCAATGTTCAAATTCAGAAGTATTTTATTGACTGTAAAGTGCTTTGGGACATCCTTGATAACGAACGGCACTATCCAAATGCAAGTCTTTTTTCCCCTCCATGTGTCAGTTTGCTATTTTAGTGATAATAACGTGCCCAATCAGAGCCCACTTGCCAACAAATCAGAACGCTTCTTTCATACAGTGTAAATATTGGTTCCCCTTTACTTTGATATTTTTTGTGAATCGTCTGAATGAGTGACAGCCAAAAATCTTTGACAGAATGTGCATTTTTCCAAAATAAGTGCACTGACACTCTATTTAAATACATGACATGTCACACATACATTCACTAATATCGTAAACAATATATTTAAACAAAG
This sequence comes from Ginglymostoma cirratum, assembly GCA_024137785.1. Taxonomy (NCBI): domain Eukaryota; kingdom Metazoa; phylum Chordata; class Chondrichthyes; order Orectolobiformes; family Ginglymostomatidae; genus Ginglymostoma; species Ginglymostoma cirratum. The sequence continues at coordinate 18,617,066 of JAHRHZ010000063.1, read as the reverse complement.
CAATTTGTTGAAGATTAGTTAGAAAGGGTAGAGGGATTGATGGGGTGTATGTTAAAAAAAATTTGTAAAAGGTGTTGTGGAGGGAAGATTTCAAGGGAAAAGTGAAAGAAGAAGGAAGAGAAAACCAGCACACAAAGTTGCTGGAAAAGCTCAGCAGGTCTGGCAGCATCTGAGGAAGGGTCACCAGACCCAAAACATTAACTCTGATTTTTACTTCACAGATGCTGCCAGACCTGCTGAGCTTTTCCAGCAACTTTGTTTTGTTCATGATTTACAGCATCTGCAGTTCTTTCATTTTTTTTATTTTTGAAGAGAAAGCCAATGCTGGATAGTTTGGAAACTAAAGGACACTATTGTCAAATGAAAAAGAATTGGCACAGATAGTGAGTTATGGAAAAACAATGAAACAAGGGCTTGCCTTTGGGCAGGGAACACATAATGTTGATATCCATGATGATATTTAGACTCTTGTGACATTTAAAAGCATACACAATTAATTATTGCCAAGGGAAAAAATACATCTTTGCACACTTTTCCCTATAGGGAAACATGAAATTGTACATTGAAATCAAATGTGCTCAATAATGTTCGACTCCAAGTTCTACAGTGGTTACAGGATGTCAAAATACTGATAATTGTTGCAACTTTTAGCTAATTTCTGTTGGAATTATCAATGACTATCAGAGAAAGGGATTTTTCTCAGACTATATTTTATATAAAAATGCAACTGGGAATAGTTTAGAATATAGAACCAATCTGGACTCAATGTTAACAGATGTCACTGAACCTGCCAGAAATCTAATCTGTTCAACTAGAGGTACTAGAGGTGTTTTGTGATTGAGCACCACTAATCAAGTTGACTCTGACCAATTTGGTTTTTGAAATAGGATTTTACTTTCCCAATTCCATTTCAGAACCTGAATCAGTGTGTTTTTTGTAACATGTTCCTGAATATCTTATGTTGAGGAGACTAGATCTGTAGTATGTAAGAGGTTATCTATTTCCCACGCAAGCGCGTTAATTTCTTCGAAGTGGTTACAAAAGTATTGTCTGCTATCCCTGATGTCTGATCCCTATGGGACTAATTAGGATGGAAAAGACTCATTGCAGCAACAGTTTTAAATTGCGCAACTTTACTGAGCCAGTTTCATACAGGCAGATTCTGATGCTGTGACTGTCCCATGCCACGGACAATCACACATTCATGACTGTCTCACGCCGTGACACTTTTACTCTGAAACAGACCAACTCAAGGCACCTCGACTTCTTGTAGTTTCACTGAGACAGCAGTGTGGATTAAGCATGAATGCACCACAACATCATGTGTAAATGTTACTTTTAGGACAACATGTAATTGCAACTCTGAAGAAATGTCTGAGGAATAAATGTCCTTTCTGACTTTAAAAATATATGTTGCACACTTTACATTAACAGTATTATTACCAAAAGGAGTAAATTTCAGTTTAAGCAACTAGAATAGCCTTATCGCAGCATACTTTTGAAAAAGGTGACAATCATTCAGCTGTTTATAAAACATATTTGTTAAAAAACAAAAAATGTTCAATTCATTCAAAGTGGCTGCACCCCACCATTGGGAATTGTGATTTTCTAATATTTTGCTGAGGCAGGAGTGTGGGAGCATTACATCCTTTTGCTGAAATTCAGTTACAGAGAAGTCCTAATCCCACAGGCAACATTAAATACTTTTCATGGCAGTTTACAAAAGAATCTCCGCATGCCTGAAAACTCTGCAGTGATCTCTCATGCCAGTAGTTGTTTTGAGATCTGTCATTCTGCTCTAATGACCTAACCAGGTTGATTTGATAGCTGCACTGTGAATTCAGACACATTCACAAAATATTCTTCCTGATACTTTTACTTCACTTTCCCCAACAAGCATATGATTTGTTAATAAAACAAAAAACTGTGAATGCTGGAAGTCTGGAACAAAATCAGAAATTGCTGGAGAAGCTTAGCGGGTCTGGATGCATCTATGGAGAAAAAGCAAAGTTAACGTTTTGAGTCCAGTCAAAGTGACTAGATTTGAAAGGTTAAGTCTGCTTTCTCTCCACAGATATTGCCAGACCTGCTGAGTTTCTCAAGCAATTTCTGGTTGTTATTGATTTGCTCCTGATCTTCACCAGGTAGGCATCGATGTGGGTGAAAACTGTGCTGTGCTAGAACAGGAGGTGCTATTTTAGAGAGAGATATCGCCTGGTGACATTCCTTGTTTCTTCAAAGATGGGCCTTCACAGGAAGCTCCACTTCATCCAAATGGCAGCTGATCCAATAAAACTTTTCCAGCAGATATGACCAGTTTAATGAGAATCTCCCTTGTTAATTTTGATTTGGAAATCAACAGTTCATGAAACTCAAAAACCATCTCTTACTTTCCTGTGAGGCAGAGTCCCAGTTAACAGTAACCAATTTGGAACTTGGGCCAGACTTTAAACGCTGGACTTAAAGTGCTTTGATCATTTCAGAAGGTCTGGTAGCATCTGTGAAGAAGATATCAGAGTTAACATTTCAGATCCGTTGCCCCTTACTCGGAACTGCTCTGAGGAAGCGTCACCGGACCCGAAATGTCAACTCTGATTTTCTTCATCACTGATGCTGCCAGACCTGCTGAACTTTTCCAGCAGCTTCTGTTTTTGTTCCTGATTTACAGCATCTGCAGTTCTTTCGGTTTTTATTTTGCTTTGATCATTTACTTTGCGATTTCAAAGAATTAACATAAACAATGACTATACAATATCTAAAACAAAAGCGATTCAATATGGGGAAAGTGGTGCCACCTCTGAATAAAGATATACTGATTACGATTATTTTATGTCTAAGCACAGCAGGTAAACATCTTGAAGAGCTTCAGGCAATAAATTACTTATAGACCTTTGTTATATATGCAAAAACATGCTCAAGAATGTGCCAATTATATCCTAGATTATTATTAAATGGTTATGCTATTTTTGCCAATATTTAACAAGTGAACAGCATTGATCAGGGCATCAGGAATAGTCTCCAATGTTCTCCAAGTACCACTAGATTCTTCTCCAAGTCAGACACCATCCTGGTGTGGAACCACATCATTGTTCTTTCACTACCGCTCTGTCAAAATCTATGAACTCCCTTCTTAACTGCACTGTGGCTGCACTTACAACACAAGGACTGTAGTCATTCAAGCAGCTAGCTCTTTACCACCTTCTTATGGACAATTAGGGATGGCCAATCAATGGTGGCCACATATCCTAAATATGATACGTATCTCAAGACCCCAAATGATCTCCCCAGTTCTCAGAAAATTAGTTTGTATTGAGCATCATATTTTTCTGAAAACTCTTTGTTTTTGTCGATCTTCCTAAAATTCAAACTCTTTCCAAATAATCCTTCACCCTGAACGATCAGCTGCAAAGCTGAGCCAACTATGTGACTCTCAAACATCAATTCCCAATGTTGGCATCATCGCATTAGAAGCGGATGGTTTATTTGTACATTATACAAAGAATCTAGGCCAATGGTGAAATTATTTTCTTTGCTGAATCACAATAGTATGTTCTGGTTTTATGTGCATCATTTGGTCTTTTGACATGGTGTCCTGCAATGTGTTTGGAATGGAGTACACTTGTGATCGAACAGAATCTTCCTGACTTTGACACCATACTCAGTGACACAGCCAAGAATAAAAACTTGTAGGTAGAATGTTCAAATTACCACAAGCAGTGCTGCATATCATATTTTCACCTCAAGTTAATGAGCTAATGAAATTCCAGAAAAAAGATTACATGTCCTTTTCTGCACTGTTTTTACACTCTAAGTACAATTAGAATGGATGAGGTGCAATCAATTTAAGATAATTTCTCAGGTCCCAGGAGGGTGCATAATACTCCTCAAGGTTCCACAATAGTTGTGTGGGTTGCTGCTATACTGGACTTTCTATCCCCGCTGTCTCAACCTCCTGGAGTTGCTAACAGAGAAATGTGGCATTTCTCAGACTGACATGATCAGACATGGTTGTGTTCACCACTACTACTTTCTGATGGAGTCAATGCTCCATTATACCTCAAGTAAAGAAACAAAATCTATATTATTTTTGCTTTTGATGAGATTGGAATAGAGGGCATAATGTGTTTTAAAAATTGACCACTGAGCTGTGGTCGAGACTATAATTCTTGAGTTTTGGTATCAGGGGAGAGAAACAAGATACAAGCTGTCTGAAGAGAGTTATCAGTTTCAACCGAGCGTTATAACAAATCATTCAGAACTTAAGTCATAAGTTTCATGTCCATCCATCATTTCTTTGAAACACTAACAAAAGTAAACTTGCTAACACACATCAGATTTTTACATCAACTTCTTTTCCAGATGGAATGACTGAGCAGAAAAGCAAGACACTGCTGTTCAGGTACTGATGTTGGCCATGTACAAATTCAGCAAGACCTGAACAATAACTATGCTTGGGCTGACAAGTTGCAGGTAACATTTGCATCACAGAAGTAGCAGGCAACGATCATCTCCAACAAGAGAGAATCTAAGCCAGGAACTGGCCTTCACACACTGGTGCTTACCCATTCTTACGAAAAATGAGGCCCGAAGCAAAGGAAATATTGCTTCCAACGTCACATATAGGGACCTGGAGGTACGGATGGAAAGGGTGGTGGAAGAAAGCAGTCCTTTTTCCAACCAGTCTACACAGGAGTTCATGCCAACAGAACCAACCAGCCTGGATACAAATCTCAGCCCCAGGTCAGAGGTGTGTCTCAGGTGAACAGGGACATCCAGCAGCATGGGAAGGTGGTTAAATGATCTTCTATGCTCTGTAAGAGTAAGTGCCATCACCTTCTCTCTGCCATTTCATACTCACAGACCCAGCATTTACTACCTCTTCCGCTCCACACACCTCTTAGCAAGGCTCATGAACTACAACTCTCACTCTTGGTATGCATCACATCCGCTGAATTGCTCTCAACCATTTCATCCTCCAAAACCATCCCCAATTGCCCTCTGTGCTTTCTACTTTCTAGGACATCTCACCACTTCTCCTGCTCCTGCATCACCACAAACTGCTCTTCCAGCCACTTAAAACATATTCAATCCCTCCTTTTCTCTCATTACAGGGATAATCGGCCCAATTTCCAGACTGATTCTACTGCAGCACCCCGACTGTCCTCCATGTAATCTTTGGATTAGCTGTCCTTGGCCGTTGGGAGGGACTGTACAAATTCCCTGAACTGCAAAGACAGGGATCTCTAGACTCGGGTAGGACCGAGAGCCCCTGACTGATTGTGGCCAGCCCTCTGGACTGGCATAGGAGGAACTCCTGGACTAACTGCAGCAGCAGCCCGTGACCCACTACAGTCACCCTTCTCCCCAGACTTTTGTATATGGCCATTTGCTCGATGCAAATGAAGTGTGCTTACTGATACGGGCTGCAGATGTGATGCTGACATAGTACAGTGCCCACAGCAACATGCCCGACCCTTTCTCAGTGGTGAAGTTCTCCCCACCATCACAAGCCACTTACCTCTCCCTCTGTACTAACAAAGGAACACAAGCCACAGAAGCTGGCAGTCTGCAAGAGCCAGTGCACTAAGAAAACAACATGAGACACAGAGAGGTTGGCAGTCAGTGCTGCAGTCCACAAACTATATGCTAAGAAAGCAACACAAAGTAGTCAGAGGCTGGTAGCCTCTAAGCAAGCACAAAGTGAGTGAGGACTAAAAAAAGCAGGCAAAGACCCATAGACTGATCCGATTGGAAACACGAGATGTACATGTGGCTGGGTCTCTGACAAACATGCAAGCCACTGATGTCCCTGAGCTCCAAAGCAAAGTGCTGAAGGGCTGAAGTGATGTGAGAGTTGGTCCAAGAGAAGGCAGGATGTATTGGGGAGGCTGATGGTTGCTGACACTGACGAGTGCTGGTGAAGGATCGAGGAGGATGCAGCCCTGGAACATGCAGGGACACTGTCGTGAAGACGCAGTTGACTGATATCCAGGACAAGCATTCAGTGAGCGCCAGCTGTTAGATACCTGCTCTGATTTATGTTGAAAGTTTGCACCATCTGGTTTCTCTGGATCTTTGTACTTTTACAATTGCGTGACAACACTCTTCATTCATCTAACTTTCCTTTGAGACTATACATATGTATAGAGACTTAAGAAAGTAATTTGGAAAAGAACACTACAGGACAGGACTACTGTACCTACTGCACTGAAAGACAAATGACAGTCTTATTACAGAATGCTCAGAAGGGATTTTAGCTTGTTCCACACATACAGTTGAATGCTGCTTTCACTGTATCATTTAGTTTACTGCCATTTTCCAAACAAGTCTAAGATTTAGAGTCATTTTTTGGTCTTTAGCAGATACCTATCACTATTCCTGTCAGTAGACAAGTAGTCTACTCGATTAATCCATGCAGTGCTTCACATTAAAGACAAGAATGCTCATTTTCATTCAACCTTCTGACCCCATTCATGCAATGGTAGGAACCGATACCCTAGAGATAAGTAATCCTGTTGAATGAGATTGCGATTGTATGAAAGAGAACTATAAATAAGACCGTAAATCAATTGTGAACAGGACAAACCACTGAACTAGAATTTGAAAGACTATTTTACAAATCAAACCCTGCAGGCATCCTTGGCAGGGGTAATGGATGAGCACTTATCAGTTTTCAATGAGAGAGGACACTCTTAAATTACAAAAAGGTAACAAATGTACTAGGAAGTTGGACAGTGAACATCTGAGAACACGGGGGAGGTCTGCACATACCTAAAAAGGACAGAAGGGTAAATATTTCTTTAAATTAGCACAAAGTAGAAGTAAAAGCTATTGAAGTTACAAACAAAAAAAGGTAGTTCTGGTGCAAGGAATTACTGGCAAGGACGAAGAAAATAAGGAAGTTGAAGGAACTCCACAGAGGCTGGTATCCTGTCACCAAGTCGCCCCTTATTTACATGTGGACAGTCTTTGATACTGATCCAGTTCCCTCAGAGCCAGCTCTCAGAGTGAACAGAACCTCTGACACTCCTGTTCTTACCTATCAGCCAGGACTCCCTGATTGGTCCAGACTAACAGCCCCAAATTAGGGAACTCATATTCCACGTTGTCCACCTGACCGACCTCTATACAATCCTCAGAGAAATAGAAATAGCAGGACTGTTCAAATTAAATCCCAGAAAGTCAAAGTGAATGCACTACAGGAACTCATATTCATGAACCCTCACGGTCTCAAACCTGCTGTTTAAAGATTAAGCATTCTGTTACAATTTGGACCATCACTTCACTTGTTTTATTCAAGTTCACATCAAAGGGTAATTTCTACAACGAGCGTACGCTTACAGAGCAGAAACAGGAGTAATCTGTCATCTAACCATTTCATCTCCTGGTGTTGTATCAGAAGTTATTCCAGAACCTTCAGGGTACTTCTATTACAAAAAATAGAAGGCAGTGGGGGGAGGGAGGCAGGGACCAGGAGGTGGCGAAAGTATGATAAATCTTCCAACTGGGGATTGTTGCAAAAGGCTAAGATTGTTTATTTTTCAAATGTAAATTAGTCATTCTCCAATGCTTTGATAAAATTTGAAAGCAAAATCAATGTTGAAGTCCTCCCAAGTATTTAGTATAGTTGGACTAACAACTACATCACTTTTGCCCTTTCTGGTGAACTTGGCCTGAGAGTAGGACTTCAGTGAGTGATTCTCACTGGAAACAATTGGCCAACTGAGCAGCACTCTGGGGTGCATCTATGGCTCAAATTTCAAACAAGGATATTTGGCAATTGTAAAAAGAATACATTTTCTTCCATATTGTTCCTTATCTTAGGCTATATTTCTGCACGAATTTAGAAACAGGAATATTGGAGCCGCCTTTAAAAAGCACTGTTTGAATTAGTCCTCACCAGGGTGTTATTATTGGCTCTGACTCTGAGATCTAGGATTATGCACATAGTTTGTGCTCTCATTGTCTGCCCAGCATAACCCTTCGAAGGGTTTAATGCACCAGAATGATGTTGAGAACGGCAAAAACATCAGACAAAACAATACCTTTTGACTGAGCTCACCAATTTGTGCCAGATTAGAATCCATGACATAGTGTGTGTGTTTAGAGCCATGACTTACAAGGAACTGAATTGAAACTATCCAAACTTAGTTGAAGTGCGATCCAGTTAATTCCTGTCAGAAAGTGTCTGTGCACGAGATGGGAAACTGAAGAGAGAATTTACACTTGGAGCCGACAGCACAGCTAAGGTGGCAAGGAAGCATTTTGAGTCTGTTTCTAATAAGACACTTAATTGAGCTGCTGCCCAGGTCGTGTGAATATTTGAAATGGGTAAGGAAGTACTGTAAAAGGTTGTACACAATTAAAGTTAACAATGCATCAGGGCCAAATGAGATGCATCCATGGACATTGATGAAATGAGAGTGGAGACTGTAGAGGCAATGACTGTAACTGTTTACTCTTTCCTAGACTTAGGGGTGGAGTCAAAGAACTCGTAAATTGTAAAAGTGACACACTCACTCCAAAAGGGTTTAAACGATAGGCCTAGCAACTACAAGCCAGACATATAACCTCGGTGGTGGGGAAACTTCTCGAAACAATAATTCAGAACAAAGTTAATAGTCACATGGATTAATTGAGGAAAACTGGCAAAGACTTGTTATGATCAAATTATGTTTAAGCAACTTGCTGGAATTTCTGCTGAGACAACAGGGAGGGTTGATGACGGTAATGCTGTTGACGTTTTGCATATAACTTTCCAAAAGTCCTTCGATACAGTGCTGGACAACAGACCTGTGCACAAAGTTAGAGCTCATGGAATTAAAGGGACAATAGTAACATGGATATGAAATTGGCTGAGTGATAGGAAACAGACAGAAGTTCTGAGTGAGTAGGAACTGCAGACACTGGAGAATCTGAGATAACAAGGTGTAGAGCTGGATGAACACTGCAGGCCAAGCAACATCAGAGGAGCAGGAAGGCTGACGTTTCGGGCCTAGACCCTTCTTCAGAAATGGC
>JAHRHZ010000063.1:18520805-18607648 GCA_024137785.1 Ginglymostoma cirratum | reverse complement strand
TAGCCATTTCTGAAGAAGGGTCTAGGCCCGAAACGTCAGCCTTCCTGCTCCTCTGATGTTGCTTGGCCTGCTGTGTTCATCCAGCTCTATACCTTGTTATCTCAGAAGTTCTGAGTGATTCTCTTCAGACTGGAGCTAGGTTTATGGTAAAGATCCCTATAGTTCAGTGTCAAAGCCCCTGCTTTTCCTGGCATATATTAATGATCAAGACGTTGGCATACAGGATGCTAAAATTTGTACACGAAATTTCAAAACATTGTGAGGAAGATAATGCAGAACTTCAAAAGTACATCTTGATGGTAATGACAGACAGGTAACAGAATTTAACGCAGAGAAGTGGGAAGTTGGTCAGACGAATATAGAAAGACAATAAAACTTGGTTTGCAATTTTAGATGGGGTGCAGAGGCAAAGGGTCCTGTGTGTATATATGTATTAATCATTGAAGGTGGAAGGACAGGTTCAGTGTGGCTAATAAAGTGCACAGCTTTATTTTAATAGGACCATCAAGTAAAGCACAGAGATTCTGACAATCCTGTAAAAAAATCACAGGTTCATCTTCAACTGGAAAATGCATCTAGTTCTGTGCAACACATTTTAAGAATCATGTGAAGAGATTAGACAGGGAGCAGAAACGATTCCAAAGAGTAGTTCTGGAATGAGAAACTTTAGATAGATTGGAGAAGCTGGAACTGTTTCCCTTGGAGAACAGAAGGTTGAGAGGAAATATGATAGAGGTGGTCAACATCATGAGGGGGCTTGACAAAGCAACTAGGAAAAACATGTCTCCATTGGTGAAAGGATCAAACTCCAGCAGGGCACAGACTTAAGGTCATTGGCAAAGGAATGGTGATGCAAGGAAAAGCTCTCATGTAGCATGTGGTTAGCATCTGGAATGTACTACCAGAGTGTGTGGTGGAGGCAGACGTAATTGTAGCTTTCAAGAAGGAATCGGATCACTATATGAAAAAAAAATAAAAGGGGTGTGGGGACAGGCAGGGGAGTGGTGTAAGTGGAACTGCACCTTTAAAGATCCCCAAAGCACAGACATGATGAGTTGAATGATCTCCTTCTGTGCAGGAGCTATTCTCTGATTCGATAACATACTGCCCTGGCACCTAGCAGCTGTAACCTGCCAAAGTCAATGCTTAGAGAAATGGAGAAGATTATAAAAAGGACAATGTTTTCCTGTATTTCATTACAATAAAATTGTTACACAGTATCAGATCGATATATAATGGCTGCATTGTTTTGAAAGATTTGTCTGTGGTGAAATTTACAACTCTGAGCAATGGAAAAGGCTTTTCTAAAAAATAATTACACAATGTAAACAAATCCACATGTGCACAGTTTATATCAAAGACGGATATCAAATTGAGATAAAATTATTAATTATACATGTTATCATTAACATATTCGGTTCCTGCTGAGTTAAATGTGTATCTGGGCTGCTGATAATTAAAAGGCAAAGATACATGTGGTCAGTTTGCTAGAGTTAGGATCACTCACTTCCTGAACCACTTGAAAGCTTCGGCCTAAAGGCATTCCACATTGCGTTATTAATATCATGAGATCATCCAACAATCATTGTCAAAATCCTTAGACCAGGCCAGTTAAGAAGACTCTGATTAACAATGGCTAATTTCAAACGGATCATGCTACGTGGCTATTTTTAAATGCACACATGTTTCGCACAGAACTTTTCTAATTGATCTATTTATGTTCTGTACCAGGATTTTGTCAGATACAAACTACAGGGTTATTTCCCCTCCTACTCTCTCAGTAATGGATGGTTATTTATTGGTCATCTTTCTGGAAATGTAGGTTTCAGGTTTCAGATGAAATCCCATCTGTGCCCCTTCCAACTGCTACTTATCATCTTGAGCACTTTTTCTTGAGTCACTTCTGAATTGAAATGTTACATAATCATGAATAAAAAGGATGAACAAAAGAGGTGAGTTCAGAGTGACTACCTCTGACATCAGGGCAGCATTTGATACAGCAATGATATTAATGTGCCATCAGGGAAATTGGGGGAGAACTCTTCACTGGTTGGACTCAAGCCTAGCACAAAGGAAAATGGTTGTAGTTGTTGAAAGTCAAATCACCGCAGTCCCAGGACATCACTGCAGGGGTCTCTCAGGTAATGTCCTCAGCCCACCCCTCTTCAGTTGCTTCATCAATGACCTTCCCGTCAATGTAAGTAAGGTCAGAAATGAAAATGTTCACTGATGTTTACAATGCAACATAATTTTCTGCTCTTCCAATACTGTCTATGTCTTGGACTTCATTCAGGCATGAACCAATAAATGGCAAGCAACATTCACACTGCAAAGTTCCTGGTAATGACCATCTCCAACAGGAGAGATTCTAACCATTTCCTTTTGATATGCAATGACATTACCATCACTGAAGAGGCCACTATTAACATCCTGGAAGTTACCACTGATCAGAAGGAAAAAACAGAATTAACGTTTCGGGTCCGGTGAGTTCCTGTGAGGAAGGGTCACCGGACCCGAAACGTTAACTCTGTTTTGTCCTTCACAGATGCTGCCAGACCTGCTGAGCTTTTCCAGCAACTTTGTTTTTAATTCCTGATTTACAGCATCCACAGTTCTTTAGTTTTTTATTTACACTGATCAGAAATTGGACTCAACTAGTCTTTTAATAATGCGGCTACAAGTGCAGATCAGAGGCTAAGAATTCTGCTTCAAATACTCACCTACTTATTCCTCAAAGCTGTCCACTTTTACACAACACAAGTCATGCATATGGTGGAATACACTACATTTGATTGGATGAGTGCTGCACCAACAAATGAACAAATTGGCACTATTCAGGTAAATAGCAGCCGAATTTGACTGGCACACCATCCATCAACTTGAAGATTCACTCCCTCCATCACCAATGTATAGCAATATCAGTGGGCACCAGATAGAAAATTCACTGCAGCAAATCAACCAGGCTCTTTAGAGAGCACTTTCAAACATATGATCTCTACCAACTAGAAGAACCAGGGCAGTAGTCACATGAGAATGCCATCAGTTTCAAGTTCCCCTCCTGCATTACATCCTGATTGGACCGATTTTGCTATTCTTCTTCTGTTACCTGAAGCGCCCTCCTTCACAGTACTGTGGTGTACCTGCACACCAAGTACTGCAGTGGTTCAATAGGGAGGGCCATTAGGGGAGAGCAAAAAATGTTGACCTAGCCAGTGACGCTCTCATCTTAGAATAAAAAAAAGTTACAAAGTCATTTTTTATTTTCATTTGCGGAAGACAGTAATATTTATGCAGGAAATCTCAGGGTGCAAGATGTAAAAGGAAGTCTTTATACAAAGACCAATGGAGAAAGAAAAATTGTTCTTCACACAAAGAAGCTTGCATTAGCTCAGAAGAGCTGATTTGTTTGGAAAGTCTTTTAAAAACCAAAAACCTTCATTTCAAGTAACTCCACTTAACTTGATGCCAATTTTCCAGTGGCATCAGAGAAGAAGGTAATTCAATCTGTGCAATTAATCCCAGATCTCCACTCATTCCCTGCAGATCGTCTTTCCTTCAATTTCTTATTTAACTATTATTGCCAATGTAATTCAACAGATCCAACAATGACTCAAACATAATACTTAATAGTTTTCCACTCATGTTAGAACTTTGCATTCTGGAGCAGGTGGTGGGGCAGGGGAAACATAAAAATCTTGCAGCCACATTCTCTCCTCCCCTCTCCAGAGCCAAATCTCTATCGCCACTACTTCCTTTCAGTTGCTGGCATAACATGGGGCATTAGACCCATCGACATAACTTCAGCCTCCAACGTGGATTTCCCCCGGCTGAAAACCATACAGTCACCTCCTGAAATGATCAGACTTCACCCCCAGCCACCATAACCTCATTAGACTGAGGCTTCCCCAGTTTGAACTTTGCCATCTGTTTGCTTTCAATGTTTTTCTGGCCCATTCCACAAATGGGGCAAAAGGAATTGAACATAGAAGACTGGCAGCATGAAGTAAATGCAAAGACATGGTAAAGAACCAGTGTCATATGGACAGCACTGTTATTCTAAATGGATCCTTCACTATCACTATCATAGCAAGAGAGTGGTAATTGACGTAAATGAAGGCCCAACAGTAATTTTCCAAATACCCTTGTTATGTTTGTGATGAAAGGCAATCAGAAGAATAAGGAAAATTTGAAGAAATTAATACAAATCAGATAGATTAATTTACATACTTATACGACTGGCCAAAAAAAAACTTAGAACAAGAGTTTTATTGATTTTCTTTCAATGAGTATTTATTACATCAGATCTAAACCAGGGCTGAATGATTTTATAGCTCATACAAACATACAAATCAGGACAGGAAATAGGCCACTCAGCCCCTTGAGCATGCTCCACCATTCAACATGATCAAGGCTTTTCAGATTATTCCACATTCCCACCAAACCCTAATAAACTTTCACCCCATTGATTATCAAAAACGTATCTATCTTTGGTAGAGAGATATTTAAATAGTGACCTCTAGTTCTTGATTCTATCACAAGAGGCAATACTTTGTCTGTCTCCGCCCTGTAAAGATCTCTCAGGACCTTACATGTGTCAATAAAGTCACCTCTTACTGGTCTGAATTCCAGATACAAGCCTGGCCTATCCAACCTTTCTTTGTAAGACAACCTGCCCATTTCAGATACCAGTTTAGAAAACCTTCTTTAACTATTTTCAAAGCACTTTCATCCTTCCTTAGATGAAGACATTAGTAATGTACATGGTTGTCTAGATGTGATCTCATTAATGCCCTGTGTAACTAAGGCATAGCATTCTTACTTTTATATTCAATTTGTCTTGCAATAGCATTCTAATTACTTGCCTTATTACTTACTATAACTTCATACTAACTTCTTGTGGTTCATGCACGAGCACATCCAGATCCCTCAGCATTTCAGAGCTCTGTAAGAGCTAGGTAAAATGCATTTTATTATTTTTCCTGCAATATGCTCAATTTCATATTTTGCCACATTATATTCCATTTACCAGATCTTTGTCTACAGATGGAACCTATCTATACCCTTTTGTAGGCCCTTGCATCCTCAACTAAACTGAACTTAGATATTTGTTTTGTGTTGATCTGAGGTATAGCAGTGTTGGCACACCAAAGCATGATATCATCCCAAAAATTCAATAAAAAAGCTTTACATTTTTGGTCTTGTCAACATTTCAATAATGAAACCTCAACAACTGAGCTCTTACTTTTTAACAAAATCATAAACATCCCAGTATGAAAAATGTTTGAAACAAGAAACCCTGCTCAGCTTTTGCCAACTGAAGTTGCTCGACCATCAAACACTGAGACACAGGTGCTTCTAACTCCTGTTCTAAGCCTGCAGTTCAGAAGCACATATATAGAAACACTGCCAGAAATTATTTTGCTTCCTAAGGGCTCAAGTTTAAAAGCAAGTTGGCAAGAAAGCTTACTATCTAATCCAGTGAACTAACGTACAGCCTAATTGAAATGAGAATGAGAGGCCTTCTGAAATTGAAAGCAGTTAGTTACCGTGATAACAATTTTCATTTTACTTCTGAAACCTTAAACACACTCGGAATTCAAGAGATATCCTGCAAGTTTACTTCACAATGGGTCTATTCAACTGAGAACCTCAACAAAATAACTACGTCTTTTCATGTCTTTTTTGGACAGAGAATACTTATTCATTTTACTCATTCCTCTGAATTTTTTTTCTCTTTTGTTTCCTGTGAGAAAGCTCTCCTTTGCATGTAATTGAATCCAAAATATAGTAGACATTGTTTGTTCACTTCCTAATGTATACTACATTTGACCCTATTTGCCTCTTCCTCGATTCAACCATTATATTGCCATCCTGGTTGACTTTTCAAGCCCCAGCTTCCATAAACCTCATCTTATCCAAACCTCTGCTGCTTAAGTATCATAATCCCATGTGAAGTCCTCACCCCAAACCATGTGACTCCCAGTTGCCTAATGCCTCAAATTTTAAATAACTGATCTTGTGTTTAATTCCATTTAAGAATATGATCCTCCCTGTCCAGTGATCTTCAACGCAAATCTCTCACCCCTGGCCCCTTAAGCATTGGTTCTTTTGAATCCAGCATTACCCACCATCCTTGAGGCTGCGTTACATAGCCCATGTTGTGGGTCCTGCCACAAATTCTTTTTGTCATGTCTTCCTCTTCATTTGAGATTCTCTTTGAAATATAAATCTCTGATAAACTATTGGTCATTCCTTCTTATGCTTCAGTATCTCGCTCAGTATCTAGCTACTCCTTCTGCATTTTTGCATTGCTTGCACTGTAACTTGGTTAAATAGTCTCCAAATTCAACTTAGGTTGGTTAAACCCATCTCAACTGTAGAAAATGTCTTCAGCTGGTTCTGCATCTTTATATCACCCTCAATGACATCCTCAGATAATTCAACACCATGCCACACAAATATAGGAATTATTTAGAGAAAGCTATTCAGCCCCTCTAGTCATTTGGCATGCCTGCCTATTGCCAATGGCTTTGACTCCTATGCTAGTCAAGAATCTATCTACCTCTGCCTTAGAAATATTTCAGGACCCTGCCTTCACTGCTCTCTGGTAAAGAGATCCCAAAAGCGTCAGGGGCCTGCAGAGAAAAAAAAATCCTCCTTATCTCAGTGTCAAACAGGAGAATCTTTGTTTATAAGCTGTGGCCTCTAGTTCTAATCTCCCCCATATGGGATATATCCTTTCAGCGTACATCCTGTCAATGACTTTCAGGACTTCAAGCGTTTCAATAAGATCACCTTTCATTCTGCCAAACTTTATAAGGATACAGATCCAACTCTCTTCATATCAGCGCTTGCCCAACACAGATATCAGATGATTGAACCACCTGAGAACTCTCTCAAATGAAATTGCATCCTTTCTTAAACAAGGAGACCAAAGTACACAGTACTCCAGGTGCGATCTTACCAAAACCTTGCACAACTGCAGCAAGGTATCCCTTCTTTTAAATTCCAGATCACGTGTCATAAACAATAATATTGCATTTGTCTTTCTGATGACTTGCTGTACATGCATACTAACTTTGTGATTTAGTTACCAGGATATCTAGATCCTTCTGTACCTCTGAATTTTGCAATCTCTCTTCATTTAAATAATATGTTGCTTTCATATTCTTCCTGCCAAAATGACCAAGTTCACATTTCCTCACATCTTCTCCATTTGCCAAAATGTTGCTCACCAATTTACCCTACCTTTAACCCTTCGCAGATGCTTCTTATCCTCTTTACAACTTATTTTACCCCTAACTATACGTCATCGACACATTTAGCAACTGTACATTTGATCCCTTTGTCCCAGTCATTTACAAAGATTGTAAATAATTGAGGCTCCAACACTGATCCAGGTGACACATCATTCATCATATCTTGGCAACCTCAAAAATGACTCGTTTATGCATTCCGTTTTCTGTTAAACAATCAATCCTCTGTCCATGCTAGTACTTATGTGAACTCCCTCCACAAGGAGTTCTTATTTTACGTAATGTGGCTCTTTGTCAAGTGCTTCTCAAAATCTTGTACAGCACAACTAAAGGTCCCCCATGATATCCACACTGCCTGTGACTTCCTTAAAAGAGCTCTAATAAATTAGTCAAATATGATTTCCTTTTCACACAACTATGGTGACACTACCTAGTTGTATGAACATTTAAGTCACCTGCTGGTAAGCTGATTAATAATAGGATCCAGCATTTTTCCTTTGACAGATGTTAAGCTAACTAGCCTGTTTTCTATTGCCCCCCTTTCTTGAATAAAGGCCTTCCACACAGATTATGTTTTCAGGCAAGCAGGAAAACTTCCTGCTCCCCTGTACTACAAGCAGTGCTGTGAAGGCGCTTAGCTCATGGATTCACTTTCACCTGCCAGGGTTCCTGACTCATGGAAAAATAAATTGATTCTTTAAAAGAACACACGTAATCTCATTAAAATTTTCAGGCAACCTGCTTGCAGAAGGCTGGTTGGTCATCAACTGACCCTCAGTCAGCCTTTATTAAGTCTAGGAGCAAGCAGTTCTGGTTTAATTCCTATTTCAGAGCCTGGCTTTTCTCTTTAGTTCCTGACCCAACTGCGAACATTATTGAATGAACATCACTCAACGTGAACATCACCCCCTGCCATATCAGTGCCACTCTCATATAACCCTGGATGAAATATAAAAGCAAAAGATGTTCCTTTTGTTCCACCAAACTATTTTCTTTAACCACATTAAGCAAACATGAAGAAAATAAAGAAATGTATACAGTTGTTTTAACCACAGTATATCTCAAAGCACTTGGCAGCCAATTAAGTACTTTTGAAAAGTAGTTACTGTTCCAATGTAAAAATACTTTAGCCAAATCATGCACAACAAGGTCATACAAATAGCAGCAGCATAAATAAATAGATTGCCAATTTTAGTCATGTTGGTTGAGGGACAAACTTTGGACAGAAATTAGGAACTGACCAGGAGAAATCTTCTTCAAAAAGATGATAGAATCTTTTATACTAACCTAGGGGGAAGTTAGAGCCTTGATTTAATTTATTACCTATAATATGACACTTGCAACTGTGCAATAACTTTTTTGTTCAGTTCTGAAGGGTCACTGGACTCAAAACATGAACTCTGTTTTCTATCCACAGATGCTGCCAGAATTCTGAACTTCAACATTTTCTGTGTTTGTTTGTTTCAGATTTTCAGCATCTTCAGTTCTCAGTTTTATTGTCTTCTTTTTGGTTCTGTTTTGTGTCAGTCTACATTACGTTGCTAGAGTCCAAACTGAATCCATGACTATTGCCTTGGAAGTGAAAGCTTTAAAACGGAACATTAGATTCTAAGAGCAGCTCGACTGCAGCCGTGAATTTCTTCACTTCCCATTTATTCTCGCAGTTGCTTTAAAGGAAACTAATTCCTGTTACTCTACGATAAATTCGTTGTCAATGTTTTGTGATTGGTGAGCAGTCTGTACCCTTCACAGCTACAAGACAGACACCTCAATTGCCACAGTGTGAAAGCCCACAGCATCTTTCTCGAAATTTATGAACTGTGTTAGATTTTCTTTTCTCATCGCAAGGAAAGTAAACTTCAGCAGAGTAGGGCATCAGACACTATGACCAGAGTCCGGAAACACATCAGACTCCTCCAATTGCCCTGGGCTATGGAGGATGAATGATGGTTTGGAGGGAAGGAGGAAATTGTAATGGTATTTTGCTGCAGCACTGAGTCAGCTGATTACACAAAATAATTTAGAAATCCGAATTTATCCCTGTGACAAATGGATTTTTGAAATTATAACACTTGTCCCTGGTCTCTTAGCTATTTGGACAGTGAAATTCAACGTTACTCCAATGTCACCACAACATGAATGAAGAAAATGTTATGAATGATGGATTTTCTTCGTGATGTGTAATTTGAGTATGTTCGTCCAGATCAAGCTGGGCTTATTCAGAAATCAATGCAATGCAAACTTGAGCATATGAATTTGGAGGAGAAGGCCTCTTGGTTCCTCAAACTTGCCCCGCTGTTGAGAAAAGTCATGGCTGATCAGATTACTTCCTCTATTCCTGGCTTATCAATAATCTATCTCTGCTTTCAAAAGATTCAAAACTCTTCTGGAGTACCATTTCCAGAAAGGATATTATTAAATTGGAAAGGGTTCAGAAGAGATTTATCAGGATGTTGCCAGGAATGGAGGATTTGAGTTATAAGGAGGTGCTGATAAGCCTGGGACGTTTTTTCACTGGGGCATATACACAGAGTGATTCATGTGTGGAATGAATTGCCAGAGGAAGTGGTGAATGCGGGTACAGTTACAATGTTTAAAAGACATTTGGGTAGGTACATGAATAAGAAATGCTTGGAAGGATATGGGCTAAACACAGGCAGGTGGGACTAGTTTATTTTGGGAACATGGTCAGCATGGACTGGTTAGACCAAAGCGTCTGTTGCCTTTTCAAGAAGAGAATCTCAAAGACTCCATCCTCTGCAAGAAGAAAATTCTTCTCGTCTCTGTCTTGAATAGAACCATAGACATGATACAGCACAGAAGGGAATCATTCTTGTCCATGCTGACCCAAATCTTCCATTTTCAGAGGAACATTTCACTCAAATAGCAGATATCAGACAGACAGACAGACAGACAGAATAGAATAATTCCAAAATTGATTTCCTCCTCTTCAATATGCATCTACCAATGCGGGTGACTCCTAAGCATCCTCAGAAATGGCTTGGTAAACTACTCATTTCAAGGGCAATTATAGATAGGCAATAAACGCTGGCCTTCCCAGCGATGTCCATGTCCCATGAAAGAATAAAAAGAAAACAATTGAAAACATTGAAAAAACTTTGGCACAAAAAATATGCCATGCCCTTAATAAAAGAAAGTTGTTTATGTTTGGAAGAAAGTTATTTAGAACAGCATAGCAATTGTCATTTTCATGTCACAACATTATATCTATTACCAATATGACCATCCTTGAAGGAAGCACATAATGTGACAAACCCACGCAACATTAGCTGCAAACAGAGAATATTTCTTACACCAGGATACAAAGACGTCAACAGCCAGGTGGATATTTTGACTGCAAGGAAAGTAAACTGATTAACAATGTTTTTGTCACCAATTTTTAACATTCCTCTACTCCTAGTTGGTGAGACTCCTGCAAAGAATTCATTCATCATCTGGGCTTGCAGTGAACATTAACAAGACAACATAGTAATGGTAACTAAAGCTTATAATCAAACACTCTGCCTTTGTGCTATCAAGAGGGGGTGAGAGTTGGATTAAATAACTTGAACAACGTAACAGTCGAAACATTCTTTAATGCCTCAAAGAATAGTTAATGAGTTTACTTTGGTGTAAATCCCATCTGTTCCTGAAGGACAACACTGAAATCTTCAACTGAACATGCTAACTTTGTGCTGCCTGCTAATTTAAAACATTGCAGTTTAAAACCAGCAATGATCCTGGGAAAGACAGAGGAATGAGAGAAGCATGGCAGGGAGCAGTGATTGTCTGACACTGGAATGAAGGCCATGAAGCAGGATGGGGAGTGGAGGAGGAGGAAAGATAACCTTTGTTCACTGGGATCAGACATTGAAAAGATATAGGGGCCAGATTCCCTTGGTGGTAAATACTAGGGTTCAACATTGAGGACCTAAATGTTGTGCTGAAAAAGTTCAAACGATCAAACGTGATTGGTCAAGTTCAGCGTGAACTGTTCAGACAGAATAAAACCTCAAATGCCATATTCCATCAGCTACATCACTCATTTCACTGTTTAGGTCAGCATAGCCACTGTAGCCACAAATGTGGGTCAGAATCTGGGAATTCTGAGGGGAGCAATTCACCTCCTGACTCCCCAAAGGAGGCATCTGAACAGCATAGCTTGACAGCAACTTTTCCCATTGGTGTAAGCATTAGGACTGATTCAAATTAATCAGCAGAGGCATCAATGGCCATGTGAGGAAAAACCTTTTCACGCAGTGAATCTTATTTGCATGCGTGAGAGCAATTTGGATCATTATCTGAGAAGGAAGAATGAGGGAGAAGGCAGGGCTGTTGAACAAAGTTCACTGCTTACTCAGAGAGAGGGTTCAGAGAGAATGGGCTGAATGGCCACCTTCTGTACTGTGATCTTTCTGTAAAGCACTGCTTCAAAATACCTTAAAAGTGCTCCATAATACAAAACA
Source organism: Ginglymostoma cirratum (assembly GCA_024137785.1). Lineage (NCBI taxonomy): Eukaryota > Metazoa > Chordata > Chondrichthyes > Orectolobiformes > Ginglymostomatidae > Ginglymostoma > Ginglymostoma cirratum. The sequence continues at coordinate 18,595,926 of JAHRHZ010000063.1, read as the reverse complement.
AAATGAAAGCCCTGGTCTGAGATAAAAGGTACTGCAGATGCTGGAGAATCCGAGATAACAAGCATGGGGCTGGATGAACACAGCAGGTCAAGCAGCATCATAGGAGCAGGAAAACTTGACGTTTCGGGCCTAAACCCTTCATCAGAAATGGGGGAGGGGAAGAGGGTTCTGAAATAAATAGGGAGAGAGGGGGAGGCGGATAGAGGATGGATAGAGCAGTTTCAAGGCCGAAGAGGTGATGAGAGAGTTGCAGTGGGAGAGAGATTCCCTGAGGTTTGTCCGGAGGGAGGAGGGTAACTTCTTCAGGGTAGGCATCCTTAGAAGAGGCTTCGCAGTGGGGTTAAAATTGTATCAGAGATAAAAGGGTGCCATTCATGTACTTCCATTCTTCATCAATTAATTTTGTCATGATAAATGAAAGTGTGTGAATGATCTGTGGATTGAAATTGTGTTGGATATTGCATGACGGCAAGGCTTAAGACAGATTTTCAAGCCTGAGCAGAGGTACAGTTATGTGCCTATTATGACCCTATTGTATATAAATGGGAGCTTAGTTGAGGACATGTGCCATTCCTTTCCTGGCAATCCCTGGATCAATAATGCCGAACTAGCAGGCAAGGAAAACTGTGTTGGTTTCTGGATTCTTTCTTCCTCCATTACTTAGAGACATCAGCGTTGTAAGAGATTGCTGGCAGATATCCCAATTGGTTAGAGGACTAAAATAAAATTGCAGCCCTGAATGAAGAAAAGGATCAAAAACTTAAACAGAGTTGGAAAATCCTTCCGAAATTTTCCACTTGTACCATGATTCCTTATTTTGTTTTCACCATTTCAATTTTTTTACATTTCACATTAAAGTAATTCATGCTGTTTGAACAGCTGCTCATTAGTGAGTAAGCAAGAGAATTTGAGATCAATGGACTTAAAGATACTTTAAAGTTTGTTAGTATTGAGTGCCAACATCAAACACTGGGAGACAGTATTAGAAAAGGGGATATGTTCTTTCAGAACCAGAAAATAACCAAAAAGGAAAAGAAAAACAAAAATTTAAAAAAAGCTTTACTTCCAGCTTCCTGCAGCTGGGCCCTGTAGTGGGTTCTGACCAACATGTTGAACATTGGCCGGTAACCACTTACAATGGATTGTCAAAAGTGTCAATACAGCTATGGTTCTATTGATAGCTAAAAACAAGAGATGCAGCTGACATTTGAATATCAGTGTGGTCTCTTTGCATTCTCTTTGATAGAGAAGTTCAAAGTAATAGACTAAACATTTAACCTTTTACACAAACAGAGCCACCTGACTAATCAACACAGCCAACAAAGGCTAACCAGCATGTAATACAACGTGTGTGGCTTGTGACAGGTTTATTTCTGACATCAGCAAACAAGTTCAGTGTTTTCACATTCAGCTGTAAATTCTGCCTGTCAATACAGCAGAAAGGTATCAGAGTTCCAAACCAGAAATCTTTCCTTGTGCCCTCCTTCCAGCTAAGAACCTCTCCGGCAGAGACAGGATGTGGACCATCTGGAGACCATGAGTTCCCAAACTGAACTTTCTCATCCATCTTGAACCACCAACTCATTTCACCAACAGAAGGATGCATGGTTCAGACTGAATCTAGTCACACTGATGCAATCTCTTTTAAAATATAAGACGTGTTGTCAAAGGTAAAGGATTTCAAATTGCATTGGGGATTCAGTCGGCTCATTTGGCTAGAACGTGGTGCAGAATAAGCCAAAGTATACTGGGACCAATCCTCATACTGTTTGTGATCATTCATAGAGGCCTTGCCTTACCCCTTGTTTGATGTGGAGTGATGGTTCTCAAGCTACATAACCACTCATCTCTCTCTCTTTCTAATACAGATAATGATCATGAACTACATTAATTACCAATCAACTCAAGTAAGACATACAGTGTAGGGTAAATTTACAGGCCTTTTCCCAATCCATCCACCCACATCCTCACTCCCAACACCCAGTTGAAATTGGTCAGTAGCCTCCCCCTGAAATTTTGGACAATTACCTACTGGTCAATTGCCAATGTCAGGGTTATATACATACAAATGCAGCTAGCCCTCAAGCCTGTTTTTATTTGATCAAACACCCCCAGTGTTATTCAATTAGTCTTTTAATAAACAATCACATTCCATTTGCCTTCTTGATCAAACATACCTTATGTGTATACATTTTGTGACTGAAGTACTAGGACACCCAGATTCCTCTGTACCTCAAGTTTCTGCAATATCTCTCCATTTAAATGATATATAAAATATATTTAAATAGTAATAATAATTTGCTCCTGTACCTAGGTTTCCCTAGGCTGGTTGCTGGAATGGCCCTGAGTCAACTCATTTCGAAGGGTGACCGGAGTTCCACAGCATTTCTAGGTTGGGTAGGTTTGACCTGCGTGCAGTCCAGTTTGAGACGGTTACCACGGTGGCTTCCACTTCACTATCTATCCATGCTATACAAGTCTAGCCTGGCCCAATGCTACGTTCCTTCCCTCTAGACCCACAGTCAGGGCTTTCACTGGGAGCAGACACTGCTCCAACTTGGAACATCCACTTGGAGCAGAAAGGGGGCCTACCAAATGAGAAATGATTCCTACTGCGAAGCAAGGCTTAATTTCACCCCATACTGAGAAGATTCCTCAGGGTTTGGTATGTATGGAGGATGTGGGAACTATCCAAAGCCTGCGTGAAGAATGATAAGTGCTAACACAAGGTACTGAAATTAGGAACAACCAAAATTCCTCAGCTTTAACGTCTTTCAGCTCAGGAGAAATTTCAGAAGGAAAATAACTTGAAAATATATTTTACATGGGGTCTATTTGTTGACTGAAACATGGAAGTGCAAGTTGAACAGGATAGAAAACAGACAAATCCAACTAAATGCTTGCAAGAGGGTGAGGAATTAACATCTACCTTTCTTTATGATTCAGAACTCTGTTTATAATAGGAAGGCCTCAGGCAGGTTGTGACAAAAGGATTGACTTACACCAGAACTGTAAACTTCAAAAATGAGGCTAGTCACCAAATAAAACTGCAATAGTTTGAATAAAACACGTTTCTTTATTCCCACATGTGCTGTCAAAAACTAGTTAAACCACAAAGCTTTCACTTTACACAGAGCAAGTCTGTCAGTTTACACGCAACCAATCCTTGTAGATCTGTCTCAAAGGACATCAGCTGATTGACAGACAGTTAACAGGAACACTCCAAGAACTGCTTTTAATCACAGCTCCACACTTCCAAACACTCAGCGTTGGGCTGTTGTTCTTAGATCAAGATCCCACTATCGGAAGCTATTCCAAGTCCTGAACACCACCCCTCCATCCAATCCCATCCCCTGCATAGCATCGGTACTATATACCCAAAGGAACAGCAGGTCAACTAATGGCCAGCTGCATGTTCATCACTCTGTTAGAGGCAGAGGAAGTGAGAGAGGGACCAGGAGAGCAGGACGAGGAGGGGAGGAAGAGGGGAGGAGGCAGGAGAGAGGATGACTAAATCGTGGATGAAGTTGTAGGGGCGGAGAGGAAGAGGAGGAGCAGGCAGAGGAAGAAGTGGGAGAGGAGGTAAGGTAGAGTCAGTGAAGGAGGGGCGAGGGGGCCGAGAGGCAGAGTGGGGAAGTGGGGGCGAGAGGAGGAGGAGGACAGAGCAAGAGATAAGAAACAGGAAGAGCACAAAGTGGGAGATGTGCACAGGGTGGAAAGGGAAGACAAGGAGGGACTAGTCAAAAGAAGAGTCATGAGGTGGGAAGGGAGGAGAAATTGTAAAATGAGGACAAGACTGGGTAGGAGGATGAGGCAGGACAGGAAGATACTTGGTCCCAAATGTAAACAGGATGCAGCTGCCATTACTGAAATTGCCAACTGATTTTGCTATAGAATAAGGTGGAGATTGCAGCTGAACAACAGTTAGGCATCAGTGCACAAACAGCCCATGACTTCCTGTTGCCTGACCAGAGGTTCTTTTGATGGCAGGGCCATCATAAAACGTTCCATTTGCAGAGAGTTTCTGGAGAATTCCACTGCCAGAGGTTCTATTCCTAGAGAGTGGCAGCAGTAGCACATGGTGGGCATCATTTCACAAGTGAGGTGGTGGTGAAACACCTGTGGACAACTTGTTCTTGGTGGACCAAGAACAGGCACAGCCAATCTCAGCTGGATGGAGATGTAGAGCCTGGAGTGTCACAGACATGACAGGTCATCCTAGCAGCAGGTGTTGCCTGAAACCACATAAAGCCATGGACAGGAAATGGGAGAGTCCATTCATTACATGTGCCCCTCCATTAAGAGAGGGAGGCGAGCGGGAGCGGGAGATCCCCCAACCTGGTGGAGAGAATGCTGAACGTACAACATGTTTGATGCCATTGCTCAGCTAAACGTGCAAGCAATAGATGCCAGTATGCCTCCCAGCTGGTAGTTCCACTGAAAGGGATGAGGGATAGTTATAGATGATACTTTGGAGGACATCTCAGTCTGGCAAGGTAGTGTTGTGGCATTGATTGCCAGTGCTCAGCGAAGAGAACATCCTTTCTCTGTACCACTCCGTCCACCAGGACCTTCAGGTGCCTGTCCACAAAGTGGGGCATCCATTTCTCTTTACATGTCTTGTCCAGAACTGTGCAGGGCTGCTCTGGATTGAAGTATCTGTCTGGGACCCTTTTACAGATGTTGCTAGTATCAGGGATGCCAATCCATTCTGGTATTTTCTGGCAGTGTCAAGTTCTTCTGGATACAGAAAGTGGTAAGAGAGCTACCATCAGATGAGAAGGGCATCATAGAGCTGTCAGAGGTTGTGAATAAGAGGAGTCCAGAATGAAACGGCAACTAGTCTTACTGGGCTTCATGGAAAGAAAACCTCCATGAAAATTAGCAAAATTTATACCTAGGCCAAGAAAATAGTCAGATTCAGTCGAGTACACAAGAACAGTGAAGGAGGGGCCTAGAGGATGCCAGCCATTAGTTACGGACACAGAACTGCTTCTTCTTTATCCCGGTGATCAGTTTGATGGTAATCCTTGTAACGGGACAGCACCTTGTCCATGCTTGTTGCAGGATCATGTATTGGTGTCAGTAATCTCTTTACATATCTATACAAGCTTTTAGGGCCAATTTCTATGTTTCCCACTACTTTACTCTCATTCTTTTATCCTTTTCTTAATCCTTTGCAGAATTTTGAAAAGCTCAATCTTCAGTTTTGCCATGTGTTGGCAACTTTATACATTTCTTCCCTTGATCTAATATAATCCTTAATTTTTCTTGGTCGCCTTGTTTGGAATATTTTTCTTGCCTGGTTTTTGTGTATTCAAGGAATGTATTTAGAAGCAAAATATGTATTGATTCTTTGTATGTTAACCCTTGCTAATCCACCATAATTCCTTTTCAATGTTGTTTCCCAATTCACTAAAACCAATTTGTCCCTTGTACATCTTTAGTTTAAATTTGAGACGTGAGCTTTTGATGGAACTACATCACTTTCTATATTCTACACTTTATCATTGCCCATTTCTAAAGGATTATTTACAATAAATTATTAACCCTTTTTATTGTACAATATAACCCTAAAATAGCCCTTTCCTGAGTCGGTTCCTCAATGTAACCAATTGGGGGGGGGGGAGAGGCAAGCAGATAGGTGGAGATGGAATCCAGAAAGTGAAAGATATGAAAGGGTTAGGTAAACAAGGAGATTGTGGATATCAATCCAGGACAGAAGAAAAGCTGAATAATTGATAATGAGAACTAACAATAGGGGAATTTGGGTGTTCTGTACCGAATGCAACCTATATCATGCCAAGATTTCTTCTCCTTAATGCCACCCAATCTTTCCACTGGAAAATGGATAACTGCAGACAAATTTAGTCAGGAAATAACTGAGCCCAGTGAAACTGCCTTTAATCATTGAATACAATGTCAATAGCTGTTGTGTAAACTTAGGTTGAAACACGGGTAGCCACTGCATCATTCCCCCAACTTTGGTGTAAGGGAGAAAATGTCAAGTGGAAAAGTGACATGACTATTAATGACTGTCACATAGAGATGGAAAGGTGAGAACTCGCAGAAGCCCATCAGAAATCAAAGAATCCGCAGGCTTTTGGCCTGTATTCATGTGGGTAAGCTGTGCTGGCAGCTAATTTCAGACCCATAAACTGGTATTATTCATTCACTACATGTGGTCGTCACTGGCAGGGCCAACATTTATTGCCCATCCCTGGTTGCCCCAGAGAAAGTGGTGTTAAGCTGCCACATTAAAATCGCTGTTGTCCATTTGCTATAGATGGCCCCACAATGCTATTATGGAGGGAGTTTCAGGGTTTTAACCCAACAGCACTGAAGGAATGATGACATATTTCGAAGTCAGTATGGTGAGTGGCTTTAAGAGGAACTTGCAAGTGGTTCCTACATATCTGACACCCTTGACCTTTCAAGACAGTAGTTTTCATGGTTTGGAAGATGCTGTCCAAGGAGTCTTGGATGGATTTCTGCACTGCATCTTGTAGATGATACATTCTGCTGCTTCCGAGCGTCAGTGGGGAATGTTTGTGGGCATGCTGCCAATCAAGTGGGCTGCTTTGTCACTGATGGTCTCAAACTTCTTGAGTTAACACTAAACACCACACCTGTGCATGTGCGATAATGCTACCATTGGCTATTCAATACGAGAAAGCTTAAAAAGTTCCAGGATTGGATGTTGCAGACTTGTAGTAGGGGGAATACTCAGTTACCCATGATCCAACATCAATTGCATTATCATGAGATTTCCACCATTTTCATAGAAGGAAATCCTGCCTTGGAGGGCTGTTAGCCAATCAGATGGCACAAGTCCTGTACCTCTAACAACATGGATCATGAGCAGTAGCCACTTCTGGGGTTGCAGGCTGATACACCACACAGCGGGGCCCAGTGAAGTCCAGTGTTGGGCATCTCAGTGAGGGCATTGGGAGAGTGCAGAGGAGGTTTAAAGTGGGATAAGATGGAATGACCCCCCCACCTCCGCACACCCCTCCCCTCCCCCAGAGGGCCCAGAAAGGAGGCTTCCCACTTTGTGCAACATCAGCTTCTTGCCCCACCCACCATGAATATATTATTGGCAAGGGACAGGATGAGGAAATTAAGAGGCCGCTAACTACTCATTTAAGGTCTTCAACAGACCCAAAATTGGGCAAGATATTCAATGCCACCCTCCACAGCTCCCTGTAAAATTACAGACAGGTCAGGGGAGAGACTCGCCCAGGAAGGCTATTCACTAGATTTTATAAGACTGTCCCTCACCGATAAACCCTTCAGTGGTGAAACGAAAAGTTCCAGATTTGTACAGTTAATAAATTGTGCCCAATTGTAGAAATCAACATCAGGTCTGCCTATTCATTTAGGTATTTAATTAATTGCTAATTTCTGCAGCAGTCCCTAAGTTCAGCTCCAATTTCTTGGTAATATTGTACCACATATGTTTTGAATGCTGGCAGGGGTAATGGTGCAAATTAAACTATGTGTATCACTGCCACCTACAAGTACTTTCAGATTGTACTGGGCTTTGATGTAATGAGGGTTTGTTCTAAACTACAATAACTCCAAATATCCGCTTTAACCTCAGGTTCCAAAATGCACTTCTACTGCACTCCTGGGACATCTCTGAATCCATCATATTTTACAGCATCTGTGAAGGAAGATTGAAGAATTAATGCCAATTAGTGCCAAATGTGAGTAGAATTCAGATTTATGGATTCATGTCCATTGGGGATGAGACTGAGATTGTCCTGGTTAATTTCCCATAGGACTCTCAGGATCTGATCATGACAGGAGCTTTCATCCCATCTGTCTAAGATGGATTCAAACCTCAATGCCAAAAGGTAAAGGGGAAAAAAGGCTTTATTTCCTCAGGCTTAGTGCATATTTATCACTGGTGGCTTAATTTACATAAATTATTCTAATAAAGCTACAATCCAGACTTGAAAATGAACTAATTTTAAGCAGAATCCCTTTATAAACAAACTACTTCAATGAGTTTAGCTTTTAGCAGAGAAAGATTTTATTATGCAAAATAAAATAATAAAAGTCCGAGTTATGTATATGTATTAGTTAACCTTAAAGAAAAGCCTTAATATCAGAATTGGAAGAATACTAATAGGTCCCTCAGGGCCTATCTGAGCTTGTCATCCTTTTCACAAGAATACAAAGAACATTCCTTAGTCGCCTCTGTCTAAGGGTATAAAAATTAATGGAAATTGGTCATTTTTATACATTTGTATAAAAAGATATTTGATGTATGGTGTAAACTCTCCAAAGGGTGCAGTTTGCACTCTGTTTAACTGTTCCAGAAATGCAAGGCAAAAAAATCGGACAATTGCCAAGTCCCCTACCAGAATAAATGGTATTTGAGACATCAGAGACTTCCAGATTATTAACAATAAAAATATTCCAACCAGGAAAGTTATTCAGAACATTGTGTTGTATTTTGCTAATAAGACTTCGCTTTTACATGTGGCAGGCTTTAAAAACAGTATCATGTTTATTTTGTTTGTAGAAAATGAGGAGCTGTTTGTAATACTGCAGGCCAACGGACAAATGGCCTCATTTCTGCAAATATAGCTCAAAATCAATGCAAAACCTGCACAACCAAAACACACCAGAACACAATAACATGAATCATAAATTTTAAGCCTGGTTGTGAATTTTAGTCTTGTCAAGTCATGTTACATAAGTACATGGTAAAGAACATTTTCCACCTCCAAATGAACCAGGACCTTCTATAAATGGTTTGAGCAGTTTCAAAGCGAATGCAGCATTATTTGATGCAAGGTAAATTTCTTCCAATGCCTTGACTTACTCAACTTGGGAAGGCAAGGGAACAATTTCTCCAGGACAGCTTCTCAGTCACATAGCTTCTCTCCTGGTGAGACTGCCAACTCCTTACAAAACCTTATAGCCTTCCAAACAATTGTAGAATGAATGAATGTTGAAATTTTTCATCCATCAGCCTGTTCTGTAATCAAACCGTGGAAGACCACCTATTATTGTCCTCAAGTCCCTTTTACGTCCAAACCAATAAGTTCATATTGCATACTACATTGGAACCAACCAGGCCTTGAAAGAAATCTCTAATGTATTCATCATATAGTTTGAAAGAATATATAATAACTGAATCAATGCAGAGTAAATATACTCAACAGTTCATTTCTACAGAACTGAGTATTATAATTTTGTCTGTCAAAAAGAGCAGTAATTTATTGTTTCCTATTAACTGTGAGAAACACAAAGGGCAGACATCCTCTTTCCCCAATGTTTTAACTTGATTACAAGCTCAGTCAACCACCAATCCAGTGAAAACTGATTATATTCAGACATTTCCCACTGGCAGCTTTACACTCATTACTGGCTTGTATAAGGAAATTAACTGCAATTCTGCACTAGGAATAAGAATAGTACACTCCTGACATGCATACCTCTACAGTCAAAGGAAAGGAGCTGCCAGGTCGGGGGATATGCCCAGTAATTTAACCTGACTTCACTTTCTCTTTCTGGTGGATCGGTTCAAAATTTGTGACATGATTTTATGAAACATTAATGGCATTTTTTGGATTACAGTAACTATTTAAAATCACACATTGGAAAATTATACCATAATTGTTGCAAAAACTTCAAAAGGTAAGTGTACAGTCCTGAAAAATTACATTAAATGAGTTGTAACGGGAAAAGGCTGGAAGAAGGGAAAAATGTGCTGAAAACAGTAAATTGTTGCGGCACCAATTACATAACAAAGCCATGCATAATCATTTTACACTCCACCCTAACAGAACAAAGTACTCATTTTATAATCCCAGGAGTTAATTAATAGTGACTATCATTTAATCTTTGACAACTATTACTCTACTCAGGACTTTTCCAGCTTTCCTATCATGTGAGTGAAATTGAATCACACGCATCTTTCCTACAGTCAAGAAAACACTCTTCTATAACAGAGGTGCTTTAGTTGTTAGGAATGAATCTACCTTAAAAGTGTGTGTTTATGTACAGCAGAAATAACAAGCAAGGCAACAAGAATTTCAGCATAACAATAACCTTACTTTTAACAAAAAGACCTGAATACCATTAATACCTAACTGCTAAACCAGTGCAGAATACACACAGTGTTTGATACAGTATTTGCTGTACCAATGTATGTGGGGCTCGTTACATGCTGATCTAACCCATATGCTGTGGTGAAACTGATATTGTATATTAAAATTGAAAATCCTGCTGTCTTTGAATGTGGACCTTAATTTCGTTCAATTTTCTAATGTTTCAAATGTAATAATGCAATAACTAGTCATGTAAAACCATGATACACAATTGCATTAAACATTTATTCTGAGCTTGTGGAGAAGAATTACAGGCTTTTCATGCAACATCACTGCTAACGATTTCCTGCCTATATCGTGTGTCCAAAATTGGGCTCATTTGCGGTTTAAAGAGATGTCCACTTCTGTTGTTTATTGCCCCAGAGGCCATGTTGGGGAAAAAGTTGGTGAAGTTGCATGGGGAAAAGTAATGAAATTTGTGAATCAGGAAGATCATGAAGTTAACCAGTGTACTGCACCGAGAAGCTGCTATTGCTGCCATTTGAGACCTGCAAGCTCCAGCCAGTAGCTTCTCTAGGTTTCAGTTCAGGGGACACTGTCACCAACACTGGAGCTAATCTGGTGGGGTGGGCTTCATTTGATCCACGCTAGGACCAGCATCCTGGTAAATCAAATAACTAGAACTACGGGGAGAGCTTTAAACTCACTGGGATAAGGGTTTTGGAGGGAGAATATGCAGGCTGACACAGCAAGGGGATATGACAGCGTTACAAGGCAGCTATTTGAGTAGGTGGGGCAGGAAGTGAGAGCATAAGAAAGAGAAACAGTAAATAAAGGTCAAAGGGGAGAAAAAGACAAAACAGCAAAATTAATGGCTCTTTATTTGAACAAGCATAGTATTCAGAACAATATAAATTAATTAAGTATAAATACAGGTCAACATGAGTAATTTTGTAGCCATTACAGAGGGACACGGTGACAAGGAAGTCGAAGCTGGCAACTAAATGTTCGGGGATATAAGATTTTTTAAAAGAGCAGGCAGGAAAGAAAGGGTAGCGAGGTAGCATTATTGCTACAAGATGGATTAAGTATAAAAGAAATAAACTATCTTAGATAGGAAGATAAAGAATCTATATAGATGGAGGTAAGAAATAAAAGAGGAAGACTACACTGGTAGGAGTAATCTATAGGCCCCTAAAAGGAACTCCGTGATCTGACAGAATAAATCAGGAGATAATGAGGGCATGTAACAAAGGTAGTACATTAATCATGAATGAATTTAATCTTCATTTGGATTGTCAGAGAAAGCCACGGGGAAGAATTTATAGTGTATTTGAGACCGTTTCCTAGAACAGTATGTTCTAGATCTAAACAGGGATCAGGTGATGTTTAACTAGGCAGATTTAATAAATGATGTCAGACTAAAATATCCCCTAGGAAACAAAGACCAAAACATGGTAGAACGTAACACTCAGTTTGAGATGGAGAAACTTGGAGTCAGAAACAACCATTTTAAGTTTAAATAAGAGTAGTTACAAAGCAATGAGGGCAGAGCTGGCTGGAATAAACTGAGGAAGGAGTTTAGCAGCAAAGATGATTGAGGATCAATGGCAAATGTTTAAGAAAATAGTTCGTGGTTTGCAAAGACATATTTCGGTCAGGAAAGAGGGCTCTTGGGATAGAATAAGCCAACCGTAAATAGCCAGGGAACTTAGGGATAGCATGAAACCGAAAAGGGAAAAAAAAAACATACAATTTGGTAAAGATTATTGGTAATCTAGAAGATTGGGAAGGTTTTAAAAACCATCAAAATATGACCAAGAAAAAAAAAGAGAAAATCTTTAAGTGTAAGCTTGCATGTAATATTGGCACAGATAGCAAGAGGTTTTTTAAGTACGTGAAAAGAAAGGGAAAAGCTAAAGATTCGGGCCCCTTAGAGAATTAGGGTGACAAAACAATGGGAAAACGGGAGCTGGCGAAGGATTTGAATAAATACATTTTATCCATGGTCGAAGACACTGATAGCATTCCAAGATTACTTATGATCAAGCAGCAAATGGAGGAGGGCAGAAAATAAGTACAGTAACTACCTCCAGAAATAAAGTGATCTGGAAACTAATGAGGCTAAGTCTCCTGGACCAGGTGGGATGTATCCTAGGATATTACGGGAAGATTTAATTTAAACCACGAACTATTTTCTTAAACATTTGCCGTTGATCCTCAATCATCTTTGCTGCTAAATTCCTTCCTCAGTTTATTCCAGCCAGCTCTGCCCTCATTGCTTTGTAACTACTCTTATTTAAACTTAAAGTGGTTGTTTCTGACTCCAAGTTTCTCCATCTCAAACTGAGTGTTACATTCTACCATGTTTTGGTCTTTGTTTCCTAGGGGATATTTTAGTCTGACATCATTTATTAAATCTGCCTAGTTAACCATCACCTGATCCCTGTTTAGATCTAGAACATACTGTTCTAGGAAACGGTCTCAAATACACTATAAATTCTTCCCCATGGCTTTCTCTGACAATCCAAATGAAGATTAAGTGACAGAGACTGGCTTCACTGGTAATAATCCAACAAACCTTAGACAACCTGAAGACAAGTCAATGTTACAACTTGATTTAAAAATGAAAGGAGACAAAGAACAGGTAACCACAGGCCAGTTTATTTAATGTCTGTCACTGGGAAAATATTAGTGTCTATTGTAAAGGATGTAATAGTACAGGCATTTAGAAATGCATAACGTATTTAATAAAGCAGAGTCAGTTTGGCTTCATGAAAGGGAAACCATGCCTGACAACTTTACAAGAACTCTTGTGGAGGTAACAAACAGGTTAGATAAAGGGGAAGCATTGGATATTATATATTTGGATTTTCGGAAGTCATTTGATAAAGGTACCAGACATTAGGTTACTTATTTTCTTAACGGCCCATGGTGTTGGAGGCATGAGATTGGTAGGGATAGAGGATTGGTTAACAATTAGAAGACAGAGTTGGGATAAAGGAGGAATTTTCAAGAGGCAACTTGTGGCACGCTACTAACTACATCCCACAGTGGTCATTCCCGTGGCCACAGTTATTTACAATATATATTAATGACTTGGATAAGGAAAGTGAAAGTTATATAGCCACGCTTGTCGACCACACAAAAATAGATGGGAAGGTACTTGGTGAGATTGGAACAAACAGCCATCAGAGGGATATAGACAAGTTAAGTAAACAGGAAAAAACTTGACAGATGGAATATTATGTGAGAAATCACAGGGTTATGCACTTTGGTAGGAAGCATAAACGAACTGAATATTATTTGAATGGAAAAAGACCGCAGAAAGCTACAGAGCAGAGCATTTTGTGATTCCTCATCCATGAATTACATCGAGGTTCAGCAGATAATAGAGAAGGCAGATGCAATGTTGGCCTTTATTTCAAAGGCTACAGAGTATAAAAGTAGGGAGGTTGTGCTAAAACGGTACAAGACGCTAATCAGACCATAGCTGGAACACTGAACAGTTTTGAGCCCCTTATCTAAGGAATGATATGGTTGTATTGGATACAGTCAACAGAACAGTCACTAGGCTGATGTCAGGTCTGGAGGGACGGTCTTATGAGGTTGGGCATGTATTCATTCGATTTCAGTGGAATGACATGCGACCTCATGGAAACATGCAAAACTCTTAGGAAACCCAACAAAACAGATACAAAACGGTCATTTCCCCTTGTGGGAGACTCCAGGACCAGAGTGCAAAATCTCAGAGTAGGAAGTCAGACATTTCAGACAGAGATGAGGAAGAATTTCTTCTCTCAGAAGATAGTAAGTCTGTGGAACTCTTTACCACAGATGGTTGTTGAGGCTGGGCTGTTAAGTGTATCAAAGGCTAAGACTGACAAATTTTTAATCAGTGAGATAATCAAGTTTATACAACAAAGACAGGAAAGTAATGTTGAGGATTATCAAATTAGACAGGATCTCAATGAATAGCAGCGCAGATTCAATGGGCTGAATGGGGTTTCTGCTCCTATGTCTTATGATCTTATCCTTGGAAACATTTTCAGCAGGAAAAACTTTTCGTCTACACAAGTTAAAGGGATTACAAGTTACTTGCAAGTTAATAGATGGTTTATTCATTCCGGCTATGATTCTCAAGCATTGATCATTTGCATGCTTACTTCAAGCTCACCAGCTGTGGTGTGGCAGGTACCAAGGGACATTTTAGCTGATTTCAAGGCTTCTTACTCCCAGGCATGGGAGCATTAGTTCTCACTCTCCTTGTATGACTGGGAAAAATGAACAAAGGTTGGGATCCCCGTGCCCTGTTTTCAGGAGGTATCCAACTTAGTATCTCATTACAAGTGAACAATTGCCATAAATATGCAAATTCCAAATGCTTACCATTGACATTTAAGTGAGAGAGTCCGATTAAACAAACGTCCAGTTTAAAAGTCAGCAAACCTTCATATTTGATTGCGTGACACTTTGGCTCAGAGGCAGGGCAGCTAATATTAATTTGACTTGTGCTTGCATGTTTAGGTGCTTATAGGCTTTGTATCTCAAGTTGGGGAGAATTTACGCTGATGAAGATGGTTAAACAAGAGAAACAGTAGCAAAATATGCAGCAGAGCCTGAAATTATCTCCTAAACCAGATACATTTCAGGATTCAGACAGCACAAAAACAGATAAGGAAGTATAAACTTGAGCCGATGAATTCAACGTCAAATAAAAAGAGAAAGAGAAAGAGAGCAGGAAAGAAAGATTAAATGCTTACAGAAGGGAGAGGAAAAAGAAGCAGAAATATGAAACAAGTTAACATTCTTAATCAATATCTGAAGGAACAAATCTCCACATTTTTAATAGTTAATTTTCATTATCAGCACAGCTGTAAATACACTATCATATCATTAAAAAGGTACCTATACTATATCAGAAAATAACAACGTTCAATGGTGAGTTTGCACTGCCTGAAAGCATGGGGAAGGAATTTAAATGGCTAGCTGATAAGGAAGGAGGTTACAGGGGAGGGCAGGGAAAGGACACTTGGTGAATTGTCCTTTCAAGAGTCAATATGGACATGGGTCGAATGGCCTCCTTCTTTAAAAAACAGAATTGTTACAGCATTCATGGGACATGGGTATCACTGTCAAGGGCAGCATTTATTGACCATCCCCAATTGCCCTTGAGAAGGTGATGATGAGCTACCTTGTTGAACTACTACAGGCCACAGTGATGATACCCTCAGCGTTGTTTGGAAGCAAGTTCCAGAAGTTTGACCCAGTGATAGTGAAGGAATGGCAACATAGCTCCTAGTCAGGATGGTGAGTGGAGGGGAACTTGCAGGTGGTGGTGGTGTTCCCATGTATCTGCTGCCCTTGTTCTTCTAGATAGTAGAGATCATGGCTTTGGGAGGTTCACTGAGGAAACACTGGTGAGTTGTTGCAGTGCATACTTTAGATGGCACACACTGTTGGCATTGGTAATTTTTATTTATTGAGGAAAAAAAGGCGTTGAGCATTCAATGCACATCCATGGCAGGGCATAAGTGAAATACAAAGCTAGTGCAGGAGAGTTGACAACTTTTGGGTATTGCTATTTAACTGCACACCTGACACTTCCTGTACCAATCATTTTATGCCTACACACAGCAAAAATCAGCCTGGTTGTTCCTTTAACAGCAATTTCTGGGTCTGTGTGTCTATGAATAATAGAAGAAATGGCTAAGATTATCTGAAACTTCATCCCTCAAATCAAACTGCTTTATACTCACCAAAAAGGAGTCAACTTCCCATAGGACAGCAAAAACGTGAACTGCAAAACTCACAAAAAATTAGATTTTACAAGATTTTTTTAAACACTGAAAATGGGCATCATGAACAAAGGTAAAACATTGTGCCTTGTACTTGAAGTCAAGATTTTTTCAGATGTGAGAAGAGTCAGCCTTTCAATACTGGACTAAAAGAAAACAAAATACTGTACCTTGTATATTTTAAGTAAAAATTCTGAGAAACTGCTCTTGCAATTTTAATCATGCTGCTCTGCATGTGGTAATTACCATTACTCCTTACAGGGATCTGGTTTTATTTAACTTTGAAAATGGAGAGCGAGACTCAGCTTTCATTTGGTAATTAGAAATGACCTAAAGCATGTGTCTGCACTAATTAGCTCTATACCTTCAGTCACTTGATGGAATTGCTGCATTTTCATTCACAGTTTTCAAATTATAAATTAATAATTTTTGTGTCATCTACATTTAATTTGATTACACCAATAATGTAATTTTCCATGTGTTTAATATGGTGACGCTTGTTAACAAAGGACGCATTGCACATCCTCCTTACATTAGCCGAGGAGTTCACACATAATCACTCAATTGTCTGAGCCCCTGATTTGTCTGAAGCCTAATGATTCACAACGACAATGTAAAAGGCACATTCATACATCACTCAAGACATTTTTAATACTCGTCATCTCTCAGGACCGTGAGCTGCTGAAATTCTTTCCGACTCAAGTCCGCCTTACGTTGAAGGTTAACCTGTACATATTCCAAAGGCGGCATTTTGAACTTAAAACTTTCTTCTTCCATTTTACTTTTCAGTGTTGGCAAATATAACTCCAATTTCAGAATGAACACGTTCAAACAAACTTCCAGGTTTTGTAACACATTTTGTGCATTCTCAATCTTGATACATGACTAGGAATCTTTTGGAAATAGAATGTCTCAAATGGAAATGAAGAAAAACCTTTTTGCTTCCAATATCAGATGAGCTCTGATGGAAACTCATGGAACATGCAGGGCATCCAAGGGATGAAAAGGTGTGATGGGCTGCAGGGGGAGGAGGAGAAGAAATGCCCTACAATTTGCACAGGAGAACTGAAGTGTCAGTGCCACATTTTCATGCCTCAGTTGACGCTGGTGTAGAGGAAAGTGGGGCTTGAGTCCTGGCTTCCCAACACACTCTCATTTCCAGAAATTTTACCGGTGTAGTTTAAAGGTGCAGGTAGTGAGCCCAGCACCGCACTTTCATCCAGTTCCATTGTCAAGGTGGGCATTTCAAACGAAAACGCTAACATCTTTCACCCATCACCTTGTAACTCTGATAGTGTCACAGGCGTTTTATTAAGAATCGTGGTTCATGAACTCTGCTCAGTAGGGATCTTTAAGGACTACGGAGAGGCGATGAGGGAGTATGGGAAATACGAGGGGTCAAGGAAGGCTTAATGCAGATACAACAGTAAGTGGATTAGATATGGAATGTGAATGGGTTGGGAGCAAGTGTGGACAGCGAGGACAACAGGTGATGCTATATTCGGCTTGTTTCCAGAGGACATGGACCTCCAGCCCATTCTCTGTCTTCAGGCATGAAAACACATGATAACAGGCTGGGCAGTCTCCTCCAGGATGGAGACAAAATTAAGCGGTCTGCAAACTTCCCAATCCCTTCTGTTTGCTGATGTTGTGAAGTTAAAGTCACTTCTTTAAGAGCACTACTGATGATGACAGTTGAGATTGTCACCTGCAAGAATTCTGTAGATTTGTATCATTCCCTATCTTTTGCCAACATATAGATGAAATTTGTAGCATTGCCATGAGCACTACCAAAACAGTCTTGGATTTTCAACTTTCATAGAACCTAAAAACAGATGAGTTCCCACTGATTGCTGCAAGGAGTGAAGAACCCAAGATGGCGGCAGAGTAGGACGCTTTAGCTAGGGCTTGTTCACTCCGTCTGTTCCTTTTCTTCATTTTCTCTTTCTTTTCCCTCCTCTTCTCAGTCTCAGAAATCCCACCCTCAGCACAGACCCAACGAGGTGCCCTCTTGGACCAGCATGGAGGCCTCTTAGCCTGGCAATCTCCTAATGGCCCAGCATGGTGGTCTTTAGGTAGTATGTGGGAGCTCTCAAACTGGCAATGGCCTCGCTGTGGACTTCCACTGAGGTGATTCCAGAGTGATTTCTTGGCCTGAGGCGAGGCCACGTGTATCTGGAATCAAGGCCCGGTGCAGAGCAGAGGCTAGATGCCAGCATAGACAGGGGCAGTTGTCTGTACTTTTTATCCTCCATTTTGTGATTTATTCCTAAAATCTGCAATGCTGGGCTTTTTTACTTCCCTGTTTTTCCAAGAACTGTCACTGAAAAAGCTGAGCCTAGGGATCTTTGCACCTAAGATGGCGCTGTAAGCAGCAACTTGTACACTTTTCACAGTACTCAATAAATCTAATTCTAGTTCTAAGAACCATGGCAACGTAAGCAAGGCAAAATTGTTGCATAAAATAGGAGCTCATGGTATACGGGGTGACATTAGCCTGGACAGAAGATTGGCTGACTAGTAGAAAACAGTATGCAGAAATGGGTCATTTTCTGATTAGTAGGATATGACATGTAGAGTCCTGCAAGGTTTGTGTTTGTGTCTTAGTTTGTTTTTACAATTTATATCAAACCACTTTGGAACAAAGGCATGGTAGCTAAATTGTAGATGACATAAATATAGGTAGGAAAGCATGCTGCAAAGAGGACTTAAGGAGGTGGTAGACAGATATAGATAGGTTAAGTGAGCGGGCAACAATCTGGCATATGGAGTACATTCTGGGAAAACGTAGTTATTCAGATTGGCAGGAAGAATAGAGAGTATTACTTAAACAAATGATGACAGAATTCCTAGAAGCAGGTGTTCATGCTCAACTATCACCAAATGTTAGCATGCAAGTACAACCAGTAATTCAGAATGCTAATGGAATGCTATCCTTTCCAACAGAAGGAATTGAATATTAAGCAAGAATGTTATGCTCTGAGAGAAAAGAAATTGATGAAACCACATCTCAAATACGGTGCCCAATTTTGGCCTCCCTATTTCAGGAAGGATGCTGTAAGGAGATGGAGGCTTAGGTTTAGAAGAAGTTTAATAGATCAATACCTGAGCACAAGTTATATTCTGACGAAAGGCTGGACAGACTAGGCTCATTTCCACTGGTATTTAGAAGAGTGAGGGGTGACTTAACTGAAGTGTATAAGATTCTGAATAGTGTCCAGAACTATGGGACACTTTGAAACATAGTAGGCACCCTTTCCGGACAGATATGAAGGAAAATTCTCTTTCTGTCAGAAACTTTGGCACTCTGTCTCAGAAGGCAGTGCAGGTAGGATCATGGAATATTTTTTAAGGCAGAGGTAGATAGATTCAAGCAAGGCAATAAAAGGTTATCAGGGACAGATGGGAATGTGGAACTGAAAACACAAACAGAACAGCCAGGATCTTACTGAATGGAGAAAAATGCTCAAGGGACTAAATGGCTAATTCTATTGCTAATTCATACATTCATTAAGACTAGAGGTTAGACATAATTCACCCAGGAAGCATAATTTAAAGTTATATATTCTATCCATACATTATTTTAATATTACTTAACAACAATATATTGTAATAGCATGTACATGATCATACAAAAAAGGCACATGAGTAGCCATTCAATGCCTTGGTCCACCATTAAATAAGACCAGGGCTGATCTGACTGTAACCTCAAATCCATATTCACACCATCCCCTGAAAACCTTTCATCTCCTTGCTTATTAAGAATCTATCTACCTCTGCCTTAAAAATATTGAATGACTCTGCTTCCACCACATTTTTTGAGAAGAAGCTTCCAAAGACTCTTGGCCCTCCGAAAGGAAAAAGATTTAGCCTAACCTATGTCTTATATGGGTGATGCCTGATTTTTAAAACAGTGGCCTTTAGTTCTTGACTCTTCCAAAAGAGGAAGCATCCTCTCTACATCTTCCCTCTCAATGGCCCTTCAAGATCTTATAGGTTTCAATCAAGTGGCTGTCTATACTTTGCTCATAAAATGACCCACTCATCCCAGGTATTAGTTTGGCAAATAGTTTCCAATGTATTTGCATCCTTCTTCAAATAAGGAGACCAATACGCTGCACTGTACTCCAGATATGGTCACAGCAGTGCTGTATCACTAAGCATAATAAATTCCATTTAGTTCCCCTCGTGGTAAATGATAACATTCAATCAACCTTCTTAATTGTTTGTTTGTGCATTGTGCATGAATTGCAAATGGTTAATATGTAAAAGGCATCTCTACATCTCAGAACTCTGCAATCTCTCCCCATTTGAACAGTCTTTTTATTCAACCTGCCAAAATGGACAATTTCACATTTTGCCACATCTTTGACCTATACACTTTTTGTAGTTTCCTTATGTCCTCTTCACAGCTTATTTTCCTATCTGTCTTTGGGTCATCAGCAAATTTGTCAACCATACCGTTGGTCCCGTCACCAATGGAATGATCAAGCGTGAATGTCTGAAAGGAGATATTTAGGGCAGTGTTTCCCAAAGTTGTGGTTGGGACTCCGAATGGAGTCAGAAGCTGAATGTTTTGGGCCCTGAGCTAGGAGTCAGCAATGGCTGCCATGGTGCTTCAACTAATTTATACTAGAGCAGAAGGACTGCTAATGGGCCCCTGATTCTGCAACCCCAACTAGAGCTCCCCCTCCCCCCACCACTCTACTCTTACAAGTCTCACAGAAGTCACAAATTTCAAGCCTCAATAAAGAGTCACAATGGGAAAAAATTTGGGAGGCACTGATAAAGAATTTTTTTAAACACACAATTGTCCAAAAGTAAAACTAATGGTAGATAAAATGATAAGATATTTCAGTCGCACTTTTAGGTATTAAAAATAGGTGGTTACAGTGAGAGCGTGAAGAAATAGTGATTTTTGTTTTACAAAACACTGGGTTAGACCACAGAGTACTCTGTTGATCAGAGCATCCTGTTACAGAAACAATCTTAAAATGATGGATCGCTTTCTCCATAGATTCATCAGGATGATGCTAGGATTGGATTAGAACCCTGAGGAGAAATTTGTCAATTGTACTAGTTCCATTAAAAAGAAGGCTCAGAGGAGATATAAGCTTTTAAACCTGTGACAATTTTCTGCGATTGGAAATATTGGTTCTACTGTCTCTTCAACCAGTGATGAGAGGTCATTAATTTAGAATTGTCACCAAGTGAACAATGTAGTCCAGAGAAATTGCTTTAGACTGAAGGTTTTCAGAGCTCTTCCACAGGCAAATGTTAAAGAAAAAACTACCACAGCTATTCAGTAACATTATATAAACATTAGAATCATAAGTGTCAAATGTTTTAATCAGTTTTTCACAAAGGAAATTGAAATAAGACGAGCTTTTAATATTCTTTTAAAGGAAAGTGTACTGTTTAAAAAGAAAGACACCTAAAATGTGATTAACATATTACATGGATGAGGCTCTCCCCAGAGACTGAAAAACCCAGAACCTGTCGAGTGAACCAAAAAGCATCTGCCAGTCAGTCAATGTGTTGTAAATTTGTTTTGATCCTGACCAACTTGCAAGAGTAGACAAAGTTTTTAAATAAAGAGATATGAAAGCTCTGGGCATGCTCGGAAGCTAGAAATGTAATAGGAATTGCAGCAGTCAAAGAATTCCACCCTCTCATAGGTCATGGGATTAACTAAAAAAGATCAAGAGATAAGAGTCACAGAATGGTCACAGCAAAGGAGGCGGCCCTTCTGCCTATCATGTAAATGCTAGCACCGAAGGAGTAATTTACCATATGATACACCTCTGCCTTTTGATGTAGCCCTGTAATTTTTTTCCTTTTCAGATAATCATCCAATTGTTTTCGAATGCCTCATTGGATCCAGTGTCCATCACTCAGGAAGCACGTTCCAAATTCTAACCACTGTATGAGAAAGCTTTTCCTCATGTCTCCATTGCTGTCAATTACCATAAATCTGTACTTTTTTCTTGTCAACCTTTTGACCGATGGGAACACTTTCTCCCTATCTACTCTGTCCAAATCCCTCAATGTGGAAGTGCCGCTGTTGGACTGAGGTAGACAAAGTCAGAAGTCACACAGCACCAGGTTATAAATTTATTTGAAATCACAAGATTTTGCAGCGCATTTCTCTTCTCCAAGAGCAACAACCCAAACATCTTCAATATATCCACGTTGCTGAAGCTCCTCACTCCTGAAATTCCACCTTTTCATGAATTTTCTCAGCAATCTCTCTGATGCTTTCACATTCTTTCTCTTGTTTGGTGCCCTGAGCTGGACACAATATACCAGTTAAGATGGAACCAGTGTTTTATCCACACTTTAACATAACTTCCTTGCTTTTGCACTTTACACTTCTGTTGATAAAATCCAAAATGCCATATGATTTATTAAATGATCCCTCAACCTGTCCAGTCATCAATAACTTATGCACATATACAACTAAGGCCCTCTGCATCACCACCCTCTTAAAGTATACTCTTTATTTTTCCCACTGTTATTCTTAACAAAATATATCACTTCATAATTCTCTGCAACAAATTTCAGCTGGCACCTGTCTGGACAAAACAAGGTGTCCTGCATTCCTAAGGCGCCAAAAGAACATTTCACTCAAGATTCAGTCAGACCACTTTTCAGATGTCTAGTGAGCTGCCTAAATTGTGAATTTGCCTGAGTAATGAGTAATTTACAGAGTAATGAGGAGCCTGACATAGAACTCCATAAGGAGAAGGCCGTGCCCAGGCACCAGGCCCGCTGTCATCTAAAAGGTGATTTCTTGGGATGCTTAGTGTCTTTCTTTTATAGGGTTCTCCCTCCAGTGAGGGTGGTCTGTGTTTGAATTCACTGGGAAGTCTCAATAAAGTCTCCTCCTCACCTATCAGTGACATTAGAGTGGAACCCCTCCTCTGTCCCGAATCTCCCAACAAGTCCCTCCAGCACACTCAATTTTGGGATCACAGGCTTCAACACCCAGAACTCTTACACATACATCATCATCACAAAGTAAATCCTAACTGCTTCCAAGCTCAGCAACTCAATGAGCTTCAATAGGTCCCACTTCCAATTGGATAACTGGAGTATAAGGATGTTGTCTATCTGTGTGGCCAACCAAGTGCAAATGAGTAGTCAAGCTACATGCACATCCACATGTTTCAGAGCTCTTGCACATTAATTTGAGAGAGTCAGCATGTCTTAAAAACAGTCAGGGTGCAAGAGACAGAGGCAACTTTAGCAAAAAAGTTGGACTAGAAAGAATGGAGAATCAGAATAATACCACCAGCTTTCTGCAGTCTTTCTCCATTTAAATAATATGCCGCTCTACTATTCTTTCCAAAGTGCACAACATATTTTCCCATTTTCATTTTGCCAAGTTTTTGCGTGGTCCCAAAATTTCAGGATGAACACTACACAGATATCTCAGGCTTACACATCATATAATGTTTCATTGTTTTTCATCAACTGTAGTTCTTTGATGACACAACCTCCTTCCCATCAGAGCCATTTAACACCCATGTTCCTCTGCACCACTTTCTTTTTCCTGGTAATACAGATGGGCAATCACAGCTTTGGGGACTAACATCTTTATCTTTGAGTATTATTGCAAGCATACTGGTCATGTACCCATGCTTTTGCCTCTTAATGTAACTCTCATTCTACAGGAGAAGAATATGCATAATAAAGCACAACAGTGCCTAGACAAGAGCAAGATATCTGACATAAGGCTCCTTATGCTCTTCAAGGAGCAGGCTATTGCGCTAGCAGGCAAAGGTCACAGACTAGGGATACAGGGTAAACCATTTAGACCTGAGATGAGGAGAAATTTCTTCACCCTGAATGTTAAGCCTATGGAATTTGCTACCACAGAAAGAAGTCAAGGCCAAAACATTGTATGATTTCAAGATGGAGTCGGATATAGCACTTGGGATAAAAGGGATCAAAGGATATGGGTGAAAAGTGGGAACAGGCTGCTGAGTTGGAAGATCGACCATAGTCATAACGAAGGGCAGAGCAAACTAGAGGGCCACAAATTCTACTCCTGCTCCTATTTTCTATGTTTCTGTGGTGGCTTGCAACATTAACAAATGAGAGATCTGTTTTGAATTAGAGATCTTGACGTAGTCAAGGTAAACTTATCAGGTTGCTTGTGTGTTGGGTGAAAACTTGCTCTACAGCCACCTTGGCATGGTGAAAGGCACTTACAAGACTGTGCCTGGTTTTCCTCTTCCTCATTTTGATGCTGCTGCAGTTTGTCAAACTCCTGTGTTGTACTTCATCAAGTTAGCATCTCATTTTTATGTATGCCTGGTTTAGCTCCTGTGATCCTCATTGATCTCCTGCCTTAAAGTAACGGGAGAGACAGAATTTTGGCTACAAGCTTACAGAGCAGGCTGATGGGTTACAGGTTTGTGATGGAATACAATTCTGCTCCCGCTGCTGATAATCCTCAGCTCCTCATGTTGAAATCCAAGAGAATAATGGCACTTTGAAATATTAAAAATTCAGGTTGATTGCCAAATTGTTCAAATTCTAACAGTCAAAATAATCAGTGAAATGTACAACTTCTAAACAATGTTATGTTTTGACTTCAATTTTCTTTCACATACAAAGATCTAGTTACAGCTTTAGGGTAAAAGTACTTTAGAACAGGTATCTGGAATGATTCATAAGTAATGATCTTACACTTGTCAGAACTTGCCATGTTAGTGCTCCAACATGCAGCTTCTAATGAAGTGGCTGCACTCTTTTCATGACTGTTCACAGTTGCCTCTGAGATTTAAGTTGGCACATTTTAAAACATTGTGAAACTGAATTGGTAGAGACCGATGAACAAAAAATTCATTGATTTTTATATGCTTTTTCTGATCTTTTTCAGCATTAGAGTTAGTCTGATTGACTTCAATGTTTTATGTACAGAACTGGCTGTCTGTGTATATTTTGGATCTGATCCCACGCTACCCTGACTTCCTGTCTGACTCTGGTTGCTGCGGTAACATCATGAGATTGTATTAGGGCCTGCAGCCGGGTGACGACTGCTGCTTGCTTGCTGCCACATGTGGCTGTTAGTTCATCAGTGCCCCACATTCCAAATCAGTCTTATATCTAAGATGTCCCTCTAGTTTATTTAATCAATTTAAGCTCTAATCCATTTGTGTAGTTTGTACTGAATGGGAAGCCAGTATCACAGAAACGTTAAATGGTTCAGCATAATTTAAGCATTTGCCATGCAGATGGGTTAAATCTATCCTGAACAGTTCCAAACACAAGAAAAGTTTCTGGTTTAAATGAGTGTGCATGAATGAAATGGGAAGTCTGAGCTGTCCCAGAGATTTGCTTGCTTGGGCGGTTCCTAGAGCTGTCAACCTGAAAAGACTTGCTGATCAAACCCATTTTCCTGGCTGGAATTGTGAATGCAGGTCCGCAAAATTACAAGTTCCTAAACCCCATGGTTACCTACCTATACCATACAATATAAATTTGCAGTTAAAACTGATGCGAAATATTATTGATAAGTTCTCTGGTATTATGCCAGCTCTTGTAACATGAATATTGAGACAGGGGTCTTACTGAGAACAAGTGTGAGAAGATTTATTCACAAATAAATGTACAGCGATAATACGTTATAACAATATGAAACAAAGAACTCCAGATGCTGGAAATCTGAAACAAAAAAAAACAAACTGCTGGCCAAACTCAGCAGGTATGGCAGCATCGGTGGACAGAAAGCATAGTTAATGCCCAGCGACCATTCTTCAGGATCGTTTCTACCTTACAGCTCTATCATGAATATCGAGATATGGTCTGGGCTCCATCACTTCGCAATGAGTGACTGACATTACTCATGGATTACAAAGCATAGCAGCATTCGAGGTGTACACAAGATCACATAGCACTTTGTCACAGATATTATCATTTAGTACTATTTGGGGAACATGCTTGCTTGATTATAGATACATGCACTATTAAAACTATTGTTGGAGCCATCATTTTCGAGTTTTCATGCACAACAAAACATTCATATGATACTTTTCATGCCTCTGGACATCCCAAAAGGTTTCACAACCATGGAAGCACTTTCAAAGCATAGTCAGTGTTGTAAAGCAGGAAACATGGCATTATGGCTCTTTGTGTTACTTCAAATAAGAGTCCAAGGCCACTCTGGTCTGCAAAATCAGCACAGCCATTATGACTGGGCTAACAGGTGCTCAGTTAGAAGGCTTTCAGGTCCCAGAGATAGAAACGGCACTAATTTCCAACACGGTGTAGTAACTCATTCACCTACTTTATGTCACTTGTCAGTGACGTTGCTGTTCTTGAACCTGTTGGTCCACGTGCTTATGCTTTTGTATCTTCTGCCTGGTGGAAGAGGTTAGAAGAGATTATAACCGGGGTCTTTGATGATATTGGGTGCCTCTCCAATGCAGCGAGAAGTGTAGATGGAGTCAATGGATGGAAGGTTGGCTTGCATGATGTTCTGAGTTATGTTCACATCTCTCTGTAGTATCTTATGTTCCTGGGCAGAGCAGTTGCTATGCCAAGCCACAGTGCATCCAGACAGAATACTTTCCATGGTGCATCTGTAGAAGTTTGTAAGAGTTCTGATGGATATACTAGAGTTACTTTACTTATTTTTGCCTTAATTTATTGCTCACTGAAATTGAGTCTAAGTTGCTAAAAGAAAATAGCAACAAAGGACTTTCCCAAGGACACAGTTTAAGAATAAAAGGTCAGTCTTTGAAAATGGAGTTGAGGAAATTTGTTTCTCACAGGTCATTAGTCTATGGTATTCTTTTCCCCAGCAAGTACCAGAAGCAGGGTCATTGAATTATTCAACTCCGAGTCAGATAGATTTTTGATAGACAAAAGGAGTCAAGGGTTATTAGAGGATTGGCCTCAGACAGGAAATTGGAGTTGAGACTAGTTCAGCCTCAATTTTATCGAATGGTAGAACAGATCTAAAGGGTTGAATGGCCTACTCCTACTACTGAAGCCCCATGTTCCTATGTTGCTAGGTTATACAATTCAAAAACAGTTCCAGGAAAATATTTTGAAAACTGAAGTCTACGAAGTTCACTTTGGGTAATTTCTTTACAAAAACATTTCCAGATGAGGGGGTAAATCTTTGCAGGCGTACTGTAACTTTGTGCAGGTATGCTTTGAATCAAGATACTCAGGGGATTAAAAGCTCTATAAATTAGGTTGAAAACACACAAAGTGCAGTGTTGATCAGCGCACAGTTCATATTTATGGTATGTTAGCAAATCAGCACTTTCTGACTGGATAACAAAGATTTATATGGTGAAGATCAATTGCAGAACAACCTTCAGCCATCACCATAGCAACTGCAGTTACTCAACCAAACACCTCACAAATGATGCACACTTCAACAAATCTCCACAATCACCCTATATATCACTTGAGTTCATAATTAATAAAACTGTATAATCACCCAATGTATCATAAACGTCCATTAATAAATGTGTACAATTGCCTTATCTATCATGGCTGTACGCTGGGGTTATTGCAATGTGTCAGCAATGCTACTTTTGTGATGTTTAGGTATGGATCCTAAGATTATAAAATTCAAAACTCACATGATGGAAGAGGAGTTTAGTGTTCAGAAACTTTTACATAGTCACTTATTGAGGTTTAGTTTTAAATATCACAAAAAGAAAAGGAAGAACAACTTGCATTTATATATCACCTCATCAATGCCTTAAGTGACGTTAGTTGTAGCAGAAATGTTGGATAGGAAACTGAGATTATATCTTACTTTTCTTTAAGAGGTGCTACGGTGTGTTTGGTAGTCATTTAAGCAAGCAGATAGAGCTGTGCTTAGAATGTTTATTCTGGGAAAAATTGCACCATCAACAATGCAGCATTTCCTCAGCACTGTGTGGAACAGCTGGCTTACACGAGGGTTTTCTGATCTGTAGTGATACCCTAATACAGCAATCCCCACTCCCCCAGTAGTTTGGTCTGTTGTATTTATTGCAATTATTCAATTCCTATATCTTTTATTCCTTAAATAATTTCTTTCTTTCATAATTATTTTAACCTACCTTTGCCCAGTTCTCTTAATCTTTTCAGCGGTTACAAGAATGTTGATAGCATGCGAATAGGACCATCGGTTTGGTGCCTACTTTCTGGGACAGTGATGACAAATCACCAGAGAAACTGCACATTTAGATGAAACATTATCAAACCAAGACCTGCAATGGCCACTCATAGAAAAATAAACAATTCCATGGCATCATATGAACGCGAGAAAAAAGTTCTCCCAATCTCTTGGCCTCAAGCAACTTCACCATCAATAGATTAATCAGTCATTTATTCAGTAGCTGGATGCAGGTGTCACACACAATCTACTTCGAATTCAACTTTCCACAACGTACAGAGGAAAGATCAGGAACATGTGGGAGTTATGATGAGACATAAACTCTTGCCTACAACTGTATTGTGGAAAGCCATGATTTTGAAGGAGGTGAAACTACTTTAAATTCCAGCATTTCAATCTAGTCTCTATCCAATTATATGTTTATTCTATTCATTTGATGTAGACAGAGATAGGTTCCCACAGACTAACACATGTTCCCAAATGTACTCTACAGATTACTGGCAAAATAAAGAACTTTCAACCACCAAACATTGTCCAGTTACTATGCCATCAAGTGATTCATGAGACTCACTAAATTATTTTGAAAATGAAAATTTCAAATATAAATATCAATTATCCCTTATTAGTCTTTGCCTAATTATCTTCCCGACTATTTGCTTATGTTTATTTTTGGGTTTTTTCAGCAATTTCATGTCACATAATTGCATTACCCAGTGACTCACAAAAAAAGTCAAGTAATATCACAAAGAAATATTTCTTCAATGTTAGCGATATTCAATTTTACAAATGTCTCGTAGATTTTTTTCAAAATGACCCAGTAGAGGAACAAATTAACTGCTGTTAATTACCACTCAATTTCAAAAGTAATTCTTTTGAAGAGAAACTGTAGACTAATCTGTTATTGGCTTGATTCATCTCTGTGTTCAATTTTTGCTTTTTTAAGATTGACAGAGAAAATAAGTGGTTTGTGGTGAGGTTTAAGAAGAGGGTGAGGTTATGTTTAGGTTTCAGCAATTTTCTTTAATGGTGGTTAATTGTTCGACTATTGGGTTTGGACTGTGAGAGGGTAGCCACATACTCCCTATTGAACATTACCACATGTTGGATAAAGACTCTACAATTCCTTACTGTGGATCTTTTCTAGTGCAACACATCTCATGTCTAGCATAAAAAAAAACCCACCACAAACCAGGAACAGGTTTAGGGATTTGCAGGTTGAAGAATTCGACAATATCACTACTCCTGATCAAATAACTAAAGCAAGGTTAGCTGAGAAAAATTATTAAACAAAGTGCATGCAGATCACTTTGGTAATGCAAATTGGTTTGATGTTTCCCCACGTGCATTGGCAGATAAATGCACTATCTTATGCAGGAATTCACCAAAGTTCCATATTTTGTTCACAATCTATATTGAATTGGTGATCTTAACATTCGGGAGCCTGTGTAGTGCTACACTCCTGCTCTCTATTTGTGGGCCTGTGCTAAAAAAATTATGTTGTGTGAATCTCAGGCAAAGACAGGATGCCCATATAAATCAAACACCCAAACAACATTCCTTATTTAGGAATACGAGTAGTGATATCCTGAAGGAGATCAGAGACACCTATATATGAACTATACCCTGATATGTTTCATGATAAAAAAGGACAAACAGTTTGCAGATGGAAAAGCAATAATTACAGAGACGGATTGTTTACAATGTTGAATTAACAGAATCATTATATCCAGAATGTTAAAATTAAGTGAAGTATAAAATATTGCAATGGAGGAGAAAAGTAAAAGATATTTTCATCACATGTCCTTGGCACAACTTGACTTGCTTCAAAATCTCATTTGAAATTTGGTACAAAACACAGGGAACACAATGGACCGTGTCTTTTACTGCTGTTTTCCATTCACAAAATAATCTGCTTGGCGTCAGCTAATGATATAATGGCAACTGAGTTATAGACATCACAAAATACTGACACACAAAAAAACTTTGAAACCACAGAAAAAAATGTCACTACGGATGAGTTACAGGAATTTTCCTATGTACTGTTCACAGTGTTCTACTTCTGGAAATGAGTTCTCTGAGCGAATCACGCACCAAGCCAGGGAAGTGATAAAGAATACATTGGTCTGGATCTTCCGGCCCAAAGACCAGATGTACCCTGGAAGATACATGGGATAATGCAGAAGTCTTGACACACACTGTCTATGTGATAATTGCCTGGGAAGTTAAACCTTTGGAGGGCTCTGACTTACTTACCTTATTGGTTAGCCAGGATAAAGTTAGAAGAACTAAAACTTGTCCTAACCCCTGGTTAATTATAAAAGTGGCCACCAAACGCTTATACTTACCCCCCCCAAACACTTACATATAGAGCCCTACAGACCAATGACCCTTCCCCCAAACCTGACATGATTCTCCCTACAAGAACTCCACAGAGGCCGGTATCCTGTCACCCTTTATTTACACATAGAAAGTCCGTGACTTTGGCACAATCTCGTCAGAGTCAGCACCCAGAACGTCAGAAGCTTTGACACCCCTCTGTCAGCCAGGGCTCCCTGATTGGACCAGATTAACAGCTGCAATCAGGGAACTCATATTCCAAGAGGTTCAGCTGGCTGACCATGTTACAATCATTACATTCCTCCGCCTCAGAGTCAGAGGACATAGACCACTCCTTTCTCTTGGATTTTAGCACTGGATGAGGTTCCTCTGACTCAGCGTCCCATATGGGCAGTGTGTAACACACAGGTGCTCGCCTCTTGCACCAGGAACACCTCAGCAGGAATTCACTCTCTTCTTCCACTGGCAAAGGCATCAATGTGGCCACATCCGTCCAGTCTATCTCGGATTCCGAAGTCTCATCGACACTTGTCACAGAGAGAACTCACAGGTTCTGGTTGCCTTTCCAACCGTTACAAAGAGCAGGACACGTCTTGCACCCACATCGTTTGCAAGTTCGCTGTCTCCATATGGTCCATGTGTTTGTTCAGGACTGTCGCACCGATCCAAACTTTATACATCACTGGTCCTGACCTCATGCTGTCCATGCCTCATATACCCAAGCAGGGCCATTTCTGTGGTTTGTACACCAAATTTTATCCCCTGTAGTAAATAGAGTCTTGGGTCCAGCACTGGCATTCCTGATGCCTTTTCACTGCCCCCATCCCAGTCTGAGAAGATCAGATTTAACCTGGTGCAGAGCCTTCTCCCCCATTAGCGACTCTGCTGGAGGTATCCCTGTAGTTGTGAGAGGAATGGTCCTTTAATCAAATAGGAACTGGGACAGTTTGGTAGCTAGTGAGGCTGTAGGCTGTTTCTTTAAGCCTGCCCTTCAAAGTTTGAACCGCTCTTTCTGCCAGGTGTTGGATGATGGATGTTATGGTGCTGTCCTTGTGCTGAATCCTATTCGACTTTACGAAATACCCAAGTTGCCTGCTGGTATACGATGGCCCGTTTCCTGTGACCAAAACTTCTGGGAGTCTGTGTCTTGAAAAAAGATGCATGCAGATTGTCTATCATTGACCCCGTGTTTTGACAAATGAACTCTATGCACGTCCAACCACTTTCAGTGAATGTCTACAATGACTAAAACATTAAGCCCGTGGATGGGCCTGCATAGTCAATGTGTGACTGAGTCTGAGTCCAAGTCCGAGTCCAAGGTTTCTCCAGCCATTCCTACGAATGTGGGGGAGCTGCTGACTGTAATTTTTGTCCTTGTTGGCACTCTGGGCACTGCCCCACCAAGGCAGCTATGACTACATCCAGGCCTGGCCACCACACAACTTCTTGCCAGCATCTTCATTTTGGAGACCCCCAGATGACCATGGTCAAGGTTAGCTAGTACCTGGAGACAACCTTTGCTGTAAGCTATGGCTTGGCTAGGTGGCCATTTCCAAAGCTGACCCTTTTTTGTAAAAGGACTTGATGCAAAGGTGTCAGGATGGAGGCTAGGTTATGTATGAACTGTCTGTAATAATTTACCAGCCCAAGAAATGATCCAAGCTCCTGGATGGATGTGGGAGCCGGGGCAACTTTAATCACCCTCACATTATCTTGAGGTGTAGCCCAGTCTTGTCCGCTCTGAAGGCCAATAGGTCACATGGGAGGCCTGGAACACATATTTTTCCCTTCTAAGGTGTACGCCAGCCTCGGACAAATGTCTAAGGCATATGTTCAAGATCTCCAAGTGCTCCTTATTGGTCTTTCCTGTTATTAGCACATCATTGAAATCAATGGTGACCTCGGGTAGACCTTGAAAAATGTTCTCCATCGTCTATAAAAAATTGCACAGGCTGACGATATCCCAAATGGCAGTCTTGTATAGTGGCACAAACCTTTATGGGTATTAATTGTAGCATACTTCTGGGAATCCTCATCAAAATGCAATTGCAACTCGGCATGGCTCATGTCCAGCTTTGTAAAGGACAGTCCCCTGCCATCATTGCATACGAATCTTCTCTGCGTGGAATCAGGTACTTATCCAGCTGTAAACAGTAATTTACCATTTGTTTAAAATCCCCAAAGGCAAACCAACCCACTAGGCTTCAAAAATCAGTATCACCAGTGCTAGCCATTCCGCAAACTGGATTAGGGTTTGATGATTCCTTCACTTCCCAGCCTTCCAATTTCGGCCTCTACTTTTGCCCATCAGGCAAATGGCACTGGGTGGGGCTTGCAGAATCTTGAAATTGCTTCCTGGTTAATATGCAAGATGGCCTTGGCTCTTCTGACAGTCCCTGGGCCTTCCCGGAAGACTTCCAGGCATTTCATTAGGACTTCACTCAGGAAGCCATTATCTAATTGAAAAACGTTAAGCCAATCCAGGTGACTCTTTCTCAACCAACTTCGACCCATCAAGATCGGGCCCGAGCTTTTTACTACAATCAGTAGTAACTCAACCAGCTGCTTCTCACAAAAGACCAGAACTGAAGTTGTACCTTCAATCTGTAACGGTCCCCCAGTATAGGTTCTCAGCCTAGCTGAGGTCTTGCGCAAACTTAAGGGTTAGAGTCCAGAGCGGATTTTGTTAACGACTGGTTGTGCAATCACTGAAATGGTTGTTCTGGTATCGACCTTTCCAGGGTGTGCAATCTCCTGGATACCAGCCTGAGTTCTCTTACACAATTAAGGTCTAGTAGGACTCTCTTGTCTTGTCAAATCTGCATCCTAGTAGTGAGTATAATGGCTGGCTGGTCCGGATCTTGAGGAAAATTTTACCTGTTTGACTGAGGCTTGCCTTTGTTTTGGGATTTTGGGCTGGCCTGAAGTCCCTCTCACCAGGATATGTCCTAAGTGAGGTTTTGCAATTTCCTGCACTCAAGTGGTGTTCCGCAAGGTTGGTCAGACTGGTGAGAGGGCGTCCACTTCCATCAGAATACCCGGCAACTCATATGCTGCACTTGCCACATTTCCCAATAATAAAGCCAGTTGTAGTGCCTGTTTGAAGCCCAGATGGCTACATCATTAATTCCACATACCAAATGCTCTCCAAGCAGCTCATTAAAGGATAAACCAAAGTCATGATTCTCTGCCAGTCATCCTAGCCTAGTTAAAAATCCCAACACGATTCCCCTGATTCTCGAACTGCCAAATTAAAAACGATTGCCTCTCAGAATTAAGGGGGCATGGGGTTGTATTATTCCTTAACTAAATCTGTCAACTTATGAAAGGTTTTAGTATCTGGTGCCTCAGGGAAAGCTAGGCTTCTAATAACAGGAAACGCTGTCCACAGGCTGTCAAGAGAATTACTTGTTGCTTCTCATCTGCCCCAATGTCGTTTGCCCGGAAAGATAACACATTCTTTCCACAAACTGTGCCCCGTCTTCAACAGCAGGATCGAATGAGTCAAGCTTCCCAATGGCATAATGTGAGAAATGCTTACCTCTAATTCAAAGAAGTCTGTTGCGACTGAGTTTCTTCAGGAATGTGCTTTACTCTCATTGCCACTGAATTAACTCCACAAAGGCCAGTATCCTGTCACCAAGTCATCCCTTATTTACACGTGGAAAGTCCTTGACTCTGGCACAGCCTCAGAGTCAACACCGAGTGTATCTGAATCTTTGACACTGTCAGCCAGGGCTCCCTGGTTGGGGCTGTTAACCTGGTCCAATCAGGGAACTCATTCTATGAAGTCCTGCTGGCTGCCTTCATTACAAACACTACACTCCCCATTGCACATTCCATTCTGAACCAGTCTTGGACTCTCCCTCCACCCACTCTGAACCTGACTCCCTCCACCACTCCAAACTCCAAGACCACTGTCACTACTCAGACCCACGTAGGCAGCCTCCAAATCCCCTCTCCAACCTTCTCTTCTCCCTCCTGACCTACACTAAGAATGCATTTATCTACTTGGCACCCCGCACAACACCTGGCATATGTACCCCCTTACACACATTGCTCAAAAGCCCTCCCCATCCTGCTTCCTCTGCCATACATTACACACTTAATTCTCAACATCCATAAAAGCATCTTCAGGGCATTTAATCTTGGAATGTGGCAGCAAGTGTTGAAAAAATAGGTGTGGTTTTAACACCAATCCGTTCCACTGCTGGTTGTACGGATTCTTGGCCCAGAAGTTCAAACAGAAAACTCTTCCCAAAGGAAAGTGTGTATTCACTGCCCAATCAGTGTCAGAAGTACGGAGACGAATTTTCCCCACTGCTGAATGACATGGGCTGTGACAATTCAGTTGTGAAAACAGGGTCGGATTGGGCAAATGAGATTCTCGATGTTAAGCAAACAACATCATATTTGGCAACCAACATCTGATTGGCGACGTGAGAATCTCAGTATGAGTGGCAAAAGGCCTATTTGCATGCATTCACAAATTATTAATACTAATCTCACACTATTGATATGCACTTTCCTATTTTCCCATGCACTGGAAACTAGATAGCAATAATTCCCAACATGAGAGGGTATCTGGCAGCTCCTGGTTTCCACTTGTTGCTTCGGGTCTCCATCTTGAACAGTCCCCATCAGCTCAGGACAAGGGCTATGGGCAGCAACTGCCTGAACATATTATCCATGGACGGTGGCATGGGACACACATCGACCTCCACCATATCATCATGGCACATCTCCAACTCACTTAGTTCACCACTTCAACGTTGCACTTTGGAGCCCACCAACACCTTTCAGTGTGTAAAGTAGCCTGGCTGCAGGATTCCAAAGGGACAGGCATCCAGCTCATGGATTAAACCAGGCTGCATCAGAGGACTCCTCATGTGCTCTCTTGGCCCTCACTCACTCACTCACAGCATCTCCCCTATTACTTAGTCTTGCCTTGTCTTTTTGCACATTGTTGCATCTTCTGTCCTACCTTGCCTTTTAGCACAAATGCGAAGCCATGACATTTAGTGGTGATCAGATCGGCCGGGGCGGGGAGGGGGGGGGGGCACACAGACTGTATGGCATCATGGTACAGCAATGTTACATGTGTCACGTACAGCGAATGCAGCAAATGTGCTTCAGCCAAATGGTCATATCTCAAAATCTAAAAGGAGAGTAGTCCTCGATCAAGTTGATGGAGACAGTCTTCAGTCATAGTGTCTGGCCATATTCTGGCCAGGACATTGTCCAACTGAACACAATGGGTCAGCTGCTTGGGGTTGTTAGGGTCACTGGATTCATATTACTAGTGATGCTATTCATGCTGTTAAAATTCAAGCCAACATGAATCAAAAGGAAAATTAAATGAATGGTTATCAAGATATTTTTGACCATCGGAGATTTTTGGAAAACCCAATGAATCAGAGACTTTGAGCGATATGGGATTTGGTAGAATTTGAAAGGAACTGCACTACAATTGCAGACATCATAATAGAAACTGAAGGTAAGATTAACTGCAAAATCAGAAATGCATACATGTCTGTAACAGTCCAGAGTTTGAAGCAGGAAGTAGTCGCCTGCAGCCTGTTATTTGTGTTGAATTGGATGCAGATAGCAGCATTATAGATTCACTTGGATTCCATCAATACAAGCAGACTGGAAATGAGATATGGGTTAGGAGATGCTTGCTCGTGATGTGAATGTTTACTATAATGTGAAACTATAGCACACAGAACATTATAACTACTGATATCAAACTCCTGCACATGGCTTGACTCATCTCAGCTCAAATGGTAGGAATAGGGATTACATAATGGGCTCAGAAGGCTTTTGGTACCTTTTGGAATTCTGCTACAGCAAATCTTGAGTCTTTCAAAAGATGAGAGTAAACGATAACATAAAAAGAATCATGGACTTCATTGAAATCATTAACATAGAGAAGCACACAAGCAGAGATTCAGCTGCCTGGCAAATTTACCTGGGCGTTTAATTCCTCCATGTGTTTAACACATGTTTACTGCATTCGTGTGAATGCTGTTTCTGCGTAGAAAATGGACAAATAACCGAATTAGATAGAGCAGATTAAATTTGTGTGATTGACCTAACAAATGAAATAAAATCAGATACTGGGGTAAAATTTCCACTTGGGCATAATTGTTAAATTTGCCATAAACCAATATAATTGGGCAGCAGTTTAAATCATAATTGGTTTTGAATTCTTTTTCTGTGAAAAATATTCCTTGATGCATTTAAGAGTTGGAACTTGAAGTTTGATTAATGCAGCTGAAAATGGATTTATCACAGATCAGAAGCAATTTAAATCAATGCTGATCCACCCCCTGTAAATAACCCTATCTTACATGATGAAAAATTGCTTTCAAAGATATATAAATATATTTTTAGTTAGATTGGAATACAGTAGTTTCTTAGCAATCTGTAGGGGAATAACATCTAATTCAAAACGCATTTGTTAGTGTCCTCTATCTTATCCTGTTCAATCTTATTTATCTGAATCTCTTCAAAAGCAGTCAAACGAGTACGTTCAGGGAAGCTCCCAGTGGTGACTAATTTAATCATGGGGTGGATGGATGGTAGGGAGCATGTTAGTCTTAGGGTATGTTCCTGCTGCAGTTCAGAACTTTTCATGCGAGCACAAGATGTTACAGAACTTGAATTGTGCTGAATGCAAGTTGTCTTATCTTTTTACAATTTTTGCACAAAACTGAGGAAGTGTATTGGGAAAAATGGTGCACTCAAGTGCAAATTGCAGCCCATTAAGCCTACTATTGTTAACAACTGAAGAGTGACAACAGAACATGCTACAAACTACATAATTATTACAAAGAAAATTAGCTTATCATGTTCACTAGCATTTTAAGAGTTCTTTTCAACAATTGTTACAAACCTTCTAAAATTTGGGCATTACAGAGAAACATCATTCTCAAAGTATTCGAGTCTATTCTTGAAACGACCCTCTGGAAATGGCTTCTGATGCATCACCTATTTCTCTAATATTGAAAAACTGCATAAATACCATCTTCAAAATAGTTACAAGACAATATTTTTAGTATTAGAAAGCAACTAATTAAATTGGAAATTTTCATTCAAATAATATTCAAAATTCTAATAAAAACTGAGTGCTATCTTCATCAATAACTGGTGTACACTGCACAACTGTAAGTATGTCATAAATTAATCAAGTAGGAAATAAAGATTAGTTCACAAATATTTCCACAGTCTTGGGAAACGTGTTAAATGTATGTAGGATTTCCTCATCATTGCAGGGAATGTGAAGCACTACATCAGAAGAAACCCAAAACTCCATTCTGATAAGATCATACATCAAACCCAGATGTTATCAGCCCAAATAACAATGACACAACGCAGGGATCCACGCCAGCTCTCGGTATGCTGCTTCCCAACATCTGGAACATTTATCAAAAACATTTAACTCCATAAGAACTGCATTGAAACATTTTTGTTGCCCTAAACAGTTTACACTACTATCAATAATATACTAAAATATGCCAAAGGGGCCTTACAATAAGATGTTCAGTATGGAGATGGATACTTCACCCAGGTTATAGTAATTTTCATAGATTTCTGTCTTCAATTAATTACAAAGATGTATGCAATCTTTACTTTTAAAGCAGAATCTGGGAATAATCATATGTCAAAATCTTATTGTGTGTCAATCTTAAAACAATTAACATTTTATTTCCCTGAGGGGAGGAGAGTAATGGAATGTCATTAAATTTGAGATAAATCCTATCCCCATAAATCTTTCCAGCAGGGACGATCAGATAGCAAATAGGAGCAAAATCTTCCCGAGGCTCATGGTGGCTAAGTACAATGGGCCAAACCTTCCTGTCTCCAGATCATCGGTGACCAGATAGATGACTGAAGACGCACTGCAGAAACCTATGGAAGTCCTGATGCACAGACCATTGTGGGAATTTCAACTTCTCCTGGGCCATTCCCCTGCTCCCCATGACTCTCCTCAAAAATCTTCAACTCTGACCTGCAGCTGAAGACTGCAGGCAGTTCCATGTGTGTTTCTGAACAGTTATCCAGACGTCAGTCACTTTAAAACCTAATCCAGCATCTGTGTGCTACACAAATGAATCACTCACACCGACCAACCCCCACTCTCCCCTGATAACAAGGTGTGGGCCTGGATGAACACAGCAGGCCAAGCAGCATCATAGGAGCAGGAAAGCTTGACGTTTCGGGCCTCGACCCTTCATCAGAAATGGGGGAAACGTCAAGCTTTCCTGCTCCTATGATGCTGCTTGGCCTGCTGTGTTCATCTAGCCCCACACTTTGTTATCTCGGATTCTCCAGCATCTGCAGTACCTCTTATCTCCCCACTCTCCTCTCCTGTCTTTCCTTGGCACCATGGTCACCAGTGTCCGTGAAAGTTGGGATTGGAAGATTCCAGAGGAAAATGTGCAGCAGGGTTGACTTGGGGGGAGTTTTCAAAGGGGGTAGTAATTTGATCAATCAACACTGCTGCTGTTCAGAAGATCAGGGGCCAACGTGTCAAACCCATCCATCACATACGCAGAAAATTCCTCCTGTTAATTATTAGAAAGACTGAAGACATTTTGTTTGGTTTGTACAAACTCTGCTCCCTCATCACTGATTCTATCCCTCTCCCTGGCAATTCTCTGAGCTGGATAAAGCTGCTCAGAAGTTTGTTATATTTGGGCCCATGGGAAAGTCCTAACCGTGTACCTGCACTGTTATGAAGACCACCTACTTCTGTCTCTGTAACACTGTCCATCTCCCACCCCCTTCAGCTGTTTTTGTGCTGAGACTCTCACCTATGCCCTTGTTACCTTCAGACTTGATTAATCCAACTCATTCCTGGCTGGTATCCCACATTCTACCCTCCATACACTTAGGTCATCCAAAACTTTGTTGCCTGGTGTCCTAACTCAAACCAGATGTTGTACATCCATCAGCTTTGCACTCAGTGATTGAGTACCTACCCCTGGTTAAAAAATCTCAAATTTAAAACTCCTATCATTGCTGTCAAATCCCTCCAATGCCCTTCTCATCCTTACATCCGTAACTTCCTCCAGAGCCACAAACATTCAGAATTTCTTTGCTCCTCTAATTCTGGTCTCTGAGCACCCCCAACTTTAATCATTCAACTATTGGCTAATTCTGGGATTCCCTCCCTACACCTACCTACCTTATTTTCTTAAGACACTGCTTCAAACTTACTTTTTTGACCAAATGTTTGTTCATCTAACCTAATATCTCCTTGGAGTCTTACTTTGCTTTATCATCTTCCTGTGAGGAACAGTGGGACATTTAATTAAGTAAAATACTTTATATAAGCAAGCTGTTAGCATTAATGTAAACAATATCGAAATATCCTTTTGTCAAATTTTTTCATCTTGCACTCATCAGGACATTTCATAAGACAGCCAATTCAAAGGGAAAACTAACATTTATATTGCATGTCAGGAGAGTGCTAATTGGTTGGTGCAGCCACGAAAAATGCAGCAGTTAATGATGACTGACAGTTAATAGCCAGGCTTGGTTTAAATTTTAAACACAGCAGATTGACTCTGATTGCTCAGCACATTGACCTGAGCAATGAACAAGTAAATGGCTATAACAAAAACAGAAGTTGCTGGAAAAGCTCAGCAGGTCGGGCAGCATCTGTGAAGAAAAAAATCAGAGTTAACGTTTCGGGTCCGGTGACCCTTCCTCAGAAGCGAATGCTTGTCATCTACGTTGTTGAGTTGAAACGGGAACAGTGCGCGTCTATGTTCTGTCTGCAAAGAACACAGTCTTGTTTCCAAAATGCACAACTGTGTCATACTGCAAACCTGACTGACAATTTTAAAGTTGTCATAAGTGAAATTTTTTTTAGCACATTCAGGATTATCCATGGAATGTTATTTAATTGCAGGAGCATATGTAATGTTAGATGTTAGACATTGTGTTGAGAGTTATGCAACCACAGGACAGTTGCGTACAGTAAGAACCTTGCCTGTTGCAAACAGTTGAAGGGAAATCGGTTTAATATGGTTTCAAGTCAATGGCTGAACCAACAGCAATCATGATGGAAGAGGTGACCAAATGCTTGGGGAGAAAAGGTGAGTTTAATTACAGAGAGGAGAATGGAGACATAAAATTGTTTAAGTGTAATGTTCTAACAAGTTAGACTGAAACAACTGAAGGCTCTATCCACAAAGAAATGATGATGCAAATCAAAACACAATGCACTTTGTAGCTCCTAGAATTCATAAAACTGATTAACCTTTATTTCATTATTTTAATTGTTTTTTTACTTAAATTGAAAGTAACTATGGTTCTGCTAAGATTAAATACCAAGTATTGTACAAAGCAATGGTTCTGAAAGGATTCATATTACATCGGCTCCAGCAGTGTTCCCTCTAGTTTCCTTTCCGACTGCAGTTCTCCAAGACTTCCAGAATTCCATGACTGCTGTGCCAATGGAACCTTGGAGTGGCTGCACGCGTGCACAGCCACCCAGCTTACAGGGAATTTGGATTTGGATTTGGATTTCAAAGTCGAGTTGGATGGCTGGGTGTTGATTACTTCTGTGAAGGTATTTGTTTGGAAGGATCAGAAAATCATCTGGTACAATGACCTAAACGTACCAGTTCCAAGAAGACACATGACTGCAACCAAAGGCTTATTAGAACACCTGCACTGTGAATGAAATAAGACATTTATACTTTCAGATTTATTACAGGTAGATGCAAACACATTAAACTGAAGACAAAACTAATGACTTAAAAAAATGCAGAGTTTTAGTTGGGAAGAATCAAGGAGTTGAGTTCAGAAGCAAGCTTTTTTTCTTTCAGTTCAGGGAAGCCGGTCACCACAGAAGGTCTAGTTTATAAAGCTCCCAAGTCAGACCAGAGTGTGGATAGAAAACTGCAAATTATTAGAAGCGAGAAAGTTCAGGCCCTTAGATTTGTGAAAAGTTTATGACTGTAGTCTCAAAGGAATAACCAAATTGTCTTCACATTCCATGGAAAAGAACCTGAAAGGTGTCAGTTAGGCATAACTACAAAGAGTTGAGATAAGGGTATAATTTTTCTAGGTTGGGGTTTCTGTAATGGATGATGTTGGGAAACAAGTTGATTTTTTAAAACTTAAAGTTAAATCTTTCTAAACAATTCTTTATGTCTATATAACTATGTTTGTTTCCTCTTGTATAATAAAAATGTTTTGTTGTTAATGAACATCTTTATTCTTGTGTGGATCTGTTACAGTGCCTAGCCATTAACAAACAAAAAAGTGAAATAAATGATCTATCAAGACAGGTTCAGTAGTAACATAAGCTAGAATCAGAACAACACATCCCACATTGCCCAGCTGCCTGCCATGCCTTTCAGTTTATAATAAACTGGAGACTGGAAAGTAGAACAGCAGGGGGAGAAAATGGCTTGCCATTCAAAATTGTCCTTCAGATTTTTGTTTTAAATTGTCTCACTTTAACTATTCTTTTTGTCTCCAGTTCTAATATTTGCGTCTTTGGGTCAGCGTTAAGTTTTGACCAATTTTCTGGGAAGTACCTTCAGTCATTTTTCTCCATGAAATATTCCCAACAAATGCGGCAGCAGGAGGCTGCTGACAGAGACAGCTGGTACACAAGAGCCAAGAAAGCAATCCACAAGCTTGAAACAGATGCAAGGCTTCCGAACGAAGGTGCAGACAATGGAATGCTTATGCTCAACTCCCTCCAAACAAGGATTTCTCATACCCCAACTGCTCAAGAGTGTCCCAAATAGGAACTGGCAACAACTTACAATCATATAGCATATTTAACATAATGAAGCATCCCAAGGTGGATGACAGAGTAATTATAAAATGATGTAGAACAATGAGTCCAAAACGAACGAGGAGGTCAGCTGACAAAGCTTAGTCAGAAAGATAGGTATTAAAGAATGTCTTAAAAGGATGTTACAATCCCTGTAGACAGCAATAACTGTTTACTTAAAAAAGGACAGCATGGTGGCTCAGTGATTACCACTGCTGCCTCACAGCACCAGGGAACCTGCTTCAATTCCAGCCTTGGGTGAACATCTGTGTACAGTTTGCACATTCTTTCCATATCTGTTTGGGTTTCCTCTGGGTGCTCTGGTTTCCTCCCAGAATCCAAAGATGTGCAGGTTAGGATGGACTGGCCATGCTAAATTGCCCATAGTGTCCACAGATGTGCAGACTAGGTGGATTAGCCATGGAAGTGCAGGGTTACAGGGATAGGGTGGGGGTGGGAATGCTCTTTGGAGGGTCAGTTTAGACTCCTTAGGCCGAATGGCCCGCTTCCATGCTGTAAGGATTCTAGGAATCAACAGAAATAACCAAAACGCAACAGGTCAACTTTGAAGACTTTTACTAAACAAATAAACTAAAATCAACAGACTGAAAACATTGACCAAACCTGACTTAACAAGCACTAAGACATCCAACTAAGGGAAAAAAATACCTTTTCATTATTCAGTAATACAATCATACAGCCCTTCAGTCCAACTCACCCATGCCATCCAGGTTTCCCAAACTAACTAGTCCCATTTACCTGAGTTTGACCCATATCCCTCTGAAACATTCCTATTCAAGTACCTGTCCAAATGTCTTTTACATGTTTTAACTACACATGCATCTACCTCTCCTCTGGCAATTCATGCCACATATGAACCACCCCATGCATGAAAACATTCCCCTCAGGTCCCTTTTAAATCTTTTCCCTCTCACCTTAAAACTATCTAGTGCTCTCTAGTTTGTAATTCCTAATCAACATAACCAAAACATGGCTTAAAACATTTTTACTTTACACCATATTTTTAGCAGATATATAATTTTTAGTCTTTCTGGTTTTCCACAAGGTTCACTTCTCCCTGCCATACCAGGCCAATCTCTTGATATTGTGTGAAAATCACTGCACAGAACCTCAGTATTGCAGAACTGATTGTACCACTAAGGCCTACTTCAGCAAATACATGTTTCTTAAATCTCCAGAAGTCCTAACCACTTTATTCTCTTCTCATTGAACAGGGAACCAGCTCTCAGTGTCCTGGTTAGTTGCTAACAGGAATTTTTAAAAAAGTCTTTTCTGCAGTAGGTGTGTTCCTCCCTTTCTCCTCACGTCTCTGCATCCATCTCAAAAACGGTTGCATATTCTTCTGTCTCATCATGGTATACACTAGTGTCACTCTCCAATGTTTTGGCGAGGATTTCTTTCCCTATGGTAATTGTGAAACATAGTTGCTTAGTCCAAGCAATCAATTGTTCAAACGGGAATGAGTAGCAGCTGGGTTTGTTCGAACTGATTTTCTGTTGCTTTTCATTAATATGTTTTCTGGAGTCATAGTGCCTGGAAATCAGCCCCTGATGATAAAACTAAATTTGGTTTCTTTACAGAAGCAGTAGATTGGAACGTTCTGTCATTGGCTGAAGGTGCCAGGCTTATATAATTTTAATTGGCTGATCTTATGGGTCTTTAAAAGGTACTTTTTAT
Source organism: Ginglymostoma cirratum (assembly GCA_024137785.1). Taxonomy (NCBI): domain Eukaryota; kingdom Metazoa; phylum Chordata; class Chondrichthyes; order Orectolobiformes; family Ginglymostomatidae; genus Ginglymostoma; species Ginglymostoma cirratum. The sequence goes on along the minus strand of JAHRHZ010000063.1, from coordinate 18,552,087 downwards.
TAGCCTGAGAGATCATATGCAATGTTTTAAATACAACTCTTCGTAAAAACATTGGACGTTAATGGCACATTTAAGCTAGCAGGTTGTGGAAGTCAATTTGTTAAAGCTAAATGGTTTTTGTGACTGAAGAGGAGAATTGAGGGCTTGGGATCCAATCTGATGAGTTTTTCATAAATGTTATTTAAACCAGCTTTTTTCTAAATCTTCAACAGGTGTTATCTGTAGTGGATCAGCTCGATTAGTTGTGAATAAAAAGATTTAAACTTCCCTCAGTTTGATTTCACTATATATTTCTATTTCTTTTGTTAATGTCCTTCAATATGCCATTTCATTGGACTGATAATATAGAGGATAGCAGAGCTAAGACTCATTTTTTTGCGTAAAGTTCTTTATTGCATAGAATGGTTTCTTTAAACTTTTGATACTTTGGAACAGATGCTATTACAAATGGTATTCTGGTTTACCTATTTATCTCGCGTGCGATTGAAGCTTCTGTATAACTTGAGTCATTATAATAAGCTTGATAAGTAGTTTTAGCCTGAATTATATGGCTTGACATCAGCGTTTTTGCCACTTTTGTATTTGCACTTTAGGGTAATGGCAGTAAATTTGCAAATGGCTAGGTCCTACACACAGTAATGGGATAATACCCAGCTCATATGTTTTCTGAGTGATGCTTAGATGTCCTCAGGACCCTGCAAAGAACTAGATTGCTCTTTTTTCAAATAGTACCAAGGCAGATGAACTTTCAGGTTAACATCTCATTAATAAAAAGGCACCTCTGTCAGCACCTCACTGAATAATGTATTGACATTGTGGACTAGTGAGACAAAGCTAACATCGTTAAATTAAAATACTAGTGACCTTGGCCCATGAGCAGTGTGTCAAATAGCAAGGTCAGTCACTGTATCTGATAGAGATTATGAATTGTCACAGCGAACAATAATAGTAACTAAGAGAAGGGGATATTTACAGTAAAGTTAACTCACTAAATCTCTGGCAAAAGCAAAACCATCCCGCTAAATTACATATGGTAATACTGGTCTCAAGACCCAATTCAGAAAACTATGCAATTCCATCAGTTCTGAAGATTATTTTGACACTAGAGGAAGAAATTTGGATTAAGGGTGTCATGTATGCCAAAGATGTCAGCTCTAAGAAAAAAAAAGTTTCTCTGTGTAAAAGAATCAGATGTCCTGCTTTAACCCAACTGCACAGTCTAGCCGATCCCACTGCATCAATGCCAAATTTCCATTTCCCGCATGATGTTCTTGATTCTAAAGCTAAATTATGGAGAATATTGACCAGCGTATTAGCATTCATGAAGCAGTGGCTTGAAGGAAGCAGAAGGAATAGAAGAGAGGCATGCTTTTTAAATGGAGAGAGATTGCAAAAATCTGGGACAAAAAATAATCTGGGGGTCCAGGTACATGGTTCACATTATGTTAGTTTGCAGGTGCAGCGAGTGATTATGAAAGCAAATGAAGTTTTATTATTTGTTACAGTTTCCGTTTCCTTCTTTAAGAAGGGATATAAAATGTGTTGGAAATAATATAGTGTGAAGCTGGAGGAGCACAGCAGGCCAGGCAGCAAAGGAGCAGGAAAGTTGACGTTTCGGGTCAGGACTCTCAGATTTCTGAAGAAGGGCCCCTATCCAAAATGTCAACTTTCCTGTTCCTCTGATGCTGCCTGGCCCTCTGTGCTCCTCCAGCTTCACACCTCGTTACCTCTGACTCCAGCATTGGCAGTTCTTACTATCTCTGAGTAAAATATGTTGGAAGTTGTTCAGCGACGGTTCAAGCATCTGATTCCCAAGATGAAGGAGATTTTTACGAGGAAAGGTTTGACCAGTTGTGCCTGTATCTTTTGAAGATTATAAGCATTAAAGTTGATCTTATTGAGACATACAAGATTGTGAGAGGACTTGACAGGATGGAATCTCCAAGGGGGAGTGTTTCCCCGTGGGTGAAATTAGAACAAGTGGATGCAGTTTAAAACTGTGGGTCTTCCATTTAAGACATAGATGAGGAGAAACAGTTTTCTTTCAGAGGGTTGAGTTTTAACAGAGAGCAGTGGCAGCTAAGTCATTGAATTCTTCTAAGCTTAAAATGTGATAGATTCATGACGAATAAGGGAATTAAAGATTAATGGGGTAGATGGGAATGTGGATTTGAATCTTATCAAACTATGGAGCAGTTGAGAAGTGGAATGGTCTGCTCCTAATTCATGCGTTCATATATTTGCAAGTTTATGTTTAATCTGAGACAAAGACTCAGATGAGCCACCACCAATTGTAAAACAACAGTTCTGTCCAGCTGTTAATTGGGATGAATTTACCCCTCCATCACTCCAAGCTATTTCTTTACATTTTGTTTTATGTAATAACTTAACCTTATAACTTGTTTGACTTTTATTGCTGAACAATATCAAAATTGCTAATATATGTCCAATGATTATTGTAAATTAAAGGCAACTGGCATAAATAATAACAAAAACAGAAATTGTCAGAGAAACTGAGCAGTTCTGGCATCAGCTGTGGCGAGAATAAATGTTCCAAGTCCAGTGACCCTTCTTCAGACCCCAAGGGTCACAGAACTCGAAACATTACCTCTGATTTTTCTCTACAGCTGTTGCCAGACCTGCTGAGTTTCTCCAGCAATTTGTTTTTGTTTCAGATTTTCAATATCCGAGGTTCTTTCTTTTTTAATATACAGGCAAAAATCATAATTCACAACATATACAAGTCTTTCTGAAAACCTTCCTACAGCACTGCTTACTGCATTGAACTGACATAAATTTACATTTTCTGGAAGAAATGGACAGCATGTCAGTAGGTCTATTTCTGCAAATCTCTGTTACAGATACTTGTAATAACATTTCCTTAATAGGAGATAATTTTTCAAAAACATCAAAATCATCAGTACGTATTATTCTTTATAAACGCTAATACATCGCACAGGACTTCTGAATGCCCAAGGCGAAGTCAAATAAAAGTGTAAGTGAAATAAAACCAAAGCTAAATACTCTTAGACAGCAATTTTGCAATCATTATTATAACATTTTTCTCCTGATCTAAACTGATACTACGAGCCAAGCAGTTTAAGTCACAACAAGATCAAACCCTGATAAGCAGAATCATTTTAACAAGCCCACAGGAGATGAAATTTCCCTGCCTTTTCTCAGAGTAGAAATCAGAGAAAATTCCACTGTGTGTTAACCTCAGCAGTTGGAAACAGTCAAAGTTGAGCAGTGACTGCCATTTGAAAACGTTGGCGAAATTCTAGAGGGAAAAGAAAGGGTGAATTCTCTGAAATTATTTGATTCATCATTTTTCCTTTGGAAAGTTTGAATAACATTATTACGGTAATCCACGTGTCGTTGTTCGCATTCCTAAATGAGTATTAACTCAAAAGTAAAATCACTGCCATAGCGACTTTGCATTTAAAAGACTACTGTATTGTAAATCATTGTACAAAGAACACCATGAGTTTAATCAGCTTCAGTTCCCTGAAGAAATAAAACTGATCCCACAACAGTTGCAGTAGCATGTCAATCTTATAATAATATGCTTCCAATGCCTCAAAAAAAAAATTTCTTCTACCTTTGCGTTATGGCTAGGATTTATATTAAACATGACAATTTGAGAAATGGTCTTTTATATTTAGCGCATGAAATTGCAATTTTTTTAAAGGCCCTTTTAGCGTGCTCTTCTCTCAATTGTAAATCTTAACTCTGGATTTTAGAAACAGTAGAAACTGCAGATGCTGGAGAATCTGAGATAACACGGTATAGAGCTAGATGAACACAGCAGGCCAAGCAGCATCAGAGGAGCAGGAAAGCTGACGTTTCGGGTCGAGACCCTTTCTGAAGAAGGGTCTAGGCCCGAAACGTAAAGCTTTCCTGCTCCTCTGATGCTGCTTGGCCTGCTGTGTTCATCCAGCTCTACACCGTGTTATCTCCGGATTTCAGAATACAGGTTTGATAAATGTTTTGCCTTTATATATTTCATACATTAGAAGCAACAGATGATGCAAAGGCCAAACAAATTAACCAAATGCTTACATCACAATTCTTGCTACTATTATATCATGTTAGAAGTTGAAACTTATATGCAATTACTAAAAGTGCAATTCCCTTGCAGTTTCATTAAATCTGGACTTCATACCTCTCAACAGAGAAAGATTGTAGTAACAGCTGATGCCATCCCGCGGTCTTGCAAGAGAGCATTATAATAACTGTGGACAATTTTGGAACGCCATTTTACATACTTTGAATGGTTCAAAAATGTAATCTGTCCCCAGTGACACACAGAACTGAAAAGCATCTTTTTATCCTTGAGTGTATTCATAAGACATTGCACTTCCAGCTCAATTCTTATCTTTTTCTTCAGTCTTACTCTACTACAGTATTCAGAAATTTAAAATACAGTGTGGCTTTCCACCTTTCCTAATCTATCCATTTTCCATGGCTTGCATATTGGGCCATGGCTATTTGTCCAGATTTGAAACTAAATTATTGGTAGAAATGTCCCTTTTCATTAGAGTAGGAGTTTGCTACTGACTCTGGAGCAGACATTACTTTTCACATCCAAAGCATTGCAACTAAATATACAGGTAGCTGTTCCAAAATTAAACTTCCTCTTTCCTGTGGAATAACATTCTCTAAGCTTTGAAAGCATTATAAACAAAAGATGTTCACAATTTTCAAAATACATTTAGTAGAAGTTTTTGTCTTAACTGCTTAGAAATGAAAATGTTATGACGGGATTAAATCACCGCAAAATGGGATTGAAAGTTTCAGAAAAAGATTCTGTCAGCCAGTCTCTCCTTACCGTTTGCATTCTTGCCACAGATGAGATGTTCATAAGGCTGCAGGACTCCCCAGAGTTCAGCATCATTGTTGATGCACAGCTCCAACATTTCCAGCGAAAGCTCTTGTCTGCCATCATGCATGGCTCCCCCTCCTCCTTCTGAACTATGTCCTGCTGCTACCCTGATCCCAATCTCCTCCAGCAGACTCTCCATGCAGGCAGCCAAAGAGATTGCGGCATATTCATGAATACGCACTGAAACCCTTGTGTCCACCATCCATCTAAAGAAACGCCCCACCGAGAAGGTAAGGCCACACCTATAAGTATTAAGAGCAGAGATACAAATAGACTTAACAAATCAAAGATGAGTCACTGCAAATCAAGCAGAATATTTAGATGGTATAAGCACCTGTAAATGGCTTAAATTCTAGAAAACTTCCCTATTTATGTTTCCTTCAAATATACATCCAGGATTTTATTAGATTCTCCAGTTCATTCTGGAGTTTGGGCAGTTATAACAATAGCAAAGTCAAATATTTAAAGCTGGAGATCGATTGGCAAGTTTGGTTCTAACGCCCTGCGATCAGTAGGCATTAAGTTTATACCTAGTCCACGCTAATCAAATTAGAGTTTCCATTCTCTGTAACAGATCTACACAATCTAAATATCATCCTCACGGGGAGCAATTCAACAGCAAGCTACTGCTTATGATTCAGCGCTGAATTGGCACTCTCATTCAGGAAGCTCAACTAAAGTGACTGGGTTTAGAAAATTTCAAATCAGAGGCCAGGGTTAATGTCAGAAGTTAAGTAGCTGTAAGGTGGGTATCATCATGTTGCATTTGATGTATTCTATATCTGACTTGGGAGCATAACATTTAATGCAAAATAAACGTAGAGAAGTTCTTGCTTTCTCATTTTGATGAGCAGAAATAAATTAAAGTAAAACAAGCCTACTGGGGAATAAAATATTGGAAGTCAAAATGAGCAGGCCCAAACAAAACTGAATTGAAACTGCAACCTGAAGTTGCATACCCAATTTTGTCCCATATCCCTTAACATATTGGATAACAACATTCTACCAACCTCAGGTCTAAATTTGCAATGCTCTGGTATCAATCACCAATTGTGAAAGAATGTTAGAAACTCCTATCACCTTTTGTGGGGACGAAAAATTTCATAATATCACACTGAAAAGATCTGGCTCTCAGTTTTTGACTCTGATCCCTAGACCTAGACCCCTCAAACAGCAGAGGTAATTTCTTATTGCTATCTTGTCTGTTTCCTTATGATCGTGAAAGTTATTATCAAATGCAACGTATGCAATATTGGTCAGGTAATCTTTTTGATTACATTCAGTATCCATTCAAAGCATTTTAATCGATGCATGTTCATGACCACCTCACCCACCAAGTTTCTTTGGACCTCCAGGGTTTCTAGTTTTTAAATTATTACTTGTTTAAGATGCAATTAGTTGATTTTTTTAAATAAGCTGACCTAGACAATGAGTGACTACAGAAAATTTGAGACTTGATTCCATCACACAATTTGCTACAATCCTATTTTAGAAAATGCAGTGCAACAATAATTGTGCCATAATATTTAAGCAAGCCAATTTTCCCTCTCCCACACAGTTTTGAATTTGCTGCAGATGCTGACGGCTTCCTGGATTTCTATAGGGATAATCTTATAGCAGTGGAGCACAAAAGCTAACAGAAATCATTGGAAATATCATCAATTTCCAAAGTCAGTACTTTGTGCAGAAGCTTGCTGCAGCCTTGACATACATTAAATTTTCTGAATTCTGCTACACTGTTACGACGCTAGAATATTTAAAATATAATCTATAAATGAAAATTTACCCAAAAACATCTTTAGCATAGGTAAGGGAGGATATTTCACCGATACAAGACCATTTATCAGTTTTGTTAATTGTCATCATCATAACTGACAGACATAATTATAGTAATTTTTCATTGAATCACAAATTGTGGCATTGTTTAACTGTTGAAATGATTGTTTATAGGAGTAGAAAACCGAAATGACAAAAATATCACACGCAGGTGAACTTTATTTTTATTGTTCCATTATGAATAGTAATAGTTTTGTATAGATTTACAGGACATCCAAAATATCTGCAGATACTGGATTGATTTTAATGCCTCTGTCAGTCTCTGTTAATTTCTAAGCTTCATAAAGAAAGGGATTGTTTAGTGTTGCCTCAGCACTTCACCATCTCAATCCTAACGACCAACTTTAATGTGAGTTTATTAAATAAAAAAATGTTCACATGGAGGAATTGAACAATTTTTGTCCCAGACATTCAGTATCAGGTTCAAGTTGCCCCAAATCAGGAAGACGAGACAAAAATCGATGAGTCACTCTACTCTCTGAAATAAATCAGGAAAACGCCTCTTGTGCATCAGTGCAGATTGGTGGTGCAACTCTGACTGGAATGTATCTTTGCAAAGCAGATCTGAAGAGAAACACAGTAGTTTTAGTCAGGGTTCACCCTAAGCAACTGCATCATACAGGACTGTGCTGTTTATGTATTCACCAAGTGAATGTTAACAGCGGCTGGGGGGGGGCCACCATCTCAGTGAATGACACTCTTTGGTCCACCCAAAGCTTGCTTGTCTTTGAGTACAGGTTCTCCTCAATCTAGTGCTGCAGCCAGGTACATTCCAAGGTCCACGACTGCATACTAAGGAACACACTAAAGCTTGGGCAAGTGCTGTAAAGTTGCAGTGAGGAAAGGTCACTGAAATATTTGTGTACCAAGGGGATGATAACTTATGGTAAGTCCTTTGGAGTTGTAGTTACTTTAATCAACCTGTTCAGAGACATCATGAGATAACAAGGTGTAGAGCTGAATGAACACAGCAGGCCAAGCAGCATCAGAGGAGCAGGAAAGCTGACGTTTAGGGTCGAGACCCTTCTTCAGAAATGGGGGAGGGGAAGGGGATTCTGAAATAAATAGGGAGGGGGAGGCGGATAGAAGATCTATTCCCCATTTCTGAAGAAGGGTAGAAGGGTCTCGACCCTAAACGTCAGCTTTCCTGCTCCTGTGATGCTGCTTGGCCTGCTGTGTTCATCCAGCTCTACACCTTGTTATCTCAGATTCTGCAGCATCTGCAGTTCCTACTATCTCAGAGACATTATGACACACTTCTTGCAGAGACTTGGACCAGGGTCTCCTGGCCCGAGGCAGGGACACTACTACATGTTTACGCTTGCCATTGACTGCATATAGTAATGTCACACGCGTAGTCCAATTAGATTGAGGCACCCAAGAGTGCAACATGCTCAATGGAGAAAAGTTGCAACAAAAAAAGCAGTAAATTGTAATGTCCAATTCCGTATGTGTTTTTAGATTGTATGAATAAGGTAGATTTTCGCGAAACAAATCAGCGCAACATTTTCATTTTGCTCACCCACCTTTCTCATGGCCTCTGTGCGGTTGCCAATTCAATTGGGAATCCCCAGAAACTACAACCCAACTCATTTCACTCAAAGCTTTGAAAACAGCAGGGGGTGGGTGGCTGTACAGACAACTGACTTTGTGCTTAGCGACTATTTTACAGCCGGACTCTATTCAGTGCACGTTTTTGAAATAAGTACACACACAAAAAGAAAAATCTGCAGGAGGTACCTGGAACTCTTGCTTTTCCGCAACCTGTCCCCAGCGCTCATGTTGTAGAGAGACAGGGCTTTCACTGAAGCGGAGACACAGCTCTCGGACAGGGACCAGGACAGGACGAGCCGGATGGCGCTCTGGATCTCGAACCTGGTGCATTTGCAGTGGACGACACTAAGTCTCTGGGCTTCCCTGGAGACCCGGAGAAGAGCCCTCCTGAGCAACAGCGACAGGCGCCTGACGGCTTCCAGCGAGAAGAGTTTGCCACTCTCCCCGGCGGCTCGACCTTTCCGCAGCAGCTTGCCCACGTCCTCCTCGGTCCAGGGGAACTCCTCCAGCTCCGGGAGCCGGGGGCATTTGGAGAAGATGTCGCCGAGCTCCGGCTCTTCGGGCAGCACCGTGTTGACAGTGTCCCAGCTGTTGTTGCGGCTGTTCATGGAGCCGGACAGGTACCACCAGTTCCCGCGGTGAGCTGACTGCAGGGCCTGCGAGTTGGATCTGGAAGAGGAGAGACTGAGCGACCTGCAGGAATCCCCAGCTCCATAGCCCGAGTCCAGTGTCAGATCTTCAAGCGTCTTCAGGGTCGGGTTGTACAATCCGGCCATTGTGCAGCTTTGGAAATGTTTGCACAACTCCTGGCCAATTCCGCTACGATGGGCTTCGCTTTCCAACTCCTATTTTCTTCACCACATAAAGCGCTGAGTTTTTCCTTCTTTCTTTTTTAACCCCTGTGTGAGGATTATACAACTTGCTCTAAATTCCGCAGCGAATCCTCCTGCTTTCTGTTTAAACAAGGTTTCTTTTTCCTTCCTCCCCCCACCAAAGATATTTTCCAATTACCAATTCAAAGCTTCTACCGAACTTAAAAAGAGAAAAACTTTTTTTTCCCCCAAAAACTCCCGTCCGTTCACTTTCAGATATTCCAGGAAAATATCAGAGGGAAGGCAGAACTACCGCCCCTCTCCTGTTATCTGGGAATGTCTTTTTATTGTAAAAATAAAATTACTGCAATTGTAAAACTTAGGAGTCACCGTCTCTTCGCCGAACTCCTGCCCTACAAATATATTTAAAGCGTATTGAGCGCCCGTGTCCTGATGATCTTGAAACTCTCTTTTCATTGATCGTTCACCTTCATTCTCCCGGTTTTTGCCCAATTTTTGTTTGACGCCGGCTCCGTTCTGACCCACCCGGATCCCTGTCAATCACAGCCACAAACCAATCACATTCCACGATGCAAATTTGGTTTCAGGCCTTCACCAATCGCAGGGCAGCGAAGGGCACAAGGGGTGGAGCCAGCCCGCCCAAATGGATCGCAGCATGAAGACTGGACCCTGGAGGATCACTGGTGGTCTTGGTGGATAGTCAATCCCACTGTGACCCTGGACCTCCAGATCTCAGACGATCTCAGTCTGATACTGGTCTTGCAGTTTGTAATTGATCTCAGTGTGATCTTGGTCTGCACATTCAGGTCAAAAGGGATTACGCAGGTCGGAGAACCTCGAAGCCATTCTTTGGGTCTCTAGCAGACTGGTGGGAAACAGTCAAGGGGAACATTCTCAAAGGTGTCCGGAAGGGGACTGAGACAGGGAAAACTGTCCAAACTCCGGAAAAGCATGCAGAATCTACTTCTGCAGACGACGATGGTCAACATCATAGAGGATCTCCAGGAGGTGAAGAGCCAGCCAGCCTCACTGTTTGCCTCAGATGTTTCCAAGATAATCTTCTGGTCCAGGGTCTGCACTGTGGAGTAGGACAAGATGTGCTTGATTTCTTCTTCCAGGAAGGTCCACAAGGCTAGCTCTGTGCTCACAGCCTGAAGGAAGAAGATGATTCAGTAACATCATTTCAGTCTGATATCCTGAGGATCTGCAATTCCTTTTATGCCAGACTGTGTGAGACAAACCCCACAGACAGTGCAGCCTCCCAGCCATTCCTGTCCTCTATCACCAATTCTTAGACGACAGCGCATGGGAGAGGGTTGGGACAGCCATTATGTCTGGATGAGCTGACCAAGGCCCTTGAGTCCTTAGAAAGGAATAAAACTCCTGGAAGTGACAGCTGACCGGCCGAGTTGTATTCAGTTCTGTGGGACTTGATAGGCCAGGACCTACCGGAGGTATATGACAGTACGCTTCTGACAGGTAGCATGTGCAAATCCATGACGAAGGTATCATCACCCTCATCTACAAGCGGATGGGAGAGATGGGTGAAATTAGAAATCGGTGACCAATTTCACTGTTAAATGTGGATTGTAAAACCCTGTCTAAGGTCATTGTCAATTGCGTCAGATCTGCTCTGGGATCAGTGATTCACCCCGACTAAACCTATGCAGTAGTAGGCAGGACTGAGAGCCTCATGCTCCTCAGGGATACAATTTCCTACATGCAGGACAGGGAGGTGGATGCCTGCCTCATCAGCCTGGACCAGGAGAGGGCCTTTAACAGGATATCGCACACCTGCACGTGGGACGTGCTCACCAAAATGGGCTTTGTGGAAAGAATCTGCAACTGGAATCAACTGCTCTGAACAAACATCAGTAGTAATAGTATGTGTATTGGCCTTTATTGCGAGAGGTTTCGAGTACAGGAGCAGGGATGTATTGTTGCAGTTATACAGGGCCTTTGTGAGGCCACACCTGGAATATTGTGTGCAATTTTGGTCTCCTTTTCAGAGGAAGGATGCTCTTGCTCTCGAGGGAGTGCAGCGAAGGTTTACCAGGCTGATTCCAGGGATGGCAGGTCTGACGTATGAGGAGAGATTGACTAGGTTGGGATTTTTTTCACTAGAGTTCAGATGAATGAGGGGGGATCTCATAGAGACTTATAAAATTCTAACAGGACTGGAGAGGGTAGATGCAGGGAGGATGTTCCTGTTGGTGGGTGTGTCCAGAGCCAAGGGTCACGGTATGAGGATTTGGGGTAGACGATTTAGGACACAGATGAAGAGACATTTCTTCACCCAAAGACTGGTGAGCCTGTGGAATTCATTACCACAGGAAGTAGTTGATGCCAAAATATTCAATATATTCAAGAGGTGGCTAGATGTAACACTTGGGGCGAATGGGATCAAAGGTTATGGGGAGAAAGTTGGATTAGGCTATTGAGTTGGATGATCAGCCATGATCATGAAGAATGGTGGAGCAGGCTCGAATGGCTGAATGACCTCCTCCTGCTCCTATCTTTCATGTTTCCATGTTTCCATGTTTCTACATCGCGCAGTCTCAATCACTGGGTGGGAATCGGAAAACTTCCCTATCAGACCTGGTGTCAGACAGGGCTGCCGCTCTCTCCCTTGCCTTGTTTGTGTATGCTGAGTCTATCAGGAAAGATGCAAGCCTGAGAGAGGTGACAATTCCAGGCAGTAGAGGTCTGCAGGTCAAAGCCTCCCTGTTCATGGCTAATATCACTGTTATCTGCTCAGATCCAGTGTCACTGTGCAGACTCGTGAATATATGTGACCAGTTCAGACTGGCCTCAGGAGCCACGGTAAACTGATGCAAGAGTCAGTGATAACAAGCATGGGGCTGGATGAACACAGCAGGTCAAGCAGCATCATAGGAGCAGGAAAACTTGACGTTTCGGGCCTAAACCCTTCATCAGAAAACAAAAGCAAGAGTCAGTCCATGTTCTTTGGGAACTGGACTGTCTGATCCTTTATCCCCTTCACTGCCAGGACAGATTACCTGAAGCTGCTGGGAATATGCTTTAGAAAGGCCAGGGCATGCACAAAAGCTTGGGAAGAGTTCATCACCAAGGTGAGGCAGAAACCGGGCCTTTGGTAGCACAGCTCCCTCTCCATTGTGGGCAAAAACCTGCTCATCAGATGTGAGGTACTCTGATGTGCGTGGCGCAGGTCTGCCCTATTCCCAGAATCTGTGCTGTTGTAATCACCCAAGCCATCATCTAAGGTCTAAGATGCATGGTGTCAGCAGGGGCACCATGTACAAAGTTCTGGATAAGGTGAGGGGTGGGGGGGTGTGTGTTGTGCGACTGCATCAAGCTGAGCATAAACCCTCAGTACACAAACATCAAGTGTCACAATGTACTATGGTTCTACTTGCACCCCCCCCCCCAACCCCCACCCGGTCCCCTCCCCGGTGTTGTGAAGAATGGGACTGGCCTCAGCAACTGGGAACACTCTAGGTAATTGGAATGTTCCTTATCACCTGTCCTTTATGGAGAAATTTGCAAAGAAAAACATCTTTCACCACAAGTCCATCCGGAAATTGTCAGCGCATGGCGTCCTCAAGACCCTGTGAGAGAAAGAGCGGGTGGATCCTATCGGGTTGTTCCCTGAGCAGACTGTCAAAGTCATTTGGCAAAATGCCTCATCATGAGAACTTTCCAACAAGCACCAAGACATCGCTTGGCTGGTGGTGAGAAGGGCAGTACCTGTGAGATCCTTCATGTATGCCCAGATTCACTGCAGACTGCACGCTGCCCTCAGAGCAACTGTGTAGGGGTTTAAAGACTGCCACACATTTTCTGCTAGAATGTAGCTTTGCAAAGAAGGTCTGGAGGGAGATGCCATGGTTTTTGTCATGGTTCATCCCGAGTAGCTCCAGGACTCTGTGCTCTACAGCTGTTCTCTGGGACACATACTGAGACAAACATTGACACCTGGAGGACCATCAGCTCAGTGGTTGGCCTTCAAGAGCAAGGAGTTGACCTTGACCGAGTGTTGCTTTCTGGCACATTCCAAGTTCCAGGACTACATGCTGAGGGAGGCACTAAAGCTTGGGGCAGCTGCCACCGAGGGGTAGCGGGGAAAGACCACCATCTAACATCTTTCTGCTGAAGTTAAATGGGGGTCTGTTCAGTTATCAGACCCTCCTGGTGCCTCAATTATATGTAAATATCGTCTTGTATGAGTAAGAAATGCCTTTGGTTTGTTTGCCAGATAGAGTCAAACTCCAATGTTTGTTTTTTTCTTTGAACGCTATTGTACAGAACCAAACTGCTTAAGTGACTATGTATGCATGTAAAGGTATTTTATGAATAAAGTGTATTTTCATAATAAAAAAAAGTCCCCACAGATTCCAGTCAATCCCACCCTAATGTTGGTCCCTGTGGATTCCATTCAAACCCATTCTGATCCTGGACCCTGCAGTCTCCAGTCAATTCTAGTGCGATTGTGGGCCCTGCGGATTCCAGTCAATCCCACTCTGATCCGGGTTGGTCTCTGCAGATTCCGGTCAAACCCAGTGTGATCCTAGACTTCGCAGTTTCCGATCAATCCCAGTGTAATCCTGGTCTCTGCAGATATCTGGCAATCTCAGTGTATTTGTTGACGGATTCCTGTGAATATAAATGAGTTTCTGGTCTCTGCAAATTCCAGTTTCTTGCAAATATAATTCCACTCTGAGCAGGTTTCTGAGTGAATTATATTTCTGAGAATTAGTTTGTTTTATTGTTTAGCCAACCTCACAATACAATGGAAAGGTCTCTCGTTCTTGCTGTTTCTAGTGGCAAAAGAGATTGGATAATTTGTAGTTTATAATTTTACAAATGACAGTCTTCCAATTATAATTACAAGTATGTGATTTATGTAACGCCTTTAAGGTAGAAAAGAATCTCAGTATATATTTCAGTTCTGAGGAAGGGTCACCGGACCCAAAATGTTAACTCTGTTTTTCCTTCACAGATGCTGCCAAACCTGCTGAGCTTCTCCAGCAACTTTGTTTTTGCATCGGCAGTTCCTACTATCTCTTTGTTTTTGATACATTGCACTGAGTTTGGGTTGGAGAGGAGGGATGGTGGTGAAGAAACAATCAAATAGATAAAAATGACAGACATTGAGGAAAGAGTGTAGAATCTCAAGAGAGTGGTAGAGGTCACTGAAGGTTATAACGTCAACAACTACAGATTTCCTGGGGGATGAGGGAGGTGTAGGAGTAGGTTTGCAGAAAAGGCCAGTGTCCATTGTCATTAAAATGTCCTGTCCTCCCTCCTCCAGCTTCTCTAATATACACCCATTTGATCCTGATCCCAATTATGAACATTGTGACAGTGTGTGGAAACAGGGGAAACTACTGGAAATAATATACAATGCGAAGTAAGCTGGGTAAGGAAGGGGTCAAGGCATAGACCTCCCTTTGTCAACAAGTTTTGGACACTGATGGGTTTGCTACATATTTCAAGCAATTTTTGTGTTTGTCTCAAGTACAGTGTTGATTTGTTCAGAATGCTTGCATTTCAATGACTTTTATTTCTGGAATCTGTAAAATTGTTTCCACCAAATACTGTGAGTAAAGCATGCTTATGTAATGTCACTGTTTCATCTCATTGTAGCAATGTGAGATTCCCTGGTGGATACGTTCTCATGCTGCTTTTGTTTAACACTTTGTGGAAATAACAAGGTAGAAATTAGCCAACTCTGGTTGCAAGCATATCTGAAGGTTTGATCGTGCATTGCTTGCCATGTGCTGCCGGATCATGTGACATCTGTGAATATTAGAAAAGTTGCATTTTTACTTGTGGTTTGGTGGCAGAAGGCCTGTGTGAGAGCTTTCCAGAACCAGTAGGCCACTTGGTGGGAAGGAGGTGAATCCAAAGGTCAGGGACCAATTCCTGTGAGGATATCCAGATGTGAAATCGGACTTCCTCCCACTCGTAATGAATAAGAATTCACGGAGTTCCTTTAGAAACTTTAACACCAGCATGGCCACAAGGTGTGCACCGAACATTCAAATAAAACAGCTGCACACAACAAAACAATTTCAATGTGGCAATACTCATAACCGACTGTATTAAATAATTCACTGACAATCCATACTTCCTTATTAACAATAAGCATGTTTGCTGTGATCCTACTTGTGCCTTTAGGAATTATGTAACCAGCTGATAATCACTATACAAGTACGGCCAGAATTACTCCTGTGCTCATTCAGGGTCGTGCAGGCTTTCCATCAATCCAACTTTTAACAAACCTCAACTTACCTTTCTGTCTCTTTCTCTCTCTTTGTTTCTCTCACTCTTGCTTCATGGCTCTTTGGTGGCTGGGAACCAGTTGTCCTGTGGATGTTGCTAATTGCACAGCTTGATTTTGCAGTTGTATCAAAGCTTAATGTTTTTGATTATTGATAAAGATGTTACAGGCAATTACTGATGCAATTATCACATAACTGGGATATTTGCTGTAAAATTTATTCTGAGTTAGGTTTCAAGCAGGGGTTAAACTGTTAGAGACAAAAAAAATGCAGATGCTGCAATCCAAGGTAGGCAAACATGAGGCTGGAAGAACACAGCAGGCCAGGCAGCATCTGGAGGAAAGGAGTAATCAACGTTTTGGGTATTACCTTTCTTCAGGACTGGATGTGGGGGTAGAGGGAGCTGCAGATAAAGGGGTGGGGAAGGGGTAGAGGTGGAATAATGATGATATGTGGACACTGGTGGTAGGTACGACCTGCTTGGTCGATGGGTGGGATGACTCTGGTTGGGAGCTGGAAGAGAGGGTCAGAAGATGGATTGAAAGGAAGGAGGTGGGGCTAGAAGGGGAGGCAGGGGATGGTTGGCAAGGTTATTTGAAATTGGAGAACTCAATGTTGAGTCCTCAGGACTATAAGGTGCCCAGGTAGAAGATAAGGTATTGTTCTTCAAACTTGCATTCTGAGTCTCTGTAACACTGGAGGAGGCTGAGGACAGACATGTCAGAGGGGGAGTGGGGTGGAGAGTTGAAATGCGCAGTGACCAGGAGGTTAGGTTGGCCGTTATGGGCCAGGCAAAGATGCTCAGTGAAACGGTCACATGGTCTACGTTTGGTCTCACTGACGTATAGAAGACCACATCAGGAGCAACAGATGCAATAGACTAGGTTGGAGGAGATGCAGGTGAAGCTCTGTCTCACTTGAAAGGGCTGCTTACCATACAAGATGCAACACCTGCTCACACACCACCTCCCTCACCTCCATTCAAGGCCCTTTCAAGTGAGACAGACCTTCACCTGCATCTCCTCCAACCTAGTCTATGGCATCCGGTGCTCCCGATGTGGTCTTCTCTACATCAGTGAGACCAAATGTAGACTAGGTGATCATTTCATTGTTTATCTCCACCTGGCCTTAAACAGCCAACCTAACCTCCCGGTCACCAGCCATTTCAACTCCCTGTCCCACTCCCCCTCCAACATGTCCATCCTCAGCCTCCTCCAGTGTCACAGCGACTCACATCACAAATTTGAAGAACCACACCTTATCTTCCGCCTGGGCACCCTATGGCCCAGAGGACTCAACACTGAGTTCTCCAATTTCAAATAACCTTGCCTCGCCTTCTAGCTCCACCTCCCCCCTTCCATTCCATCTTCTTACTCTCCTCTCCAGCCACCAACCAGATTCATCCCTCCAATCTACCACCAGTGTCCACATGTCCCCACTACTCTGCCTTCATCCCTTCCCCATCCCCCTTTATCTGCAGCTCACCCTACCCCCATATCCAGTCCTGAAGAAGAGTGATACCCAAAATGTTGACTGCTCCTTTCCTCTAGATGCTAACTGGCCTGTTGTGTTCTTCCAGCCTCCTGCTTGTTTACCAGGAGTTGAACTGTGACTGGTAAACTAATTAAACATAATTGTTTATTGTGTGAAATCTTTTCTTCTATATTAGTAAAGTTACTAATTTAAATGTATAGTGAATGATTGTAAAAAGTTATGCTGCTGGAAGATATTTAAATATCGGGCACATTGGAAGAACTTAATAAAATTACATATTAAACCTTTAAAAAGCTCTGTGCCTTCCAACCTTCCAAAAAATAGGGGGCATTGCTTGGAAAGGAGAATTTCTCTGCATTTCTGCCTCCATTCCCTGATTAAGGTTATTGAACTCCTGAAAAGCAATAATTTTGAAAGTTATTTGAAAGTTTCTGCTGGAAACTTGCACTAATTGATTATGATTACATGTTGCACGCTAGAATTCTAGATACTGCATTCCACATGGAAGATTATCATTTTCATAGGGAATTAAGACCACAATGAAGACAACCAAGAAACAACAACAGCAACATGCATTTAGGCAGTGTCTTTAATGTAGTAAAGCACATGCACTTAAAGGACAAATGTCCAAATGTCTCGTCAGAACTGAAAGTTTCGTGAAGCAACTTAGAGGAGAAGAAAGAGTTAGAGATCTGATGGGAATTCTGAGTGTGGGAGAAACTCAAAATTTATGTCCTGGGCAACTGAAGGCAAATAGTGGTGTAATGTAAATGAGGGACACACAAAAGACCAGCATGGAAGGAGGGTAGGCATTTTAGAGAATTTTAGAGTTGTTAGAGGTTACAGAGATCAAAAGGGATGAGACTAAGGGCGTGGATTACACGAAGCTGAGGATTTTAGATTTGAGGGAGCCTTTGTAGGTTAGCAATTGCAGAGCTATGGATGAACAAGACTTTATGTGAATCAGAGATAGAAAGAGCAGAGATTTGAATGAGCTGAAGTTTATGGACAACACAGTGTGGAGCTGGAGGAACACAGCAGGCCAGGCAATGTCAGAGGAACAGGAAAGCTGACGTTTCAGGTCGGGACCCTTCTTCGGCCCATTTCTGATGTACTGTTCACTTGCCTAATTGCTTGCTGTGCCTTCATGTTCACTTATAATGAGATAAACCCTTTAGACATCAACAGTTCCCAATCTCTCAACATTTAAGAAACATTCCTCTTACCAACATGGATAACCTCACACTTATCCACATTATGTCCTATCTGCAATGTCCTTACCCAGTCTCAGCTTGTACAAACCCTCTTAAAGCCTCTTTGTATTATCTTCACAAAACACATTCCCACCAGAGATTGAAGTAGGTGATTTCAGTGATAAAGTGGTCAGAAAGTCTGCTCAGGCTAGGCTGAGATTATGAATGATCACAAGACCATAAGATATAGGAGCAGAAGTAGGCCAAACAGCCCATCAAGCCTGCTCTGCCATTCAATGAGTTCATGATTGATCTGATAATACTCAACTCCATTTCCTGCCTTTTCCCCATAACCCTTGATTGCCTTTCTGATTAAATGTCTTCTGGTTCAACCTCATAGTGAGCAGTAAGGGCTGAAATCTGTGGCTAGGAAGCACTTGTGGGAATCTGAAGACTCACATTCAGCAAATGCAAACTGCAAGAAGACCAGCTTTATAAATGAAGATTAATGAGACCAAATCCCAGTTTGGTTTTGACAAGATAACGAAATTTCCAGTTTGATGTTGACTTGTGCAGTGAGGCCCTACTCCTGATAAATTTATGCCTCCTTTGCTTTTTGATGAACTGTCCAGTCCATTTGTTCATTTTTCCTTTCAGCAGTGCACACATGCAATTGAAAGGCATTACCTGAAAGGTCAGAATTCCAGACATTTCACTGCCTGTTGCCACCGTTTCATGGGTGAAATTTACAAATTGATAAAGGACACATAAGGAGCCGACCTACCCAGCTGGAGTGACACATTTACAGGAGGCTTTCTCCATGTTTCAGGTGTTCCTGCAGGTTTGCATTGGATTTTTGTTTTATTTTGAGGTGGGTGAATGGCTCTCTGGTCACCAGCACTATCTCAATCCCCATCAACATCACAGTGCATCATCGAGCACCATCAGTCTCACAATGAAGATTCCCTTTGTTTATAGTCTGGAGGGGAAGGGGAGAGTGAGGCAGAATTAAATGTGAATAAATTCAACCTGTTATTATTTTATACAGCTGCCCAATAAAGCATCTGAACTGTCTGTCAATCACTGTCAAACAAAAGAACAGAATTAAAATTTTATGCCCCCAAATCTTTTGAAGCTGCAGTGCAGAACATTGACAATGTTTCACAAGCTGCTAACCATCCTGTGTGAAATGAATTGATCAGCAGTATCAAATGTGTTGGAGCATTTATCCATTTGTAGTTGATTCCTATTGAACAACATTAGAAGGTCTTTTTTTCTGCCCTGTTACCTGTTTAGTCAATGTTTTAAGATAGTGAACAGCACTATCGTTGCATTTTTATATTATACCACCATGTTATTGGTGAATTATTTTGAAAGCAAACTCTTGTGCCAGTAGGCTGTGTTTAACTTTAATGAACATGTCGATCACAACATCAATAGGGGTTAAATGTACACCTGGGATGGAATCTTACAGAGACCTGAATGACATGGACAATGGTAAGAATCATGACAGAATCACGGGAGAAGTCCAACGAGGCCTATCTTAACTTCAGAAGCAACTAGCTGCATCTTTTTATGACTCCACCATGCGTCAAGTTAAGTTTCTTGCTTGAAAGTGGCGAATTACCAATTAAGGGGATAATTGCTTGTTAAATGTTTTGTTAATATACAGTTTCCTATCTTACCAAACACACTGAACAAACTCGATGTTGAGAATAAAAATAGAAGTTTGGAAGCTCAGCAGGTCTGCCAGCATCTGTGAAGAAAAAGATCAGAGTTAACGTTTCCAGTCTGGTGACCCTTCCTCCGAACTATCTTCTGTTTTTGTTCCTGATTTATAGCATCCAGACACAAGGGAGAAGAGACATCACAGCCAGTGTTTAGAAATGGTGTGCAAAGGATGACAGAAGAGCCTTAGTGGGAGGTGGTTGCTGTAACAGAGATGGAGTGAATGTGAGGGAGTGAAGAGTGTGGCATTTACCCTGGTAGAGTGGAGATGATCATTTATCCTCTTGTGACATTGCTGTCCATTCCTTTGCACTGGAGACTGCACAGACCCTGGTGGTGACCACAAACCAGGCCGGCAGTGTCTAGCAGTCCTTCCAGAAGAGGATGTACCTTCTCTACACCAGCCCCATCTTTAGGATCTGCAGGTTGCTGTCAGAGAGTCATAGAGCCATCTTCCCCATCTCTGACATCTTCTGACTTAATGTATGTTACTAAAGGGGGCATCTTCAGAATGCCAGTGTTTGTCCGGGTACACAGTGGCTGTTTAAATATGGCATGGACACCAGGAATCCAATATTGCCAGATATCCTCTGATCTGCAAGTTGTTGTGAGAATGGCACACGGTCACGTGGAACGAGAATCAGATGACAGGGACACCATAGAAGCCGAGTAGGTAAATAATGAGGTGAGGTTTGTTAAGATATGGTGAGAAATTGTTCTAGGCCTCACAGTGAAAAGCCTTTCACAAAAACTCTATGCAAGTGATATTTAGCCAGAATAACTAAGATTCAGCTCACAGAGTTTTAATGTAGCCATTGAGATCGATGAATATCCAAATCATGATAATCGCCCCAGGAAAGGACCCAAAAGAGTCAGCGGTCTGGGTCATCCTTTTCCCCTCGGTCAGCTGCGGAGATATCACAGCAAAGTGCTCACCAGCTTGTGCTCCTAAGCCTTTGACCTGAAGGAGGTAGAAATTACCATTGCCAGTAGAAATGAGTGGATAAACACTCACTAAATTTATATAACTTTGCATGTTTTGAAATACATGAAGTATTACTTGTGTTAGTGGTGAACAACAGAATTGCCAACAATAGGGAGTTGAACAGCATATGGCTTCAGTTATGTCACCATTACCTTGGAGGAGGTCATGTCACACTAGCAGAAGCATGAGTCAAGGTATATGTTGTTATTTTTTGTATTTCTAAACAACTGAGTAAGAAATTCTACTGTTTCTATACTGAATTCAGAATTGCTTAAATCCATTTTGCCAATCAAGTTTCATATTTCTATTCATATTTCTAACCAGATCAGTAATCTTGGTTATTCTGCTGATAGAATTCTACAACAGATTTTCTTTTGACACTAAGCATCAGTTCATTGTTGTTTACAAACTGGCAGTAAACAAGTTGGTTGCATTTACAAAATCACTACCATTTTATTTTTTCCAATTAGCGCTGATGTTACTAACTGTTTAAAATTGTTTCAGTTTAAGATTCCTACAACCTTTAAATAGCAGAAATTGCTGTAAAGAACTGCCATCTTGTGGGCACTTTTGTAATAATTACCTGCAGGATGGAACAGCATACAAGTAGCTATCTTAAGTGTGCAGCACTGCCTCAGTACACTGGTTTGGAAGCTCCTTTATCATTCGATGGAAAACTACACATGCTGAAAATCTAGGGTATAGGGTATATTTGTTGGACTTACATCAAATGGGATCCTGCCTGCCCTCTCAGATAGATTCTCGGGTACTTTCTGAAGAAGAATAGATGAGTTTTCCCAGTGTCCTTGCCAAATTATCCCTCCAACTAACATCACTAAACTACTTTAATGGGTTATTCATTCCATTGCAGTTTCTGAGATTTGTTAACAGCTGTGTTACCTTCATTATACTTCAAAGCAGCTATGTGGCTGTGCAGCACTTTGAAACAGCCTGAAAGGTACAACATAAAAATACATAAATGATCCTACCAATTTGCAGGGAGACCTTGTTCAGTATTTCTGACAATTGTCTGAACCTAAATAGTTAACCATTCGTTTCCCATCTCCTGTTTTTATTTTAACTTGCCTTTTGAGTTTAGAATTTTCCGTGTCACCTTCTCTTTGTAATGCTTGAAGAGTCAGGTAGGTGGAACGTTTGGAGGTTTGTGCACTCTCTCCAATGCTTCGACTTCACTGTCACACATTCCTGAGAAAATCTGTTGATCTGTTTGGTATTTTACTGAGAAATCCTTCTCCATTTTGGTCAGTCACAAGCCAGGGACTCGGATGAGTCAGTGGGAATTTCTGATGTCTTGATACTTTGTGAACATTTCTACTGGAAGTCTCCTGTCACAATCCTATTCCAAGTAAACAGTTGCTTTGTGGGCTGGTGTCACACATATGGATGACATATCCCATCCAGCAGAGCTGGTTTTGAGTGATTAGCGCCTCGATGGGCAAGTTATTGATTATGTTTCTTGCCACTGGATTTGGAGCATCTTATGAACACAAGATGGTACTTCTCCAGTTCTTTGAAGTTCCTGTGGGTTGTCTAAGTTTCTGAAGCCTATAGGAAGTGCGGATTACCGCTCAGAGTCTAGAACACATTGGTGATCAAAGAAGAGTGACTGAATCATATTTAATGATCACGAGGCACGATGAAGCATTATCAAACTTCAACAGGAAACAGATGTTATTTGCTCTTGTGACTATCTTCTTTCAACTCATCTCCAATAGTATGACGTTGATCAATCAATAAGAAGCAGTGTTTTCCACACCTACTTGATTTCATGTCCTTCAAACCTGCATCCTGTAAAGATTCAATTCCATTCGCCAAACTCCTTCATCTTCCTTCTTTGTTCTCATGCAAACATCCACACTAATGTTTATCATAGCCTCCTTTTTCCTGAATTGAAGATTCCCCTCATGGTTGTTGGCAGGGCTTTCATCTGCATTTCATTTCCGCTGTCACCACTTTATCTAAGTTCCCAACAAGAATCCACCAAAGCTTCCCCTTTGACAATAAGTGACAATAAATGGTTCCCCTTGGATTCCCTCTTGGAACAAATCACACCTTCCACTCAGCAAGTCCAACTTGACACAATGAAGATCAAACATTGAGCCTAAGAGCTCCTGAATCTGACCTGACTGACTCCAGGTTAAAGAAAACATCTGGCTATAAATTCCTGTGGGTGCAGGACAGAAAAGTGCTGTCTAACAGCTTCTGCCTCTGAGTCTATAGATGGAGAAGAGATCATAGCTCACTTCACAATTTCCAAAAAAATTTGGAAAAGCTCTTAATTTAAATTTGGAATTTTTGTTCAAGTATTTAGTTGCTTATTTTACTTTAGGTGATTCATGAAGTAGAACCATTTATTGTCAAAATTAACTAAAAATAAACTCACTTTTAAAGGACCAATGAACATCATGTGTTGATATCACAAATAGTTTTATGTTATGTAAAATACCTCACCTCAATGGGCAACATGTAAAACTCTACCTTGGAATTTTGGCAGTGGACATTCGATGGGATTACCAGCTGTAAAGGGTCATATCAAACTAAGAGATTGGGTTACCGTATGCCAGTTCTATTTTGGGCAGGGATTCTAAAGCTAGTCCTTATTAGGGATACCACAGTTAAACTTCACAACACGGTTACTGAGGGTTACTATAGTTCTCTCTGCATTGACTCAACAATCACTTCACCACCTTTATACACAGCGTCAGGAAATGGGTAAGTACAGAAAAATGGAGAAATAACTTTGTATTTTGATCACAGCATGGTCGAGAGTGGGGCTTTAGCATTAATCAAGTTCCTTTACTCATTTTAACCCAGTTGTAGTACTAAGAAAAGTACATAGGAGGATTTAATATTGAGTTTGTGATCTCCTGAACTATTTCCACTGGCTGCTGTTGCTGCTTCATTCAGTGCAAATACTTGTTTCAAGAAACTAAGCAGGACCCTAATTACAATGTCAAAATTATGCTCCAATTATGTCAACTAGACCCGTGTGAGATTTTAACTGGAGATCAACGATCGCTCGTGCAGTAGCAAAGCTGCCAGGAAGAGTACACTAAGAACTGACTGCAACTGGTGGGATCATGACCAAAAGACAGCAATTTACAATTTAACTTTCATTTTTTGAAGGTTTTCTGTTGAGCCAGGCAGAGCTGGAGTACTTGTCCAGCTTTCAAAAATAAATCTCAGATGTTCTCCTCCCCTCAACTTTTCCACCCTCTTTATTGTACTCATCCCTCAGCACCACAAATGATAGAGTGAGCCAGGTGGCCATAGGGTAAGTGTCCCTTCCCGTCCTTGCACTTGCAAAAATCCCACACCCACTAGCAGTTAAAATCTCCTGAGCCTCCGGCTGCAGGGTGCCAGATGAATTAATGCCTGCATTGGAAATCCTCACATCAAACTCTTCCTTCAGATTATAATTGGGTTCACATGAAAAGATCTACAGGATTCTGTTTCTCTGGGAATGTTACCTTCCCTGCCTGCAGAACTGACACGTCACACACGAATCAGACAACCCTGAGCAGAACTTACTGGGAAATTTGTTAAAAATTGTTCTGGGAACTGTATTTCTGATGACTGTCACATGTTACTAATGCAGTGCTTTGTAAAATGCTCACATGTAATGAACGATTGGTTTGTGGTCTTCAAAATAAGCTCAATTTTATTGGCATAATTAATATCTATTCTTAAAACAATCAAAATTTCTATATCTGAAACATTACCAGTTAGGCTTTGGATATTAATAGACTCTGTTGATGCTATTGGCTTTTGATAAGATAAATGTGCTGTGTCAGTTAGGTCAATGTAATTTGATGTACAGTGCTAATTGTAAATGATACATTTACACTCTGCCAGGTCTTAAAAATTTACATTAAATTACAGAGCATTTAGATCATAGAACAGGCTGTTCAGTTCAGCAGATCTATCCCACATTTATCCACACAAGCCTCTTCCCACCTTACCTCATCGGAGCTTATCAACATCTCCTTTGAAGTCTTTCCCCCCATGCACTTGTTTAGGTTCCCCTTCAATCCCTCTTTCCTTTGTGCCTCAAATACTCCCTGCGATAGCAAGCTCCACATTCCAACAACTCTCTGATTAAAGAAGTTCCATCTGAATTCTTTACAGGATTTATTTTAGAGATTATGGTTGGATTTTTACATAAGAACGTAAGAACTAGGAGCAGGAATAGGCCATCTGGCCCCTCAAGCCTGCCCTGCCATTCAATAAAATCATGGCTGATCTTTTTGAGACTCAGCTCCACTTACCTGCCCGCACACCATAACCCTCAATTCCTTTACTGTTCAAACATTTATCTAGCCTTGCCTTAAACACATTCAGCAAGGTAGCTTCAACCGCTTCACTGGGCAGGGAATTCCACAGATTCACAACCCTTTGGGTGAAGAAGTTCCTCCTGACCTCAGTCCTACACCTGCTTCCCTTTATTTTGAGATGATGCCTTCTAGTCCTAGTTTCACCTGCTAGCGGAAACAACCTCCCTGCCTCCACCTTATCTATTCCCTTCATAATCTTATGTGTTTCTGTAAGATCTCCCCTCATTCTTCTGAATTCCAAAGAGTATAATCCCAGTCTGCTCAGCTTCTCCTCATAATCCAGCCCTTTCAACTCTGGAATCAACCGAGTGAATCTCCTCTGCACCCCCTCCAGTGCTAGTATATCTCTTCTCAAGTAAGGAGACCAAAACTGCACACAGTACTCCAGGTGTGGCCTCACCAGAACCCTACACAGCTGCAGCATAGCATTCCTGTTTTTAAACTCCATCCCTCGAGCAATGGCAGACAAAATTTCATTTGCCTTTTTAATTACCTGCTGCACCTGCAATCCCACCTTCAGCTATTCATGCACAAGGACACCCAAGTCCCTCTGCACAGCAGCGTGCTGCAATTTTTTCCCATTTAAAACATAGTCCATTTTGCTGTTATTCCTACCAAAATGGATGACCTCACACTTATCAACATTGTACTCCATCTACCAGATATTTGCCCACTCACTTAGACTATCTATATCCCTCTGCAGACTTTCAGTGTCTTCTGCACACTTTACTCTACCACTCACCTTAGTGTCATCTGCAAACTTTGACACACTACACTTAGTCCCCAACTCCAAATCATCTATGTTAATTGTAAACAATTACGGTCCCAACACTGATCCCTGAGGCACACCACTAGCCCCTGACCGCCCACCAGAAAAACACCCATTTACCCCTACTCTTTGCTTTCTACTGATCGACCAATCCTCTATCTATGCCAATACATTACCTGTAAAACTGTGCAACTTTATCTTATGTAGCAGCCTTTGGTGTGGCACCTTGTCAAGTGCCTTCTGGAAATCCAGATACACCACATCCACAGGTTCCCCATTGTCCATTGTACATCTCCCCCACCAATCCCTCTATCCTCATCCCCGCCTCCCAAAAAGGGACTGACAGCTGTATAAACATCACCTGCAGTGTCTGGATGCTCTTGACAGATGAGGACTGGAAATTATATCAATCCAAGTTAATGAACATTTGTTAGCTACTTACATTGTTTCGGTGTTTTCAGAAATATGGCTCAGCAGGACTCCATAAGAATCTTCTTCCCAAAGGTCCTAGTCGTTACTGATGATGGACTGAAGCTATCTGGCACGATAGTTATTACCCCCTTATGCTGCCCCTCACCCCAAGTTTTTCATTCTATCCATAAACTATGCTCATTTTTATTCCACGCCTATCCCATACCACCATTGGGTTCTTTGGCTCAAAGAGCATGATAGCTTAACCTATCTACCTGACAGTGTCCTTGTTTCAGACAACGGGTAAAAAGAAGTACAGTCCACTGGATGGTCAGGATATGTACTATTCCCCTGGACAGTTGATCCAGGTCTGGAAAGGTTGCTCGCTGGTGGAGACCAGCACCAACCTGTTGGGTCTCAGGATGCTGTGGTCAGTGTTCTCTAAGTAAGAACTTGTAAGTAATGACTAAGTAAGAATCAAATCTTGGCTAGGTTGGTTCTGGTCCTAGATTCAGAAAAATTCAACATGAGGGAGTGCTCAGGTCCTGTGCATTACGCTGGAAGACAAATATCTATGCCAAGGCTTTCTCCTGTCAGACAGGAGAAAGAGGAGACCAGGTGTTTCTTATGTTCTTGCCTGTTGATACCATATGTTGGACAATTGAAGGCCATGAGCTGAACCTTATGTTTTTTTTGGCTGTCATTGCCATTTGGAGGGTCACGCTGTTGAGAGCCCTAGTGGATTTTCTCATCTTATCTCACCAAACCCAGCTCATTAATTCCCTACCCTGCCCCTATGTTGCCCCTCTCACTGATTCTGTCCTCATCCCACCGTGCACCACTCCTGAACACCTTGCCACGTAGTGGATATCTGCTGAAAGACCAGCATGCCTTGTGCCTGCGCATCTTTCAAAGCCTGTTGTGGACCCAGACAAACACTGTCAGTATGGAGCTGCACTTCAATATTCCTGGCATTTGCCCTGCACCGTTCCTGACATTTGTTCCAGATATGGCAGTCAGGGAATTGTTGTAGAGGAGATAAAAGGTACTGCAGATGCTGGAGAATCCGAGATAACAAGCATGGGGCTGGATGAACACAGCAGGTCAAGCAGCATCATAGGAGCAGGAAAACTTGACGTTTCGGGCCTAAACCCTTCATCAGAAATGTGGGAGGGGAAGAGGGTTCTGAAATAAATAGGGAGAGAGGGGGAGGTGGATAGAGGATGGATAGAGGAGAGGATAGGTGGAGAGGAGGCAGACAAGTCGAAGAGGTGGGGATGGAGCCAGTAAAGGTGAGTGTAGGTAGGGGGGTAGGGAGGAGATAGGTCAGTCCAGGGAGGACGGACAGGTCAAGGGGGCGGGATGATGTTAGTAGATAGGAGATGGGGGTGTGGCTTGAGGTGAGAGGGAAAACAGGTTAGGGAGGTGGAGATGAGCTGGGCTGGTTTTGGGATGCGGTGAGCTGCGCAGTTAATAAGGTGTTTAACAAGCTATTAACTCCTTTAATTAGCTACTCATCACAGCCTGGTGAGAAACTCACCTCGCTGTCCGAATGAGGCACAAAAAGGTGTAGCAAGTTGCTCCTGACATCAAGATAAGCTTCCCTGGGCACTTGTGTGATTCTGCCGTAAATCTCGCCATTGCCCACATTGTTCAGGCCCCTTTAAGATTCCACTGCATGTTTTCAATGGCCTTTGATTTGACAGGGTGCCAAGCAGTTTTTTCATCTGCTTTTGCATAACTAACACTGCAGCAGGTGGGGAAGTGGCGGCATAAAATTGGTTGACACAGTGGTGGGTCTGGAATTACCAGTGGCTCACTCACTCAACAGGGCATTAAGGCCTTGTCCTACCACTGCTGGTATTTTACCCACGTGAAGTGTGTTATAAATAGTGGTAACTGTAGCTATCAAACTTTAACTTCCATTATCAGATCATTATACCTGAGACCTCTCAGGGGCAAAAATAAGTATTTAAAAAGAACAAATACTGACTTAAACTGGCTGTGTTTGTGTTTTATGTTTTTTTTGAGTAAAAAAATTATCTTTGTTTCACCCAAGGAAACCATGTAATTAACGCTTTTATTTTGAAGTAGTTGACTAAATCTTTAATTGTCATGTATATAGCTGCAAGCTAAACTAAAATATTTGTTCCAAACACCTGAGAAGGAGTTAAAAGACTTACATAGCCCTCACTCTAGCTACCAGGTGATTAATTTCAATGTGCTTCTTGACAGCAGAACTGTGGGATTTGAACTCACTATCACTTGTAATTATACTTAATTAGTAATGAACAGAACAGGGGTAATATCTTTTCAATAATTAACTGACTTTCTATTACAAAAGAAATTAAACTGTCTACAGATAACTCCATGCACTCTATAGAAATGGAAAGTCCACATAAAACGGAATAGGATTTGTACAAAATTAGCCACTTTTTGCATATTACTCATTTGAAATATGTAACCTCCTGTAGATAAGCTTGTTCATCTTCACAAATTATACATTATGCAATTACATTTATTAACAACACTTTCTTGCATATTTTGTTGGATTTTAAATGTATGTAGTGATCACACAGGGACCACTTACAAATATTCAAGCTCTTAGCAAATAGGAATGAAGTTCAGATTGGAAGTTGTATGTTAATTACTACATACGTGTCCTTATACATAACCTCCCTCAAGCTTAACTCAGTGATAATGTTGGTTCTGACTACAAGTATTAATGGTAAGCTGGCGGAATGATGGGAGGAAGGGAGGCCAGGGAGGGCCAGAATGCAGGAAGGATAATTTACATTTACAACACTCTTCAGCCAATGAAATACCTTTTGATGTGTAATCACTGCTGTAATTGTCAGAAATATGCGCAACACAAGCACCCACAAATAGCAATGTGAAAACGACCAGATTGTCTATTTTATGGATGTAGAATGACAGTGAAAGTGAGGTGAAGAGAGGGGTGAATGCTGCTGTTGCTTTAACTGCATTATGCTTTATCATTTTCTTGTGTTTGAAACAGATTGAAAAATGATACTACAATAGTTATATCTTTGAAGATCAGCTGAAACTTTTTACATCACCATGATATTCATTCATTATAATGAGAGTGTTGGTGGCATAAAATTGATCCTAAGCCCTGACCAAATTTCCCTGAAAGTGAATGACACAAATTGGATATCCTGCATGAAATAGCTGTAAAGAAGTGACATGTGGTAAGTGTTCCCTTTTACTTATTTTTTCCAGTTTGTTCAGTTACCTTGTTCATGTCTCCCCTTCTTTTGATAATGTGTTTCAATGAAGATCCATCCCTCCCTCTGAGTTTCATTACCTTCTGATCCAGCATGGTTCATTTTTCTTGCTAAGCTAATAGATTTTATGCACTCAACTCCTTTGATTGTGATCTCACATGGTGAATCCACTGGTGAATGTCTTATCCAATATAGAGAAGGGAACAAACATTGAGTAAAAGGCTAGATTCTGATCTTTGATTTCTACTGAACTCTTTCATTCTGTTTTGGTAAGAATGCACCAACTGGCCTCTAGGCCTCATAAAGAGAAATATCCAAGTGTGATCATTAATGATTAACTGTGGTTGGTAGGTTTCCACATGGGTACATCGAATGACAAGCGAATTAAGATCAGCTGCGATGCCTGCAAAGTTTTATATATATATATATATACTTGACAGGCAATGCCAGCATTTATTATTCACTCTAACTGCCCTTGAGAAGGTTTTAGTGAGCTGCATTCCATGTGTTGTAGGGACATCCCCAATGCTATTATGGAAGCTGTGGCAGGATTTTGACCCAACGACAGTGAAGGAATGGCAAACAAGACAAAATGGGCCAAATGGCCCTCTTCCATGCTGTATCATTTCACTTTTATATTTCCAAGTTAGGATGGTGAGTGGCTTGGAGATTAATTTGCTGGTGGTAGTGTTCTCAAGTATCTGCTGCTTTTATTCTTCTAGGTGGTAGAAGTAAAACAAACAAAAACAAACATTGCTGGGGAAACTCAGCAGGTCTGGCAGCATCTGTGAAAAGAAAGCAAAGTTAATGCGCTTGAAATATTAACCCTGTTCTCTCTTCACAAATGTTGCCAGATCTGCTGAGTTTCTCCAGCAATTTCAGCATCCGCAGTTCATTGATTTACTTCAGGTGGTAGAAGTCATGGGTTTGGCAAGTGCTATCAAAGAAGCCTTGGAGAGTAGCTGTGGTGCAACTTGCAGGTGATACACACTGCTGCTACTGTAAAATGGTGCAGGGAGTGAATTTTGATGGTGGTGTATAGGGTTCAAGTGGGTTACTTTGAACTGGATGTTGTGCAGGTTCTAGAGTGTTGTTGGAACTGCACTCATTCAGGCCAGTGGAGAATATTGCATCATAACCCTGGCTTGTGTCTTGTAGATGGTATATAGGCATCTTGGGCATGCGGGGAGGTCAGGGCTGAATGTTGTCAGGAGGTGGGTTACGTACTGCAGCGTTCCCAACCTCTGGCCTGCTCTCAAAGCCACAGTATATGGCTGGATCAGTTCAATTTCTGGCAATGGTGATCCCAGGTTGTTGGCGGTAGGGAATTCAGCGATGGTAATGCCAATGAATGTCAAAGGGAGACGGTTAGATTCTGCCTTACTGGAGATGATATTCTCTGCCATTTCTGTAGCATAAATGTTATTTTCCATTTATAAACCCAAATCTCATTGAGGAGTTGCAAACAATGCTGAGTATTGCATAATCATCAGCGAAAATCCTCACTCTGGCTTTCTGATCTTCTGAGCTTATGATGGAGAGGAAGTCATTGATGAAGCAGTTGAAGATGATTGAGACTAAGCTTGGGATAACTGATCCCTTGACAATACCTTGACAAATCAGTCTACTTGCCAATCAATCAGTATCCTTTTCTAATGCAGTATTAATTGTTTCAGAGATAGTAGGAAGTGCAGATGCTGGAGAATCTGAGATAACAAGGTGTAG
>JAHRHZ010000063.1:18503432-18520405 GCA_024137785.1 Ginglymostoma cirratum | reverse complement strand
CTACACCTTGTTATCTCAGTATTAATTGTTGCTCTTTTTGAAATTTAGGGTATTCTCGTGTCTGTCCAGATGAGTGCAAGACAAAAAGCTAGAACAACGTGTATTCTTTTCAGTAATGCTCAAAAATAGAAATATTCTGTCAGCTGCTTTCAAGGTTCTGTGCTTCATTTTGAGGATCATGATATGGAAGTGCCAGTTTTGGGCTGGGGTGGAAAATGTTAGAAGTCAGATGACACCAGGTAATAGTCCAACATGTTTATTTGAAATCATGAGCTTTCAAAGCACTGCCCCTTCTTCAGGGCAATGTTTTGAAAGCTTGTGATTTCAAATATATCTGTTAGACTATAACGCGGTGTCCTCTGACTTTCAACTTTGTTTTGAGGGGAAATTTCAATTCTTCTAAATCAGTGGGAATGAAGTGGTGGAGTCATTAAAATGATGTGCCTGATTCCTATCAATTCCCCCATAGATCAATATCTCACGGCTGTTCCACTCAGCAAAGCTGTCGGGAATCCACATGGCCACTAAAGTCCTTTACTAGGCCTTTACTATGATGAAGGTTGTACTCTCTGCCATGATTTGACATGGCATTCATTTATAATAACTATAACTAAAGTCATTATTCCCTATAGTTTGCAGCTAACATTGTATCATCTCTCACCTTGACAATCCTGCTTTTCTGCTAACGTGACCCTTCTGAACAGATAACATGCGACAGCTTTCAATGACATAGAATTGTATAGAATTTGCAACACAGATCTTCAAAGGGGAGCTGTGTCAGAGCAAGCAACATTCAGGTAGTCAGTACAAAAGATATAATGGCACTCTTAAATAAATGTCATCACCAATTTGCCACTGGCACTACTGGGAAAAAAGCTGCGCTACATTTATGGGAGGCAAACACTGAAAATTAGTTCAGCATACTTCAAGAACTATTTATGCCAACTCAAAACATCCATCTGCTTAGAGGAAGATAAGAGACAGTGCACCTGCAGTAGTTTCCCTGAGCATCAATAACATGAGCCACTGGGTCTTTGGATATCAGTACTAATCTTTCATTGGACCTTTCAGTCATGACAGGAGCCAATGGCAATGAAGTCTGTTGCAGCTTGGTCATTCTCAAACAATGAGGTATTTTCCATCAAAAACACAGAAATAGCTCTCTTATCTCAAAATGTCTCTGCTGCCATTTATACCCTGCAAGAACACTTTCCTGTATCTCTTCATCCCAGCCTATCAGCATAACCTTTTATTCATTCATCTATTTATTCATTACTTTCTTTCTTAAATAAATGATAGTACAGTATGGGATAATTGTTGTAGAGATTCAAAAGTCTACAAAGATAGTGGGAAGCAAATCTATGGAGATATTAAACAGAAGGACGAGAACTTCCTATTGCCTTGCACTACTATGGTGATGAATTCCAAAGATTGTCAAGTTCGAGATCCTGATTTTGGGACAACAATGCCAAACAAGCCTCTCTGCAAACCTGTCCTGAGTCTCCAATCTCGTGTTGATCCATTGTATGTAGACTAGCTATCCAGTTTCCAAACCAGGCTCCAAGTGGCCTACAGGAGACTAGAGTCACAGGTCTGTTTATGTTATCAAACTAAAATGTTCCCTCCTTTCCATAACATAACGGATAAAGAAGGCATTCACAATGTACAGGAATCTGTGGGCTGAAGGAAGCATCCATAACACAGAGGTATAATTGATCTCTAGATTTTACCACTACTATTCAGTATCTTTGAGTGAATTAAGAAGGGAATAATATGGAAAATAGCGAGTAAATTTTGTTACACAGTGTATTTCTGCATCAAAAGTAGAATATGACACTTTGCAATGGATGATATCTACAAATCACCAAATCTAGGTAATTTATTTTGTTTGTCAGCTGCTGTGGTAAATCCATGGCTACTGGTAATAGTAATTGTTAAAATTTCTTCATGGGATGTGTGCGTTACTGGCCAGGCCAGCATTTTTTGCCTATCCCTAATTACCTTTGCGAAGGTAGCGGTAATCTGCCTTCATGAACTGCTGCATGGCTTGGTTACACTTACAGTTCACTGAGGGACTTCATTGATTTTAACCCAGTAATAGGTCAGGGTGGTGTGTGGCTTGGAGGGCGACTCCACGATTGTGGTCCTCCCAGGCATCTGCTGCCTTTGTCTTTCTAAGTGGTAGAATTCGCAAGTTTGGAAGATGTTGGAGGAGCCTTGATGATTTAATGCTTTGTGCCTTGTAGATGTTACGTACTAATACTGCAATGTGTCAGTTGTGAAGGGAATGAATGTTGAAAGTGGTGGATCTGTGGACTGCTGTATGCTGGATGATGTAAGCCTCTTGATGTCTTGTTGGAGCTGCACTCTTCCAATCACGTGGATTGGAATCATAGAACAGAATCTTAGTGTGGAAGCAGGCCATTCGGCCCAGTGAGCCCGAAATTCCAAATGTCATTCCACCCAGACCTACCCGCAAACCATCTCCACCCTATCCCTTTAATCCTGCATTTCCCATGCTAATACATCTAGCCTGCCCATCCCTGGACACTATGGGCAATTTAGCATGGCCAATCCACCTAACCTGCACGTCTTTGGACTGTGGGAGCAAACCGGAGCACCCAGAGGAAACACACGCAGACACAGGCAGAATGTGCAAACTCCACACGGACAGTTGAACCCAGGTCCTTGGCACTGTGAGGCAGCAGTGTTAACCACTGAGCCACCATGCCGGAACGTGTTCCATCACATTCCTGACTCATGCCTTGTAGATTGTGGACAGACTTTGGGGAGACAAGAAGTGAGTTCATTCCTGCAGGATTCCTAGCTCGACCTGCTTTTGTAAGATCTGTGTTTAAATAGTTCATTTGGTTGAATTTCTGATCAATGATAACACTAAAACATTGATGCTGGGGATTTCAATTATGGCAATGTCATTAAATGACATACGGAGGTAATTAGATTATTTCTTGATGGAGATCATCATCTCCTGACACTTGTGTGGCATGAATGTTACTTGCTAATTATCAGCACATGCCTGGATATTGTCCGGATTGTGCTTGGAACGGACACAATTCCTTGCAAATTTCAATTTCTATATCCATGTTTTGCTTTCTGTCTCTTTTGAAAGGTTGATTTATATCTGTAACCAAGTTACTATGAAAGTGGCATTTGGAGTTTGACATTTGCTTCACAGTGGACACATGCCAGATGCAAAACTAGCAAATATCCTGTGGTAAGTCATAAGACGTGCTGTCTTATAAAATCTTCAATTTTGATCTTTTACTGTCAAAAAGTCTAATTTGTGTTAAGTAAACACTGGCAGATTTCTGAAAGAAATTAACATCTTGGCTCTTTATTTATGCTTTTATAGAGTTTTGTTTGCACTCAAAGTGAGGTAGAGTGGGAGAAGTGGAGGTTTTTGAGTCGCAGGAATATCATGAAGAGTGATCGTTAATCATAGAATCATACAGTGCATAAGAGGCCCTTTGAACCATTGAGTTTGCATCAACAAAATTACTTTAAATCTACACTAGTCCCATTTCCCAGCACTTGGCTCATAGCCTTGTGTGTTATGACATTTCAAGTGCTCAGGCAAGTACTTTTTAAAGGTTATGGGATTTCCTGCCTCAACTAGCCTCCTCGGCAAGTTTGCAACTATTGCATCTGGAATTAATGGAAATGATAAGAGAGAATGGGAATGCTGGTAGTAAGGAATGGGAGCATTGGGGAAGAGATTTCAATGCTTCCTAAGAGAAAGAATTTGGGAAATCTGATATTGGAGGGTTTTTAAAACTCATTAGCGGGATGAGGGTATCACTGGCTAAGCAGCATTTATTGCCCATCCCTAATTACCCAGAGTCAAACGCATCGCTGTGGGTCTGGAATCACATGTAGGCCAGACCAGGTAAGGATGGCAGTTTCCTTCCCTAAAGGACATTAGTGAACCAGATGGGTTTTTCTGACAATGGATTCACAGTCATCATTAGATTCTTAATGCCAGATATTTTATTGAATTCAAATTCCACCATCTGCTGCGGCAGGATTCGGACTTGGGTCCCCAGAATGTTATCTGGGTCTGGGTCTGGGTCTGTGTGTGTCTGTGTGTGTGTGTCTGTGTGTGTGTCTGTGTGTGTGTGTGTGTGTGTGTGTGGGGCGGGGGGTGGGGGGAGAAGGGGTGCGGTGGAATTCCATGGGTCAGGAGCCATATGTTGGTGTTTTGACAATGAAAGTGAAAACTTAATAAAATTCAGAAAACAAAACCAAATATACTTACTTGTACTTTTGTCTTCTTATTAGATATTTGACATATGAAAGCATAGATGCAAAAGATTTATTCAACACAACATTGAAGACAATGTTAAGAAAGGACCAGAAGAGCACTAAGCTGAAGAACACACTGGGAAGTTCAGAATCATTTTGGTCCAGTGACACAATTCCTGATGCATCGGGTTCAAATATCCCTCTGGTTAGAACTGACAGGACTTCCATTTATAACTCAAGAACATCACATAGGGTCTCATTTACCAATGACATTCCTTATTTTCACCGCATCGATAAGTATAATGAAGAAAAGGTATGTGAATATGAAAGAAAGGCATCTGAACTAACCTTACCAGTTTCATACAATTTGAAGAAATTATTCTACCGAGTTATTCCTTTTTCCAGATGGTTTTCCAGGTACAGAGTAAGAGCATGGTTCATAGGAGACTTGCTGTCTGGAATTAGCGTAGGTCTACTGACCATCCCTCTGTCCCTTGCTTTTGCAGTCTGCGGTGGACAACCACCTATTCATGGTCTCTACACAAGTTTGGTTAGCACCGTCTTATATTGCTTGCTTGGCACAACAAAACACCTGTCCTACGGAGCATCTGCATTCACCAGTTTGCTCATTGCAAAGGGCATAAATCATAATGAAACTCATGAAGTGGATTCTGATAGTGGCTGTACTCCAACATGTTCGAGGGAACTACATGTGACTACACTCACCTTTGTTTCAGGGATTGTTTTAATTTCTATGGGAGCTTTTCGCCTCAGTTTCACAAGGATATACATCTCCAAGCCTGTTATGAATGGTTTCAGAGCTGGAACAGCTTTGCATTTATTCACCATCCTCCTGACTTTGATACTTGGTATTGATCCACCAATTCATCATGGCTCTCTATCACTTGTCTACAAGTGCAAGATTATAATTGAAAACATTAATGAAACACACACTGCCTCAGTGATCACTGGTCTAGCCACTTTGGCACTTCTGATGCCTTTTAAAGTCATTAACTTTATTTATAGCAGACATCTCATACCTATAGAATTTATTGCAATAATTGCTTCAATTTGGTTGTCATTCTGGTTGGAACTAGAGAATAGCCACAATGTCAGGTTGATAAATGATTATCCATTTACCTTACCAAAGCCTGTTCTTCCGTCTTTCTCCTTAATACCCGCTGTTGCTAAAGATGCTGTTGTTGTTGCACTGGTGACCTTTGCAGTGAGCATTTCGCTAGGGAGAGAAAACTCCAAAAAACACAATGAAACTTATCACCCACACCAAGAGACAATAGTTTTGGGGTCTTGTGACCTGCTACTGTCGTTTCTGGGGACTTTTGCAGCTTCTGGTGTTTGGGAACAAACAGTGGTTCAAGAAAAAGCTTGGGGTCAAACCCAAGCAGCTGGATTGATTGCAGCAAGCCTTTGTCTTACGGCCCTGCTTTGTGCAGAAAATCTGCTTCCACTAGTGCCCAAAGCAGTTCTTGGTGCTATCATGATTTCAAATCTGGGCTGTTACCTCGAGTTCTTCTGGAAGTACTGTTTTGCATGCAAAAAGAATAAATATGAAGTTTTGGCTGGAATTATAACATTTGCAGCAGTTTGTATCCTAGATATAGACATTGGTTTAGGAGTTGGCATATTTTTCTCAATTTTGCTCACTCTACATAGACTTCAGAGACCATCCAATGCCATTTTAGGACATATTCCCAACACAGAAAGCTATGTTGACCTATCCATTGAGAAAACTGCCAAAGAGGTTGTTGGAATAAAAATTATAAAAACATTTGATTCTATTTATTATGGGAATGTTGATTTTTTATTGTCTTGGATAAAACTTAAAGTGAATTCTTATCTTCAGTCAGGTAATTTGGGAAGTGATAATGAATTATATAGTGAAGAAGATAAATATCATATGTTACTGGAATCTACACAGTTTCTTGAATTGGATGAACATGCTTTGAGGCGAATAAATCATACTGCATTGTATAGACGTCAAATATCAAAACAAACTGCAGATGTTCATACTATTATTTTGGATTGTGGGTCAGTTAGTTTTGTGGATGATGAAGGAGTGGGTGCTTTGATTCACCTGTCTGAGCAATACCAACGTATAGGAGTTGGCTTTATCCTTGCCAGCTGTTCAAGCATAGTTCTGAAGAGTCTACAGGAACATGGTTACTTCAAATCAACAAGTCAAAGCTTTGCTTTCAGCAGCATCCATGATGCTGTTTTATATGCCCTGCAACAAATGGTAGAGACAAACCAGAGCCCACAACAATCTGAATACATTCCTGAGACAAATGGTGAAATATTAACAGAATGTAACACAGTTGACATTGAGACAGGTACTAACAACAGCACAAATACAGGGCTCTGCCATGTGGAAGGGGATGAGAGTAATTCCCATCAAAAGGTTGGTTTAAAATCGAGAAATCAAAAAATAATTGAATATGAGACCACTTTGTAACAAAAATCTGTTTGAATCTTTCAAACCATCCTAGAATCTATTAAGACAATGATCTACATCTGACATTGCATTTCTGTTGTAGTATTTTGTTAGTTCCATTTTCCCTGTTGCATAGTGATGAATTCAAATGGACAAAATCAAAATAAAACACCCTTTCCGACAAATGTTATTTGCATGTACATGGAGGCACCTATCATCAAGGAATATCGAAGGATGGAAAATTGAGTGTCAACAAGTTTGTGCATGATGACTTTTGGTAGACATCTGCTGCAGCATGTGCGGGGGCAACTGCTCGGGTCCAGAGTGTTATGGCAATAATGCCCATCAGCATTTGATTAATAATTTATTTCTGGCTTTGAAATGTGCTGCTGATGTTCTTCAGATGTTCCTGGAAGGACAAAGTCTGATCTGGACTGAAATACAAGTATGTTGGGTTGGGATCATGCTTGAATTTCTGACCACTTCTAGATATGGCATTCCTTTTGGCACTAGAATTGTGGAAGTGAATACACCGGATGAAAGTGAAGGATCACTGGTTACATTGAGATATGGTTTCCGCGATTTCTTACTTGGGAGTGCATAGGTTTGTATTTGGCTCAGGTGACATTTGGAACTTCACGGCAAAGCCAACTGGTGATGACTGATTATTTGGAGAAGTTTATGAACACACATAGCATTTTATTGCTTTATTCTCTTTATGAACACATTTAGCATTTTATTGCTTTATTCTGCTTTGGAAAAGTTACATGGATTCAGTGAAATATTATGTTCATATTGATTATTCATTTTCCTGCAGCAAGGATTACAAAATTCTTCACATAGGATGCCACAGCTGTTCTATCTCTTGTTTAGAGAAAAGACACCCCAACCAGGATTGGTCAAAACTACCCGTCAATTTTTTTATATATCTCGCTCTGACATTGAACATATGTGAACTGCTGTTCTCTCTTTCTTTGTGACCTTTTGAGCAACACTGCTAATTTGAACAACTGCATGTTGTTAAAACATTATGACAGCAGTAATGGAATTTGCCTGTATTTACTATTAGACATGTGGACATGAGGTCTGTATTCCAGCATTTGTGAATCATTAAAAGCTGTGCTGAAGTGATTTTCTCATTGTTATACAAAAACAAAGTAGAATATGATGGATATTGCATCAATAAGGACATTAGATACACAAATAATGGGCATGAATTGTTGAAAAGAAAATCATATACCAAATTGTCAGTGTACAAATTGAAGTAACACATTAACTTTACTAGTAACTGATATATTTAAAATCATTTGCTTGGTTCTTATAATATGGAAGAGTAATTTTTTGTTTGTAATATAGTTACAAATCAGCATTAAATACCAATTAAATATCTGGTTAGTAACCAATGATCCTGAATCACTTTGTTATATATTAACATAAATTTTGAAATTTTAATAAGGAAAAAGCAACTTGATTACAATTTACTGGAAATTAGGAATTTTTCATCACAGCATAATTTTGTTTTCTGAGCAAGTAACTGATTTTCTCAAAAGAGAAAGGCAAGTGAAAATATTAGTGACTAAAACTGACAAGAAAAATGAACTAATGGTCACTGAAGGTTGCTCTTGAGTGGCTACATAGGAATATTGACCAAAGCCTTTCTGGCTTTGGTTAAGAACTACTAGGCAGTGTAACACTGGACTAGTTGAGGCAGCAGGAGCCCAGCAGAACTGAAGTGACTTGAGGGGAATATATTCAGTTCTATCTGGGATAATAGAGCATAGCTGTTGAAGGTCTATCATTTCAGTCCAAGGGCACCACATTAAAGGTTCCTTAGGCCCATGTCATAGATGCAAACATTTTTTGCTGGTATTCTGATATTATAAAGTCAGAAATGGAATTGTTTGTTGATGATTCTAAAACATTTAACTCAAATCATAATTCTTCAGGGACTAAAGCAGACCTTGTCCACATGAAGAAAGACATGAACAGCACCCAGGCTCGGTCTGATAAGTGACAATTCATATCATGCAGTTGCTAGATAATGGTCACTGTTACAGTCAGGTGAGAAAGACCAGCTTCCATCTATCCAACTTTCTTGGTTGATCACAACAAGGATGTAAGTATTTTTTTAAATCAGGATATTTCTCTCCCAACTAAAATACAATGAACTAATTTCTACTTTAGCAGTAAGGGCCATTCACATGGTTTTCTAGAGTAAAAGAAATTACATCCTTATCCTGAGAAAAATAATAAAGACATGATATCAATGGTAGGGTTATTATTAATTAAACTTATTTAAGTCGAAATATTGGTCTTGGATCCATTCACCTTGCCCTGAAACTAAATGTAAAATTAAATCAAACCACAATCATTGCTGTCTGGGAATGCGGTCACTATGAGGTTATTAATTAAGCAGTCCTTGATTTTGCACGACCATCCTGTATTTGGGATGAAATAAAACAAACAGCTGCAAATGCTGGAAATCTGGAACAAAAGCAGAAATTTCTGGAGAAACTCAGCAGGTCTAGTAACATCTGCGGAGAGAAAGTCATCGATACTTTGAGTCCAGTGACCCTTCTTCACAATACCTGAGTCACTGGACTTGAAACATTGACTCCACTTTCTCTCCATAGATGCTGCCAGACCTGCTGAGTTTCTCCAGCAATTTCTGTTTTTCTTTCTGCATTTGGGGTGGTTTGTCGCATGTCCCAGGTTGTCTGTTTCCAGAACTTTCTCCTATACTTTTGAACTTCAGAGATTGTCTTTGATCTTCATCTTGATGGGATTTGAAGATCTTTGACTCTCATGCTAGGTAGTAACAGTGCGTATGCATATTTCTATCCTTTTGATGTTTCTGGACTTAACCCCCTGGACTTAACATCTTGGTAACTCCAGTCCTTCTCCAAACTCAGGTCTCATAGTTTCAACGCCGCCATCACAGCTCTTACAGCTTCAGCAGGCAATCTGGACCCCAACATCTGGTATGCACCCTTTAATCTCTTCCCGAGAACTGGTCACTCTGCTGCTGTCATTGAACAGAAAGTCACAAACTGTTCTTGCAAGAGAGATCTAAAGGAAGACAAGTTATATGTGGAGGAGCAGGTCATTTGGCCCATCCACCTGCCGCACCATCTGATCTTGGGTCTCAATTACCCTCGGACACTTTTTGATTTTTCTTTAAATTTGAAACATTCAATTTTCTTCAGAAATCCAAAAAAAATTAAAGTAAATTATCCTCATCTTCTAAGCAGACATTTCTCTGCAATGTTAGAGATAGCAGTCCAACTCGACTCGACCCATCCCAGCTCTGCATGCCCACCTTTGTGCAGCCCAGCTCTTACCAATCCAGCCCCATGTGGCCCAACCTTGCCCATTCCTGCTTTGTGTGGTTAGCATTGTGCAGCCCACCACTGCTCCTCCTGGCCCAGTCCAACTCAGCCCATCAAACCCTGCACGGCCTATTCCCACATGGCCCAAAACCCATGTGGTGCAGCCCAGTCCAGCCTGGTCCAACATAGCCCTGCCCGGGTAACCTCCATCTGGCCAAACCCTGTTATAGTGCAGCCTGGCTCTGATCAGCTCAGCCTGAACCAACCCTGCCGTGCTCACTGCAGGTCGGCTCTCCTTGACCCAGGCTAGCCACATACAGCATGGCCCAGCCTAGTCACGGTCCATACCATATAAGCCCTGCCAAATCAAGACATCTCCTGAGTTCCGTGTAATTGTTTACGTCTGTTTGAGATGGCAAATGGGTTCTTGGGTTTAAAGATGTCAACTTGGTGCAACACTAAATTCTGATGAAGTGTCACTGGACTTGAAACGTTGCCTCTGCTTTCTTTCCACGGTTGCTGCCAAACCTGCCGAGTTTCACTAGCAATTCCTGTTTTTGTACAAGACTTATACATGTCAGCCTTGGATCTTATGTTCAATCTAAGCCGACGTGAATCGATAAACCTTGGTCCAAAGACCTCATCGTTTCATAAAGCAGACAGTGTAGATTTAATCTCACTTAGCTATCTTAATTGCAACTGAACCCTACATAGGAGGAACACATTTTGCAAAGTTTTAAAATTTCCCATGTACAAAATTCAGAGATTATAGAGTATTAGAATCATACAGTCCAGAAATAAACTCTTTAGTCCAACCAATCCATAATCCCAAACTAGTCCCACCTGCCTGCTCCTGGCCCATATCCCATACCCTCCAAATCTTTCCTCTAAATATACTTATCTAAGTATCTTTCAAACATTGTAACTGTTAGAATCATAGAATCCCTATAGTGTGGAAACAGGCCCTTCGGCCCAACAAGTCCATACCGAACCTCAGAGCATCCCACCCAGACCCATCCCCCCAATAACCCACCTAATTACACATCCCTGAACACTATGGGCAATTTAGCATGGCTAATCCACCTAGCCTGCACATCCTTGGACTGTGGGACAAAATCAGAGCACCTGGAGGAAATCCACGCAGCCACAGGGAGAATGTGCAAACTCCGCACAGACAGTTGCCCGAGGGTAGAATCGAACCCGGGTTCCTGGTGCTGTGAGGCAGCAGTGCTAACCACTGAGCCACCATGCCAACCCTGTGCCCACAGCCACCACTTACTCAGGAAGTCGTTCCACATGTGAACCAACCTGTGTTAAAAAAAAATTGCCCCTCATGCCTTTTTAAAATCTCTCTCCTCTCACCTTAAAAAATGCTCCCTAGCCTTGAAATCCCCCCTTCCTGGAGAAAATACATCTACCATCCACCACATCTACACCCCTCATGATTTTATAGATCTCTATAAGGTCACCTCTCAACCTCCTACACTCCAGTGAAAAAAAGTCCCAGCCTATCCAAATGAGGTTCGAAGAAGTATAGAGGTGAACTCTGGACAGACCTATAGCTGAAAGTGTGACCTCAACTTTCAGAAGCAGCACAGTAAAGTCAGCACAAATTCCCCGCTGCCAGTGAGAAATACTCTGAGCAATTCAAATCAAAATCAACCCGCCCCTAACATACTGAACCAAAGAGCTGAGTGAGAGATAAAAGGTACTGCAGATGCTGGAGAATCCGAGATAACAAGCATGGGGCTGGATGAACACAGCAGGTCAGGCAGCATCATAGGAGCAGGAAAACTGGAGGGCGTTCTCCTCTCGGTCGGGAATGTTATTTCCAATACCCTTGAATGGAAAAGGGTTTGATTCCAGACAGGCACACAATATGCAATGAGTGCCCACTGACTGCGAGATGTTTCACACCGTCACAGGAAATATATTCCGGATAAATATCGATTTAAAAGGCGGGTTTAGCTTCTTTTCTCAGCCAATTACAGTGGGAACTGTCTGTGGGAGTTGCTCCCGGCCGCGTGTTTACAAGAGATAAAAGGTACTGCAGATGCTGGAGAATCCGAGATAACAAGCATGGGGCTGGATGAACACAGCAGGTCAAGCAGCATCATAGGAGCAGGAAAACTTGACGTTTCGGGCCTAAACCCTTCAACTTCAGTTCCACTTTGTAATAAACAGGGCTGGAGAGAGAGGGGAGAATGAAGGGGTAAGTGCGGATCAGACCCATTCCCCAGGGAATAATGAGCTTTGCTTTAGCACTAATGTGGGTGGGGAACTGGAACTTGCCTTGGTAAGGGTACTGACTATATTCCATGAAATTAGGGAAGTGTGGGACAACAATCCCAGTGAATGCCAGAAACTAGGAGCTCACTATGTTCTCTAAATGATCTAAACAATTTCCCATTTCTCCCCATTCTGACTGGACAGTTTCAGCAAGCTTATCCGGAATTGCAAGGAACTGATTGCTATACCACAGTGACTGTACTAAACGGTGTGTAAAACTCTCAGACACACTGAGATTGTATGTATTACAGGCATGGTATATACCCTCCTCACAGCACACTTACAGTACTTCAGGCATCAATTTGGCCGCTTTTTTCTCCCTATTTATTTCAGAACCCTCCTCCCCTCCCCCATTTCTGAAGAAGGGTCTAGGCCCGAAACGTCAGCTTTCCTGCTCCTATGATGCTGCTGGCCTGCTGTGTTCATCCAGCTCCACACCTTGTTATCTCAGAACTGTTCTGATTGTTTCTTCGCTGATGCTGCCAGACCTGCTGAGCTTTTCCAGCAACTTCTGTTTTTGTAACTTCTTTCACTTGTTGTGTTCCTAACGGTACTATTTGCCTGTGTGCTTCTTGGTTGCATTTTATGGTATACATATGAAAGTTTGTGGACAGCAGGACAACTGACAAAACACTTTGACAAAATAACAGCTTAAAAGGGAGGGAAAGGGAAGGGGAGTTGGAGAAATTTAAGAGAGAGAATTTCAGAGTTTGAGGCCTTGGCAGCTGAAAACACAGACATGACTGATAGAGTGTTTAAAATCAGACCAGGTTTATAAGAATGTTATATTTTATGACTGTCTCTCTTTAACTCCTGATACAGGTACACAGCATTGTCTTTAACCATAATCATACTGATCTTTTCATACAACTCAATTTTCACATTCTCTCTCATACCAGTGTCCTTTTCTGCTTAGTGAAACAACAAGATCGCCTCCACCATTAATATTCCATTCTAAAGCGCCTGTACCACTACCTTTGGCTCCTGC
Organism: Ginglymostoma cirratum; assembly: GCA_024137785.1. NCBI lineage: Eukaryota > Metazoa > Chordata > Chondrichthyes > Orectolobiformes > Ginglymostomatidae > Ginglymostoma > Ginglymostoma cirratum. Next base: position 18,507,084 of record JAHRHZ010000063.1, on the reverse strand, counting down.
TATGTGTAATTCCCCATCCCTGACAACCAGACACACAGGCATCTTTGCTACCTGTGTGACGGACTCCTCCATATAGCTGATCACCTGTAGCCTTGAGGATCAGGTCCAGTCTGGGTTCTCTCACTCTCATTATGGACCTTTCTCCCATGGATACAACATTAAGAGTGATGATTAAACCATTATCTTGTGCTGCCATGGGCATCACTGTGTGTATTCGTAACAGTGTGGATCTCCAGGAACAGTTTGGATTTATAGCTCTCTGTACAGGAGGAGTGGAATGTGCTGAACTTCCCACCCTAGTTGCAGCATTCAGATGTAAATCATCACCTGAAGCTTTGTACAACCCACCTCACTGGAGCACAACAAATTCGGGCAACCTCTTCCTACGTTGAGTCCACTGTCTGATACGGTGCCTTTTTGCATTTATGGCAGAGGCTGTTTCTAGTGTGAAAGTGATCTGGTTTCGTGTCAGATGGTACTCATGGAGCCAGATACAGTGGATGAGGTAAAGAACAGAGTTTTCACCAGAAATGGCTGAGCTTTCCCAATATCTGTTTGGTGGAAATTTCCGTTCCCCCCGTTGGTAAGTGTTGGGCATGCAGCTTGACAAAGTAAAGGCAATGAAGGGCTTAAGATAACAAAGTGTGGAGTTGGAGGAACACAGCAGGCCAGGCAACATCAGAGGAACAGGAAAGCCGATATGTCGGTCAGGACCCTTCTTCAGAAGTGAGGTTAAGAGATGTGATTTGTTGAGATAGAGCTGTGTGTCATCAGGGTACACTTTGTGTTTCAGATGATGCCATAATGGAGCAGTGTGCAGAGAAGAAATCAAATGCAGTCCAGGATAGATACTCAGAGGGACATAGAGATTGAAATTGAGGAAGAGAAACATTGTAGATGATTCTTTGGCCATGATAAGATAGATAAGAATAAAATCAGAAGTGCAATAACACCCAGCTGGATGACAATATTACAATAAATCCTGGTAAAGTTGCACGTCAGGATGAAATACCTCCCTGGATTTTACAGTGGCCAGTTAATGAACTGACTGTGATATTGTCCATCCTTTTGCAATAGTCAATCAACTTCAGCTACTTACCATCAATGGAAACAATAACATCTATGACATATTCAAAAAAAGATAAAGGTCAGCCAGAAAATTACAACCCCCCACCTGTCACCAAATGCCATTAGCAATTGCTTGAACGTATAGTTTATTCTCATGTTATGTAGCATTTTGAGGCTCACAATCTCCACTAATCAGCATGGTTTTCAGTTTTTTATAGTCTTTATGACTTACCCTGAGATCTGTAAATATATGTGATGCCTCATGTGCCATATGAGCTTTGTCAAAGCCTTTGACAATACACCACAAGATGAAATAGCAAGACCAATGGGAGACGGCATTCAATAAAGCTATATCACATGCATTACCATGTAAAGGATCTACTAGCAGATAGCTTTACGTTCTATAGTCAAGATCTCCCACAGGTGAACTACCTTAAAAACAATCTTTATTGGGGAGTCCACATTCATCAGTTAATACCCAAAGCTAACAAAGTTCTTGGATCTTTGCAGGAATGCCCTTTGATATTGTGCCAAAAATATTAGAATTATAGCATATCAAACTTTTGTTTGTTCATTCAATCCTAGAGTGTGCAAGTTATGTATGGAGAGAGCTATAAGTAAGCTTGAAGTTACCAAATATGTACTGCTTAATACTGCATGAAATCAGGAAGGGAAATACATCAGAGTCACATCTATCAGTAAATATGGGAATTGTTACAGCAAGGGAGGGTTAAAAAAATAGACTGATCATGTTCTATCAAATATGGAATGAATTGGTGGGAATGGACAGATACATGTACCTGGTGCCCTCTGATGGTGACAACGTTAGGTTGCCATCCACACAAACTAGAAGGACCATTTGTTTTTGAGACAGCATATCTAGATGCTTGACTGGCGTGGACACGATGTGCTAAAGGCCTCTTTCTGTGCTGTAATACTCTGTGACTCAATGATATTGTATTTTTACATTGATGCTTACATTTGCTGGATGACTTCGGTTTTGAAGGATAGTTGAAAAAGAAATTTATTTCAAGCTTTGTAGACCTATGTGGAATAGTTTCTCTAAAAGAGGTCAGTGAAAGTTCACTGTGGACATTTCAGATTTTCTTTAACAACCCGGGTTCAATTCCATGCTTGGGCAACTGTCTGTGTGGAGTTTGCACATTCTGCCCGTGTCTGCGTGGGTTTCCTCCGGGTGCTCCGGTTTCCTCCCACAGTCCAAAGATGTGCAGGTTAGGTGGATTGGCCATGCTAAATTGCCCGTAGCGTTCAGGGATGTGTAGATTAGATGGGTTATAGAGGGATGGGTTTGGGTAGGTGCTGCTAGGGTCAGTGTGGACTTGTTGGGCTGAAGGGCCTGCTTCCACACTGTAGGGATTCTATGATCTATTCTATGATCTAAGACTTTCAAGAAATCACATGACTGATGATAGCTGCTTATTTTGCTATAGACCTTGCTCAGACTGTTTTAAATGGTGACTGCTTTGATGACATTTTTGTTCTATCTGGTTCAGTTGAAGGAAAGCTTGTGAAGGCAAGGTGAGTTAGAGGAAAGCTTGCTATGAATGATCTGCCCAGCTGATCCCTCCCATTTCCAAAATGAGTAAAATTTCCAGAAATAATTTTACATCTGTTGCAGGTAAAACCTATTTGCATTTTTGAAGAAGTGATTGAAAGAACAATTTAAAATTGTATTTCCTGAGCAAGTTGTATCTGCAAGACTTCAGATATTATCATACATGGTTAACAACATGACTTCATGTGCCAGAACATCAAGGTACCAGACTCCGGAATATCCTATGCTTTATCTTTCCGCCTTCAAGAATAACCTCTTTGCCAAAATGCTTTTTCCCTGAAAGACAATCTCTGTAGAAAATTTTTTTCTCTCTTTTCCTAAAGTTTGTGTGTGCATTTTTGCATGTGTGTCTGGAATATTTAGAGGATTAAGTATTTATACTTCTGTATTGCAAATTTTATGTATGTTAACCAATTATTGCATGTTTATTGAATAAGCTTTGTTTTGATAATAAATTGATAATTCTGTTTATTAAGTATCTGGTTAATAGATTTTTTAATTTAAAATTTGACAAACATGAGATAATAAAAACAGACAGTGCTGGAGAAACTTAGCAGGTTTCGCAGCATATGAGGAAAGTAACAGTGTTAACATTTCATGTATATGAAGAAGAATCCTATTGGGCCGAAAACATTCACTTTGTTTCTCTCTCCACATAGGCTACCCGACCTACAGAGTTTCTCCAGCACTTCCTGTTTCTATTTCAGCTCTCCAGCATCACAGCACTTCAGTTTTATATAGATAATGTACCTTGATAAATACTAAAGAATAAATACTTTTATGTTGTGACTAATGAGGTAGTGGGACTAGAATGACAGTAAACTCTTCCAGCCTTGTTGATCACAGTATTAACAGGCTTTCTTCCCAAGGACAATCCCACAATGGAACAAGCCGACAAAAGGGAATATATACAGCCGCACAGAGATAGCAAGAACTGCAGATGCTGGAGTCAGAGTTAACGCAGTGTGGAGCTGGAGGAACATAGCAGGGCAGGCAGCATCAGAGGAG
>JAHRHZ010000063.1:18459938-18499971 GCA_024137785.1 Ginglymostoma cirratum | reverse complement strand
CCTTCATCAGGGTCTAGGCCCAAAACGTCAAGCTTTCCTGCTCCTATGATGCTGCTTGGCCTGCTGTGTTCATCCAGCTCCACACCTTGTTATCTCACAACACTGTTTGATTTTTCTCGCTGTCTTGTTAACTCACTAAACATTCCCTTCACTGAGCACTGTTATTAATGCTGCTGCCAGTTAACATTGTGCACATATGTGCTCAAGCTGAACACCATCAGATTATTTTCAGATCATTTATTTGTAGTTCCCTCCAATTCGGCAGTAGTTTAATGTTGTATTCCCTTTGCCTTTTCAACTTCCCATTTTACAGTTATTTCATAAAAAATGTACAAAAATATAATTTTGACTTTATGGAGTCCCAAAAGTGACTCCGACAATATTAGTTGACAATTGTTTAATACTGTTCAATTTGCTATTGCAGAAGTTATATCAAAACATTTATAACAAACTCTTCAATTCCTATATTAATTGAATCATAGAATTTTATTGTACAGAAGGAGACCATTTGACCCATTGTGTCTGTACTTGCTCCCAAAAGATCTACCCTGATAGTTCCACGCTCTAGCCTTACCTCTGTAGCCCTCTAAATTAATCACTTTCAAATATATATCCAGCTCCCTTTGTAAATCTCCTGTGTAATCCGCCTCCACCACTCTCCCAGGCAGCATAATCCAAATCATGACAACTCGTTGGGCAAAGAGGTTTCTCCTCAACTTACTCCTAGCTCTTTTGCTGACAATCTTGAAATTATGACCCCTAGTCACTGACATAACAACAAGTGGAAACAGAATATCCTTCTTTACCCTGTCCAAACTGTTCATAATTTTGAACACCTCAATTGAGCACGTCTTAACCTTCTTTGCTCTGAAAGAAGAAGCCCAGTCTCTCTAATCTTTTCTTGTATTTAATCCCTCATTCCTGGTACCATTCTAGTAAATCTCCTTTGAACTTTCTCCAGAGCTTTAACATGCTTCCTTAAATAAGGTGCCCAGAACTGAATACAATACTCCAAATGTGGTCGAACCAATGATTTGTAGAGGTGTAGAATCACTTCCTTACTATAATACTCTGTACCTCTGTTTATAAAACAAAGATCCCATCAGCCTTCTGAACAATTCTTTCAACTATTCAACTGACCGCTTTCAGACAATTGTGCACATGATCCCTGAGGTCCCTCTGCTCCTGTAGTTATACCATTGAACCCGTATTGTTTCTCTGTGTTTTTCTGTCTAAATACATTTCTTCATATTTCTCTGCTTTGAAACTCATCTGCCAGCTGACTGCCCATTTGGCCAACTTGTCACTATCTGTCTGAAGTCATTGAGTCATAGTCTTACGGACGGAAACAGACCCTTTGGTCCAACTCATCCGTGCTGACCAAGTTTCCTAAACTAAACTAGTCCCACTTGCCTGCGTTTGGCTCATACCCCTGTAAACCTTTCCTATTCATGTACCTGTCCAAATGTTTTTTAAATATTCTAACTTTACCTGCGTATACCACTTCTCTGGCAATTCATGCCACACACAAACCACCCTCTGTATGAAAAAGTTGCCTCTCAGGCTCCTTTTAAATCTTTCTCGTCTCACCTCAAAAAAATGACCTCTAGTTTTGTACTCACCCACCCTACAGTAAAGACCTTTGCTATTCACCTTAACTATGCCCCTCATGATTTAATGAACCTCTATAAGGTCACCCCTCAACTTGCTATGCTTCAGTGAAAAAATGTCCGAGACTATGTAGACTGTCCTTATCACTGAAACCCTCTAGTCCTGGCAACATTCTGGTAAATCTTTTCTGAATCCTCCCCAATTTAATAATATCCTTCCTATGGCAGGGCAATCAGTACTATACATTGTACTCTAAAAGTGGTCTCACCAATGTCCTCAACAACCTCAGTATGACGTCCCAACTCCTATACTCAATGGTCTAAGCAATGAAGGCAAGCGTGCTAAATACCTTCTTAACCACCCTGTCTACCTGTAATGCAACTGTCAAAGAACTATGTACTGGAACCTCTAGGTCTCTCTGTTTGACAGCATTACCCGGGACCCATTAACTGTATAAGTCCCACCCTTGTTTGTTTTACCAAAGTGCAATACCTCAGATTTATCCCAATTAAACTGCCACTCCTCAGCCCATTGACCCAGTTGATCAAGATCCCTTTGTACTCTTAGATAACCTTCTTCACTGTTGACTATATCACAGTTCTGGTGTCATTCGCAAGCTTACTAACCGTGCCTCCTAAATTCTCATCCAAATCATTCATATAAATTACATGCTTACAATTCACTATTCTCCCTAGCTTAGTATTATCTGCAGATTTATAGATTTTGCCCTCAACACCTATCTACAAATCGTTTATATAAATCAGAGAAAGCATGGGTCCCAACACCGGTCCCTGACGACCACCACTTTCAACTTGTCTCCAATCTGAGAAATGCCTATCTATACCTACCCTCTATTTCTTATTTTTTAGCCAACTTCTAATCCATGCTGCTAAGGACCCATCAATCCCAAACATTTCTAATTTGCTAACCAACCTGTCGTGTGGCACTGTACCAAATGCTTGCTGAAAATCCAAATATACAACATCCACAGAACCACCCACTTCCACTACCTGTGTCACCGTGTCAAAAGATTCAATTAAATATGTCAGTCATGACCTGCCCTTAACCAAGCCATGTTGACCGTCTAGTATGAACTTAATTTACTCTCTGTCTATATTTATCTTATCCCGTATAATATCAAGCTGACGGGTCCATAACTTTCTGGGTTATCCTTTGTCCCTTTCTTAAACAACTGCACAACATTTGCAATCCTCCAGTCCCCCCAGATTAATTCTGTGATAAGAGAGACCTGGAAAATTTTGGTCAACAGCTCCTTAGTTTGCTACTTTACATTAAAGTAGCATATACAAGAATATTGAATGGAAGTAGTTGTGATTATTCACCGATGTTGTCAGCAGTGATTTCTTGACTTCTGTGTTTGCTTAGAAATTACTAATGTGAAGAGGTGGAGAATGAAAAAAATCAATACAATGCATTGTTATTAGAATCATAGAGTTATACACCATGGAAACAGACCCTTCGCTCCAACCAGTCTATGCCAAACATAATCCCAAACTAAACTAGCCCCACCTGCCTGCTCCTGGCCTATATCCCTCTAAACTTTTCCTATTCATGTAATGATTCAAATGTCTTTTAAACATTGTAATTGTACCCACATCCAAAACTTCCTCAGAAAGTTCATTCCACACACAAACCATCCTCTGTGTATAAAATTTGCCTGTCATGTCTTTTTTTAAATTTCTGTCTCCCCTCACCTTAAAATGTGCCTCCTAGTCTTGACATTCCCCATCCAAGGAGAAAGATAACTACCATTAACCCTATCTATAGCTTCTCATTATTTTATAAACTTCTATCAGGTTGCCCTTCAACCTCGTATGCTACAGTGAAAAAGGCCCAGCCAATCCAGCCTTTCTTTATAACTCAAACCGTCCATTCCTGGCAACATCCTGGTAAATGTCTTCTGAACCCTCTGCAACTGATAATATCCTTCCTATAATTGGGTGACCAGAACTGGACACATTATTGCAAAGAGACCTCACCAATGTGCTGTACAACCTCAACATGACTTCCCAACTCCTGTACTCAAAGGGCTGAGCAATGAAGGCAAGCATGCCAAACATTTTTTTAACCATCCTGCCTATATGTGATGCAAACTTCGAAGAATTATGTACCTGCACTCCTAAGTCCCTCTGTTCTACAACACTGTCTAAGACCCTACTATTAATGGTATAAGCCTGACCTTTGTCTGTTGGACCAAAATGCAATACCTCGCATTTATCCAGATTGAACTCCATCTGTCATTTTTTAGCCCATTGATCCATTTGATCAAGATTCCTTTGTAACCTTAGAAAACCTTCTTCACTGTTTATGCCACTAATTTTATCCCAAAATGTTCAGGCACAAAGGAACATTTACGTAGTTTTGTTGTTACAGTAATATAAATCTGCACACTGCTTGGAGTCAGATGCTTAACATATTAATCTGTTGTAAGTATCTTTACGAAATGCACCATTGTATTCATTGTTGTGCTATTTGTACAGGCTTCATCCATGAAGAACATTATTGGGAAGTTAAGTTTCTTGAACCTCCGTGTGGTATCTCTGTGATGGTGGGTGCTGGAACAAGAAATGCACATCTTCATCTCGGTAATTACACATTTATAAACATGCTCGGTTAGTAACCTTAAGGATTCTGTAAAAATTTTATCAGTACGTTAGACTCCTTATGTGTCCAGATCACGTTTATCATATGTGAACGTAGTCTTTCTGCCTCAGTTTATGCCACAGACATTCCTTTTGGCCCCTTTGGGATGCTTATAAGAAATAGGAACTGAGTAGGCCATTCAGCCATCAGGCCTACTCACCATTCAGTAAGATCATGGCTGATCTGATTATGGCCTCAACTCTAATTTTCTGTCTGCCCCCACAAAAGCCTTGACTATCTTGTTTATCTTTAATAGGTCAAACTTAGCCTTCAATATGTTCAATAACTTAGCTTCCACTGCTCTTTAGGGAAGAGATTTCAAAACACTAACAGCACCCTGCAAGAACAAAGTCCTTATCATCTCCATCTAAATGGGAAACACCGTATTTTGTGCTCCTGATTCTAGCTTCCGCCGTGAGAGGAAATACCCTCCCAGCATCAGTGCTGTGGAATGCCCCTCAGCATCTAATCTGTTTCAATTCTTGATTCTTCCAAACTCCATTAAGTGTAGGCCCTACCTGTTCAACTTTTTCTCATAAGATAGCCCTTTCATACTAGGAATAAAGCTCATAAACCTTCTTTGACCTGCTTCCAGTGCGAGGCTTTTCCTCGTTAAGTAAGATGACCAAAACTGCACATGGTACTTTGGTGTGGTATCCTCAATACCCTGTATAGTTCTAGCAAGACTTCCTTGCTTTTATACTCTATTTCCCCTTACATTAAAGGGTGACAATTTGCTTTGCCATCCTAATTGCTTCCTGTACCTTTGTATGCTTACATTTTGTAACCCATGTGCCAGGACACCCAGACCCCTCTGTACTGATCTGATCTTCTGCTTTGCTATTGTTTCAGCCAAAGCGGAAACCCTCAAATTTTATCACTTTATAACCCATCTGCCATATTTTTGCCTGCTCAACTAACCTACCTATATCCCTTTACAAAATTCTTTGTATCATCCTCACAACTTGTTTTCCTGCATATCTGTTTTATCATCTGCACACTGGCTACAATACACTGGGTCCCTTCGCCCAAGTAATTGATACAGGTTGTAAATAGTTGAGAGCCCAACTCTGATTTCTGCAGTACTCCACCTGTTACAGTTTACCAAATGAAAATGACTCATTTATGCTGACTCTAAGCTTCCTGCTTGTTAGGCATTCTTCCAAGGTAATATATCATTCCCAACACTATAAGCTCCTAACTCCATCAAGAACCTTTTATGTGGCACATTATCAAATGCCTTTTGGAAATCCAACTACATCCCATCTGCTGATTCCACTTTATCTACTCTACTCATCACATTCTCATGGAAATACAATAAATTTATCATATGCTTTTTCCCTTTCACAAAAGCATGTTGATTCTGCACAGTCATGTTACGATTTTCTAAATGCCCTGCTGCTACCATTTTAATAATGGATTGAAGCTATTTCCTAATGATAGATGTCAGGCTAACTGGTCATTAGTTACCTGATTTGGACACCTTCCTTTCTTGAATAGAGTTGTTACAGCCACTGAGACCTTTCCAAAGGATTACAACCAATGCATCTACTATCACTGCAGCTGCTTCTTTTAAGACTTTAAGATGCTGGCCATCAGGTCCATGAGACTTCTCAGATGTTATGTTTAATAGTTTTCCTGACATAATTTCGCTTGCGATGGTTATTGTTTTTGAGTTACCTCCCTCGTCCTCTTCACCATTGACGTGTGTCTTCACATTTTCTAAGTTTTCTCCCGTGAATCCAGTAAATTAAGCGGAGGTATAAAGTTCACAAGTAGCAAGTTTACAAGAGCTGATCATTTGTGGCATTGTGAACACGGATGAGCTGTTTCTATTTTGTTTAGGTTCACTCAAGGGACATGGGCATCGCTGGCTGGCTGGACAGCAATTATTGCCCACCCCTAGATGCCCTTGAGAAGGTGCTGGTGAGCTGTTTTCTTGAACTGCTGCAGTCCACCTGCTGTGGGTTGACCCACAATGCTCTGAGAGAGGGAATTCCAGTATGTTGACCCTGCAAATGTGAAGGAATGGCAATACATTTCCAAGTCACGATAGTGAGTGGCTTGGAGGGGAGCATGTAGGTGATGTTTGTGGGTTTGGAAGGTGATGACTAAAGATCTTTGGTGAATTTCTGCAGTCCATTTTATAGGTAGTGCGCACTGCTGCTACTAAGCATCAGTGGTGGAGGGTGTGGATGCTTGTGGACGTAGTGCCAATCAAGCGGGCTGCTTTGTCCTTGATGCTTCTTGAGTGTTGTTGGAGCTGCACCCATCCAGGCAAGTGGAGAATATTCCGTCACACACCTGTCATGTGCCTTGTAGATGGTAGACAGGCTTTGGGGAGTCAGGAGATGTATTATTTGCTTTAGTATTCCTAATCTCTGACCTGTTCTTGGAGCCACTATGTTTATGTGGTGACTTCAGTTGAGTTTCTGTTCAATGGTAATCCTAAAGATGTTGATAGTGAGGGATTTAGTGATGATAACATCATTGAATGTCAAGGGACAATGGTTAGATATTCTCTTATTGGAAATGGTCATTACCTTGCATTTGTGTGGTGTAAATGTTACTTGCCGCTTGTCAGCCCAAGCCTGGATATTGTCCAGATCTTGTTGCATTTGAACATGGAATACTTCAATATCCAATAAGTCACAAATAGTCCTGAATATTGAGCAATTATCGGTGAACATTCCCATTTCTGATGTTATGATGGAGGGAAGGTCAATGAAGAAACAGCTGAAGATGATCGGGCCTACCCTGAGGAACTTTCATAGACAAACAGCTCAGAATATGGCCTACTCCAGAATATGGCCAAGGACATTCAGTAAAATAGAAGTGAGTGATTTGTAGACAGATATTTTAAATGTGGAAATGCAGGATACCAACAAATAAGTCTGCAGGAAGGCTGCAGTCTGTCTTTTAAATATTGGGCATGCTGTTGCCATGTCGGATCTTCTTTCCACACCACCTGTTATTGGCTGGCTCCCAAATCTGCTGGATTGGATACAAATGGGAAAAACCCTGAGGATTGTCCATGGAACTACCTTAGTTACATCGGACACTGGTGTTAAGATGCAGAGGCTCAAGTAAAATCCTTTCAGAATCACCACCATGTTAAAATGCGAAATGCAACTTAAATAATGTGCGTTACTGTTTCTTTATGACAGGTTTATTGCTTGTTTGTCATTTTCCTGTTCTTTACTAATGTGTTACTCCTCTTTCTAACACTTGGTCACCTTTCTCATTTCTAATTGCAACATGCTTTATTTTTCACATCAGTTTCATGCTAAACTGTTTCTCTTTGATTTAGGTTTTTCTGATATAAATACAGTCCTGGGCAAAATGGATCTGTATGGAACTAGGTCAATAGTGACATGTTGTCTCTTTAGGTACCTCCTTGTGTTGGTCAATTCATACAAATTTGGAGTTTCTGTGCAGCCACACCTACAAAATACATTCTGTATAAATATACAATCGTAGAATTGTACAGTAGGGAAGGAGACCATTTTACTATCATGTCTGTATCAGCTCCTGAAAGAGTTACCCAGCTGGCCTCATTCTCCAGTAACCCTCCTATCTCTGTAACCCTCTAAATTAATCACTTTCAAATATATATCCAGCTCTCTTTTGAAACCTCCTATCGAATCTGCCTCTACTACTCTCCCAGGCAGTGCATTCTAAATCCTGACAAAACTCTGAGTCGAGAAATTTCTCCTCATCTCACTCCTAGCTCTCTTGCTGACAACCTTGAAATTGTGACCTCTAGTTACTGACATACCAATTAATGGAAATGGAATATCCTTCTGTACCCTGTCAAAATTGTTCATAATTTTGAACACCTCAATAAGATCACGTCTTAACCTTCTCTGCTCCAAGGAGAAGAAGTCCAATTTCTTAATATTTGCTTGTATCTAAAATCCTTCATTCCTGGTATCATTCTAGTAAATCTCCTTTGAACTGGTTCCAGGGCTTTAACATCCTTCATTAAATAAGGTGCCCAGAACTGAACAAATATTCCAAATGTTGTCCACCCAATGATTTGTAGAGGCGTAGAATCACCTCCTTGCTTTCATACTCTATGCGTCAATTTATAAACCCAAGGAATTTATCAGCCTTCTTAACGATATGTCACAGCATATCATGTCATTACAATCTCTGAATGTTATTTCTGAATGTTATTTTTCATTTGATCATGCATGCATTTCTTAATAAATATTTAAATTTGGAACACTGCTTCAACAGAATTGTGAAGAATCAAGGAAATCCAATCAGATTAAACAGCTTTTTGAGAGGGATTGAGCAGTTTTCTAACCTGACCGTACTTCTTTCTCACAGGGATGGATTCCGAAAGCTGGGGCTTGTCCCACATAGGTATAACCTGGCATGACGGCCACAGCAGGCAACATACTGAACCATTTTACGAGAAAGCCACAATCATAGGAGTTGACCTAAACCTGTGTGATGGTACTATGACTTTTTATAAGCATGGACGCAATTTAGATGTGGCATTCACAGGCCTCAATAAGGTAACTAATAGTCAGGTGTAGGATATTTGAAATTTGTTATCGTGTGAAAAAAAGTGGTGGAAATTTTATAATCGTTTTTAATGAAATGATGTTTAAACATGGAATTCATTTAGATTATTGTCTTTTACGGTGGTGATGATAAACGGAGTTTTGTAGGGAACCGCTGTCACACTCTGCTTTGATCTGTGGAAGTCAATTCCAGTCGAGGTCAGTATGAAATTCTTCTCTTCCTGCTTCAGTAAGAGTGAAAAATAATGAGCAACTGAATCAGTTTATAATTGGTGCTGTGGTCATTATTGACAATAAAACAAAGACCTCGGAGCAACAACAAAATAAGAAATTGAAATTCCCAGAATGGATTTGTGATGTGTTATGTCTTCAGAAAGCATTGAGTTACACTGTTGAGTTCCTTAAGTTCCAGTCAAAGTCAAAGGTAAATACTTACTGTTGGCTGGATGTGAGGTTCTGTTTCTCAGGCATAAATGCAAAAAATTGCCATACAACTAATGAGACAGTACTTTTGATTTACGTCTCAAAGTCAATATATCAGTGCACCACTAAATGATAAAATATCAGTATACCTTTAACAGACATGCTCATGATATCATTGCTCGAACATGTGACCTGATGGTATAAAAGTCTCAGATGCCATCTTAAATTGGATTTCTTAAAGACATGTGGATGAAAGCACGCTGTTGTCTGTAACTGGATAGTATAATTCTAGCACAGGCACATATGTGTTTGTGAATCTAATATTTATATATAACTCTGAACTGGAATAAACGTTCTGTTGGATCATTCAAAACAGCATTATCCACAGCTAGTTCTTAGGTTATGAGGGATAACATAAGCATTAGCATGTCAGGGAAAGATACCTGAGGCACAGGAGCCATGATATGGTTTCCAGCAGTCACAACACAGTGTGGAGTTGGAGGAACACAGCAGGCCAGGCAGCATCAGAGGAGCAGGAAAATTGACATTTCGGGTCAAGACCCTTCTTCCAGCAGTGCTGTCTAGAAAGAATGGATTCTAAGATATCAGGTGCAGATATTTGGAAACCTAATTGAAATAATGAATTTGAATATTCATCAGCATCACTTTTTGAGAGTACAGATCATGCTGAGATGTGTCAGTAGGCAAAGCCAGAAGACAGAGTTAATTTATTTATTAAAATCTAAGCTTGTTCAAGTTGGAAAAAATACTCATGTGCGTACAATTCCTATTTCAAAGAAACTGCAGTCAAATGCTCCTCATGGTATAGCTATAAAGTATTTCTGAAAGAAAATACAGCCAAAAAAAAACACTTAAAACTGTTGCTGATGCTAAGAAGATTTACTTGTGACCAAAGGTTTGGCAGTTCTGCTATTTTGTTTCTTCAAATTGGCCTCAATGTTGAGGGAAGCCTATGGGACCTCATCATTCCTTATTTGTTGTGAACACCATCCAGTGGCTGAAAGTTGCAACTACAAGCAGTAGCTCAACCACAACAAGAAGACACAACACGGCCAGACACACTAGTTACCCTATAATATATCAGAGACATGTCGGAGATGACCACAAGACTACTCAGACCCCTAGGTATCAGGGTAGCCCACAAACCAACAACCATCCTGCGACGGCGACTGATGAACGTAAAGGATCCCATACCGACAACCAAAAAAACTAACGTAATATACAAAGTACTATGCAAGGACTGTGAGAAACATTACGTAGACCAAACTGGAAGAAAACTGTCTATAAGGATACACAAACACCAGCTAGCCACCAAGTGACACAGCCAATTCTCACTGGTCTCAATACACACGGACAAAGAAGGACACAAATCCGACTGGGCCAACACATCCATAATATCACAAGCCAAACAGAGACATGCCAGGGAATTCCTGGAGGTCTGGCATTCCAACCGGAACTCCATCAACAAATGCATTGAACTGGATCCGATAAGCAAACCACTGAAAAACAGAACCGGAAGTGATGCCAGCCACCCCAGCAAACCGAGGCATATAAATAACAAATGGGACAGAACACCAACGCTTCACCGGAGGCGGACTGACGATGTTACCTAGCAGGGTGACGAAACGTCTGCAACCAAACACACCGGCTCGGCAAGCAAATCCACAACTTCATCCACAACCCAAGCTACAAATCTGAAGAAGGGTCCTGACCCAAAATGTCAACTTTCCTGCTCCTCTGATGCTGCCTGGCCTGCTGTATTCCTCCATCTCCAAACTGTGTTGATACAACTGAGTGGTTGTCTGGGCAATTTTCAGAGAGTAATTAATAGTCAGCCACATTGCTGTGAGTCTGACTCTGCAGTCACATTGTACGCCAGATCAGGTAAGGATGGCAGATTTCCTTCCCTGAAGGGCATTTGCAAACCACATCGGTTTTAGGACAATCAACAATAGTTTCATGGTCATCATTAAACTTTTAATTCCAGATTTTCTTTTAATTTAAATTCTACCATCTGGCTTGATGGGATTTGAATGCTGATTAACTGGGTCCCATAGATTATTAATAAGTCCAGCGACAATATCATTACACCATTGTCTCCCTATAATTTACACATAATCACTGAGCTGTCATAAATGTTCTGTTGGATATTTTAACACCATGTTACCCATTTCTAATTCTTTGTTCTGAGGGATAATTTGAGCATTACCATATGAGGAAAGATAGCTTTCTGGAGGTAAAATGCACATCAACTACACCTATCAAGCTGAAGATAACAATCTAATACAATAAACCACTCCAGTTTCAGATGAGCAAAAATACCCCATTTCTGTTTAACTTAAAACCCTCATTACAGTTGAAGTACAAGGGTGCAATTTTATTCCTTTGTTTTTTTGAAAGTATATGTTATAATGCTGAAACTTCATTAATTACTGGAATGATTTACATAGAATCATAGAAAATAGGAGCAGGATGAGGCCATTCGGCCCTTCGAGCCTGGTCCACCATTCTTCACAATCATGGCTGATCGTCCAACTTAATAGCCTAATCCTGCTTTCTCCCCATAACCTTTGATCCCATTCACCCCAAGTGCAATATCTAGTCGCCTCTTGAATACATTCAGTGTTTTGGCATCAACTACTTCCTGTGGTAATGAATTCCACAGGTTCACCACTCTTTGGGTGAAGAATTGTCTCCTCATATCCATCCTAAATCGTCCACCCTGAATCCTCACACTTTGACCCCTGGTTCTGGACACACCCACCATCGGGAACATCCTCCCTGCATCTACCCTGTCCGGTCCTGTTAGAATTTTATAAGTCTCAATGAGATCCCCCCTCATTCACCTGAACTCTAGCGAAAACAATCCCAATCTAGTTAAGACAAAAAAAAAGTTGCTGGAAAAGCTCAGCAGGTCTGGCAGCATCTGTGACGGAAAAAACAGAGTTAACATTTCAGGTCCGGTGACCCTTCCTTAGAACTGATGGTGGTTGGGAAATGTCAGTAAACCTAACCTAGTCAATCTTTCCTCATACGTCAGTCCTACCATCTTCGGAATCAGCCTGGTAAATTTTCGCTGTACTCCCTCGAGAGCAAGAGCATTGTCCCTCAGTAAAGGATACCAAAACTGCACACAATATTCCAGGTGTGGTCTCACCAAAGCCCCATACAACTCAATGACACATCCCTGCTCCTGTACTCGAAACCTCTGGCAATGAAGGCCAACATACCATTTGCCTTCTTTACCGTCTGCGGCACCTGCATGCATACCTTCAGTGACTGGTTCACAAGGACACCCAGGTCCCGCTGCACACTCCCCCCTCCCAATTTATAGCCATTCAGGTAGTAATCTACCTTCTTGTTTTTGCTTCTGAAGTGAATAATCTCACATTTATCCAAATTATACTACATCTGCCATTGATTCGCCCACTCACCCAACCTGTCGAGATCATGCTGAAGGATCTCTGCATCCTCGTCACAGTTCACCCTCCCACCCAACTTGGTATCATCTGCAAACTTTGAGGTGTTACATTTTGTTTGCCCATCCAAATCATTATGATATATTGTGAATAGCTGGGGTCCCAACATCGATTCCTGTGGCACCCCACTACTTACTACCTGCCAATTTGAAAAGGACCCATTAATTCCTGCTCATTGTTTCCTCTCTGCAAACCAGTTTTCTTTCCATCTCAATGCACTTACCCCAATCCCATGCACTTCAATCTTGCTCATTAATCTCTTATGTGGGACTTTGTTAAACACTTTCTGAAAGTCCAAATACACTACATTGACTGGCTCTGCCTTGTCAACTCTATTAGTTACATCTTCGTAGAATTCCAACAGATTTGTCAAGCATGATTTCCCCTTCATACATCCATAATCTCATAAATCCATCCTGAGATGTAGAGATACCGTTATTGTACATGTCTTGATCATGTCTTTTTTGTTTTACAGTTTGTGCCACTGATTTTAGTTTTGTTTGAGCCCTACAGCTTGGAATACCCCTGTATCCCATCGTCAGTTCAACAACTGCAGAAACAGAACTTCAGCTTGGGTTGAGAAGCTGTCGGCTCATGTCACTGCAGGAGCAGTGTCTGCACACAGTCGTCCAGCACCTAATAGACAAAGTCCACATTGACACACTGCCACTCCCTGTCTACGTCAGAAGACAACTTAAAGAATTTTCAAAGTAATCACTGAGGTGGGATGTAATTATTTTAGGAAGATTGAAAGTAACTTCATGAAGACTGCTTAATGTTTTCCCAGATTTGAATATTTCTCAATCAGGAAACAAAATTAAGTATTGCCTCGACAATTGTGGATTTTGTCAACAGGCTTTCTTAAAAAACAGTAAAGTTTTTTTTAATCCTTGAGTTTAGACTTAGAGAGTGTCTTTGCATGACAAGAAGATGCAAAACCAGATGTCGCTGTTGTATTAATGGCAGCACTGCTGGTGTGCATATTCTGCACACACACTGTTAAAAACTGTGATTTCTTGCTCTTCCACAGGAAGTGCCTTTGATGTCCTGGCAGACTGCAATCATTCAAAATCACTGAATTGATAAGAACTTCCTCTTTTGTGCTATGATATCATTGTTAACTCTGCAACAAGTTATACCTTAGAAAGGAACTTTAACTTAATTTTTAATGGCATTGTAAGTCATAACTATTATTGAACAACCTCTCTGGCCCAGGCAAATTAATTTTATAATGGTGTAGTATCAAATGTTTCATTATGATAAAAATTCTGTTGCTTTCAGATATAATATTTTTAAAACTTTTGGTCAACGTTTCAACTTCTAATGTGTATACCCCAACCTTGCTCTAAAGTTTATAAAAAGTGTAGGTTAAACAGAGTTTACCACTTTCAGGTTGGCTATTGAGGTGAGAATTCCTCAGTGTGATTGACTGCTTACTCTGCCTGCTGACATCAGTGCTGCTAGATGCCTGGAGATCTCCTTGACTGGACTCTGAGAAATGTGAAATCCATTTTTGTTTCAGATTGTTCGATCTTTGTGTGTAACTTCTTTCCAGGTCAATGAATGTTATCACTTTTCAGCTGACTGGAAAATCTAGGCTGAAATGGTTAATTATGATCAATGGACCTGAGTGTGGTGATGTTTTCAAGTCAAAACAAAGAGAACTGAGAAGTTTACAATTTGCATTGATTGACAGAGTAACAACTGGTTAGTATTTAACAATCACCTCTACAGGGCACTGGGACGCTTTGAAATACTAAGTTCAAAGTAATAGAGAGAAGAGAGATTTAAAATAAGACATGAGGGGCAATTTTTTTTACACAGAGGACAGTTCATGTGTGGAATAAGCTTCCTAAGGAATTAATGGATGCGGACACAGTTACAACATTTATAAGCCAATCTGAAAGTGATAAGCTCTGTTTATCCTACACCATTTATAAACTTTACAGCAAGTGAAATAAAGGCTGGGATAAGTACGTGAAGAGGAAAGGTTTGGAGGGCTATGGGACAGGAGCAGGCAGCTGGGACTAGTTTAGTTTTGGATTATGTTCGACATGGGCTGGTTGGACCAAAGGGTGTGTTTCCATGCTTTGTGACTCTATGACTAAGTACAGGGATGGAAGGATTTAAGTGGAGACAGGAAATCAATCTAACTTGAGCACTACTAAGATTATCCAAAATACCAGAGAAATTTTAACTGAAGGAGCAAACTTAGCTGGGATCAGTTTTTAAGGTTATGATGTAACATTGTACACTTTATGTATATACTTTTACAGTATCCATAGTAAAATTAAAGTTATTCTGTCTTGGAATTCTTAATTCTAAATTTATCTTAGTATAGCATAATTTAACATCATTAAAAACATGGGAATGCTCAATTCTGTCAATGTGAATGGAACATGAACACTTACTAGTCTTATCAAGTAGAAATACTTGAAATTACACAAAGTTAAGCCTATTTCTCAATGAATTCTGATGATCACTTTTGTGTGTTACTTGTTTCATTCTCAGAATGACATTTTTTTCTACCCATAATGTTTAAGTGTATAAATACACAAAAGTTAATACCAATGAATTCCTGGTTTTCAGGAAAAAGTATGTATCGTTGTATTGTAGAAGAGTTATGCAGCATTCATATGATAGAAACAGAAACCAAATACATAGTCACTTAACCGATGTAACTTCAAAATTACATCCAATTTGCCTGATGTGAAGGGTTGTGAACAGATGAGTAAAATTCACCTCATGATGTGTTCTCTATCTAATTCAGGCTGTAGAACAGAAACTTGAATCAAAGCCTAGGATCTTCCCAACCCAAGGAGATTGCTGCCGGGGGAGGGTTGGGCAAATTTCGAATGAGGGTCATTGGCCCAATGCCCCATGCACTTGCCGTCTTGTTCTTCTGTGTGCTTTTCCCAGAGGTGGACTTGCAGCAAGTAATGGTTGTCCAGTCAGTAGCAGCAATGCGCACAGACAAGATGACCCAAATGAGTCCCTTGTGTGCTGTGACTACATTCCGTGGTTCTGAGTCAATTAAGATGGATTTTCTCATCCAGTTCCACTTGTCTCCGAGATGCCGAGGACCCTCACTATGTGCGTGGTTCACCAGCTCCCAGGAGGTGAGATAACGCAGGGCTTGATTGCTGTGATCTGTGAACCATATACACTCTTTCATATGGAACCTGCCCCCACTGGCAGAGAGTAGGGGGTTGATAAAGCCTCCTGGCTCCTACTTACCTCTTTCTTTTTCCGGCACCCATTCCAACTCCAGTCACTCTCACTGCAGCCACAGTGCAAGCTTCCAGCTTCTGCTACACCCTGTCAAGCCAGCTCTTTCTCTCCACAAAGACTGCCAGACTTGCTGACTTTTCCAAATTTTGATTTCGGATTTTCACCATCTGCAGTTTTTTGCATTTTAATTTGCAAAGTTAGATACCTACATTTGATGGCAGTCTGTGCCTCACAGGGAAGTCCTTGTTCATGGAAAAACGGTAATGACTGTCACCTGTTGTTTTATAAATAACCTGATTGCAAGGAAAATGCCTTTGTTACTGAAGAATTTCCATTTTCTTGTGCTTTCCGTGCGCGTGCCATCAGACTTAGTGCTGTAATTTCCCCAAGCACAAAGGACTTGAGTGAATCTGAATAGAGTTGGGCTGAAGGCAGAGTTTATAAGACAGTGAAGCTAAACAAAATGGAAAAGACAAAGATTAAATGAATTGGAATTTCACTGTCTTAATCAAGAGTATTCAGATTGAGCTGCAACATTTCAGTCAGGTGGTTCAAACAATTTACAGGTCTCACCTGAAAACTGACATGCAGTATTCCCTCATCTTCTTAAAATACACCATTATTTAGATATGTTTATATATACAAATATAGATAAAGTCATTGGAATGTCCAAAATCTTAGCAAAAACAGGCAGTAGGTCATTTTAAATGGGCATTTCAAGAGGACATTCTGAAATGCATTTGAGTATTTATCAGGGTTAATGCTGGACAGAGGAATATAATGTTTCATAATGCAGGTGTTTATTAATGTATAAAATGCTCCTCAAATGTATAAATGATATAAAACTTAACATTAAACCTGCTAGTGGTTACAATTGGATCATCTTGTTCTTCAATGGTATAATTTTAACCTAATGGAAGTCTATTTCTCTTGTAAATTTAAATGGTTATGTTTATGGAAAGGTATTCAAAGTAATGCTGAGCAACAGAAATCTTGTTTTTGCATTTGCACTTTATTTTAAAGCTGAAGTGCTCTACGAAATGTGAATGCTACAATAGGCCTACATGACAAAGCAACTAGTCTGTTCTCTCCATGTGTAACACACTTCAGTAATTCACACCTCAATTTAGTTTGTCTCAATTTTGAATTCAAAACAGCAGTCTTGTAGAAAGGATCTTGACTACAACAAGCGAGAGCTGGAGAACATCTGATACAGGATACACTCTCCAGGCTATCCAACACAGATTTTAAAAATAATATTATGACTGCAAAGAGATAAGTGATGCCACAGCTTAAAGATCAGATCTAAACTCTGCAATCCTGCCACTTCCAGTCATGAATGACGGCGGATAGTTAAAAATTCAGAAGAGGTGGCTCTACAAGAACCCCCCATCCTAAATGATGGGGGAGCCCAGCACATCAGTGCAAAAGGCAAGGTTAAAGCATTTGCAGCCATCCATCTTCAGCCAGAGTGTCATGTGGATGATCCTTCTTGATCTCCTCCAGCATCACATTTGCCAGACTTCAGCCAATTCACTTCACTTTAAGTATTATCAAGAAACAACAGAAGACACTGGATCATGCAAAGGCTATAGACCCTGACAATGCTCTGGCAATGATACTGAAGATTTGTGCCCCAGAATTTGCCATGCCCCCAGCCAAGCTGTTCCTATTCGGCTACAACAGTGGCATCTAGCCAGCAATTTGGAAAACTGGAGACAAAAATAGAAATTGCTGGGAAAGCTCAGCAGCTCTGGGAGCTTCTGTGGAGAGAAATCAGAGTTAATGTTTTGGGTCTAGTGACCCTTCTTCAGGACCTCTCATGGTGACAGTAAACTTCATCATAAGCAGCAGCTCGTTTAGTGCAGTAAGCTGCATTGCCGGTACAGGAATCAGAGGAAATGGAAATGATAAATGAATATTTTTCTGGTTGGAGGGAAGTTTGTAGTGGGGTTCCCGAGAGGTTATTATTGGGACCCTTGCTTTTCATGATTAATATTAATGTCCTGGATTTTAGTGTGTAGGGTGCAATTTTCAAGTTTGCAGAACAAGTTGGTGGAATGGGCCGATAGATGGCAGGTGAAATTCAATGCAGAGAACTTGTTCAGAAGAAGACCAAAAGACAATATAAGGGGTATAATTTTAAAAGATGTGCAGGAGCAGAGGAACCTGGGTATATATATACACAGACCACTGAAAGTGGCAGGATAGGTAGATAGGGCAATAAATGAAGCATGTGGAGTTCTCAGCTTTATTAATAAAGTCCAAGGGTAGGGAGGTGATGTTGAACTCATACAAGATGATTATTAAGACCTCAGCTGGAGTATTGTATATAGTTGTATATAGCCCATGTCACATTACAGGAAAGATGTAAAGGCATTGTAGAGAGTGCAGAAGTGATTTATTACAATGGTTCCATCTATGAGGATAGATTGAAGAAGTTGGGGCTTTTTTCCCTGGAAAGATGTCTGAAAGGAGATCTGATTGACATCTTCAATCAATGAGCAAAGTGGACAAGAGTTGATAGGATGAAGCTGTTTCCACTTGTAAAAGAAACAAGTATGAGTGATCTGTAAATGAAGCAAGGGTGATGTGCCCAAAAACATTTTCACACAGTACAGCAGGTGGCACATTGGCTAGCACTGTTAACTCACAACGCCAAGGACCCAGGTTTAATTCCAGCCTTGGGTGACTGTGCGGAGTTTGCATGTTCTCCCCGTGTCTGCATGGCTTTCCACCGGGGCCAATTTCCTCCGAATATGTGCAGGTTAGGCAGATGGGCCATGCTAAATTGCCCCATAGTGTCCACAGTTATCAGCCATGATTGAATGGCAGAGCAGACTTGATGGGCTGAATGGCCTAATTTCTGCTCCTACGTTTTATGGTTGTGCAGGCTGGGTGAATTAGCTGTGGTAAATGCCGGGCTACGGGGATATGGTGGGATGATGTCTAGACGGTCAGTGAAAACTCGGTGGACCGAATGGCCTCTTTCTGCACTGCAGGGATTCAGTGATACTAAGTTATGACATGGATCGCACTGCACAGAAATGTGTTGGGCGCACGTTCAGTTGAGGCATTGGATGATTGGATCAGAATGATGTGCAGGGATATGGGGAAAAGGCAGAGGTTGGCACTAGGTAATAGAGTTGGACTGAATAATAGGGCTAGTGCAGGTACGATGGGCCAAATGGCTTCCTTCTGCACAGTTTTATTTTCATTTGACGTGTGGGTTGTGCATTGCCAGCCGTTTGTTTCAATTTTAGGTGGTCCCTGCCTCTGGAGAAATAAATAAAAGACGTCCCTGCAACCGGGGGAACCGCAGTGAGGGTACGGGAGGTGTGGGGGGAGCGCGGTTTGGGGGCGGACCGGAAGTAGCAGCCAGCGCGTATGGGGGAGGTGAAGGATAGGAAGTGGCCGTTGATGATGGAGGCGCTGTTGGCGCGGGCGGTTTTCTACCCGAGTCTGGGTTACAACATCTTCATGTCGAAGGTGTGGGGTCGCCATTGGTATGACCGCATCGACCAGACCGTCATCATCGGGGCGCTACCCTTCCGCTCGCTCACCAATGAGGTAGGATGACGGCGGGCGAGTCGGGGAGGTGGAGGTTGGAGGCGAATAGATGTAGGAACGGGGCTGTGGTGGGGGGGGCGAAGGGCGCGGCCTTAGTGTGGGGGTGTGGTCTGTGCGATTGGGCGGGGCCCGGCATCGGAACGCGTACGCAAGCATTGGGGGGCGGGGCCTGGCGTGCGTGGGCGGGGATTAGGGAATGAGGCGGGACTGTATGCTGGAGGTTCACTCCTTTTCCTAGGGAGCGCAATGGACCATGTTTGTGGGTGGCTCGTGCTTCGAGCAGGATGTTAATGAAGATAAGGTGTGAAGCTGGAGGAACACAGCCGGCCAGGCCGCATCAGATGAGCAGGAAAATCCAGACCCGAAACGTCAGCTTTCCTGCTCCTCTGATTCTGCTCGGCCTGCTGTGTTTCTCCAGCTCCACACCTTGTTATCTCAGACTCCAGCATCGACAGTTCTTACTATCTCTGAGGATGTTGTTTCCGGGAGGGCCTGGGGTCAAGTCCTACCAGGATCCAGCGATGTGACTGATACCGTCTCTGAACAGGCCGATTGGGAAATCGTTTAAAAAAAATTAAACTGATGCAAAAGTGAGAGAAGCTCGAGTTGTGCCGAATGTAATTGGAGGTTTACGTTTTGCAACTTTTTTTTTGCATTTTGCTGATTTTTGGACTGAATTTGCTTCAAGATCCAGCAGAACCAATGCTGAAACTACTATTTTACATGGGCTCATCTGTGCACAATCTTTTACAATCGGACAGGAATTGCACCATTTATTGCTTGGTTCAGCAAATTCTGGTTGTGAAGTTTTTGTCAAAATGTGCAACGATTTCTCAACGGTAGGCTAATTTTAGCTTCCATTGGAGTTCTCAAGTCTGTCATTACCATCCCTGTACCTTTCTAATATTTTTCTTTGTGATCCGTGTACTTATTTTTGAATGTTAATATTGACTTTGCTTCCAAAATCATTTCAAAGTAGTAAGACAGTCTGTCACTGTCACTTCCAACACTGCAACTTTTAACTCCAACCTATTATGTCCTTTTATTTTATCGTAATGCATCGTCAATGACATATTGACATTAATGATTGGATGGAGCTTGCTACTTGTTCGCTCAGACTGGGGAGGACTTGACTTTGGTGTACAGAGAGGTTCACCAGGATGTTGCCTGAGATGGAGCAATTGAGCTATAAGGAGAGACTAGATAAGCCAGTTCTGAGGAAGGGTCACTGGACCCAAAACGTTAACTCTGATTTTTGATTCACAGCTGCTGCCGGACCTGCTGAGCTTTTCCAGCAACTTCTGTTTTTTTTTTGTTCCTAACTTACAGCATCTGCAGTTCTTTTACTTTTTAAATAGGCTTGGATTGTTTTCTTTGAAACAGATAAGGCTGAGGACTGACATGATTGAGGGGGTATAAGACTGAGGGGCATAGATAAAGTGAGTAGGGAGCAGTTCTTCCCCTTGCTTAAGGGGTCAGTTGTGAGGGGCATGGCCTTACAATAAGGGACAGGAGATTCAGAGGGAATTTGAAACAAACTTTTTCACTCGGGGTGGTGGGAATCTGGGAAGGTAGTGGAGGATGGAAGCCTTACAACCTTTTAAAAAATATTTGGATGAGCACTTGAAATAACATAACATTCAAGGATATGAGACAAGTGCAGAAAATTAGGATTAGCGCACCTTTAGTGGGAGTTATTGGTGCAGACTTGATGGGGTGAAGGGTCTCTTCTGCATTTTATGACTTGTCCATTAAACTGCATCACGCTTTTGAGTCTAGGTGCCTTAATGAGGCAGCGTGGTGACAGAGAAGGAAAGAAAAGGAAGCAAATCCTGCACTCTAGATCCCAATAACATGTGAGACACATTGTCCCATGTACCAGAGGGTTGAAAATGAGTCTGTTCTGTCACAGGTGGAACCATGGCAGAAACCTGTGATCTTGAGTTTTCACCAGTCTCTAACTGTGGCTGAAACAGCATGAAATACATCATCCCACTTGCCTGAGAGAGTTTTCTACTTCCAATCTTGCTTTAAGTGACTTGTCCTCTTGGAGATCTATGTTTCTCTACTCCATTTCAAATTTTAATTTGTTTGATTTTGATTTTAATTGTACTTCATATTTATCCCTTTTCAATTATACATGCTACATTACTGCACAGTCCCTTAACCCATATCCAACCTTTATTCACTGATAGTCAATTAGTGTTATTGAAAAATTTTGATTTTTCTCTGCAAAAGTCCACATTATTTGTAGGTCTGTCTGACGTTAACATTTATGTCTGCTTTATCTCCTTTGATGATTCTCTTATTTTGATTTACAGTTAATAAAGAAAGAGAATGTTCGAGGAGTGATAACCATGACTGAAGACTATGAAACCAAATTTTTTGTGAATACAACAAAGGTAAGTAGATAAATCAAACTTCATAAATGAGGAGATATCCCAATAGATAATGTACGACTTAGACTGAAGTGGAGCATATTCCTTTTGTGTGGGATCCCTTTGCAGAAAGGATTGACAGCAGATGAATAATACAAAATAAGTTTGAGTTTTGAGATGAGACAGTAATCTTTTAATAGCATTGTAATTTGTAATTACCATCAAATGTCACCAACCTTGTTCATACTTCGCTCCTACATCCTGCCATTTCATGTAGCATTTAGAAATATAGGAACATAGAAGTTGGGAGCAGGAGGAGGCCATTCTTCACGATCATGGCCAATCACGGAACAATATTGTACCAAATGAGAGAGGAGAATTGCAAGTTACTGATTTTACCAAAAACACCTTCAAGCTTTGCAGTTGAGCTCTTTGTGTGGTCAGTCTTGGTTGCTGCCATCTCTATTTTCTGTCCTCCAGGCTACAGTTCCGCTCTGATGTCTGGTATTTTGTCCCAGTGATTATGCTATGTGCTATTTTGGACCACGTGTCTTGAAGGTTATTTCGGTACAGTGGATATGAGACACAAGCTAACTCTTTCCTTGCAAGATGTTCAAACATTCACATTTTCGTCATGAGCCACTCTTTAGCATCATCAAACTGAATGCTGATGTTTACGTGCCTTCTTTCGGTTGACCACTATGCGTTGATTTCATGTTATTACGATTTCAATTTCCTTAGCTGCTGCTTTATTGCTTTTTGTGATTTGCAAGCTGACAAAAAGGGAAGTAAAGTGTACAAAAAGTATTTGATCATGCAGAACCTGAAGGCATATAGGTTTTGTGTTATTGAGTTTGTTATTGAAACAGGACTGTGGTTTGATGAAGGACCTCATCATTAGTATTATTACTGAGGATGAAAATGTGTTGCAATTAGAAGTTTCAATTTACATGCAGTCTACCAATTGTAGCCTTGGAAGATTTTCTTATTCATGTGAATACATCTATTTTGCTAAAATATATCGGTCTTTACGCGAGACAGAATCCCCAATATAAGTATGGAATGCTTCATTGCAATTGAATTTTTTTTTCTTCAGTCTGTAATTTCACAGAATTTGTGCCACTTGTTACTTAAATCAAGAATCTGTAGAAAATATGAAGTGATCAGTCCTTTCAAGATTCATTCTGCACACGCTACCATTGGAAACTAGTTCTTTTTTAAATGTAGGTTGTCAGCCAGTTATGAGCATTATCATTCAGATTTTACAAGATATGTTCATATCTTGGCAGTGCAGTTACTTGGCTATGCCTTGTGACCAAAAGCATTATTTGACACGTTGATTTTTATTGAGAAATGCAGCATTGTTTGAGGTATTGCACTTCATTAGAATGCTGTCAAGTTGATTCCTAACTGAAGCTGTGTTTTCAGGAATGGGAGTCCTTTGGCGTGGAGCAGTTGCGTCTCAGCACGGTGGATATACTTGGAGTGCCAAAATTAGAAGACCTGAGAAAAGGCGTTGATTTTCTTACTAAGCATCGTCAAAATGGAACCAGTGTCTATGTGCACTGTAAGGCTGGACGATCACGCAGTGCCACTATGGTGGCAGCGTATTTAATTCATGTATGTTGACTAAACCTCTTTAGTGAAATAAGTATTACTTATTATAGTAAAAGTCTGTTCTGGGTAAATGTAGGCATTTTGTTTTTGAAACTTTAAGAAACTTCACATTACACAATCACAGTTGTAAAATTATATATCTGATGTGTAATTTTACATGTAAAATACTGAATTTATTAACAGTAAATTTTTGCATAAGTTATAGAAAGGTAAGTTAATTTTTACCGCAGGACATTTACCTCCTAAAATCTTCATTCTAATTGCAAGATGACAAGTGGAAATATACCTTCAATTATACCTTCATTATTCTTTCTACTGCATCTTGCAAGAAGGGATTGTGATTTTGAGGCTGGTCTTGAAAATAAAGCAATAGTGGTGGCTCCAGTCTTCATTCAGAAATACACCAGTAAAATTTATTTTAAATTGCATCTGTGGCCCTGTTGTTCAGGACAAAAACAGATGCTGGAAATGTGAAGTGGAAACATAAACTGCTGGAAATAGTAGGTCCAACGGTATCTGTGAGGGGAGATATAGAATTACTGTTTCAGATTGTGATGGACCTGTATATAGTGTTGGGCCACGGCTGAAGTACTATGTATAATTTTGGTCCTAACACTATAGGAGGGTTGTGATTGTATGTGAGGGGTGGAGGGAATGTTGCCTGGCCTGGTATGAGTCAACTATGGTAGACTGAAGAGAGACTAGATGGACTGGATTATTTTCCCTAGAGCAGAGATGGCTGAGGGGGTATCCGATTGAGGTGAACAAACGTCTTAAGGGGTATAGACGGGGTGGTTAGGGAGAAACGTTTCCCATTAGTAGAAGGGTCAATAAGCAGGGAACACTGTTTTAAAGTAATTGTTGGAGGTTTAGATGGGATTTGAGGAAATCTTTGCAGCAGCAGCGGGAGCGGTGAGAGCGAGGACCAGGGGGCTGCCGGGAAGGTAGGTTCTTCATTTCGGCAGTGGAGGTGAGTGGGAGCGGTTGAATTGCGCTCTGGGAAGGTGAGTGAACTGATATATTTGGGCTACTTTTCTGAAGAAGGGTCTAGGCCCAAAACGTCAGCCTTCCTACTCCTCTGATGCTGCTTGGCCTGCTGTGTTCATCCAGCTCTTCACCTTGTTATCTCTGATATATTTGGGTAGTGGCTAAACCTGAGACACTACACGTGTAGTGTCTCCCACCCGCCCTCCTTCTCTAACCCAAAAAAAAGACTCTGTGGTGTGTTGATAAGGTAAGGCTTTTCTTTTTTTTATCGTGTTCTGGTAAGTAGAGTGATTGGTAAAACTTTTTTCATTTCGTTTATCTATTATTTGATATTATAGTAGGACTAAGCTAAGTTTAAGAGTAAAAATGGCAGGAGATCCCAGACCCGTGTTATGCTCCTCTTGCTCAATGCGGGAGCTCAGGGACCCGGCTGATGTCCCTGACTCCTACATGTGCAGGAAGTGTGTCCAGTTGCAGCTCTTGTTAGACCACATGACGGCTCTGGAGCTGCGGATGGACTCAATTTGAAGCATCCACGATGCTGAGGAAGTCGTGGATAGTGCGTTTAGCAAATTGGTTACACCGCAGATTAGGATTGCTGAGGGAGAAAGGAAATGGGTGACCAAAAGGCAGAGAAAAAGCAGGAAGGCGGTGTAGGTGTCCCCTGCCGTCATCTCCCTCCAAAACAGGTATACTGTGTTGGATACTGTTGGGGGAGATGGCTCACCAGGGGAAGGCAGCAGTAGCCAGGTTCATGGCACCATGGCTGGCTCTGCTGTACAGAAAGGCGGGAAAAGGAGTGGAAGGGCTATAGTCATAGGGGATTCGATTGTAAGGGGAGTAGATAGGCGGTTCTGTGGTCAAAAACGAGACTCCCGAATGGTATGTTGTTTCCCAGGTGCATGGGTCAGGGATGTCTCAGATCAACTGCAGGACATTCTGAAGGGGGAGGGTGAACAGCTAGCTGTCATGGTGCATATAGGCACCAATGATGTAGGTTAAAAAAAACAGGATGAGGTCCTGCGGGCAGAATTGAGGGAGTTAGGAGCCAAGTTAAAAAGTAGGACCTCAGAGGTAGTAATCTCAAGATTGCTACCAGTGCCATGTGCTAGTCAGAGTAGAAATGAAAGAATAGGCAGGATAAATGAGTGGCTTGAGAGATGGTGCAGGAGGGAGGGGTTCAGATTTTTGGGACATTGGGACCGGTTCTGAGGGAGGTGGGACTATTACAAATTGGACGGTCTACACCTGGGCAGGACTGGAACCAATGTCCTAGGGGGTGCTTTTGCTAATGCTGTTGGGGATGGTTTAAACTAATGTGGCAGGGGGATGGGAACCAAATGAGGAGATTAGTGGACAGTAAGGAGGTAGTAACTAAAGCCTGTAAGGAACTAGATAATGAAGTCAGTGTGACTAAGGGGAAGAGTAGGCAGAGACCAGATAATGAAAGCAAAGGGACAGGTGGTCTGAGGCGCATTTGTTTTAATGCGAGAAGTGTAGTAGATAAGGCAGATGAACTTGGGGCTTGGATTAGTACCTGGGAGTATGATGTTATGGCTATCACGGAGACTTGGTTGAGGGAAGGGCAAGATTGGCGATTTAATATCCCAGGATATAGAAGCTTCAGGCGGAATAGAGAGGGAGGTAAAAGGGGTGGAGCAGTTGCATTACTGGTCAAAGAGGATATCACAGCTGTGCTGAAGGAGGGCACTATGGAGGACTTGAGCAGTGAGGCAATATGGGCAGAGCTCAGAAATAGGAAGGGTGCAGTAACAATGTTGGGGCTGTACTAAAGACCTCCCAACAGCAAACGTGAGAGAGGTACAAATAAGTAGACAGACCATGCAAAGATGTAGGAGCAATAGGGTGATGATGATGGGAGATTTTAATTTTCCCAACATTGACTGGGATTCACTTAGTGTTAGGGGTTTAGATGGAGCAGAATTTGTAAGGAGCATCCAGGAGGGTTTTATAGAACAGTACGTAAATGGCCCAACTCAGGAAGGGGCCGTACTGGACCTGTCATTGGGGAATGAGCCTGGCCAGGTGGTTGAAGTTTCAGTAGGGGATTACTTTGGGAATAGTGATCACAATTCTGTAAGTTTTAGAATACTCATGGACAAAGACGAGAGTGGTCCTAAAGGAAGAGTGCTAAATTGAGGGAAGGCCAACGATAGCAAAATTTGGCAGGAGCTGGGGAATGTGGATCGGGAGCTGCTGTTTGAGGGTAAATCCACATTTGATATGTAGGAGGCTTTTAAAGAGAGGTTGATTAGAGTGCAGGACAGACATGTCCCTATGAAAATGAGGGGTAGAAAGGGCAAGATTAGGGAACCATGGATGACAAGTGAAATTGTGAGACTAGCAAAGAGGAAAAAGGAAGCATACATAAGATCTAGGCGACTGAAAATAGACGAAGCTTTGGAAGAATATCGGGAAAGTAGAACCAATCTGAAATGAGGAATTAAGAGGGCTAAAAGGGGTCATGAAATATCTTTAGCAAACAGGGTTAAGGAAAATCCCAAAGCCTTTTATTCGTACGTAAGGAGCAAGAGGGTAACTAGAGAAAGGGTTGGCCCACTCAAGGACAAAGGAGGGAAGTTATGTGAGGAGTCAGAGAAAATGAGTGAGATTCTTAATGAGTACTTTGCGTCAGTATTCACCGAGGAGAGGGACATTACGGATGTTGAGGTTAGGGATAGATATTTGATTACTCTAGGTCAAGCCGGCATAAGGAGGTGGGGGGCAGGGGAAGGGGGAAAGTGTTGGGTATTCTAAAAAGGCATCAGGGTGGACAAGTCCCCAGGTCTGGATGGGATCTATCCCAGGTTGCTGAGGGAAGCGAGAGAGAAAATAGCTGGGGCCTTAACAGATATCTTTGCAGCATCCTTGAGCACGGGTGAGGTCCCAGAGGACTGGAGAATTGCTAATGTTGTCCCCTTGTTTAAGAAGGGTAACGAGGATAATCCAGGTAATTATAGACTGGTGAGCCTGACGTCAGTAGTGGGGAAGCTGCTGGAGAAGATACTGAGGGATAGGATCTATTTACATTTGGAAGAAAATGGGCATATTAGTGATAGGCAGCAGCATGGTTTTGTGCAGGGAAGGTCATGTCTTACCAACTTGATAGAATTCTTTTGAGGAAGTGACAAAGTTGATAGATGAGCAAAGGGCTGTAGATGTCATATACATGGACTTCAGTCAGGTATTTGATAAGGTTCCCCATGGTAGGCTGATGGAGAAAGTGAAGTCGCATGGGGTCTAGGGTGTACTAGCTGGATGGATAGAGAACTGGCTGGGCAACAGGATACAGAGAGTTGGAGTGGAAGGGAGTTTCTCAAAATGGAGAACTGTGACCAGTGGTGTTCCACAGGGATTCGTGCTGGGACCACTGTTGCTTGTGATATATATAAATGATCTGGAGGAAGGTATAAATGGTCTGATCAGCAAGTTTGCAGATGACACGAAGATTGGTAGAGTAGCAGATAGTGAAGGGAACTGTCGGAGAATGCAGCAGAATATAGATAGATTGGAGAGTTGGTTGGAGAAATGGCAGATGGAGTTCAATCTAGGCAAATGCGAGGTGATGCATTTTGGAAGATCCAATTCAAAAGCGAACGATACAGTGAATGGAAAAGCCCTGGGGAAGATTGATGCACAGAGAGATCTCGGTGTTTAGGTCTATTGTACCCTGAAGGTGGCAACGCAGGTCGATAGAGTGGTCAAGAAGGCACACGGCATGCTTTCATTCATCCTACAGGGTATTGAGTACAAGAGTTGGCAGGTCATGTTGCAGTTGTGTAGGACTTTGGTTCGACCACATTTGGAATACTGCGTCCAGTTCTGGTCGCCACATTACCAAAAGGACGTGGATGCTTTGGAGAGGGTGCAGAGGAGGTTCACCAGGATGTTGCCTGGTATGGAGGGCGCTAGCTATGAAAAGAGGTTGAGTAGATTAGGATTATTTACATTAGAAAGACGGAGGTTGAGGGGGGACCTGATTGAGGTCTACAAAATCATGAGAGGTATAGACAGGGTGGATAGCAAGAAGCTTTTTCCCAGAGTGGGGGGCTCAATTACTAGGAGTCACGATTTCAGTGTGAGAGGGGAAAAGTTCTTTACGCAGAGGGTGGTGGGTGCCTGGAATGCGTTGCCAGCAGAGGTGGTAGAGGCGGGCATGATAGCATCATTTAAGATGTATCTAGACAGATACATGAATGGGCGGGGAGCAGAGGGATACAGATCCTTGGAAAATAGGCCATAGGTTTAGGTAGAGGATCTGAATCGCTGCAGGTTTGGTGGGCCAAAGGGCCTGTTTCTGTGCTGTAATTTTCTTTGTTCTTTGTTCTAAATATCTTCTTACCCAGAGGGTTGTAGTGATTTGGAACATACTGCCTAAAAAAGTTAATAAAGGCTAAAACCTCTGAAACATGAAGAACCTTTTGGATGAACACTTGAAACGTCATAAGGCTGAGGGCCAAGTGCTGGAAAATGAGATTAGAACAGATGAATGTTTGAAGACCAGCCTCAGCATGCAGGACCAAAGGGCCTTTTTCCATGCTGTAAAAATTCCAACTCTGACTCTCTTGATACTCTTTAATCAGAACATTAACTCTTCGCCTCTTCACAGATGCTGCCTGACCTCTTTAAACACAGTAAATGCTTGAAATATAATTATACCTTTTAGTATATTTGAATAAAATTTCAGTGAGATACAACATAATAAGTACATCTTAATGTACTTAATATTGAGAAATTCAGTTGCTCAATCCTGATTGAGATAACATTAGTTAAAGGCAGAATGCGGATTGTGTGAACCTATAAAAAGAAGCAATTTAGTTTTTCCTTCCTAAACTTTCTGAAATTTTGTTTCCTAAAACTGCATATTCACAAGATTGTTTTAGAGTTTTATCATTAAATATCTTTTTAATTTGGAAGATAAAGCTGTACTAACAGGTACATGTTATAGATAACTGATTTGCAGTAAATGTTTGTTAAATTTACAGTGAATCAAAAGAACATTATTAGATTGATCTTTACCCCCACTCCTCCTTTCCTGTTTACTTAGTGTTTTTGTAGTAATTTTGTAGTAATTCCATTCTCTTTCCTGACTTTAACTTATCGGCCTGCTGCTGCTTAGCTGCCAATCACCCTCCCACCTGAACAAATTGACCTTGATCTTGCCTCCCTGAGTGCAACAATCCTGGTGATTAACTGTAAAAAAAAACATCCTTACAT
Organism: Ginglymostoma cirratum; assembly: GCA_024137785.1. Lineage (NCBI taxonomy): Eukaryota > Metazoa > Chordata > Chondrichthyes > Orectolobiformes > Ginglymostomatidae > Ginglymostoma > Ginglymostoma cirratum. The sequence continues at coordinate 18,470,217 of JAHRHZ010000063.1, read as the reverse complement.
TGTTGTTATAGGTCCCAATTAATAAAACTACTTGTATCCTGGATAACAAGGTGTAGAGCTGGATGAACACAGCAGGCCAAGCAGCATCAGAGGAGCAGGGAGGCTGACATTTCGGGCCTAGACCCTCCTTCAGAAATGTACTTGTATCCTAGGACTGTTTATGGCAAGCAAATAGATTCTGTGCTGTCTCTAGCCAAATTTTCACTAAGGATATAACAGGGCAGTTCTAGTTTCACATCTTTATTTCTAATATCTTTTTGTGGTTCAACTCTGGTTGTTCTTATGTCGCTCTTATTTTACCAATTATTTTTGTATTTCATTTGCCGTCTTATTAACCTCATTTGCATGGAGATATGTCCTTTGAACTCAATATGCTTACACTTTTAACCTGTAAAAATCTGTTTTTATAACCCCTCCCCCACAAGTTCCAAGATATCTTTCCACTTAATGCTTTTCTATTGCCTTATCTCTACAGCTGCCGCTTGTCAAAAAGCTGGTCCTTCAATTCCAAACAAGTCCCACTATAATGTTAAAATTGTACTGTGCTGTTTAATGCTCCTCTGTTTGCTGACAAAAAAAATTTAGTTAATTGAATGCTTTAAATTCTCCTGATAGGAACAGCTGGTTTTTTCTGTACTATGTTTCGTATTTGCTGGTAATTAATTTTTGTTTTATAGTCTTTGTAGTGGTGTGATTGAATTAACTGAGCTATAAAATATTGCAGCTTATTTTGTGCATATCTGATCTTATTCTGAATTAAATATAACTATTTAGAAAATATCTTTTAACAGTTTACCTCCTGAATCCTTTCTTCAGCAGCATCACTGGACTCCAAAGAAGGCATGTGATTATATTGCTTCGATCAGACCTCACATTATTATTCGTAGTGGACAGTTTAAAATTTTGAAGAGCTATTATTGTGATCTGTTCTCAGAAGAACCAGACATCATCTGTGAAGCAAAACGCTCTGCAGCTTTCAAGTAGTGTGGCACAATATTTTGTGGACATAAATGCTAATACCCTTAAGTGACTCAAAAGGTTTAGAATCGAGAATGATAACTGGAGAGAATATGGTTAAATTGTCCATTTTCTGCGATGAGCAGCTTTCAGAGTCACCCAGTTGATGTTTGTTTTTGTTTCTGTAGAATTAAATACAATGTAGAACAGTTGTACTGATGTAAATATTAATCTGTTTTGAACTTTTGTTGAGATCTTTGCTATTTATAGACTGTTTCAAAGTAACTTGCAGACTGAACAGGATAGTTCTTACTTTTGAATATAAATACTGGGTACTTAATGCCCTTTATTAATTTCCAGTGAAATTTAATGTAACATCATTTTATTGAGCTGGGTGCCATTTGTACATTAAATGCTGTATTGCAATGTTTTCAAGGAGATAGCTTGTGTCAGTAAAGGATCTTTTATGTTTTTGAAATCATTTATTGCATGAACTAACTTGCCACCTGTCACCTGGAAAAGAACAGTAAAACAACATTTTTGTTATTTATGTGATTTGTAAGTGTTGGCTGAGTTCTATTAATACCATAATTCCATGCTGTCAGCAAGGAGTTTTTATTCTTGCAGAGAGCTTTGATGTGACTCCTGCGAAGGGTTTGGGATTGAAGTATTACTCCAAAGTGTACCCATAAGCAACATGTAGTTATGACTTGTAATATGTAAAAATGTATTTCACTGTGATGCAATTAAACAATTTAATGTTTGTGAATCATTTCATTCGATTGTGAAATTAGCTATTTATTGTATCGTACATTTAGAAAACACCAATTTTGACTTTTCTTAGTATCTGACAGTCCATAGGGGAGAATAATTCATAATATTTAACTTCTATGTAATTACTCAAAATAATTCAGCTATTTTCCATCAAGAAGTTACACAAATTTGTGAATGTTCAGTGTCATTCTACGTGATCAGACAACTTGGATAGAATTTCGATGCTAAATTTAAGAGTCTACCTACTGCATTTGGCTATCAGTTAGTTGAAGTTGTCAGGGCCTGTTAGGAAAAATGGGAGCCATGTGCTCTTGGCCAATGACAACTTAATTACTTTACTAATCTTATATCACCTCAGTGCCACGGTTGGGCTGGTTTTGTGCATTGGATTATGTTCCAATTACATTTTATATAGAGCCCTTGCAGATAATAGCGGGGAGTCATTCATTGCATTAATCTGAATTGTATTTGTACCTAAAAGCTTTAGATGTTACAGTTTTAAAAGATGTCAAATAAATGACTTTAACACATGGAACTGTGAAGATTTGTCGGATTATGCAAATCGTGTCAAGAATCTAATTGACAATTATTAATATAAATGAAATGTTGTGAAGGCAAAATGAAACAACTACATAACGAGAATCCCAAACGTACATTGGTCTAACCTGCAGTTTGCAAAAGGTGTTAATATCTTGTGCTAAATGTTTTAACAAACATGTAAGCAAGATAACCTGAAATGTAAAGTTAATAAGCTGCTCATATAGCACCTTTGAGGCATAGACAGAGTCACACAGTATAAAAACAGGCCTTTTGGCTCACTATATGTATGCTGCTGACCAATAAACACCAAACTACAGTAATCCAATTTATCTGACTTGGTCCATGGTCTATTATGTCCTGGCATTTTAAGTGCTCTTCCAGATGCTTTGCAAATTTTGCAAGAGTACCTGCTTTGACCACCCTTTCAGGTAGCATATTTCATATTTCTACCACCCTGTTGGTGATTTGTTTCTCGAAGATCTCCTTTAAACCTCTTACTCCTCCTCTTTAACTAGTCTTAGACATGTCTGCCATGGGGAAACAATTCTCATGATCTGTCTGTGCCTCTCAATTTTGTATTACTTGTAGCTCATCAACTAAATTATTTGTGAATAGAGGTAGAACAATTTAAAATCGTCAAGGTAATTGGAGATTGGAGAAGTTTCTTTGAGCAGTATGGAATTAATTAAAGCAGAGATTATCACGTGGCTTCACAAAACATTTGAAGCAGGTGCAACTGACTACAGAGAAGTGGGATTAATTTTATGTCTTTACAATGATTTCCCATTCTATGTTTGGTTCTACTTTCATGAAAACTTCATGGGAACAGCTAAATCATCTTATCCAGATTAAAAAATTAAACCTGATAACTGTGGGATATTGTAATTAATGCTTAATCTTTTTGAATGTAATTACTTGAGAGATAAATGTCAGTCAGTGGAAGTCTTGTGGGAGAAAAAGAATTGTTTTTCACAAAGCTTTTAATAGACATGTAGGGGAGAGGAACTTGTTAGCTTAGATGGCTAATTGGTGGTTCACTGTAGTGCTGACAAAATGGGTTCAATTGAGTTTCCAGCTGAGGTAGACTTGGAACCAGCCTCTTTACTCTATCCAATAGAGGAATGCAATTGAAAAGCATTACTGTGAAAAACTGCCAAGAAAATGGTTCAGCATGAAGCATCAACAGACAAAGAATCAAGGATTTGCCTTCAGGCAGAGCACTTACGAATTAGGCAATATATCGATGAGAATATAGCTGAACTAGTTCAACAAATACTGAACATTGATTTCTCCTATTTTACTTGAAGAAAACAATTAACCTTCAAGAGTTTCAAAGTCCAGTACAATTGTAACACATTCAGAAATCTAATGTTAAAACTGAAAGAGTCATTCCAATTAAAATGGTAACTCTTTTCCATAGATACTACCAGACCCCTCAAGTATTTTCAGCAGTTTGTTTTTATTTCACTGTCTGTATTTCCAATTTTGAGGGTATCATAATTTTCATGAAGTACTCTATTACTGACATAATAGTTTTTAAATATTAGTTCAAAGGATGCAGCATCACTGTTGTATTTATTGCCCATTTTTAATTGCCCTTGAAATTACTGTCAGCTACCATGTTGAATCGCTGCAGTCTACATGCCTCAAGAGTAATCGGTCCATCTGATTGTCTGGCAGCTCTCTGGTCCCAACAGTGCCGCTGGAAGACTGCATCTAATACCAATGAGAATAGAGCCAAAATCTGGATGGAAATGTAAACAGAATCATAGAATCCCTACAAGTGTGGAAGCAGGCCATTCGGCCCATTGAGTCCACACCAACCCTCCGAACAGCATCCCACTCAGATCATGCCCCCTACATTATCCCTGTAACCCTACCTTTCCCACGGCTAATCCATCTAACCTACACATTTCTGGACACTATGGCAATTTAGCATGGCAAATCCACCGAACCTGCACACCTTTGGATTGTGGGAGGAAACACACAGACACAGTGAGAATATACAAACTTTACAGAGACAGTCACCCGACGGTACAATCAAACCTCGGTCCCTGGTGCTCTGAGGCATCAGTGCTAACCAATGAGCCACCATGCTGCTCCTATACTGTGGGTCTTTCAGCAGGGTCGGTGCTGAGAGTTGCTGGTTGAATTTGATGAGGGCTGAATTCCAAAGGCTGGGGGGCAGGAAGGTGTTTATTCCAGCCAAAGATCTGATCTAATAAAATCACCAGGCTTCACACCCACTCCCTCCCATTGCCAGTCACCTCTCAAGCCTGAAAATTTCAGCAATGCATGGAAAAGCTGTTAACAATTTCACTTCTGACCCAATGATAGAAGAAAAATCGATAAATAATTGAAGATGGTTGGACTTCAGACACTATCCTGATAAATTAGAGCAGTGATGATCTTAGATTGAGATAATTGGCCTTCAATAAACACAACCATCTTTCATTGAGTTAGGTATGACTCCAATTATTGGAGAGTTTTTCTTCTGATTCCCATTGACTTCACGTTTGCTCAGCTCCCTTACGTCAAGGAGAGTCAGTTTTCCTCTGGAATTCAGCTTTTTTCTGTTTGAACAAGAGCTGCACTAGTGTGGTCAGTGTTGAATCCAATTTGAACATCAAGGGATAATTATCGATGTGGTTACTGCTCTATTGATCGCTCTAATGAACTACTGACAACACTTTCCACAGTGTGCTAATGATCAAGAGTAGACTGATAGGGTAATAATTAATGAATTCAGCTTACTCTTGTGAACAGGGTGAACCTGGGTAATTCTGTATTGTCAGGTGGATTGTAATCTTGTGGTTCTACTGGAATAGCTTTGTTACAGGTCCTGCCGGTATAGGCCAGGTGCTGATCTTGGCATGCTATTCTGCACCTCTCACTGAACTGAGGTTGATCTTCTGGCTTGATGGAAATTGTGGATTGTGTAATATTCCGGACCATGAGGTTACAGGTAGTAGTTGATTACAATTCTGCTGCCATTGATAGTTCACAGTGCCTCATGGATATCCAGTTTGAATGAAAGATCTGTTCTCAATCTATCCCATTTAGTATGACAGTAATGCCACACCATAGGGTATGAAGATTGCTGAATAAAAGATACATGCTGTCAAAGCTTTTTATCTTTCACACATCATAACAATTCTCAAAAACTATTCATGTATAGGGAAAATAACATGTTTACTGTGTAAGAGGAGAGTGCTAATTGGTTGGCAAGTGAAACTTAGTGCCAGTGCAATGTAGGCCAAAGCCTTGCAGATTGTGTCAAACAATACATTGCTCTGGCTGTTCACAACTAGCAAGAAACCAATTACCTAAACAGCCTGCACTTGTGAAACTTAGTTCTATTTCTGTGCTTGGATAACACTTGCTAAATAATCCCAAATGTGCAAAGAATTACACTGACAACAAATTGCCAGTCAAGGTCACAGAGTGGCACACTTCTATGTACTGGAAGTTACATATATTAATACACAGGGCCATATTATCTGTATACAGAAAGAACGCACACTGTGCCTGTTTCAACTCAGTAAAATAGATGATAGGCATTCTCTGATGCATTTCATAGGGAAATGCCTTAAGCAAAGTCAACCTGTCTGGTTTAAAATTTAAACAAAGCTTAGAAGTTAACTGTCAGTCCTCATTAAATAATATATTCTCTGTGACAATGTATCTACCAACAAGAGACCATTTTCCCACCAATCAACACTCTCCTCTCATACATATAAATGTTTTCCTTCACATTGGTATTTCTTGAAAATTGCTATTAACTGCAAATGAAAATCTTTGACAAAATACTTTTTTTAAGCAATATTCAAGTTTTATACTACCAAACAACAGTATCAAGACAGACTTTGATCATAAACACGTTTCATAGAATCCAAAATTCTGACAGATTGATTGGACTTGGCAAGGGTTTTTTTTTAAAAAACAATTGAAGGGGAGGCAATGGCCTAGTGGTATTATCGCTGGACTGTTAATCCAGAGACCCAGATAATATTCTGGGGACCCGGGTTTGTATCTCACCACAGCAGATGGCGGAATTTGAATTCAATAAAAAAAATATTGGAGTTAAGAATCTAATGATGGCCATGAATCCATTGCCGATAGTTGGGGAGGACACTAATGCCCTTTAGGGAAGGAAACTGCCATCCTTACCACGTCTGGCCTACACATAAATCCAGACCCACAGCAACGTGGTTGACTCTGAACTGCCTTTGGGCAAATAAATGCTGCCTAGCAGTGATGCCTTCATCCTGTTAATGAATAAAGGAGTTTGGCGGGGGTGGGGGGGTAGGAAATGTAGCATTTTCTATGACCTCATGATATCCCAAAGCATTTTACAGGCTCTGGTGTAACTTTGGAGTGTTGTCACTGTTGTAGGAGTGCAGTGACCAATTAGTAAACAAATTCCCAGAAAATCAATAACCAGATAATCTGCTTCTGTGATGTTGATTATTGGGCCATCTGCCCTACTTATCAAAGTTATGCCAGTATTGAGTTGGTAATTAGTTTAGCCTCTCTATGTCCATCTAAATTGTTTTAGCAACTTGCCTTCTTTGTCATGCTACCTGCTCCTGTTGGTCAGAAGGTTACTGGGTTACCTGCCTTTAGGTCTGCTAAACAGGTGAAGTGTGATAACGTCCTCAGAAATTTTTTTCCTTCTTGAGGAGTCCTTGGTAGAAATGAGAAATTAGGGTTTGGATCTAGCATCGCCCACAAGAGGGTTTGAAGGTTGGGTTGGAGGGCACATTAGATCACGTGGAAGGTCTGATCAGCTTCTGCCTGCTGGTGGGCCAATTGGAGCTCTCAAATAAACAATTATACCCATCTGAGGGTTTTATTTGTGGGAAAGGCCCGGGCTAAGCATGTAGACAAAATTTCTTACTTGGTCTGGTGGTGGGTTCCTCCTTATCAGGTTTTCTGAGTCTATCAGTGGACCCAAGATTTTACCAACTCCCCTAAGCTGTCTACCCACACTGACCTCCCAAACTGTGGTACCCATTCTGCCTTAGCTAGGGCCTGAAAACATAGCCTTGGTGAGACACCAAACACTCATCATTTTCAACTGCATGTTGCATGCCTCCTCCAGTTCCCCCAAGTACAGAATATCCTGCCTCCAGTATATTAACAAAAAAAATCAGGGCAGCTATTCTTCTGCAGGGTGGACCCCAATCTCCTGACTTTTCAGTTGAAGGTTGGGGACTTATGGTGCCTGTTAAATTTAATACTCGGAGCGTGGGTCTTGCAGATGCAGAGTAGAGATGATTATTCAATGCTGTAATGTACACTTATAGCAGCCCACTGTTCCACAGTGCAACATACTTTAACAAAAGTATTGTCGACCATTCCTCTGTATGCTGTATGCAATAAAACTGGAAGCCTATTTACAAAGAGCAAGTTTATTACACATATGTAGGGACATAGAGGAAATGTTCCCTGATCAGACTTAAAACATCAATATCCATTTGTTCAAGCACTTATTGCAGAACTACATTATTTCTGTTATAAAAGGAACTGATAGCATAGTTTTAAGATAAAAGTAATGTTGAAAATAATGTTGCTGCTTGCTTTAGTGAAAAATATTTTTGGACATAACACTTACATAGAATTATGAAGCTTCCCTTTTCTTATCCTTACACTACTGTTTTAATTTCAAATGGGATCAATATAGTTTGTGAGGCAGTATATGTAAAAAATCAAATTTTGATCACAACTGCAATATTTAGAAACAAAAATGTTGTGGCCAATATACTAAAGAGCTAAAATCTGCATTTAAATCTCCTGTTAAATGTAACAAACATCTGATCACTATTGGATATGGGAAAACAAGACGTACAATTATGGATTGATACTGAATTAAGTCATAACACTGAACTTTGACAAACATTCACAATGCAAAACAGTCCTGCAAGGGTGAATTGCAGTTTTGACTTGAAATCATGCCAAAACAAATTGCCAATTCGTCAGCAGTATCTCAATTCCACTAATTACTGACACCACAGATGTGGCTGGGTTCAGTTTTAATGTATTGGCATCACCCTTTTTGCACTTATCTCTGAAAACATAGATACATCCATTGCAACTTGCAATCTTCCAGAGGGAAGGCACACGACTCCATACCTCTGGGAAACGCAGTCTGGTGAAGCTGTCGAGCAAAGGATTATAACAAACCAAAGAATCCCCCTCAGCTACAATAAAAATCAGGTCCTTGTGAATAGCAGCATGCATACGGCCTGCAAAGGGGAGAAGGTATGATTTTAATTGGCACGTTCTGGAGTGCGTGTCAAAACATTGGATGAGACGTGATGGTTTGGTAAAGAAATCCAGGTCATTCTCCTCCCCACCCAGAAGATAAATAGTTCCATTCAGGTTAACACCAGCAGCGCAAGATACTGCAGTGTCCAGCTGATTGGTTTCAATCCATACATTATCACGGACCACATAATAAATGACAGCGCTGGATAGCGTATCCTGTAGAGTTTTTCCACCGAGTGAATAAATGGCATCCTCACTTGGCACAGATACCAGTGTGTGCTGAAGCCGATCTCTTGGCAGTGATGCACACTGTTCCCAGTCCATTGTCTCCATATTACACTTCCACATTCGGCGTGGAATGGGGCCACCCACAACATATAAGTCACTGCCATGCTTGCACGCAGCCGTAATCTGCTGACGCAATCTATTTTGTCCACTGACACTGATGGCGTCATCATCACAATGTAAAGAAACTGCAAGTGAGTGAGTCCGAGTGTCTTCTTTTCCAATCAGATAAATATGAACAATTTCGCCAATTTCCTGTATGAGACAAAAAAATTCCAAACCTGATAAACAACAATGGTACAGTTTAATCTTTAGATAATAATCTTAAAATTAATACAAGCTGCACAGGTATTTAGTTAATGGGAGGATTCCAAAAGACTATCTTCCTTTGCTAGGATGACTTAAGTGCTCACTATGACTTGTTGAATCATTTCCCTGTTATCACAAAAAGTACTTTTGGTCTGACTTTAGAGTAAATCAAAAAGGTCTTCTTTCGATCAGTTTCTGCGGAGAATACATACTGGCAAACCAGTAATTTGGTGGGTCGAAGGGCCTGTTCCTGTGCTGTGTTGTGTTGCATTGCATTGTATAACTCTCACAGCAAAACAGTTGTACAATCCACTTTAAAATATCAAGCGATAATGTATTGTTTGAAAATCTATTGTGAATTACCTACAATTTTTGCTAAGACCAGTTTTGGTTAGTAATTAAAATGTATTACAAAATTAAAACTTAATCCTAGAAAAGATGAATACTGGCTAAATTTATTTGCATTTTCAAACTGTGGCAAGATCATCTTTTCTGGTCTTGCCAGGAAAATAAAGGAAGGATTAGATATTAAACTTGGAACAATCAGACCAATGCATTTGGTGATTATTGCAGTGATGCCTAACAAAAATGGCCTCTCGTTAAATCACTAAGTTTCAAATTACATTTGATTCTGATTAAACCTTAACTTTTAGAGGACCATCAGATAAACTCCTACTTTGGCAGCTTATACTGGTATCACCACTTACCAAACAATACACCCCACTCAATGAATCTGTACCGTAATAGATGGTTAAGGGGGCTTCTGCCTCGGTTTTACTGTAAGTATATTAAATCCTGCTTCACTGGTCCACAGTTTACTCAGATCATGATCTTTAATAAGCTTTTGATAAGTGAACTTCATAAAAATAGATATAGTCTGAGTGGAAAAATAACATTCAATGATTTTGCTTTCAAACGTTAAACTGCGATTTTTAAAATTGGTACTCAAGACACAGCCAACATTGTAAGATTGAATTTCTAGCCCATCCCAAAGTTGTGATGATGCAGCTCCTAAAATGGTTCCAGATGGAAACTGTATCAGAGATAAAAGGTACTGCAGATGCTGGAGAATCCGAGATAACAAGCATGGGGCTGGATGAACACAGCAGGTCAAGCAGCATCATAGGAGCTGCTTGACCTGCTG
>JAHRHZ010000063.1:18446195-18459538 GCA_024137785.1 Ginglymostoma cirratum | reverse complement strand
GATGCTGCTTGACCTGCTGTGTTCATCCAGCCCCATGCTTGTTATCCAGATGGAAACTTCTAGGATACCCAATCAGAAGCAACAGGGACAGCAAATAAAAGTCAAATCAAGCTGGTCTATTGCATTTGTAGGTAAGAGTTTTCTTGTGACATTGCTTTCATGCCCTGAATTGTAGGGGTGATTAGGGAGAGCGAGTTTTTGTCAAAATAATGTTGTCAACTACAGTTACTGTGGATTGGTGAAAAAAACAGCGTGAAGTTCAATATGAATATCAATCTTTTAGAGGCGTTCTGGATTAGGCATTGCTTAGTTGTGCCTATCTAAGCAACTGTAAGTATTCCATCATATTTCTAATTCAGTCTTTCAATGGAGAAATTTTGAGAAACAGGGGATGAGCTACTCATCATGGGGCTGCCATTGTCAGCTGTCCATTGATTCAAAATGATGTCTATTCATGGCATGTTCTGCCATGGGCCTCCAAATTTCTGCCTGACTGAATATGACTGAACAGGCTGATTCATGACGCATAGATCGTTAAGCAGATGGAGTAGGATGTCTCATGAAGTAGTGAGATCCAGAGTGGAGGACTGGCTTCCTTTTAACTTCTCTGCTACTGTTGTCTTTCGTCTCAAAGCATATTGCAGCTAGATGAACAAGTTGCTAGTTTGAATGATTGGTAGCAAGCTTCTTTGCATCATTAATATCCATTCGGCTATGCTTCAAGGAAACTTTCAGTCTATCCTTGAACATTTCCTTTGTCCTTCTGGGAAGGTTGCATATTGAGAGTCGTTGAGGGTATTCAAACTCTGATTTGCCCTTATAGCCATTGTGCTGGTCTGCAGGACCAGTTAACTTCTGGTCAATGGTAATTGCCCTCATTACAGGGAAATCTGTCAATGGCTGTGGATCTTGAAAGACAAGGGGAGATGATTGGGCACTCTTGTTCAAGATAGTCATGGACTACTTCTATCTGGCATACATGTAACATGTCACTTAACTGCTCAAACTTGGATATTATCCAGTCCTTACTGGAATGTAACATGGACAGTTCCATTATTGAAGATGCCATCAAGACTGAATACTGAAACTGTCAGTAGACAATCCCAATCCTTCTGATGGAGGAGTTGCAGATGGTTGAGCTGAGGATGCTTCTCTGAAGAGTCCTGCCATGATGTCCTGAAGCTCAAAAGGGACTTTTCCATGGAGGGGTGTTGCATTATTTAGAACTCTACCACTAAACCAACATTCGTCACTTATCTGATAATCCTTCTCACTATTTGGAAAAGTTTGGAATAATGTGTTTCCAGAAAAGGTAAAAGCCAAGCCCCAAACTCTATAATTAGCACTATCCTGCAGGAATTCTTCCGTTTCACACTCACAGGAAATATTAGTTTCAACTTGTATTGGGGAAAGAAGGTACTTGCGTGGTCTAGTTTTGAGGTAACATACCTTTAAACTGGATGTCAGGTTCTCAGAGTACTGTGCTCGCTCTTCCTTGTTGTGATCTATCCATGTTTCTATGGCTTTGGCAGGTTTCTGAGAGCTAGGAACACCATCTATAGTACCAGGAAAGAAAAGCATATTTTTTAGTTTGCTAGTATGTTTTGATATAATCCACACTAAGCTGATTTTTTTTTTCTGGCTACCAACCTTATTTGATGATGGTATGCTGCAGTTTACTCAGAGTTTGAGTTTTTACAATCTGTTCATGAGATATGGGTGTCACTGGCTAGGCCAGCATTTATTAGCCATGCCTAATTGCCTAAAGGGCAGTTAAGAGTCAGCACATTGCTTTAGATCTGGAATCGCACGTAGGCCAGACCAGATAAGGAGGTAGATTTCACTTCCTAAAGGACATAGGTGATTCAGATGGGTACTTACAACAATTGCTGTCATTATATCAGCTTTTTATTGGCGATTTTTGTTGAATTCAAATTTCACCATCTGCTAGATTGGGATTTGAACCCATGTCCCCAGAGCATTAGCCCTCATTTCTGGATTACCAGCTCAGTGACATTACTACTCACCACTACCTCACCTTATTGTGGAACTTGCACTTTTACACACATATTTTAGCTTGGAGATATGGATAGTGATGGTAGAGGCACCAATGTTCTTTCGTTTTTCCCTTCTTACTGCCTCCCATTGGGTTTTGTTGGAAAATTGATAATCAAGGTGTTTGGCCATATTATTAGTGCACATTCATTGGTCACCAAGTCATGATATGGAACATGAACTTGGAGTTTCTGGAAGTCATAGTACGGAACATTAACTTCTGGCTCAGAAGTAGGGACATTGTCATTACTTGTGTAAAACATCCCAACAACTTTCAATGGAGATGTATCAATTCCAGTATATGTGTGTACTTCAGTTTATACTTAATACCTCAATGTGATTCACAAATCAATCAGATTCTATTGCAGCCTCCTTAATCTGGCCCCCTAATGATAATTTTTCTACAGCAGAGCAAAAACATTTCCAATTTTTTCCAATAAGGGAACTTCTGGGAAGATCATTAGTTACAAGTGAAAAGCAGAATGCTGCAGATGGGTGGCCGCTTTGCAGAACACCTCCACTTAGACCACAAGCATAATCCTGAGCATCCAATGCTTCCAACTTAATTCACCACCTTGTTTGCATGCTTGTAGTTCTGTCTTCAACCTGCTGCAGCGTCTCAGTGAACCCATGCAAACTTGAAGAACAGTACCTGAACTTCTGAGATAACAAGCATGGGGCTGGATGAACACAGCAGGTCAAGCAGCATCATAGGAGCAGGAAAACTTGACGTTTCGGGCCTAAACCCTTCATCAGAAAATCCTTTTATCTCTAGTACCTGAACTTCTGCTTAGATATGTTACAGCCTTCTGGACTCAAGAAAGACTCATTCCAAAAATGAAGACAGAAAAACACATACCTTTAATGATATCTGTAAACAACCTTACAGGTAGTTTCACGAAATCTTCTGTCTTGTGGAGCTGTGACAGATGTGTTTTTGCACATTGTTTTGCTGCAGTGTACAGTTTCTGGTCACTGTGCTGATCTGCTAACCACATGACCTGTAAACAATTCCTGATGTCAACAGTCCGAGCCAGAAACCGAGAGCATTCTTCAAAAAGTGACGTTAACTGGTACATATCTGCCACCTCGTATGTCTCCTGGAGGTCCTCCACTCTCAATTTTACAGTGCCCCGGTAAATATAGTCCACAAGAAGCTGGAAAACACTTGCATTCACATCTTTGAGTTCTATAACATCATTATGAGCTTCTTTTAAATTAGAGGTGAACATGGAACGGAAGAAGCAGCTCTGAGCAGAAAGCACAAGTCGGTGGAGCTGGAATTCTTTGCCTTCCACAGAGATGGTAACATCTGCGAACAGCCGGTCTTCAAGGCACAGATCCATAATACTCTGGGCAACTCGCACAGAATGGAATCTATCTGTGAAAGTATAGCTCATGAAATAACTTTCATCTGTTGTTCCAGCAATGGCTGCACCTCCTGCATCACTATTTGGCTCCATTTTAGCAACTGGTAAAGCAGGACCTATAGGAATAATTACATTAAAAAATAAATTGTTAAAAATTTTTTTAAAATTTTGAAAATTTAAAGTATTTTGAATCCATAAACTTCTCTCTTATTACAACAATAGAAACTTAAAGCCAGTCATTCCTTTTGCTAATCTCCATGTTAACAAAGCACAATTGTGAATATTTTACATCACCAATAATATAAAGCAGCAATGTCTTGCTTGAATACACGAAAATGCAACCGAGGAACAAGAATAAGCCACTTGGTCTTTTGAGCAGCTGCACCTTTCAATAAGAACATGGATGATCTGATTTTAACTGCAACACGTCAGGTAGTAGACAAACCCCAACCAGAACTTAAACAACTTGATTCAAGCTTCTGAAAAACCACTGAATGGGATTTTAACTAATTATGTAGGAACCCTACCTAAGACCTGGAGTGGCAATGAGTATCTTTTAACAATTTCCTTATTTCCTGAGGCAGTATCGTCAGGAAAAATACAGCAAAAAAATTCAATGTTTAACAAGACATAGATAATACAAGGAAATGCAATTTGACTGTGTACCAGTTAGATGATGACTAACAGATCATAAGCCAGGCTGACTGTGTGGGGTACTTCATATCTTATATATCGGTAGAAAGGGCCCTTTATCTTGCAGACAGCGAAAAATTGTTCACACATGTGCAGTTTAATCTTAACACCTGTTTAATCTTAACAAAATAGGAGACAGCATTCTCTGGTTTAATACTCTGAGCCAGTCATACCTATGTGATTTAAAATTATGCAAAGCTTGCCAGTTAACTGTCAGTTGTCCCTTAACAGGTGCATTATTAATTCCTCGACTAAAGTCCACTTGCTAATAAATCAGCATCTTTTCTCATACAACGTAAAAATATTATTTCTCTTTACATTAGCAAGTGCAATCCTGATGCGTGCAGGGTGAAAAGCTTAGGCGAGTGCCATTTTTTTAGCAAGACTAAAGTGGAAATTATTAAGTTGTGAAAATGATGAAAGAGAGACTGAAATTATTAAACACATAGATTTAAGCTATTGAACAGAAATATTGATTATTTAACATAAAAAGGGACAATGGCAGACTGCATAGCAAGGTTAGATCATATGGAATACAGGAAGAACTAGCCATTTGGATAGACAACTGGCTCAAAGGTAGAGGACAGAGGGTGGTGGTGGAGGGTTGCTTTGCAGATTGTAGGCCTGTCAACCGGCAGTGTGCCACAGGATCGATGCTGGGTCCACTGTTTTTTTTCCTTTATATAAATGATTTAGATGTGACCATAGGAGGCATGGTTAGTAAGTTTGCAGATGACACCAAAATTGGAGGTGTAGTGGATAGTGAAGAATTTTCTCAGAGTGCAACGGGATCTTGATCAGGTGTGGCAAATGGAGTTTAATTTAGATAAATGTGAGGTACTGCATTTTGGAAAGGCAAATCATGACAGGACTTATACACTAATGGTAAGGTCCTGGGGAGTGTTGTTGAACAAACAGACCTTGGAATGCAGGCTCATAGTTCCTTGAAAGTGGAGTCGCAGGTAGACAGGATAGTGAAGAAGGCATTTAGTATGTTTGCCTTTATTGGTCAGTGCAATGACTATAGGAGTTAGGAGGTCATGTTGTAGCTGTACAACATGCCATTGTTGTACAGGACATTGGTTAGGCCACTTTTGGAATACTGCATTCACTTGTGGTCTCCTTGCTATAGGAAGGACGTTGTGAAACTTGAAAGGGTTCAGAAAAGATTTACAAGGATGTTGCCAGGGTTGGAGGGTTTGAGCTATAGGGAGAGGCTGAAGAGGCTGGGGCTATTTTCCCTGGAGCGTCGGAGGCTGAAGGGTGACCTTATAGAACTTTATAAAATCGTGAAGGGCTCGGATAGGGTAAATAGGCGAGGTATTTACCCCAGGGTGGGGAGTCCAAAACTAGTGGACAACTTTTTCACACAGAGGGTGGTGCATGTATGGAATGCACTGCCAGTGCAAGTGGAGGAGGCTGGAACAATTACAACATTTAAAAGGCATCTGGATGGGTACATGAATGGGAGGGCTTTAGATGGATATGGGCCAAATGCTGGCAAATGGGACAAGATTTATCTAGGATATCCGGTTGGTATGGATGTAATGGGCCAAAGGGTCTGTTTCCGTGATGTATATCTCTATGACTCTATTAAGCAGAAATATGGCAATCTACATTATCAACATACTGGAAGTTAAAATTGATCAGAAGCTGAACCTAGATACATAAACTGTGGCTACAAAAACTGGTCAGAGGCTAGGAGTTCCGCAGTATCTCTTGTCCCGATTCCCAAATGCCTGTTCATAACTAATTAGGTACAAGTCACGAGTGTGAAAGAATAATATGGATAAGTGGGGTTCCCAAGCTCAACACCATTCAAGGCAAAGTAGCCAACTGACTGTACCCTATCGACCACATTGAACATTCACTCCCTTCCTCATCAATGTACAGTGACAGCACTGTAAAATACACTGCAGTAACTTGTCAAGGCACATTCAACAGCACTCTCCAAAGCTGTGGCCTCTACCACCTAGGAGGGCAAAATCAGTTGCAATTTCCCTTTCAAGCTGTACACCATTCTGATTTGAAACTAAAATCACCATTCCTTTGCTTATAGGCTCAAAATCCTGGAACTCCCTTCCTCATAGCACAGTGGACATGCCTACAACACACAGGCTGCAGTGGCTCAAGAAGGTGACTCAACACTGCATTTTCAAGTAAATTAGTGATGAGCAATAAATTCTGGCCTAGGCAGTAAGGTCCATGTCACATGAACAAATTTTAAAAATTAGATTGCAAAAAAAGGGTGCAATTATAAGCAGAAATGTGAACTATTAAATGAAATGGAAATTGTGAAACAGAAGGTTGTATCATTAAATAGAAAGATGAACTTATTAAGCAGAAATGAACTATTAAATAGGAAAGGGAAATGATTCACTGAGTAAAAAATATGGAACAAAGGGAGAAATTATTAAATTGGAAATTAGGCAGAAAATAGTATTATTAAACAGAAAATGGAAATTATTAAGCAGAACAGTATGTTATGAAACAGGAAGATGGAATTATTAAATGAAGAAATTTATTTTGAAAAGGGTGAAATTATTCAGCAGGAAAGTGCATTATTCAGGCCCTGCGGCTCAGGGAGAAAGAAGCTCAATAACCAGGCCCCAGGAATAAGAAATTCCCTCGAATTCACCTCTATTTATTAACCGAGCGGAATCGCATTTCCAAACGCGTCCTCTCTTTGTTTTTTTTACCTTTAATTATCAGGAGCAGCGACCACAACTTCCGAGAGGGGACGGGGGTTGGGGGAAGAGTGAAGGTGAACACCGCGGCGGGGAGGAGGGAGAGGATTGGCGGGCGGACCGTGCGTGCCGGTAGTTCCGGTTCCGTTAGTATGGCGGCCAGGCTGGTGGGTCTGGCTCGGGCCGGATTGTTGAGAACCTTCTGGAATGTGGGTGAGTGGCGGTGACTGAGGGCGCAGCAGGCGGTGTAGGGTTCCCGGGATTTCCGCTTGTCTCCGGGGGAGGGGGGAGGAGGCGGTGGATGAAGGATTCGGGGAGGAGGGAGAATCCATGTCCCCGCTGTTTGACCTTCGTGCGCAGCCGGCACCTGGAAGTTGTCACTGCAGATAAACCGGGTGCAGGCGGAGAGACTGGAAGTGGGCTGTTGAGACAGGGTGCTGCGGATATGGGGTATAAGGGAAAAGGGTTATACAACAAGGCGAACAGGATGCTGTAGCCAGTGAGTGGGGGGAAAGAGGGGAAAGGGTGCTGCAGCTAGTGGGGGGAATGTGTTGCAGCTGATGGGGGAGAGGGGGTTGCAACGGCTTGTGAGGTGGAGGGGAGAAGGGGCTGCTGCTGGTTGGGTCAGGTCCTGCAGCTAGTGTTGGGGGGTGGCGGAGAGAGGGCAGGGTGCTGCAGCTGGTGGAGGGGAGAGAGAAGGGGGTGGATGCTACAGCTAGTGCGGGTAAGAGGGTGGAGCTGCAGGCAGGGGCGAGCAGAGAGGAGGGTGCAATGGGTGTAGCAGAAGAGGGTGTTGCAGCTGGTGGAGAGGGGGAGCAGAGAGAGTGTTGATGGGGTGCACAAGAGGGTGCTGCAGTTGTTGGGGGTTTTGGGTGCTGGTGGGTAAAGTGTGCACTGCAGCTGAGGGAAGGGATGTGAAGAAGAGGATACTGCAGCTGTTTAAGAGGCAGTGAGCTGCTGCAGCATTTCGGTCTGTGGGGTCCCTGAGTATGTGTGGGGTTATGGCATTGCTCGGAGGCTTGTGGGTGCTGCTGGTGTGCTGGTTGTGGACTTTGCTGCTGGAATGGAGTTGCTTCTGTTAGGAGGGTGTGGGAGTGAGGTGGGGTAGGGAGAATGAAGAGCCTGGAATTTTCTTTGGATCTCTGCAATGAGAAACATCAGGGCTGAAGGTGAGGGTTTGACTGTCAACTATTCAAGGCCTCAAGAATAACAGCGACTTGATCCTGGAGAATTGTAATACCTTCAGAAAACTCAAGGGGAACATTGATATGTGGCAAAATACTTTGTTAGATTAAACTGACACTTTGTGAAATAAATTACATCTACTAGTGGGAGTCACTGTTTCTGCATCTTCCCAAAAAGCTGTGAATCTTGGAGTGATTAAATCTTTCAGAGTAATGAGCGTGCAACATAGATGAGAAAATGGTGTTGAAAGTGTATGTCAGACATGATTGAACTGATAGAAATGTGAGCAACAACAGCCTGTTATTTTCATTGTTCAGAATGTTCTTGTCTACATTGCAATATTTGGATTTTCTACAGAATGTGAGCAGGGATTTTAAAAATTTATTTGTACATGGAATGTGGGGCATCATTGGTTAGGCCAGCACCTGTGCCCATTCCCAAAATGCACTTGAGAAGGTGACGGTGAGCTATCTTGGGCTGCTCCAGTTGTAAAATAACAGGTGTATCCACAATGCTGTTAGGAAGGGAATTTCCAGATTATGACCCAGCAAAGGGAAGGAATGGTGATATAATTCTCAAGTTAGGATGGTCGGAGGGAAGAGGAACTTGCAGGTAGTGAGGTTCCCATATATATTCTGTCCCTGTACTTTATGTATAAGTTTCTGGGCTTGAAAAGCAGTGGTAAAAGAGGCTTGGTGAGGTGCAGCAGTGAATCTTGCAGTTAGTGTACAATACTGCCAACTATGCATCTATGATGGAGGGCGTGATTGTTGAAGATGATAGAAAGGGTGCTGATCAGTTGGGTTACTGTGTTGTGGATGGTGTTGAGCTTGTTGGAGCTGCACTCGTCCAGGCAATGGATAGTATTCCATCATACTCTTAAGTTGTTCCTTGTAGATTATGAACAGACGTTAGGGTGGTTGGGATGTGATTTATTTGTTGCAGAATTCCCAGCCTCTGACCTGCTATTGTCACCAAAGTATGATTATAGCTGATCCGGTTCAGATTCAGTGTAATATGGTTCCGAAAAGTTCGAATGGCTGAATTATTTCTCATTCAATCAACATTGCTAAAGTGGAGTATCTGAGTTAATATAATTGCTGGTTGTGAGACCCTGCAAAATTGCCTTCTGTATTTGCCTATAATACAATGCTTTCTAAGTGTTTAATTGTGAAGTAATTTAGGATGTCATGTGGTTGCTAAATGTTATACTTTGTTTTATTTAATAAATTATTACAATAATATTAGAACTACAAAATAGCTGGTAATTACAATTTTTTGGCAATTAGTGTTGCCTCCTGCTACGTTTGCCTGGTGAAGCTTAGTAAAATGAAGCCTTACTGCTTTAACTGCATCTGATTTGCTAAGACAGTTGGATCCTATGATGGTACCCATCTCATTGCTGTATGTCAGACTTTGTGTAAAAATTATGAAGTATTGTCCTGCTTGTTCAATTGATTCCCTGCTGCCTTATATCTGATGCCTGTTGATTTTTGTAATTTTACTTGACCTAGTGTTAATGTTCATTTCAGTGAGTTTTAGATTTCCACATTCCTTTCAGCTCTAAATATTCCACGTTTTGATGAGCTTTCCCCATCATTAAAGCCTTTAATCATTTTACACATTTCATTTAAATCATCTGTGGATCTTCTGTACTCACAGAAATGGAACCCTGGGCAAAGCACTCAGTCCCCTCAATGCCGGTATTATCCTGAGAAATCCATTGTGCACCCACCTCCATTGTGAATGTATCCATTTTACAATGGTATTCTTTGTAAAGAGCTTTATGTAACATTAATGTAATCACCATCCATTTGCATTCTGTATTTCTTAAGGTAAAGTCTAATATTCCGTTAGGTTCTGAAATGAGTTTTTAACCCTCTCCAGCAGTTTGTGAATTCCATTCATGAGAACTTGAATCTCCATGCTCTGCCACTACTCACTTGGAAAGTAGTGATTCCTCCATTGTAATTCCTCTGGGTGACCTGTCA
Source organism: Ginglymostoma cirratum (assembly GCA_024137785.1). Classification (NCBI taxonomy): domain Eukaryota; kingdom Metazoa; phylum Chordata; class Chondrichthyes; order Orectolobiformes; family Ginglymostomatidae; genus Ginglymostoma; species Ginglymostoma cirratum. The sequence goes on along the minus strand of JAHRHZ010000063.1, from coordinate 18,449,557 downwards.
CTTTCCTACGTAGAACTGTATTTGTCACAGTTTGATGGGTAAAGCTATCAAAGTCCCTTTGCAATGTCCCACTTCTGTCTCCAGTGCTTACCGTGCCACCTAACATAATCATCAAATTTAGATTTGGAATACCCTATTGATCTAAGTCATTGATAAATACCCTGCAAAACTGGCAACAAGACCATTCAGTTCCAGGTTCTGCCCATTCTGTGAGCCTATCTTTGTAGTATTTGAGGCAGTTTATATCACCTCACTGTTTGCCTCTTCTCTGAATATATCATGGGCAAAATTGGTAAATATGTAAAAAGCCTTAATAAAGAACTTTAGGAAATACTACTATCCACCCTCCAGTCTGAAACACAACAATTTACTATGGCTCACTGTTTTCTATCTGTAAGTAATTTTATTTCTTTTAATCAAAGATGACACTGGCCTTCCTCTTCCTGAGCCTGATTTTTGTTAACCCAGCTCTGTGGTAGTTTGTCAAACATTCTTAAAATCCACGTTTACAACAAAAACCACATTCCCTTGGAACTTCTGTTTTATGTCATCAAATAATTCAGTTAGATTAGACATGCACAATTCACCTTCTATAAACCTGTAAATGGCTGTCCTTAATTAACTCAAGCCTCTTGAATGCTTGCTAATTTTTTGATTTTCAAAACTTTAATCCTCACTAATGTCTCACCAGTTTGTATCAATTAGAAATGTCCTTTTCACCCTTTCTTGAATAAGGTTGTCACATTTGCCCTTTGTCTTCTGGCACCTCCACTCCCTAATCTAGAGAAGAGTGAAAGATTGTGGCAAACCCATCAACTATTTCCCCATTTTCTTTAACAATCTTGGATGCAACCCACAAGAACAAAGTGACTTACATGCCCGAAGCACAGACAGCCTTTCCGTTATTTCCTCCATTTCAGTTTTCGTACTCTGCTTCTACCTGTATTTTGTCAGCATCCTCTTCCTCAGTATACACTGATACGAAGTATTCATCAAGTACTCTAACCTTGTCCTCTGCCTATGAACATATATCACCCTCTTTGTTTCCAATCTGACTCACATGTCTTACACCCCAACTATTTTTGTTCCCTTTCATGTTATTCTATTTTCATCTTTTCCCTCTGGCAACTGTGGATTAATTAGAGATAATAGGTACTGCAGATGCTGGAGAATCTGAGATAACAAGGTGTGGAGCTGGATGAACACAGCAGGCCAAGCAGCATCATAGGAGCAGGAAAGCTTGACATTTCGGGCCTGGACCCCCCTCCACCAGAAATGGGGGAGGGGAAGAGGGTTCTGAAATAAATAGGGAGAGAGGGGGAGGCGGATAGAAGATGGATAGAGGAGAGGATAGGGGGAGAGGAGATTTCAGACTGACCTATCTCCTCCCTACCTTCCCACCTACACTCACCTTTACTGGCTCCATCCCCGCCTCTTTGACTTGTCTGCCTCCTCTCCACCTATCCTCTCCTCTATGCATCTTCTATCCACCTCTCCCTCTCTCCCTATTTATTTCAGAACCCTCTCCCATTTCTGATGAAGGGTCTAGGCCCGAAACGTCAAGCTTTCCTGCTCCCATGATGCTGCTTGGCCTGCTGTGTTCATCCAGCTCCACACCTTGTTATCTGTGGATTAATTGTTTTTTGATGAGGTAATGGTTTCATGAAGGTAATGGAGATGTCTATCTATGGGTTTTAAAAGGGATTTGATAAAGAACCATATATTAGACCTGCTGGCAAAATTGAAGTCCACAGAGTAAAGGGAAAGTGCTGACATGGATACCAAGTTAATAAAAGCAAAATAGTGCAGAGATTGGAAATCTAAAGTAAAAATAGGAAGTGCAGGAAATGTTCACTTCAGGAAAGATATGATTGCTTTATGACGGTGACAAAAATTTACTTGAATGTTTCTGGTGTAAGACGTTTCAATTATAGGTTGGAGAAACTGGGCATATTCTTTTTACAGAATGGAAGGGTGAGTGGAGGTTTAATATATTGGATACTGTTATGATGGGTCTGGACAGAATAGATAGAGAAATTGTTCCCTTAATGCCAGGATTGAGAAGGAGAAGATGCCAATTTAAAGTGACTGGTTGGTTCATTTCCTCATGGTGACATGGGGGTTAACTTTTCTACTTGGTGACTGATTAGGTTCTGGAATGGACAGCCTGTGTGGTGGAGGCCAGTCAATCATGACTTTCAAAAGAGCATTGGATAAGTACCTGAAGAGAAGAAAACTGCAGTGCTGCAAGGATAGATTGGAGCTTTGAGACTGGTTGTAGAGGTGTGGCACAGACACAACCGACTGTATGGCCTCCTGAGCTGTCACCTATATGTTGTCACCTGTCGATATGATCCCCAAATAGACCACTAACTCCTTAAAAGAAATTAATTTCCCGGCAACTAATGGAAATGATCAAGGGACTAGATTCAAATTTTGAGACTATTAGTGTAGCAAACTAACTCAACATAGATGAAACATTACTTAGGAGTTAGCTAATACTGTACATCAAACTAAACTAAAATTACACTTTCGCATGAACTAATGCAATTCCTTCGCCTCCGCCGCATCTACTCCCAGGATGAGACATTCCACTCCCGCACATCTCAAATGTCCTCATTCTTCAAGGACCGCAACTTCCCCCCGACAGTGGTCGAGAACGCCCTCAACCGTGTCTCCCGCATTTCCCGGAACACATCCCTCACGCCCTGTCCCTGCAATAATAACCAAAAAAGAATCCCCCTCATCCTCACATACCACCCCACCAACCTCCGGATCCAACGCATCATCCTCCGACACTTCCGCCATCTGCAATCAGACCCCACCATCAAAGACATTTTTCCCTCCCCACCCTTATCTGCCTTCCGGAGGGACCACTCCCTCCGCGACTCTCTTGTCTGCTCCACACTCCCTTCCAGCCCCACCACACCCGGCACTTTTCCCTGTAACCGCAGGAAGTGCTACACCTGCCCCCACACCTCTTCCCTCACCCCAATCCCAGGCCCCAAGAAGACATTCCACATCAGGCAGATGTTCACCTGCACATCTGTCAATGTGGTATACTGCTTCCGCTGTACCCGTTGTGGCTTCCTCTACATCGGGGAAACCAAGCGGAGGCTTGGGGACCGCTTTGCAGAACACCTGCGCTCAGTTCGCAACAAACAACTGCACCTCCCAGTCGCGAACCATTTCAACTCCCCCTCCCATTTCTCAGATGACATGTCCATCCCGGGCCTCCTGCAATGCCACAGTGATGCCACCCGAAGGCTGCAGGAACAGCAAATCATATTCAGCTTGGGAACCCTGCAGCCCAATGGCATCAATGTGGATTTCACAAGCTTCAAAATCTCCCCTCCCCCACA
>JAHRHZ010000063.1:18414922-18445795 GCA_024137785.1 Ginglymostoma cirratum | reverse complement strand
TGCTGTGTTCATCCAGCCCCATGCTTGTTATCTCGGATTCTCCAGCATCTGCAGTACCTTTTATCTCTAATGCAATTGAGATATGTTTTACGAGCCCTTTTACTGTGCACCACACTTCTGGCAGAAATTTCGCATTTTGGTCACTTCTCTGAACTGTCGCCTGGGTCCCCTCAATTTTCCCCACCACGTTAGGTTGCATTTTTCTGGATTCATCTCAATGACTCCTTGTCTCTTGGTCCAATGCTGTTGCATTTTTGAGCATCCAAATATACAGGCCCAACTTGGCGTTGCTTTGATATCTGACAGGCAAAACCTCTGATGAAGCACTCCCCTCAGCATTGCACTGCTGTTTCAGCCTGGAATGGAAATAATATTTTTGTAACATAGCTTCAATTTATGACTTTGACACTATACCAACGCCAACTATCTTATTGAGAAGTTCTAATTTTTCATTTTTCACTTTGTGCAAAGGGTGCTTCCTCAAAATGTTGCCATGTCTCTGTTGATAAGAGTTGTTATTTCTGTGGGTTTTCATGGCGTTTCATCAAGTAATTCAGATTCCATTAACTTTTTAATCTTTACTATACTTCGTTATTGTATTTAAAGCTAAGGAAAAATGGCTCATTGCGTTGAAATGTTTTGTTTTATTTGTACGTTTGTGGTGTAAAAATCTTGCCATTGTGCTTTCATTATAGGTCCTGGCCGTGGTGCTGTAGCCTCTCAGTTCAGGTTTGAGGGATCCATTTCTGAGACACGGCGTAAGTAAATGCCAAGCTAACTTTCAGTTGTATACTGTTTGAATAACGACCCCATTTATAACGCAAATTTCCTCCTATATATGCACTTTCAAATTGAAGGTAAAGATCATACTTCTGTATTTGAAAGAGAATAAAACAGCTAGTAGTGTGTGGAAGAGAATTACCTTGCTTCTAATTTTTGGGCTGCACCACTAGACATAAAAATGAAAACAAGAGCCAAATATGTAAGTTCTTCCCTGTCCGTGTACACAGCCGGTCCTCCAGCTTGTTCTTGGCTGTGCCTCCTTATGGTGATGTACGGAAACGGGGTCCCTCACAAAACCAGTCTAAACGTCAGAGAAACCTGGAGGAGATCTTGTGCCCCCCACCAACACACACACACATACACATACACACTATGCAGGCCTGCTATCATGGACACACCTGGCACTTGTGAAGCCACCTCCCAGCTATGGGCAGATAGCTCCACTGCCTTATGGATACCTTGTGAGAGAGACAGTTGAAGCATAAGGTAGTAAGTCCTGACTAAAAGTTTGGAGTAGAGCCTCTAATTCTTGTCAACTTCCTGACAACTCTGACCAACAAGCCAATGCCAGAAGTGGTGTGGATTGTTTTGAACCCAAACAGGGAGATGGAGAAGGGGGCAAGGACATTCAGTGAGCTGAGGGCCTTCGTTAATTTTGCTCAGGCTTATGCTTAGGAGAGGTTAATTCACTATCATTGCACACAGCACTATTCAACAAAGTACAACCTGTCATTTTGTATGATGGATGACTACCAAGAGATCAGACAAAACACCATGTAGGCATGTGTTCAGGATCAGAGAAGTCACAAAGATAGCTGGTATTCACTTTTTGAACTGATTGTTCTTGGTGCAGAGTTGGAGGTAATTATTTGACCTTTGAAGTACCTAATTTGGGAATTTCCTCCATCATTGTTCAGCACAAATATATCACTGGCAAGGCTGCCTCAATTGCTTATCCTTAGTTGCCTTTGAGAAGATGCTACCTTGAACTCTGCAGTCAATGTTTGGGTGCCCATGCTATACTTTCTTAGACAGAGTGTTTCCAGTGTTTTGACACAGTGACAATAAAGATAGAATTATGTGTCTGCATTAGGGGGCTGTGTACCATGAAGCAGAACCTAAAGTTGATGCTGATCCCTTCTTGTTTTTCTAGCCAGGTCGTAAATTTGCTGTGGACTGTAGATTAATACTTGCTGTTGTGCATCCTTTAGGTAGAACTGCAGACAGGTTACTCTGATGGAGAAAGTGGATGTTTAAAACTACAGAGGGTGGCAAACGAGAAGTGTTTTGACCCAGATGGTGTGGTAACCTTTGAATAGTGTGCAACTGTTCTGATGTAGAGAATATTCCTTCAATCTCCTTATCTGTGCCTTACAATTAATGGAAAAGCTTTTGAGAGTCAGGAGGTGGATCACTCTGTGCAGAATACTCTGCCTATGACTTGTTTGAGTAGCTACACCGTTTATTGCTGTTTTCGTTTTTTTATAAAACTTTATAATCTGTTTATATTAGCATATTCTGCAGAATAAACCAAGAAGTTTGAGATTTCTTAATAGTACATAATATGATCGGAATTGGAGCAGTGAAATTTAACTTAGCATTGCTGGACTTTACTTCACAGCTACTGTCCGACCAAGGAATGAACTACAGCGCAACCAGCTCTCTGCATTTGGTGAATATGTTGCTGAAATTCTTCCCAAATACGTCCAACAAGTGCAGGTCAGTGTGTCAGCAGTTAGACTGATACCTAAACACGAATCAGGTTATTCAGTTTTATAAATCAATGAAATATCTGTGTTGTGTGGCCAAATATTGAATTGGTGTCTCTGAAGTTAGGTTTTTCATTGGGAAATCTCTTCCCTTGCGTGATTTGGCCTATTAAATGGTTTTCCAAAACCTGTTTTGGAATCCAGTCCCGTGCCATCATGGAAGTGATTGTTAAGTAGGAGGCAATCGTCACCTAAAATAACAAGCAGGGTTTCTCATCCAAGCGATGTTTTGAAGATATCTCACTGTCACACTATTGTGTAAATGTTAGATATAGAAAGCTATAAAAAAAATCCTTTCTTAATTCCTTCAATTAGTCTTATTTAACCCATGAATATATCCAATGATGAAAGTAATGGTGATGGACTGAAAGGGAAAAATGATTTTGGCCATTAATTTGTTTCACTTGTTCGTTATTATATCCTGTTATATGTTATACTGTTATTACTTAGATCAACCCTGTATGTGTAAACATGATATCTGTTTGCTTTGTCTTTGTTAAACAGGTGACATGTTTCAATGAGTTGGAGGTTTTTATCCATCCAGATGGCATTATACCAGTGTTGACATTCCTTCGGGATCACACCAATGCCCAGTTTAAATCTCTTGTAGATGAAACTGCAGTCGATGTCCCTTCTCGTCCATTTAGGTTTGAGGTAATTGGAGAATTGGTTGGGAAGGGTGAAATGTAACTTAACAATTCTGTTACAGAATAGTACATTTGTTGCAGCTTTGAAAGTTTGCGTATTTTTAGTTGCAATTTCTAAATGCTTTACAAATATTAAATGTTATATCTTACAAAGAAGACTTCTTTATTGATTTGGAGAACAACTGTACTGCAGCAACAACATATTAAAAGATGATGATGGAGAACATGTCAACGTTCTAGTCTTAAGCTCTGAAGTAAATACAAAAGCTGCTGATGCTGGAAATCTGAGGCAAAAACAGAGTTCTGGAGAAACACAGCAGATCTGGCAGCATCTGTAGTGAGAAAACAATTTACATTGCAAGTCCAGTGACCCTTCATCAGAACTGTTTTCTCTCCAGAGCTGGTGACGGACCTGATGTGCTTTCTTTAATTCATTCACAGGATGTGGCCATCACTGGCCAGGCCAGCAATTAATGCCATCCCTAGTTGTCTAGAGGGCAGTTAAGTGTCAACTACATTAGTGGGTCCAGCACTCCTTTTGTTTAACTTTTTAAGCTCTTTCACATCTAATAATACATATCTTTCTTGGTGGGATGATTGTTCCACACAGAATCTCTTATGTTTTGTTTTCCAGCAGAAGCAGTAAAATTAATATGTTAGCAGCTGGAAGATGAATTGTTGAAATATGGAGTCATAGATATGGATGATGATGGGATAGTGTAGGGGGATGGGCTTAGATTAGTTCACAGGTCGGCGGAACATCGAGGGCTGAAGGGCCTGTTCTGCGCTGCATTGTTCTATGTTCTGTGTAGAGGTTTATAGTATTAAAGCATTAAAAATAATGCCATTCGCCCCATCAAGTCTATGCCAGTCAAAAATATCCACCTAACTATTCTAATTCCATTTCCCAGCACTTGGCCCTTAACCTTTTATGCTTTGTCATCATTAGTGTGCATCTAAATACTTATTTAAATGTTATGAGGGTTTCTGCCTTTACTACGCTTAAAGGTGGTGAGTTCCAGTTGCCCATCACCATCTGAAAAATAATTTCCTCTTATTCCCTCTAAATCTTCTGCCCCTTACATTAAATGAATGCCTCCTTGTGATTGGTCCTCCAGCAAGTGGAAAAGTTCCTTCCTGTCTACGCTCCTCAATCATGTTCCACCTCTTGCTCCTTTCTTGATTAATTGTACATTAGCTGTCTTCCAATCCTACAGCACTGCTGCTGTGTCCAGAGAGGAATTTAAAATTATTACTAGTGTTCCTGCTATTGATTTGCCTCACACAGCCTGGGATATGTTTCATCTGGCATTTAGGTTTACCCAATTTTAAATCTGCCAGATCACTCAGAATCTCCCTGTCAATGCTGCTTACTTTAAGTAGATAACAGTCCTCCTTCCTGATTTTGTCCCGCTCACTTGTGAACACTGACACAGTATTGATTTAGTTTGCCTCCTACACCCTCCAGCTCCATGCAAGTTAGCACTGTGGTCCTTAATAGGCTTTACCCAGTTATCCTTTTACCCTTAATGTACTAAAAAAAAATTTAGGACTTGCCTTTGTTTTACCTGCCACTGTTCTTTCATGTCCCGTACTTGTTCTCCTAATTTCCTTTAAGTTTCCCTGTGCACATTCTGTACTCCTGTAGGGCTTCAGTATCTACGATAAGTCTCCCTTTTTCACTTTATCTACTCCTGGCTATGCCTTGATATCCTTCCTATGCTCAAGACACAAAATAGGTCAGTGAACGATGGCTGACAAAGAATGTTAAAGATTATGTAAGATTAAAAGAAAATGCTTATAAAGTGGTGAATAATAGTAATAAATCTGAGGATTGGGAAGATTTTGCAATACAGCAAAGACAGACCAAGAAGACTGATAAGGAAAGGAAAAATCAAATAGGAATATAACCTAGCAAACTACATAAAAGACAAACTGTACAAGTTTCTATAGGTTTGTAAAAAGGAGACATTTGATTAAGACAAATGTGGGTCTATGAAAATCAAAGTCAGGAGAATCTATAAAGGGGAATAAAGAAACGGCAGAGAACCTAAATTATACTTTTTGCCTGTTTTCACTGACGAAGGTGTAAGAAATCTCCCAGAATCAGAGATCCAAGTGAGTAAGGACCATGAGGAGCTGTAGAAAATTACAATTAGTAAGAAGGTAATATTAGAGAAATTAGTGGGTTGGAAAATTGAGAAGTCCCTGGGACCTGATAGTCTAGTTTTTCAGGATGTTACTAACAAAATTGAAGGGGAGTTGATGGGTGTAGTATATTTGGATTTTGATAAGGTTGCCCACAGGAGATTGGCTAACAAACTTATATCAGATTGGATTGGAGGTAATGTATTGGCATGGATTAAGGATTGACCAACAAAGGCAAAACAGATTAGTAATGTAGAGGTTATTCTCATGTAGGCGGAGTGTGACTAGTGAAGTGTGCACGAATCAGAACTTGGGGCCCCAGCTGCTCAATGATTTGGATGTGGGGACCAAATGTAATATTTTAAGGTTTGCAGATGAAAGAAAGCTAAGCAGAAATGTGTGTTGTGAGGAAGCTGGACAACACTTTTGAGAAACATTTGTGGAGAGAAAGAAGAGTTAATGTTTTGGGTCCAGTGATGCTTCTGTGAGTCAGAAAGGTCGCTGGATCTGAAACATCAACTCTGCTTTCTGTTCACAAATGCTGCCTGACCTAAGTTTTCCACAATTTCTGATTTCACTTTTGATTTCCAGCACTCTCAATTCTTTAGGGTTTTTTTTAAGGAGGATTTGGACATGTTTAGTGATTGGTTAAGAATAAGGCAGATGGAATATAGTATGGAAAAATGAGGTTATCCACTTTGGAGGTACAGATATACAGAATATTTCTTAAATGGTGAGATTGGAAAGTATAGTTGTGCAAAGGGACTTGGTTGTCCTTGCCATTAAGTCACTGAAGGCTAAAATGCAGGTGAATGGGTAATGAAACAGTAGCCTTCATTGCACGAGGATTTGAGTACAGGAGTAGTCAAGTTGTGCTTCAATTATACAGGAGCTTAGTTAGACTGCCAGAAGAACTGTGCAATTTTGATCTCCTTATCTCCGGAAAGAAGTTATTGCCAGAGAGGGATTAAAGTGAAGATTCACCAAACTTATTTCTGAGATGGTGAGACTGTTCTATGATGAGAGATTGGGCAAATGTGCCTTGTTCTCTCTTGAGTTTTGAAGAATGAGAGATGATCTCATTGAAACTTCCAGAATACTGAATACAAGGTAGATGCAGATAAGATGTTTCCCCTGGTTGGACAGTCTGGAACCCGGGGATACAATTTTAAAAATAAGGGAGATACCATTTAGAACTGTTGAGAATTTTTGTTTTACTCAGATGTAGTGAATCTTTGAAATTCTTTACCCCGATTCTTTGAGGATGATCAATCTTTGAGTATGGTTAAAGTAGAGGTTGTTGAATTTTTCATTATCAATGGTATAAAGGGTTATGAGGACAGTGTGGGTAAAAGACACTGAACCATTTAAGCAGCCATGATTGTACTAAATGGTACAATGAGCAGGCTTGATGGGCTAAGTGACCTAATCCTATTCCTATGTTCTAATGTAGGAAGAATCTGAGACCTTGCAGACTGAGAACTTGATGTACATGAGAAAATACAAAATTGGAAAAGTTGCGTCCCTTCAAGAGATAAGACCCTAAGCTTGAGATAAGGAAGTCAAATAAAAAAAAATTTAAAAAGCATTATGGAATGGTGTGAAGCTCATGCAAATGATATCTGGTTGGTTAAGAAAAGCATGCTCGACTATGGGCTGAAGATAAGTGGAGAGAGGAAGAGGTTAATTCTCTAAAATCAAGATAAAAGAAGTCTTCCCAATCAGGTTTGTACAGCCAAGAAATCTAGTGTAGAGAATACAAGAGACAAAATAGAGAAGATTGAAGTCTAAAACCTGAAAATGAGAAGTGTTTCTCGTTCTGAATTTTATGAGAAGTATTTAGCTAATGTTAGACTGTACATCACTGTCTAACTGAAAACTTGCTGTGACTCTTATTAAAGTAATCTCAGAACTAAACTTTGAGCCGGTCCTTTCCCATAACAATTGGTCCCAGAAAACCCCTTTCTAAAATAAAAATATAAAAGTATAAGGTTAATCATTTAAGAATCCCTTAAAATAATAACCTACAATGCCAAATTGCTTGTTAGATTGCCTTTGTTACAATAAGTTTGCTATAAAATAGGCATTAACTTGGAGCATTGCTTTGGAACCTCAACTTGATTGGGGGTTTCGGTTCCTTCTGTACTGATATTGTTGAGATTTAATTTTAAGATCTCTTCTGTTCCCTTTCCAACAGATTGTATATAACTTACTTTCACTGCAGTTTAACTCTCGTATCCGTGTGAAGACTTATACCGATGAGTTGACACCACTGGATTCCCTGGTACCTGTGTTCCAGGCTGCAAACTGGTATGAGAGAGAGGTGAGTTGAATAAATTGGATGAAATGTTATGAGAAGACTTTTATTACTAGTCAATCTCTAAGCAAATCAAGACTGAGTCAGAGAACAGAAAATAATTGAATCAGGGGTAAGGGTGTATTCAACATTGCAGACAGAGTGAGATGGACAGGGAACAAGAAATTACACCATCTTACACATTCTTAGCAGAAGACATTTATCTTCTGTAAATTAACTCAATTTTAAGAGTAGGCATTGTCTGGTTGTGAGTAGGATTTGAGATGAAGGTAAAGTCTGCACTGTTGCCAGGAAACATTTGAAAGGCAAAGATGTATGTTACATTATACTTGGAACTCTGACAGAATTCTAGCCAGAATGTCAATTTGCTATTTCTGATGCTCAGTGAACTTTATGTAGCAACTAGGATGATTGTTGTGGGGGTGGGCAAATAATCTGTATATTCAATCAGGCCACTGTTGAATTGTGGAGATGGCTGAATGTTTCAATACTTAAAAACCGAAAGAACTGCAGATGCTGTAAATCAGGAACAAAAACAGAGGTTGCTGGAAAAGCTCAGCAGGTCTGGCAGCAGCTGAGGAAAAATCAGAGTTAACATTATGGGTCCAGTGACCCTTCCTGTTCTGAGGAAGGGTTACCGGACCTGAAATGTTAACTCTGATTTTTCTTCACAGATGCTGCCAGACCTGCTAAGCTTTTCCAGCAACCTCTGTTTTTGTTTTGATATTTCGTTTGAGGTTTGCAGATAACTGTGGTGGAGTTTAAGATTGAATCGTGTTGTCTGTGGAGGGAGCAGGTTTGATCAGTTAGATCACCATTTCTCCATTCATGTTTTATGATCTTTTTGCTGAAATCAAGAACATTGGACTTTCATGGAGTAGGCAAACACTGATCATTGCGTACTGTATTATAATTCACAAAATTAATTATGCAATGATCAATAATGTGATTTAAAACTATTATGCTGTGCTTATAGCCTGTAATCACATGAAAAGTAGGGTGTTTAAATGTAATTGAGTATTTTATAAGTTGCCTAATACGCTTCTGTCTTGGCTCAATTGTTTTTAAGAATTTGTTTCAAATTTAACACACACATTTATAATAGACAAAATACAAGTAATATTTTGCTCTTTACTTAAAATTTGACAGTTCTAAAATTTAAAATTTCAAGTCGTTCAGGAAGCTAGATTGTTACTTGTCTATTTGTTCCAGATTTGGGATATGTTCGGTGTATTTTTTGCTGACCATCCGGATCTGAGACGAATCCTCACAGACTATGGATTTGAAGGCCATCCTTTTCGCAAAGACTTCCCACTTTCTGGCTATGTAGAGGTATAAAATAATGTTTTTTAAAGCTGTACGTCTATGAAGCTTTTTCCTTTTCTTCCTTGTTCTGCACTCCCACCTGGCAACACCCCACACCTCCTAAAAGCTACTTGAGTCAACTTTGTAAGTTGGAGTGAAAATCTCTTAGCACCCATCTACTCAAAACCCATTTTCCAGCACTTTGTCTGTAGTCTTATATGCTGTGGCATTTCAGGTGCTCATCTGCATATTCCTAAAGTGTTGTAATACTTCCAGCCTCTACCACCTTCGGGGTAAAAATAACTCTCCTTTAAATCCCCTCTAAAGCTCTTGCTCCTTAGCTTAAATGTTTACTTAATGGTAATTAGCCCCTCTAAGGAGAAAGGTTAATTCTAACTATACCACTCATATTTTTGTAGTCCTCCGTCATGTCCCCTCTCAGTCTTCTCTGCTCCAGGGATGCCATCCCTATTCTGTCTAGTCTCTATTCATAGCTCTGAAATGCTTCAACCCAGGCAGCATCTTGATGAGGCTCCTTTATACCTTCTTGAGTACAATCACATCCTTCGTATTGTGTGATTATCAGAAATCAACATAATACTTCAGCTGTGGTTTAACCAATATTGTACACTGCTCTGTCATTACATCCCAGTTCTTGTGTTTTTGTCTTTGCCTAACTATTCCTTTTCTTTTTAGGTACGATATGATGATGAGGTAAAACGTATTGTAGCTGAGCCTATTGAACTTGCCCAGGAATTCCGCAAATTTGATCTCAACAGTCCATGGGAAGCTTTCCCAGCGTACCGAGAACCTGCAGAATTACCCAAACTTGAAGCGGGAGAGAAAAAACCTGAGACAAAATGAATAGGAACACCTTAATCTTTAGGGGAAATCCTGTCTGATGTCAAATTTAAAGTGGGCCTAAAATGACTTTTCTGCATAACCTAATAATTTGTGTGGAACATATGTAAATAAACTACTTGTATAACATTATAATTTGTAGCAGTCTTAACTGTAATAACTGCCTGTGTTCAAAGAAAGAACATGTTTAACCTGGACATTTGATTGACAGTGAGGTGGTGTTGGCATTCAACTTGACAAGCCACTGAACGATTCCAGTACAGGTTACTTATTTGTGTACACAAGGACAGCCAGTCAAGATTGTTGTCGAAGATTGAACTTTGGTAAAATGTTCTTTTCTCTTATATAACCTTAGATCATGCATAAAATTTCTAATTTTTAATCCGATCAATTTCCAACCATATGATAACCAACTGTCACTTATTTCCCTCAAAACATACATCAGGCATCGTTCATGCCCACTCAAGCTGTCCCTTATCTTGCTGATTGTGAAGTGGATCCTGCTCATCCTTGTTTCTGTTCCCTATACCTGATCTGGCTCTTGGTCATTTTGTTTAGAGGGAAAGAATAGAGGAGCTGAATGTTATTTAAATGGAAAAACACTGCAGAAAACTACAGCTCAGAGGGATTTGGGAGTCCTGCATAAATCGTAAGAAGCTCACATACAGGTTCAAGTAACAGGGAAAGCAAATGGAGTATGAAAATAGGGAAGTCTTGCTGAAACTATGTAATGCACTGGTTTACCACAGTTGGGGTACTGAGAGCAGTTTTGGTCCCCTTGTCTCGAGATATGCTGTGACTGGAGGCAGTCCTGAGGGTTCACTAAGTTGGGTATGAAAGAATTTACTTAGGAGAAGTTGAGTAAGCTGGGACTGTACTCATTGCCCCTCATTCTTCCAAACACCAATCTATTCAAAAATATATATAATTCTTAGGAGACTTGACAGGGTAGATGCAGAGAAAAGTTGTTTCCCCACATGGCAAAATCTAATCTAAGGCTAAAGGGTACAGTCTCCAGAATAAGAGGCTGTCCATATAAAGCAGATGAAGAGGAATTTCTATCTTTTAGATCATAAGTATTGCCCAAGGATTATAAGCACGGTTTGCAAAGGATAGGTCTTTCTTCACGAATTTGTTTATGTAAGTGGATAGATTTTTTCCCCCTGGGCCAGCATCTCTTGTCCAGAGGGCAGTCAAGAGTCATTCACATTGCTGTGTTGGTGTGGAATCACATGTAGGCCTGACTGGGTAAGGATGGCAGAGTTCCTTCCCTAGAGGACATTAGTGAACTAGATGGGTTTTTCCTGACAACTGATGATGGTTTCACGGTCATCATTAGATCTATAATTTTAGATTATTTTTATTGAATTCACATTCTACCATCTACCATGGTAAGATTTGAAACTGTCCCCAGAGCATTAGCTGAGTTTCTGGATTAATGGTCCACTGATAACAGCACTAGGCCATTGCCTCCCCTTAGATGACAGAACAATGAATGATTAAAGATTTTGAGAAGGTGTTTTTTAAAATGGTGTGAGAAGATTTGATATGAAAATTGAGACATGATCTTAATGTGAACCTAATGCTAGGAATAATCACTACCCAAAACTCTGGAATAGTCATTAAAAACACATATTAACCTTAAAGAGGATTCTTGGGCTGAGTTAGAAGTGGGTGAAAGATAAGGTGGCTCTGGTACGCTTAGATGAGAAATGGTCTGTGGACAGGGGTGAATGTTGGCAAAGATGGAAGAGTAGACCAGGATGTTTGGAGGAGAATGGTTTCTTCACGAAAGGGAAGAGAGAAGGAAGATGTGGAGGATGGTGGTGTAGTGTTAATATCACTAGACTCCTAATCCAGAATGCCAGGTTTATGTCCAGGTTCAAATCCCACCAGATTAGTTGGGGGACTTTAAATTTTCAAAAGGCAAATGGTATATTGGCCTTCATTGCAAAAGGATTTGAGTTCACAACTAGGGAAATCTTATTGCAGTTATACAGGGCCTTAGTGAGACCACACATGGAGTATTACATGCAATTATGGTCTCCCTACTTGAGAGAATATATTTATCACTGAGAGAGTGCAGAAGATGTTCACTAGTTTGATACCAGAGATGGTAGGACTATTCAGTGAGGAGAGATTAGTTTGGCTGGACCAGTATTCTCTAGAGTTTAGAATGATGAGAGAGGATCTAAAATTCTAACAAGGCTGAGCAGACTAAGTGTAGAGAGGATGTTTCCCCTTGACAGGGGAGTCCAGGAGAAAGTCTCAGGGTATGGAGTAGACCATATAAGATTGAGAAAGAAATTCTTTACACAGGCCAGTGAACCAGTGGGATTTTCTACTACATAAGGCTGTGGAAGTCAGGTCACCAAATATATTCAAGAAAGACATTTTTAGATTTTTTAAAGGCATCAAGGGCTGTGGGGAGAAAGAGGGAATAAGGCTTTGTGATAAGGGCCAAATGGTCCACTCTATTTGTTTGGTAACGGCATCATGCTGAAAGCAGTAGAAATAGTGTGGGTTGGTGAGGAAAAGGGGGAATTATGTTCCTGGGAGGGACCAGGGTACCCATTGAAAGTGGAATGGCTAGGTTCAAGGACCTGTAAACCAGGGCAGAAAGAAATCCTTGGCTGAAGAAAATTAATGACATCAGAAGCAGTGATGTGGAAGCAGTATCATCAGATGGATGTGGCAGAGATGGGAATACAGTCCTTATAGAAAGCTTGGTGGCAGGAAATGTAATCATGTTAGCCATGAGAACTGGTGATAATTGGGAGACAGCCTATCCCTAGAAATAGAAATTTCCATTTAGAAGTGAAGAGTCAGAGTTGCATCATCTCTAGGCAAGGAAGGCATTGATAATTATAAACAACGTTGCTGGGATTTTCCACTGATCAACCTGAACCATTAACAGCTTTCCTCCACAATTGCTCCTTGACCTGCTGAGTATTTTCAACATTTTCCATTTATAGTCCAGAATTCCAGCATCTGGAGTGATTTGCTATTGTACTGTTCTATGTGGATTAACAGACGATAGGAATGTGCAGAACTGCAGAAAACTAATGTAACCTTTCTGATCTGTAGTGACAGGAAATTAAATAGATATGATAGAGAACTAGGTTATTATTAAATATTTATGTCAGTAAAACTTGATATGTGACTGGTCTAACCTTTTCAATCTATCTCTGAACCTTTTGTACTGCACTTCATCTTCCTCCCAACTCCATCAAAAACACATTATTCCTGTGAAGACAGAAACTGAAATTGGTCAGGTAGAATCTAGGGGGAAACAGGGATCAGTTAGTCAAAGTTTCAAACATTTTACAATCACAAAGTTTTTTTTAAACCAAATGTTTGAGATTGCCTATCTCGATTATTTTAATGTGAGACTTCGTAATTGAAGGTATTCTAAATCACGTTTTTTTGTGGAGTGCTCACTGCTGAGTGTTTTCAACTTTTTTTTTTTGCAGAGGAATTTTGGGGAGGGCAACAAATCGGGCCTGGGAGCTGGGAGCCCCTTTCCCCCTCTGTCTCCAGTCTTTCGTTCGCCCGATGGCTCTCTTGCCCCTCCCACCTCCCTCCAGTTCTCTGGGCATGATGCAATTCCACCGGGTGCTGATCTCCCCCTGCATTGCCTCTCCCTGTCTCCTCTGGATGTCCCCACTGCTCCTTCCATCCACATGTTCCAAAAATATAAAATTGACAATCAGGAGATGACAAAAAGCTTGGTTCTTTCAATAATTCGGGGTGCAAATGATGTGATATGTGATATACAGACCAGAAATGTTGCATCAGATTGATCTATTCTATATTAGCTGGCATCAAACCATGGTGATGGTGGTGGAACTACATCTTAAAGTCCTCTGCATGTCAGGAAACTAATTTGTTCTCGCTTCCCGATTTGGATCGACAAGCAGTCAGCCTGCTGGAAAGAGATACAGTCCTGACCTGAAATGTTTTCCCTGCTCCTCTGATGCTCCCTGGCCTGCTGTGTTCTTCCAGCTCCATACTGTGTTATCTTAGCCAGCTGAAAAGTGTGCTTTTGTCGAAGGCAGGTTGAGGACAGTCTTGGGTTCAGGTATGCCTGCCTCCCTCCCCCACCCCTCCCCAGCCCCAATCCCCCACTCCCCTCCCCAATTTTGCAGTATTGTGAGGCCACAAAGTCAACCTGGATAGAGGAATCAGTTAACCTCACAAAGGGACTGGAACAAACATTCTGAACAAGCATGATTATGTCGGAGGAACATGAACTGTTCTGAGGAAGGGTGACCAGACCCGAAACGTTAACTCTGTTTTTTGCCTTCACAGATGCTGCCAGACCTGCTGAGCTTTTCCAGCAACTTTGTTTTTGATTCTATTCATTAAGATTCTTATTCCTTCTTTCTCTCTAAAGTTTTCAAAGTCAGTATCTGTGGGAAGTTGCTCAAGATCTTCTACTATCTCCTGAAGAAAGCAATGATGTTTTGGAATGGGAAGACAGAAATGAAAATATTTTCAAAGTTGAAAAGTCTGAATCTCTGGCAAAAAGTGTGAGGTCAAAGAAAACATTAATGAATGTGTGACAGAAGTGTAAATGAAGAACGAAGGGCTGAATTGAGGTTGAAGAAAATTTATTGAACCTGCCTGATGGAAAATCTGCTTCACTGTGGTTTCAGGTGAATCTGGTTCTGCTCACTGCATTTATACAGAAAATATAGCATCAGTGCGAAGTGAAATGCACTAACAAATTTTGTTAGTTTCAGTTAAACGTTTGTGAATGGAGATGAGTGAGTATTGGTTGTGTCTTTTTGTTGCTAGTTGGTGTTCAAGTATTCTTTGTTTACAAATTATATATTTGTTCATTAAATTTGGCCTTTAAAGATAATGTGGGTTGTAAGGCATAGGTCCAGTAGTTTCAGCGTGTTGTCTGAGGAGATTGTGTCACTTGGGTCTTGTTCTTTCTCATGCAAGGACTGTGACAAACATTACATTAGACAGACAGGAAACTAGCCACAAGAATACATGAACACCAACTAGCAACAAAAAGACACGACCAATACTCACTTATCTCCATTCACACGGATAAAGAGAACCACCAGTTCGACTGGGACAACATCAGGATCTTAGGACAGGCCAAACAGAGATGAGCACGGGAATTTCTATAGGCCTGGTTCTCCACCAAGAAGGCCATCTATAAACACGTAGAATTAACCCTATATATACTGTGAAAAAAAACCGCTAATGAGGTAATCAACTCCAACGGACCCCAGAGTTTAAATACCAGGCGGGAAAACACAGCAGCGCTTCATCGGAGGCTGCACTGATGATGTTACCCAGCAAGGTAATGAAAAGTCTGTGAACTAACAAACCAGCTCGGCGAGCAAACCAACCACAATGAAAACTTCCTCTAAACAATGGGACCAAAACTGCTCACAGTACTGCAGATGTGGTCTCAACGGCACTATGTACAGTTACAGTGAGACTTCCTTACTGTTATTCTCCAACCCACCTGAAATAAGGGCTAACATTCCATTAGCCTTTCTGATTACCTACTGCACCAGTATGCTAGCTTTCTATGTTTCATGTACAAGTACCCCCAAGTCCCGTTGTGTTGCTACTTCCTGCAGCTTTTCTCCTTGTAAATAATAAGCTTTTTTAAAAAATTCTCCTTTCCAAAATGAACAACTTAACATTTTCCCACTTTATACTCCACTTGCCAACTCCTTGCCCACTTGCTTGACCTACGTTATCTCTCTGTAAACTATTTTTATCCCTTTCACAACTTTTCCATTGATTTTTTGTGTCATCTGCAAGTTTGGCTGCAGTACATCCACTTCCTCCCTCCCAGTCATTAATAAATAATGTAAGTAGTTACGGTTCCAGCACTGATCCCTGTGGAACCCTACAGGTCAAAGGTTGCCGACCCGAAAAAGAATCCCTTATCCCCACTTGCTATTTATTGCCAATAGCCATTCTCTATCCATGTCAATATATGACTTCCAACACTGTGGGTTCTTAACTTATGACAAAACTTTTAGTGAGGTACCTTTTTGAACACCTTCCAGAATTCCAAATACAGCACATCTCCTGGTTTTCCTTTATCCACTCTGGTTGAGACTTCCTCAAATAACTGTAATTAGACACAATTACTCTTTCATGAAGACTCTTCTTGAACAAAAACAAAGTTGCTGGAAAAGCTCAGCAGGTCTGGCAGCATCTGTGAAGAAAAAGACAGAGTTAACATTTTAGGTCCAGTGACCCTTCCTCAGAACTGACTCTTCTTGATTCGATTATAATTGTCCAAATGTTCTGCTATTACTTCTTTAATTATTCCTTCTTTAATAATTGATTCCAATACTTTCCCAACAATGGATGTTAGGCTAATCGGCCTACATGTACCCACATTGTGCCTCCCTCCCTTTTTGAATAGATTGGTAGTTTTCCAGTCCTCTGGTATTTCTCCAAAATCCAATGAGTTTTGGAAAATTACAAACAATGCATCCACTATCTCTTCAGCTACTTCTTTTAGGTTCCAATGATACAAGCCATCAGGACCAGGGAACTTATCTGTCTTTAGCCCCATTACTTTGTTTAATACTACTTCTCTGCTGAAGGTTATGGAACTTAATTCCTCCCCATATTCTTTAGAATTAATGGAATGTTCAAAGTATCTTCAACCGCCTGTATTTTTCTCATTTTTTTTAACCAATCTAGATCAAATCTTGTTGTGCTGCGTAGCTTTTGCCATGAAAATTAAAAGAGAGACCAATTTGAAAACACATTTATAGCAATTGCAGAACTAGATCAGGAGAAACGATGAATGCAGAAAGAACATTAAGTTTGAACTTATTCACGTTTATTTGCTCAGTAGAGATGGATATTTTTTGTTTAAATGGGATTTGCTGTAAATAGATAACTGAATTGAGAATCATTGCAATACATTGCAAAACTGAACTGATCCACAAGATGGCAGCATTCTGCGTGCCCGCGACAGTAAGTGATTGAGAACATGAGTAAATGAGACCAAAGTTGAATGGTGATAGGAAGGAAATTAATTCAAAAATAGCTATGAGCATTAAGTAACAGAAGCATCAAATTCTAGCAATAAAGAAAAGTTAACAATTGAGATTTTATATATATACACATTATATATGAAACACAAGGTAGAAATAGAAACTAAACAGCCTCAATAATATATAACATAAAATAACAGTCAAGATTGCTACATAAAGTATCAATTAATTTAATAATGAAGAAAATGACTCACCTACAATAAAAAAAATGGTTTCAAAGTGCGTTTAAGTGCGACTGTTGGCTTAGGAGTGAAATGGTAAAGAGGCAGGTCACCACACCAGCTGTCACAGAGGTAGAAGAGGTAGAGAGAGTTCCTGTTATTTCAGAGTTTACTTCATGGTATGAAACGGATGGGAGCCCTCTGTGAAAAACATATTCTGTGAGAGAAAGGTAATGGAGAGATTGTCACTACTATCAATACTTGTACAATTACTAATTTAATTCAGTTTGGAAAGGCATTCTGAACATTGTAAGTCATGTTCCTGCAAGTTTATCTTGTTAGGATGTATAACTTAATGTTACACAAGATTCTTGTCACGTCATATCTATCTTGTATTTATTATGCGGAATAAAATATGCTAGGAAGTAAAAAAGGACCAAGAAACATCACTTGGTCAATTTATTATTTTATATTTAGATACATCTTATAATAGTATTTTAAATTAGAATGTGGTAAAAACAAATATATATCAAAGAGAATGTTTTTCAGTTTCATAACTGACAACTGTTTTCCAAAACACTTCACTGGATATCGGAACATATTAAAGTTTTATTATATTAGAAAGAACTCTAAGGAAAGTATGGAGAGATGGTGGGAAACACCTCAGGGAAGTGAGTTAAATTACAACAAGATATGTTATACAACTTACAAACATTATCATTAATGACCTTGCAAAATGTGTTATTTGGTTATGTATATAAAATAAGATGAAAAATATTTTAGAAACTTAAACTGTGCTGTGCTAGTTTTGTGGGCTAGGTGATGCAACTGTATTATCTCGTAGCCTTCCTCATTCTATAAATTGATTAAGACCTAAGCTAGGATCTGTGCAGGCTATGATGTTGTACCGTGGGCTGTTATTAAAGTTAGGAAGTATTTCCTTAAGTGTAATCTTATCTCTATTTTAAGAGATATAAATTCACAGTAAAAATTCATATATTCCAGAAAACATGAAACTTGTTTGTGTACAGCATTAATTAGATATCAAAATATTACTCCTGAGGACTGTACAAATAACCAATGATGTATAATTCTCTTTGCTCAAAATTATACTTTGCATGATTTATCATGAAAAAAAAGGGTGAATCTTCGGAATTAGATACTTGAGTCAACCTAACCTAAAGATTGTCTTACCAAAGTCTGACAGTTGTAGTTATTAATTTTGTAAAACTTTAAGACTCATTTTCACAAACCATGATTTTCTGTCTTTTGTCAAATATGCAAGTTAGCAGCAGCCTCTATTATGTAATGGATCATTGATATTGACTGCAGGTGCCATCTGAAGAAAGTCTTTAAAGTAAAGTTGCCATAGCCCCAGAGAATGGTGTCTCATTAGACAGGGACAAGTAGTGGTGTTTTAATCTGAGGGTCATCGTGCCTCAGGTGAGGGGAGAGGTTGAGAAGGAAAAATCTTCATGGCAACCTCAATCAGGACAGGAATTGAACCTGTATATTTGGCATCACTCTGTATTGCAAAGGTGTCATCCAACTAAGCTAACTGACCATCGACTGCAAATATAAAGCAACAGAGATAAAGTGATTACTTTCGGGCAAGACTTTTTTGTACTGTAAGCTGAGGACATTGATTGAAACTATTTAGTTGTGTGCAGATTGGTTAGGTATGCTATCTTGTTGTCACTTTTATGTATTTCTACGCATTTTTATGGTTGGATAAGGAGGGGTGATTAGCCTCCCTCTTTGAACTCCCTTGCTGTAAATATTCTTATTGTTTTTTTAAGCACGTGGCTAAGTCACACTTTAAATAAATTTAATTGACCAAATTAAAATTGAAGGAAAGTCAATTCCAGGGTTTTCTTGAGTAGAAGAGAGTGGAGTTATTACCTAATAAAACTGAGAAAAATAATGATAGAACACACTAACAAACAGATATATACAAAGACAGGTGATAAAGTTGTGAAGAGAAGGCAGCAGAGGAAGGTGTCTATAGAGGCAGGTTGTCAGGCAAGCTGCAGTTTAGCAATTTTTTAAAAGTCCTTGAGTTATGAGAGTGAAAACCTAAGTGCCAATTGTTCAGCTGTTGTCCTGTTTACTCAGGCATGATGAAGCTTAAAGATAACCTTCATGTCTGGTTGAACAATGGTTTTTCTAAGTTGCATTTTCACTCTGCCTATACAATCTGTAGTGGAAGTCTTAAATGAATAAAATAAAAATCACACGGTAGTAGTTTTCGAAGGTATTTCTTTCTTGGCTAAGGATATGTTTTTCATCATCAAAGGTGCAACTTTAAGCTAACCTACCCAATGGGAATAGAAGCTGATAGCCGTTCTTACACCTGCCTAAGTACATTCAAATGAGCAGCTTTCCCCATTCTGTAGTTCCCACTCACTTAGATTAATATTAATCCCCTGATATTAGATACAATGGTCTTTTATTGAACTGGATCAGAAACTCAATTGTTATACAGCCCTAACACTGTAAAATGCAGCTTTATGAATAATACATAATTAAAATGTGAGTGCTGTGATTTAGCATTGAACATCAAGCTGTTTTGCTTCTGAGGGTGTTGAACTCTAATCCTATTTTAATCAAGAATCATTTTTCTTTATTTCTGTCAGGTGCAGGTGGTTATGGAAGTGAAGATGCCTCTGCAACTGTTACCTGATGACTTTCTTTATGCAGAAACCAGGCCTTTCAAAAATACCCAGAAGGAAGTCATGGTTTCAATGGAAAAGCTTTATGAGACAGAGGTGGTTGCACCAGTTCATGGCCTACTTCAGCATTCCTCATTGCCACACACCAAACCAGTGGGAACTATGTCATTGGAAACACTGCCTTTGGACAAGAAGACTTTTGAAGACAAGGCCCTGGAACAAATGCCTTTAGAACTCAACCCGTCAAAAAACAAGTCCTGTGACTTTAACCAAATGGAAGCGAAATCTTTGGAAGAGCATATATTACGATTGCAAAATCTATGTCGTATTTGTGGAGTTTCCTTTAACACCAACAGTTATGATATGAAATTTCTGGTTAATGGTCCTGTTGATGATGTCACCCAAGAGGTGCTCAGGAAAATGGGATATGACAATTGTTTTTGGCCAGAACTCATCCGTAACACATTTAGGATAGATGTCAAGACTGATACAGAAGCCAGATATCCCACTCACTTCTGCTATAAATGTTGGTGTATTGTGATTCAGGCAATTAACAATACAACGAATGAAGATGCATTCTTTCCGATCAGTACAATCATTGAATGGAAACCACATTCCAATCTTTGCAGCATTTGCAGCTTTTCGAGTGGGGCCCGCAAACGAAAAGGTCTCAAACAAAGTCCACCTGTCACAAAGAAACCCAGAGTAGCAACTGATGCTCTAATCAGACCAAGGGTCATTAAAAGAAAAGATCATGTAAATAGCACAAGTCTGTTATTGGCTAAAAAGATTATCAACTGCAAGAAGTTCCATCTGACTTCAAAACTCCTTGTGCTTGATTATCCCAACAATTTTATCCAGTCTGTATCCTGTCAGGTTTGTGAGCACTTACTTGCTGACCCTGTGCAATCACCTTGCAAGCATCTTTTCTGCAGAACGTGTATTCTCAAATGCATTGCAGTCCTGGGCAAGTATTGTCCAGTTTGTAGATTTCCTTGTGGTCCCAAAGAGTTCTTAAGCCCTGTTAAGTCGTTCATAAATGTTCTCAATTCACTTGTGCTAAAGTGTCCAGTGACAGACTGTGAAATGGAGGTGAGACTCGGTGAATATTCGAATCATGCCCAAAACCACAAAGAAACGAGAATGAAGCATGCTTACTCAGCAGTCAACAAGGGGGGCCGTCCAAGACTACATTTGCTTTCTCTAACCCGAAGAGCTCAAAAACATCGTCTGCGAAACCTGAAACTTCAGGTGAAGGCTTTTGCAGACAAAGAGGAAGATGGCGATGTAAAGTCCGTTTGTCTGACTCTGTTACTTCTGGCACTCAGAGCTGGAAATGAGCACAGGCAAGCAGATGAGCTGGAAGCTGTAATGCAGGGGAAAGGATCCGAACTGAGACCAGCAGTCTGCCTTGCCATTAGAGTTAACACATTTCTGAGTTGTAGTCAGTATCATAAAATGTATAGGACAGTCAAAGCAACAACTGGGAAGCAGATCTTCCAGCCGCTGCATGCACTTCGAAATGCAGAAAAAATACTGTTGCCAGGTTATTATTCATTTGAATGGCAGCCCCCTCTGGCAAATGTCTCAACAAACACTGAAGTGGGAATTATAGATGGACTGAGTGGCTGGACACAATGTGTAGATGATTACCCAATGGAAACCATTTCTAGACGGTTCAGGTATGATGTGGCCCTTGCTTCGGCCGTGAAGGAGCTCGAAGACGATATTCTGGAAGGTTTGAAACATCATAACGTAGACGAGTGTGTGAGTGGACCGTTTACTGTCGTGATCAAGGAGTCTTGCGATGGAATGGGCGATGTCAGTGAGAAACACGGTTGTGGCCCACCCGTTCCAGAAAAGGCAGTGAGGTTTTCCTTTACGATCATGAGTATAAGTATGATGAATGAGAACGACGAGAAAGTGGTCATTTTTGAAGAGCTGAAGCCCAATTCTGAGTTGTGCTGCCGACCGCTTTCCCTGATGTTGGCGGACGAATCCGACCACGAAACGTTGACCGCGATCCTGGGCCCAGTCATCGCTGAGCGAGAAGCTATGAAGAGCAGCGATTTGATTCTTGAGATTGGGGACTTGCATAGATCCTTCCAGTTCATCTTTAGGGGCACGGGATACGATGAGAAGCTCGTTCGGGAAATGGAGGGTCTTGAAGCCTCGGGCTCCATGTACGTCTGCACGTTGTGCGATGCCACGCGAAACGAGGCTTCCCAGAACTTGGTTCTTCATTCCATAACGAGAAGCCACCAGGAGAACTTGGAGCGCTACGAAATTTGGCGCTCAAACCCGTACCGCGAAACCGCTGATGAGTTGCGTGGCCGGGTTAAGGGGGTTTCAGCGAAGCCGTTCATTGAAACCCAGCCGTCCATCGATGCCTTGCACTGTGATATTGGGAACGCCACGGAATTCTACAGACTTTTCCAGGATGAGATCGGGGAGCTGTACAAAAATCCCAGCACATCCAAGGAAGAGAGGAAACGGTGGCAAGCGATGCTTGACAAGCACCTGAGAATGAAGATGAACCTAAAGCCTGTCATGAGGTTGAACGGGAATTTTGCGCGAAAGCTAATGACCAAAGAGACAGTCGAGGCTGTCTGTGAGCTAATTCCATCCGAACGAAGGCGGGAAATCCTCAAGGAGCTCATGCACCTTTATCTTCAGATGAAACCAGTGTGGCGTTCCACGTTTCCAACCAGGGAATGCCCTGAGCTTCTTTGTCAGTACAGCTGCAATTCCCAAAGATTCGCAGAACTGCTTCGTACGGAGTTTAAGCACAGATATGAAGGGAAGATCACTAACTACCTGCACAAGACTCTGGCTCACGTCCCCGAGATCATTGAAAGGGATGGCTCCATAGGCGCGTGGGCGAGTGAAGGCAATGAATCAGGCAACAAACTTTTTCGTCGTTTCAGGAAAATGAATGCAAGGCAGTCCAAAAGTTATGAATTGGAAGACATTTTGAAACATCACTGGCTGTACACTTCAAAATATTTACAAAGGTTCATGGATGTACCCAACACGTTAAAGAATGTAAAGTGTGATGCTGTACCACCTGAGCTGATCAGTGAAGAAGATACAATACTTCAGAATAATTCCCTTGATTTTTAGCTGAATTATTGGTGCTGAAGTTGGTTCTCAGTATCTTTAACCCACAGCAGACTGTGAACAGTCTATGTAATGTGGACAGTTAGGCTTACCATGGCCAAGCCTTGAATGCAATATTGGCATTGGTGGGAAAAGCTCTAGCAGTATTATGGAAAAGTTGTGGTGGATGCAGTGTTAGACAGTCTCACTGATAAATCTATGTGACAGCTGAAGCCACAAGTGAGTGACTGTTTCTGATATTTGAAACCTAAGAGCTGTTCACAGAAAGCAGTAATGTTGGTTACTAGTGCTTAGATGTGAAGGAAAAATGGGCAAGATGTTAGCCAACATGCTGTTATTCAGGATAAGGAATGGGGTTTTTTTCTGAATACAGAATTCAGTTTTCAAAATTAAAAACGGCAGATTTATTGTTGGAGAGGAAATGGCGATGATCATCAGTTCCCATTGGCTCTGTTCAATGACTGCTGTGTTTTTCTACATTCTTATCCAGCTATTTACTGATTTGTTGCGGCAAATAATTTAGTTGTGTCTGTTATTAAACTTACAATTATTTTGAAAGTTAGTTTAGAAAATAGAGAATGAGTACTGTGCTACTTTACAGCATTCTTGTTCCTTAATAGAGGTTTTGAAAAAGTTACTGCTCTCACACACCATCAATTCATCTGATCTGGTTTACTGGAGAGGTGCTAATTAGACTGGGCCTGAAATTGACTGAGTTATAAGGGCTACAGTGTGATCCTGCACCTTGTAAGGCAAGTACGAGTAACTCACCATAGTCAGTGGAATAGAATAGCTATGAATACCTACTAAACTGTGGTGTAATTGCTGGACCATCCATAGTCAATTTGAAGTTAATTGTCCTTAAACAGATCAACTATTCGTTAGAACATCTTCAGTTGTGTTTTTAGCTAGAGGATCTTTCTCTGTACGTTGGGAATTGTGAATTTGTTTTCTCTTCATACATGTTTTCTTCTCATAAAGAATTTACAATGCCATGAGAATTTGCATCAGCGACTTTTATGACCCCTAGCACACCTTCTAAAACTTTCTCAATGTCCAACACTAGCAGATCTCCCATGGGTTAGACATTCTACTCTGCAATAATGGAAGCATTCACAACACGTTTGGAAAGTTTTATTTGAAGCAAGTGTTACACTTTGCGGGAGTGTGAACTACATAGCAGACAATGAGAAGTTGCTGCATTGTACTAGTTATTATGGTGTAAATCAGGCATAAAGTATGCATTTTTCAGGCACTGGTGCCACTGCTAACTTTGTGTGGCACAGGACATTCTTTTAGGATTCCTACTTGTGTAAAATATGGACCTAAAGTCTGATAAAGGATCTGTTTGCAAAATTAATGGTTAATCTCTGCTTCATGCAAGACTTTTTCACAGGCAGTGTATAATCCAACCGAAGATACGCAGTTAAAATTTTGTTTTTAAAAAGACATCTAGTGAATTCAGCAGAATGCATCCTACTTCTATAGGAGGCCATTCCCCTCCCTGTAGCCTGATCCAGTTGTTTTCCTGGTATTTACTGGAGGATCACTGCCAATACAAGTATCATGCCCTTGATGTCTCTCATCATGTCAGTTACATATGGATATGACTAATACTGACTGTTTATTGTCAATATTCAGATGAGGCCTGAGGACTAATTTTTTTATTGCTTTAGGGACTGCTGAGTTTGGACCCCAAAATGAGCAGTTTTTATAAAACATTAATTTTATTTCTTTCATCATTCACGCATGACTTGTCATACTAGTCACAGTTTGACAGTCCATTGTCATAATTTAGATGTTATATTTTAGTGTGTAAGCAACCTTAGAGGAGATCTGCTCGTATTATTGATTGATAGAAAAGATGTTGGATATAGATATGCATTTAATTTTATCACTTTATCATATGTCATGTGTCTATTATATTGAGATCAAAAACAGAAATTGCTCTAAAAGCTCAGCAGGTCTGGCAGCATCTGCGAAGAAAAATCAGAGTTAACATTTCAGGTCCAGACCCGAAACATTAATTCTGATTTCTCTTCACAGATGCTGCCAGACCTGCAGAGCTTTTCCAGCAACTTCTGGTTTTGTTCCTGATTTTCGGCATCCGCAGTTCTTTTGATTTTTATAATATTGAGATGTTAGTTTGCAGTCATCTTGGAGCCAAATTGTGGTTTTGACAAATGACAAATGATATCTTTTGCTTTGGTTGCAAATCTCTTGTTATTGAAAGCTGATTTAACATTTTATTAATAGTTTTCTGCAGAGGCACAATAAGGGCTTGGCTAAATATACCACTTGGTTCGAGGAGTAAACAGTCTTTAAATCTTTGGCAGGCGATTGTTTATTTTCCAACTTTTAAGTTGCAACATAAAATCTATAAAAAAAAGAAATGTTACTGGATAAAAATCTGATTATGGCTCAGAACACTGGGAACCCAAACCAAAATGCATAATTTACTTTCTGTACATTTATTTTCCTGAAGTACCTAAGTGTGTTCTGTCCAAAGCCAAATGTTAATATACAAGATCCAAGTGAATGGACACCATCTTGTCCATTACCAAACCTACTCTTAATCACTTGTTGCAAAATGGACTGAGGACACATATGCTTTCCAAATTGAAACTTACAACTGCTGCTGCCATGTTGTGTTCACCATTAGTTGAATATTGACAACGCCAAGCTAGGATGGAGAGTTTCAAACCAATGCGATGCAGGTTAAAGTTGCTATGTCTGTTGTCAGGCAAAGGGAAATATGATTAATGATGCATCAAATTTATAACAACGCAAATTTTAACTGATTAACTTAGCTACATATATTAGTATAGGCTTACGTCAAATGCCTGAATTATTTTACTGGATACCGAATGCTTTACATTTTATAATAGATTTATTCCTTAAATTTGTTTCAATAACTGGATTGTTGTCTTTTTTTTATTAGTCATGGAACTCAAATCATGTTTGCAAAATTGTTTATTTTCCAATTCCGTATTATAGCGCTTACAATGTATCACAGGGTTTGGATGCCTGTTGTGTTTTAATTTTGAAATTTACTGTAATCTGTTACATTTCCAGAAAGTTTTTCTCTATATGCAGCAAATTTTGACATTAAAAGATCTTTGTTCATTCAATGAGCCAGCAAATTTGAATTATTCATTATTGAGATCCATACTTAATTACTTTTTAAAAATATGTTTTAAGTCTAAATGTTAAGCTGCCAAATTCATTAGTATATACTGTGATGATGATGCTCAGTGCAAACATGAAAAAAATAAAGATTTACAGCTGTGAAGAGTTTTGTTGTGTATTATTTGTAATTTACAATGTTTTCTGGTTATGTTCATTCACCTTTATTATAATTAACCCGTTGACTAAATTGTCAGGAGATGATCAGCATTTGATTTTTCTTGTTGAGAAATTTGACTTCAACCTAAAACTGCTGTGAAGTCTATGAGTGATCATTCTGCATGTTGGTTCAAGTCAATATCCAGACTAAGTTCAGGTTTGGGCCTCATTTAAATACAGCTGTATGTTTAAGTACAGTACCTGAGCTGGTGGGGGTGGAGGGGTTTGCAGGACAAAGCCTTGTCGATACTTCCTCCGAGGCCTTGCAGCATTCTCCCTCAGGGGTGGAGGAGGTGCCCTCTGGCAGAGCAGCATTCTATTCCGCAGGGTCTGTGGCCATCCTGCTGGCATCTACACGGCGTAAGAGAGAGGAGGCGTCACAGCCAATGGGTCAGAGTGGAGCACAATCTGATACTAATTCAGGCGATTGACTGTGGTCTGGCAACTGGGCCACAGACAGTCCTGGGGTTCCTGAGTGGCCGGTCTGGGGGAGAGGTATGACTCAAGCAGCTGGGCGGATGTACAGGCATCAGTTGGGATCTGGACACTTCTCATCCACCAGTCTCTGTTCGGGTCACATTGATAGGCTACAGCCAGTCTGTTGGTCCATCCAGAGAATCTAATTGGGAGGGAGGGGTACACTGCTGTGGGCAGGAGACTCAGGAACCTATTTGTTGGGGTAGGGTTATGGGAAATGTATTCGTAAAGTGGGGATTTGGTAAAGCATGGATGAGAGCCTAGTTACATAGGAGGGGTTTTATCCACCAGCCTCACTAACGCATACAGGTGGAAGCTGGCCACCACAGCCCCAACTACCCCCCTCGCTGTCGACTTCCATTAAGCCGGAAATCAAAACTACACAGTGAGAATGAAACAGTCATGACCACACTCTGAGTGTGAGGAGTAAACGTCTTGAGCTGTGAGGGATAGGATTGCAAGACCACTTGATGTGAGGCTGTTTAGAGGGATAGAATACTAGGCACCGACGCATGCACTGTACAGGACCCAGACATGTGTTCTCCCCTATCCCTGGCAATTCTAATGCATTCGCTCCCTGTCTGCTGCCTATCCCCCTTCTACAGACATTGCTGATCACTTCATTCAGCACCAACACTGTTGTACACAGAGACCAGGAAAGGATAAGTATAAGGACCAAGAAAGGCAACAGAACCCCATACTGACCGAGCCTTGTTCTTGCTTCCAGATGCTGAAGCAGGCTCTCAACATAGTTGTCGATCCATGCTGCATACTATATGGGCACAATGTCAAATATAATGGTGGCACAGTTTCATTCGGAGCTGGACAGAGCCTCAATCAAACCATTAGCATTTATGGAAATGTGAGCATTGGTGTACAGTGCAATGTCACTTTTGTCCACAAAGTGCACTCAAATGTTACCTTCAGTCTTTCCCTCCCACTATGTCTCAGTGTAGTCCATTCTCTGCAGCTGGGGTGGAGGGAGATTGCTCAGCAGTGGAACCCCCTGACTTTGGAGGTTTGCTCAGGTGACCCTGGGCACCTTTGTGTCTAGACTGCCTACCCATGCTTGCAGGAGGCAAGTGGACCATCCTTGGCTTGAACTTTCAAGGTGCAGAGTAGGAAAGGCAGGATGCAGGTGTAGGGCCCGCCCATCTCTGGAGTGTGCAGGGAGGAGACTTCAAAGGAGCCTTTGGGTAGTTCCCCCCATCCCCAGCTGTAGGAACCAGCAGCGCTATGAGTGCCTGTGGTCTGGGGGATAAATTCATTGGCCACCTCCAGAGATGTCACAGTGATGTGTTCACCAACTTGTGCTACTTGATGTTCTGAACCTGACACTCCCACTGAAATGTCTGTATCTGAGCTGCTGGTTTTGAACGGGGTACTTCAATACTCTCATGCTCAGAGGTCAAGGAGTAGCCTGTTACTGTGTAGGATAATGGCCTTCCCACTGCCATCCGCAAGACACAAGGGAGGGAAGGCATCAGGGCCAGTTGTTGGAAGTTTTGTGATAGGCATGGCACTGACAGTGGACCTAACATGAGAGTTGCAGTGGACTGAAGATTTGGACTTACTTGAATGGTGGGATAAAGAATCATAGAATCCCTAAGAGTAGAAGCAGACCATTCAGTCCATTGAGTCCACAACAATCCTCCGAAGAGCATCCCAACCACACCACCATCCCCCACCAACACCACATCCATTACTCCCCTCCCCCCACCCTGCCAACCTATCCCCGTAACCCTGCATTTATTTCCCAGGGCCATTCCACCTAACCTGCACATCTTTATACTATTGGAGTAAACCGGAGCAACCAGAGAAAACGCACACAGACACAGGAGGGTATGCAAACTCCATATAGACAGTTGCCTGAGGCTGGAATCAAACCCGGTCCCTGGCACTTTGAGGCAGCACTGCTAACCACTGAGCCACAGTGCCACCTGAAATAGCATCCCCACAAAAGTTATCCCACGCTTCTCCTGGGAGCACTGTATTCTCCTGTCTGTAGTGGATGAAGTGTCTAATGATAAGTACTTCTCTATCTGTCCTGACTCGGCTTGCCCTGTTATGGACTGTTTTCTCCTATAATGGGAGAGAGATTGGGGCGAGGCGAAAGTTGCTGGCACAGTTATTAGTGCAGGTCATTGAAAGGTGGTGAGGAGTCCTGAGTGAGTGAGTAGGCACTGCAGACGCCATGCAGGGGTTACTGGTCTGGGAGATTGGGAGGAACAATGAGAGGGAAGATGTTGCATGCAGTAGTGAGTATGGAAGAGCATGAGACTTGATGGGAGGTGTGTGCAGTAGCAGAGGTAGACTGAGTATGATGTACTGGAGAGAGCAGAATGTAGTACTTACCCTGGTGAAGTAGAGAAGGTCACTGACTTTCTTGCAGTCACTCCTTCCTTTAGTTTCCCCAACATCTTTGAAACACCTGTCCTTTGGTGAGCTTTGGAATTACCAGTGTTTGCCCAGGTGCACACTGGCTTTTTACAGATGGCACAGACATCGGGAATGTCAGATTTTCGGCAGATATCTGGTGAGTGGTGATTTGTTCTGGTAATGACAGGTAGTAGAATGAGGCTCCAATCAGGTGAGAATGCTGCCAAAGGGCTGGGGGAAGACAGTTACTGAAGGGAGTTTGACAAGATGTGGGAAGGATACCCTGTGTGAAACTTGACGAAAATGACACAGCCAAAAAAAAAAACATAAAATGCAGCCCTTGGTTTCGGAATTGGCTGAGTGTCAGGAAACAGAGGAAGTGGTTGACGTTTTTTTCAGACTGGAGGAAGGTTTATAATGGGGTTTACCAGGGCCCAGTGTTAGGCCCACTGCTGTTCCCTTTGTTAAGCTTTCACAGGGATGTAGTTGTTGCTGGCCAGAAACTCAGTTGTTACCCTTCACTAATGCCCATCGGAAATGGTGGTGAATCACCATCTTGAACCACTGCAGTCCATGGGGACATGAATATTGTGGTGGATGGGGTGCCTCTCAAGCAGAGTGCTTTGTGTTGGATGGCATTGAGCTCCATGAGTGTTGTTGGAGTCACACCCATCCAAGCAAGTGGAAACTATTCCAGCATACTCCTAGTTTATGTCTTGTGGATTTTGGACAGGCTTTGGAGAGTCAAGAGATGAGTTACTTGCTGTATCATTCCCAACCTCTGGTCTGCTCTTGTGGTCACAGTATTTTTATGATTGGCCAAGTTCAGTTTCTGGTCAATGGTGACCCACAGGGTGTTAATAGTGGAGAATTCAGTGATTGAATGCTGTTGAATGTCAAAGAGAGATGTTTTGAGGCTCTGTTTTGGGTTGGCCATTGCCTGGTACTTGTGTGGCATGAACGTTACTTACCACTTGTCAGCCAACGTCTGAACGTCACCCAGATTTTGTTGCATGGGCGCCAACTGTTTCGGTATCTAAGCAGCTAGGAATGGCACTGAATATTGCATGATCAAGAATGAAAGTCCCCACGTGTTGGAGGGAAGGCCATTGATGAAGCAGCTGAAGATGTTTGGGCCTAGGATACTACCCTGAGAAACTCCTGCAGAGATGTCCTGGAGCTGAGATGACTGATTTCCAACAACTACAACCATTTTCCCATGTGTCAGATATGAATCAAACTAGCAGAGAGTTTTTCTCCACAGCCCCATGAACTCTAGTTTGGCTAGGACTACATGCAGAATTCAGGACTTCATCAATAGGAGTTAAATCAAACAGTTAAAAAAAAAGGTTATCTTAAACCTGTATTTTAAATAAAACATTAGTTTACCCTCAAATGGAACTTTGCATCCAGTTCTGGGTGCCACACTTAAGAAAGGAAATGACAGCTTTCGATATAATTAAGAAAACATTAAAGAGAATTATTTCAGGAATTAGGAAATTTGGCTTTACAAGGTAAGACCCAGGTCTAAATGATCAGTTATTGTCAGCATCACTAAAATAAATCAAAAGAACTGTGAGAAACAACTTATCCCACCCTATGGTTTAAACTCTTGAACTACAGCATTTGTTTCCCTTGTTTCTTCTTCCACCCGTAACATTTGTGTCATACCTGCTGTTTTCTTTTGTCTAATTTGTGAATGAATGTGTGTGTTTAGGGTTTTAAAGGGATGTAACTTGAATAGTAGTAATGAATAATTTATTGAGATAACAAGCATGGGGCTGGATGAACACAGCAGGTCAAGCAGCATCATAGGAGCAGGAAAACTCCTATG
>JAHRHZ010000063.1:18325949-18400806 GCA_024137785.1 Ginglymostoma cirratum | reverse complement strand
GATAAAAGGTACTGCAGATGCTGGAGAACCAAGATAACAAGGTGTGGGGCTGGATGAACACAGCAGGCCAAGAAGCATCATAGGAGCAGGAAAGCTTGACGTTTCGGGGATGAAGGGTCCAGGCCCGAAATGTCAAGCTTTCCTGCTCCTATGATGCTGCTTGGCCTGCTGTGTTCATCCAGCCCCACACCTTGTTATCTCAGATTCTCCAGCATCTGCAGTACCTTTTATCTCTATTCCCCACCACACTGGTGTCTCCCAGCCACGCCTACCCACATCCCCCAGGGTGTACTACGGGTTGAGGGAATGGAATCCACCCTCCTATATAATCCACTCTTAGAATATGGGTGGCATGGGTTGACTGTTTGTGTACATGTTCTCCTTGTTTCTGCTGGGTGCTCTGGTTTCCTCCCACAGGCCAAAGATGTGCAGGTCAGTGGATTTGCCATCCTATATTGCCCTGTGGTATCCAGGGATAAGCAGGTAGGTGGATTAGCCATGGGAAATGCAGGGTTCCTGGGACTGGATAGGGGTTTGGATCAGATGCTTTTTGGAGGGTTGGTGCAGACTCAATGGGCTAAATGGCCTCTTTCTGTATTGTCAGGATCCTATGATTCTAATATTGGGAAAATCTAACAGTTTGGGATAGGGAAACAGTCTGGGCCGATGACTTATTGTCGGAACATTTTGTTTATATCTTTCTGAACGTTTATTCTGAATGAGACGTCTTTGACCTCTCTGTACAGAGGCTGCCTTTCCTGTTGAGCATTTCCGGTTTACTTTTTATTTCAGGGTTCCAGCATCTGCAGTATATCGATATTGCATAGTATGATGGTATCGTCGATCACATGACAAGTCTATTAGATTTCTTGTTAAATAAGAAAAAGTACATTGTTTCAGTTAACAAGAAAGAATCCATACCATGTGGACTATATAATGCTGACAGAGATTTGACTTGTGGCTCACCGTTTGTTGTGTGTTGCATATACAGTCTGTACGCTTATCTTGGATATCTTTAGGTAGCAACAAGTTTAGCGTAAGCTAGACATCAGAAAGCACGCATATTGCTGCGACCCCAAATGTTAAGTTGCAAATGATTTAATTGTCAGTCCTTTCCAAATTGTGTATCACTGTTAGAATCTTACAATTTCAGTCAAATAGTCTCTTCAGAAAGCTTTTCTTCATTGGTGTCCTTTTCAGAGTGGCTGGCGATTTCTTACGCGGAGATTTAATTGGTGTTCGCTTTATCTGTTTCTTCTTTTGAGGCGTTTGAATTCCTCTATCGATGTAATGCTCATTGCAAAAATACTTTGTGTTTTCTTCAGAAAACTGAATCAGCTGCGATTCTGCAAGATTCATGCACTGAGCATGTACCCAGTGTCCATCATCGCCTCCGCTAGAGCAGAAAATCATTGCAGGCTTATTTAATTCTGTGGAGTAATAAGGCTCCCAGATGTTGACGTTCACATTACACTTGGAGCTGCATTTAATCCAATAACCTTCCTCGTCAGCATTATCTCGGTTCTCTGCAAATTCAGAACCCTCGCCCTCTACTTCAAAGTTAAATTCTTCTGAATCTTCAAAAGTGCTGCATTCTTCTGGATCAGTAAAGGATTCCTGACTGCAAGGAATTTGACTTTCTTCGTCTAATTGTCCAAACTTTGCTATGTAGAAGAAGTTTGCCTCGGCTGCATCTTGTTTGCTTTCTCCAGGAATGCCGATTAACACTGCATTACTTCCCATGCTGCTACCAAACCAGGTTTTGCTTGCTTTAATATCAGTGGTCCATGCTGGGGGCTCCTTTTCCAAAATCTGAATGTTGTCGTTCTCCACAGTGATGGTGTTGCAAATCATTCGCTTCTTGATCTCTGACTCGTAGCCACCCACAACTATGAATTCATCTTTTCCAGTTGGGGTCACAATTGCACTTGACACAGAGATGCCACCTTGCAGTATTGTGCACTGTACACTTGGAGAAGTCTCTAATAAATCAACCTTCAGACAAAGCAACCTTGCAGGGCGACAATTAGTTTCAATTGAATGGCCACCTAATATGTACACTCTGTCAATTTTTGCAATGGCGATATGAAATGAAAACCCATCTTCTACTTCGGGAAGTATGTGGGATGTGCAATGGCCGGTGTTTATATCAATCAGAAAAGCTTCCGGCAAACAATCAACTACACTGTTCCAGTTTTCCGTGGTTCTTTGCCCTGGGGGCCGGAAACATCTACCCCCAAACAAGACACATAACATTTGCCCCTTGCACTGAACCACATTGATGCTGTGACCATATCTTCCTTGGGGAATGTCTCCTTCAAGACTTTTTTCAATGCAACGAAGCGATGTTCTCTTGTTGCCAGTGCTGCTGTAAACCATCATTAAATAAAGTGAATTAGTCAAGTCATTATTTGGATCTCTCCCGCCATGGATGAAATATAAAGGGCTCTTAGGTTCTGAGGGATCTGAGTAATGTGTTATTGCAGGACAACGCAGTGGGGGAAGGTAGCAGGAGTCATGTGAAAATGAAACCGCTTTCAGTTTGAAATTATGGCCTTTGAGATGAAGAAGAAAAACTCCAGTGCTGCATGATCTTTTTGGCCACCCTTTCTGACCAAAAAGGAAGACCTCACCGTTAAAATTGAATAAAGAAAAGCCTGGGTAGATGAGTCCAGTTTTGTTACTCTCTGAAACCATTTGCAGAGACATTGTAGCGGTGAAAAGCTGACAGTATCTATGGAAGAAAAGAAACATAAAATGATTTAGAATTAAATATTTATAACAAAATTAATTATTATGGATTCTGATGGTGCAGAACTAACGATTCGGCAGCTTTTATTAAGTGCAAAAATGCTGGTTTTGGCTGCAATCTGTGTGATAAATCAACAATTAAAAAAGACTCACTTTATAGTTTCAAAATTCGATTACTATAGGGTATAAAATTCTTTTACGTTATTAAATGAGGAAAATATTGTACTGCATTGATTTTTTTGTTTAAATAAATCAATTATTTGTCAAGCACAAAGTGTAATTTCCTCCAACCGTATTACTGCAATTCAGTTTCAATAAATCTTCATTCAGCAAACTTAGTTTCTTTCCAATTCCAGTTCAGGACATGAAATCTTCAAATAACCAAATCTTTTTATCATTCCTCTATCTTAGGAACATAAGTGGGGGGAGTCCAGAGGTGGAACAGTGTATGATTAAGATTTATATTATTATTTGGGGACTTGGGTTTTAAAGTAGATGTAAATGGGTTTTTCATTTTTAGATCTGTAAGGGTTAGAAACCCATAGTTTTTGCAGTGGATCAAATAGATTTTCTAATAAATCCTAAGACATGGGCTAAATAACTAGAAAAGCTAATGTTTCAGGTCCAGTGACCCTTCCTCAGAACTCAAAACTGAGTTCTGAGGAAGGGTCACCAGACCCAAAACGTTAACTCTGTTTTCTCCTCCACAGATGCTGCCAGACCTGCTGAGCTTTTCCAGCAACTTTGTTTTTGTTCCTGATTTACAGCATCCGCAGTTCTTTTGGTTTTTAACTAGATAAGCTACCTGGTGAGATAATTGCTGAGGTGATTATTGAATTCAGGTTTTAGAATCTACAAAGCCAGAAGCAGGATTGTTCAGAAGAAATGCAGTCTCGGAATAGTCAAAGTCAGATTAAAGTCAGTGTGTTAACCTTATCGTGTATCTTGAAGGGAAATAAAGAGAATCGCATCTGGTGAATGTGCAAAATGTTGCCAAAAGGAAATGCATGTGACCTTGTCAGTTGAATGAGAAATCAGAGAGTGAAATTAGGAGTGAGATATCACTAATGTTGGGTATCTGTAAAGGATATTTCTGGGAGAAAAAGAATGAATCTTTATTTTTGTTGTTTGTGATAAGGTCTTTAAAAATTGTTAATCACACAAATATCACGGTGATTTAACACATTGTCAGCAAAATAGCTTTGAATATGATGTAGTCATCGGAAATGGTAGCAGAACAGAGGGAAGAAACAGTTTAACACTTGGAAATGATCATACTAATCGTACTGGAGCATTGTTCTGAAATGTACAAAACAAGTTGGACTGGTGTGCGCCATTTGCAAGTATTACTAGATTTTTCTTTGGGTAATTTCACCCTTCAGGCCTGTTCCATCCTTCAATAATATCATGGCTGATCTGCTTGTGGTCTCAGGTCCACTTTTTATCTGCATCCAATACCTTTGAGTCCCTTGTCTATCAAAAGTCTATCCAAATCAGACTTGAACAAAGACCCAGCTTCCACTACTTAAGATTTAGGAGCAGAAGTAGACTAGTAGTACAGGTTAATTCATGTCTCTAATACCTCCTATATTCTATATATTTAATACGAACATACAGCTCCTACACATCGGCCTAAATATTCATTGCAGAATACATGTCATTATTGATGCAAAAAAATCAGAAGGGCCAGAAAGTACAGATTTATGGTAATCGGCAAACTTGGTGATAATATGAGAAATCTTTGTTTATGTAGGGAGGTAATTTGGAATCCATTGCCTGAAAGGGAAATGAAAACAACTTGATCAGTAGCATTGAATAACTACAGCAGAATGAGAAAAACCTGATGAGTTTTTTGAGGATGATACAAGCAAAGTGGTTAAGGAAAACCAGATCCTCCTTTGATAAATGGCTGTTACCAAAGGATGGAGAACTCCAAGCATCACAAACCTCTTTCCAAAAGTAGAGGAAGGATTAACCCGGCAGTCAGTTTATTGTCAGCAACAGAGAAGAACTTAAAAACAAAATCCACAAGTAAAATTAACAGCGTCTTAGACGAGTGAAGACCAATTAGGGGAGAGCTGGCAGAGAGTCATAAAGGAGAAATCCTGTTTGACTAATTGGACTGAGGTCTTGATGAAGTAGTGGAGACAGACTGGATGAAAAAAGTTTGTGGATGTGTATATGGATTTCCAAAAGGTGTTTGATAAAGGACAACAGAGTAGCAAAATTGAAGTCCAGCGGGGACAAACAAGGCAGTAGCATCATGGTTACAAATGCAGAGTGATGCAGTGAAAGGCTGTTTTCATATTGCTATGGAATTCCCCAGGGTTTAATACTGTGTGGGCAAATCTGGCAAAGCATCTCCAGTCTCCCAACCTCATCTACCATGGTGATTCTTTCCTGCAGCCATTTTCCACTGGCCTGTCTCCATCGGTCAATTTATAGGTCTTAATCTCTGACCGATATACCATCAATGCATCCAGGATTCTGAATGATGTGGCCCGAATACAATTTATCTAACCTTTTCCACACTAACACCTGTTATGATCCTAGCTGATGGTCATATTAGACAATTCAGAAAGGAAGTCTGACTTGTGGTGGTCATTCACTGAACGTAATCACACAAAATTGCCAATGTAATTTTAACATCATAATATTTTATTGCAGCAGAAAGAGAAAAGAGCAATAGATTAATTTTCGGGAGCGCTGCTAAGAGTAAAATAATCAACATATTTTAGACTGCATCACTCATTATTCACTATTCAGTGTAATCTCTTTATAACACCTTTCTCTTGATTCCGGAACCAATATTCTGTGGCTATATTGCTTCAGGAATTCGATTCCAGGGGGACCCGCCCGCAGGCTTTGCGGGATCTGTAGTTCTCAGACCGCGCTCATCTAGACTACATGTCCCAGCATTCCCCGCACCGTCGGCGTTGCCTGGCGACAGGAGCAGGCAGGTAGGACCTTTGGAGATCGCGCAGCAAAACTCATGAAGATTATAACAAGAAGTTGCGTCTAACAACCGCCTGAATCCTCGTCATCAATAAATAATACACAGTACAAGTGGTGGTCGGGGAAGAGTTAAAGATCATCTACCGTGAGGGGTCCGGGTCCGGGTAAGGGTAATGGTAATCTCTACACTGGGGGAGGTGGGGCGGTCTGTCCACGCTGCATGTCTGTATCTGTGTGTGTGTTGGGGGGGGGGGCGGGGTTAGTTTCGATGGTCTCTATGCTCTGGGTGGCAGGTTCGTGTGGGCTTTCTACACTGTGTGGTTGTGGGAGAGGGTGTAATCTTTCTATACTATGGGGGCGGTGGCGGTGGTGGTGGTGGTGGTGGTGGTGTCGGTGTCTCTACGCCGTGTGTGTGTGTGTTGAGGTGCCCACACATTGTATTTG
Source organism: Ginglymostoma cirratum (assembly GCA_024137785.1). Taxonomy (NCBI): domain Eukaryota; kingdom Metazoa; phylum Chordata; class Chondrichthyes; order Orectolobiformes; family Ginglymostomatidae; genus Ginglymostoma; species Ginglymostoma cirratum. Next base: position 18,394,656 of record JAHRHZ010000063.1, on the reverse strand, counting down.
GCTGGGTGCTGATGTGGGGGTGGGGGTTTATCAGTCCACTTGTGAGCTTTAATTGGTTGCTATCATCCAGGTACCACTGTGGACTTTTGATTTATACTGAACAGAAGGATGCCATTTGGAGAATTCTGCCATTTGTGCCATTTTGAAAGAGTATTCCATTCAGTTTCAGCTCTTGGCTGTTTACTGTATGATTTTATTTCTTTCAATTACTGATTTATCTCCCTTTAACCATCAGAACCATTACCTCTTTATTGTTCTGGCAGACCGTCCATTTTTCTGGGTTAAACTTCATCTGACATCAATTCATTCTGTTTGCTAATCCGTCTTTATCGCCTAAAGTCATACAAATCATTCCAAAGCTAACCAGGCTTTCTATCTTAATGTCTGTAAGTTGATATTATGTTGTTAAATAATAAATGGTTGTAATACATATATAGACCAGTGCCAAGTGCTCTAAAGTTCTCGACCATTAATATGATTTTAATGCCATGTACCTTAATCTTATAACCAGAAGTCTCTTGTGTAATGGTTTACCAAATTGCTTTTGAGAATCCACTTGTACTGCAATTCCTGTCACTATACACTGTATTATTTCCTCAAGCACTTGATGCAATTTGTCAGCTATGACTTGCCTTTTATAGATTTCTCACTGTGATGATATTAAGTTGATTTGGTTTCATGGCTGGTAGAAACCTACCCCATCTACATGTTAATTATATTGCAAAAGGAAGGAAGGTTTTACATTTATCCATTTTGCATATTTACAACATTTTACAAAGAAGTTTTGTTGTGAGCATTTCATTTTCTCTTTGAATTCTAATGCTGCTGTTTTTCAGTTTGGTTCATGTGGAGGTCTTGGAAAGAAATGCTTTGCAAAAGCTTGTGAAGTGAATGTAAGTTTTCTCCTGAATTGCAGTGTATTGCAACATGGCCTGAGAGGTACTTGTTGCAAAAAGAAATGGTGTTAACCACCGTGCCACCTGGACAGCTAAGTAATCTAGTTTTTACCTTTTTGTTAGTGTTGTGAAACCATTCTGTTAAGGAATCTGGTTTGCTATAAGAAACCAACGTTGTGGCACGTGTTCTTATAGTTTGTGCAATAAATCTGACAATACTGTCCTATCATTTCCAAAATTGATCTGAAAATTGATTTTTAACATGAACTTTTGATTGAAATTCTCCAATTTCACAATAAGTATTTATACTGAACTGTAATCAGCATATTAAATAATTGGAATTTAACCTTTTGTAGTTACTAATCACTCTCAAGGTGGTCATCCTTGGCCCTGAACAGTGTCCAATTCACCTCAGATTACCCTGCAGCTACAATACAGTAATAACATGAGTGCTGTTTGACACTAAATTTATGGTGTCATCAAGTCAAAAAGATGATTTGTCTATCACAAATGGATAATGTGGTAGATGCATTTCGGTTTAGCTGTGATGCCAGGCATGTAGGTGGTACATCCCAAAGACTAGTGGATCAAATCAAATAGCACGTCTCTTTGGCTGCTCCCAACAAGCAAGGTACTCGCTGTCCACAGCCAGCCTGTACTTGCAAAACCCACGGCAGTGTCTAAGATTAGATGCGAGTCTAAAATTGGATACTTGCTGGATAATCCTGAATGTGCAACAGATTATGCTGACAGCCAATTTATGATAGTTCAGTATGGCACACTTGTATGTACTGGAAGCTTATTACATGGAGGCCTATTCTTTGCAGCTAGGAAAAACATGTATATGCACTGTATCTGTTTCAGCCATTTGTCGATTAATTTCTAAGAGCAGTGTCCTGACCAATCATAGTCAACCTGCATAGTTTGAAACTTAATCAAACCTATCTGTTAACTATCAATTATTGGGTATATTATCATTGGCAACATCTCTATCAATCAGAATACACTGGCCAACCAATCAGCAATTTGCTTTTCTGCAGCATAAATGTTGGTTTTGCCATTGAATTGGCATTTTTGCAAAATGTCCCGACGAGTACAGTCTAAAAGCTTTGACAAAAGTAGCCTTTTTCAACAATGGCAAAAAAAATGCCAATTCTTAAGAGCGCATAAGAAGTAGGAGCAGAAGTAGGCCGTTCAGCTCTTCAAGCCTGCTTGGCCATTTGATAAGATCTTCTATTTCAATACTACTTTCCTGCATTGTCCCTTATCCTTTCTATGTAGAAATCAATTGATTTTCATCTTGAATATACTTAACATCTGATCATCCACAGCCTTCCGGGACTGAGAATTCCAAAGATTGCTCCATGAGTGAAGAAATTCTTCCTCACTTCAGTCCTGAATGATCTGTTCCTTACTAGGGGCTGTACGCCCAAATCTAGACTCCCTAGCAAGAGAAACATCCTACCTCATCTATCTTGTCAATCTCCATAAAATGTATGTTTGAATGAGATCACCTCTGATTCCTCTAATTTCCAGAAAATAAAGTCTGAGAATATTTAATCTTTCCTCATAAGACAATGCCTCCACTTCCAGAATTAGTTTGAGGACCCTTTGTTGTATTTATTCTTTGGTATTAATATGAAAAGCAATTGATGAGGTAGTCTACAGGATGTCTTTTTTACAAACCTACAGGGCAAAAAAGGTACTTTGGCACTTATTTTTATTTGTCATGTCTTCACCAGATTGTCAGTCTTGGCTCAGCCAAGCTGTAACCCTAGGAACATAGGAGCAGGATCAAGCCATTCAAACATCTGAGCCTGCACAGCCTTTTAATGAGATCGCGACTGTGGTCTCATCTCTACTTTCATGTCTGACCCCATAACCCTCGTCTATCGAAAATCTATCGAACCCAGCCTGAACTAAATTCAGTGACCCTGGCCCCACTGCTTTTTAGAGAAAAGAATTCCACAGACCATCTGAGAGAAGGAAAAAGACATTTGCCTTCTCTCCCTCTTAAAGGGGAGAGCTCTTGTTTGTGATGTCTCTCCAATTTTCTCACAATTCTTTGAAACAAAGTTGTAGGTTCGACTCTCATTCCAAAGACTTGAGCGCATAATCTCGTCTGCCACTCTAGTGTAGAACAGAGGGAATACTTTTTTGTTCGAATTGCTGTCTTTCAGATGATATTTTCAAGGGTAAAGTGAATGTGAACAATCAGTGCTGTCATTTGAAGAGGGACAGCTCACAAAACCATAAAATGTAGAAGCAAAAGTAGGCCATAAACCCTCGTCTGCCAGTCAGTGAGGTCATGGCTAATGTCAACTCCACTTTCCTTCTTTTTCTCCACGATCCTTGATTCCCTTACTGATTAAAAATCTGCTGTGCCTCAGTCTCGAACATAGTTTATGACACAGCCTTTACAGCCCTCCAGAGATTCACTGCCCACTGAGAGAATAAAATACTCCTCATTTTTGTTTTATAAGGTTGACCTCTTACTGTGAGATTATGATGTTTGGCTGTAGACTATCCCACAAGGAGAAAAAAAGTCTCTCCGCATCTACCCTGTCAAGTCCCCTACGAATCTTATATTTTCCCAATAAGGTCACCTCTCATTCTTCTAAACTTCAGTGAAGACCTAATCTACACAAGCTTCCCTCATAAGAAAATCTTTTCACACATGGAATCAGCCTGATGAACCTTTTCTGGACTCTCTGCATTGCCAGTATATCTTTCCTGAGATACAGTATTTTACATGTGGTCTAATTATTTTTAGCAAGATTTTTCACTATTTTTATACTCCATCCCCTTAGAAATGAAGGTCCGCATTGCATTTGCCTTCCTACTAGCTGCTGAACTTGTATATTGTACACAAATGATTTGGAGGAGAATGTAGGTGGCCTCTTTATTAAGTTTGTGGACGACACAAAGTTTGGCGGAGCTGCAGATAGTGAGGATTGTCAGAGGATACAGCAGGATATAAATAGCCTGGAGACTTGGGCAAAGAAGTGGCAGATGAAACTTAATCCAGACAAATACAAAGTGATGCATTTTGGAAGATCTAACGCAGGAAGGCTTGGTTCTACATAATTCATGTATTTTGGCTTTTAGCAAAGTTGATTTAATACAACTGCTGTAATATAATTGTACTAAATGATATTTGACAGTGGTGTTATTTCCAAAACCGAGTGAACTTAAAACTTTTCTTTTAAATTTCAATAGTACTACCCACTAGTGCATCTACTGTTGGTTCTGAATGTTGTGACTGAACAGACTGATGACCAAGGCAGTTCTGGTATTGAGTAATGTTTCCCTTGTACCAGGGTTTGAGCTAAAATTTAACATTTTTGGCATAATTTATGCTCATAGTCGTCTTTGCCCCACATTTACAACTAGTTTGGTTTTGTGTGTAGAGTAGCCCTTGGTCATTCTAAGAATGGAAATCATTTCGAATTTTGCATCTTTTCTGAAATGGAAAACCAACCAATATCTTGGAACATAAGACATTGACCAGCCATTTGACCCTTAGGGCCTGCTCTGCCATTCAGTAAGATCATGTTTGACCTGTTTGTGGTCTCCTCTCCAGAGCTTCCTTTCTGCATGCATAATATTTGACTCTTCTCTATCAAAAAGTCTATGTTACTCAACCTTGAATACATTCAATGGCACAGCTCCACTGCTGTCTGGAAAAGAGAATTTCACATACTAACAACCCTCTGAATGAGAACATTTTTTCCTCCTCTTCATTAAAAAAGGGAGACTTTTTTTATTAAATGAAAGTAAAACAATAAATAATCCAGGTGAACCTTCACATTGTTTCTAACACAATTATATTTTTTTCAAATAAAGAGACCAAAATTGTACACAGTAAACCAGATGAAGTCTCATCAGCTACTTTATATAGTTGCAATAAAATTTTAAATTTTTTAATATTCCATTCCCCTTGCAATAAACAACAACATTCCATTTGCCTCCCATAAAACTGCTAACTGCCCCTATCTGGTTTTTAAATTGCAGTCTTCACATAATATAAACAGAATGTAGCCTGTGGTCTGTCCTTCCCTGATCCTCATCTTTTTTCACTGTTTTCTCCTTCTCCGAGATTGCGACAGTTTCAACCGTCCTATGGTGCCTCACCCGTTTGAGCATTCTTCATGCATGAGGCCAGCCTTCATTGTGGATTCGCCTCACATCTATCTTCAAATTTCAAACTTGACAGGGTTCAAACAACTACAGTCACCATTTTAATGGGACTTGGATTTAAATTCTGAGACAATTAGAATTGTAAATGATCTGGTTGATCTATTTGGAGAATTAGCACCCAGACTGTGATCCAGCAGGTTTAAGGGTAACTAAAATATGTGATACTGTTTTATAAAGTGAACAATTTAGACAAAAGTCTACCAGAAGATTAAACTTAATACAAATTTGATTCTTTGTTTAAATTTGATTATGACAATTTGGGTTTAAGAAGTAGTTGCTTGTAATTGTCTATAGTTAATGTTACATTTATCTTTTTTCCTGTCCTTTTGAGCAAAATGTATTTCGAGTTACTTTAGCTTCGTACAATGAAATAACAGCTGTGAAAGTATAGGTTTTTAATTACTGTGTTTTCTGATTCTGGATTTTCTTTAAACAATACTTGAGCACATTAGCCAATAGCTTTTTCTATCTCTTGATCCACTTTGCTTAATGCCATACTATTCTTTGAATGCAGAAGTTGCACTTGATTAATATTAATACATCATTTTTATGTTAGTTTAGGTTGGCAACCTTCATTGTTCTTATAAATGTAGAAGCAAGGTGAGTAGGGCACAAATATAACAACCAGATTTGGTCACCTCTATAATGACATGCCAGTTTTTGCCCTACTGGATTTTCTGGACTGTGCCTATAAATAATATGGTAATTACATTAGTGTTCTAACTTTTAAACTTGTTTCTTTTCAATAAATAACATGATGGCATTAATAGGTGTATATATTTTTGTTTAACCCGAACATTGTTAGTAGATAAAATTTTGTTGACAAAGTGTATTTATGTTTTTCTAGACTAAGGAAAGTTTGCAGAGACTGATGTAAAGATAATAATGGGACATCACTCAATAACTTTTGTATAGTTTAAAATCCTGTGATAAATTAGTCAATAACAAGAACCTTGTTTGAAAACAGCTGTACTACTTTAAGTAAGGTTTAAAAAAAACTATCTTTTGAAAATGATTGCTATCAGCTGCTGCATTCTTACCTCTGATCACTTTCTTTAAACAATATTACCTGTCAAGTGCAAAGGAGACTGAAGTTGCTTGTAGAATTAGAAGGTGCCGAACACTTGGCAAATATGCAGCGTACAGGCGGTGTAGAAGATATTTCTGGGCATTTACAGCTGGGTGCAGATGGTACTAAGCACAACCGTGATGCGTATAACTGGCTGATTGCTGGAGTACAACAGATGCAACGATGACATTGGATGTTCTAAAGGTACAAGATAACCAATATAAAGATACTACACTACAATACATCTGTAGCACCTTATCTTTATCATTACTCTAACCACCTCAAAACTTGATCATATCCTTCAAATTAAATTCCCTTTGCTAGTTATCATACTGATTGTAATTTTTGGGAAAGCTTCATAGAATCCCTACAGTGTGGAAACAGGTCCTTCGGTGCAACAAGTCCACACCGACCCTAGGAGCATCCCACCCTGACCCATTCCCCTCTAACCCACCTAAGCTACGCATCCCTGAACACTATGGGCAATTTATCATGGCCAATCCACCTGGCCTGCACATCTTTGGACTGTGGGAGGAAACCAGAGCACCCGGAGGAAACCCACGCAGACAAGGGGAGAATATGCAAACTCCACACAGACAGTCGCCCGAGGGTGGAATTGAACCTGGGTCCCTGGCGCTGTGAGGCAGCAGTGCTAACCATTGAGCCATTGTGTTGCCCCTTTTAAGTGAAGGAGCTCATCGCCTCTGGGCCCTTCAATTTGCAATTAGTTTCTTAGATGTAGTCAACTTTTAGGTTTATTATTAAAGCAAAAGCAAAATATTAACTGACTTGGGTACATTAATGAAACCATGGGTCAGTATAGTGTACATTTTAAACTTTGTAACTCTAAAATGTGTTTTTTTTTAAAAAGAGGACTAATACAGTCAAAAATGGCTGTGGATATGAATTAAGTGACATTCTGGAGAAAGATACACCCATGGAATATTACCTTTGGATACAAAGAGAATGTTAAACAACATCCCTTCAAGGTGGAGAAGAGGCATGTCAAAACAGACTGGACTGTGATCTCATTTGACTACAAAGATAACAAGAGGCTGATGACCCCTACTCAACAGCAAGCCATTCCCTGCACATTATGTCCCAAACTGCATTCATGTTTTGTTCTCTTCCCTTTGAAGAATACACAAGGATAGTTCAATGCGCTGATGGGACTGAATGCTGCTGGGTTTGAGCATTACCATACCACAGTCAAAGAACCCGCTGTCAGTCACCCCACTGTTGTGACAAAAGGGATTCTGTCACTCTGTGTCATGGAAGTCAGATATCAAGCCGTCAGACAAAAGGAAATAGGACCACAAGAGGACTTTCTGTGGCTCTGAATACTAGAATACAGTCATAGCCAATAGGAATCAGAATGATAAAATCTCAACTAATCTGCAACTAAGGACCACAAAATTGGCTTTTCAACTAACAACGTTAATTCTACTGATAACCTTCACTACAACAGCCACAATTTACAACTAACCACTCGTCATAAACAATTCAGAGTCTGAAAGCTTTTTAAACTGTATCTTTTTTGGACTTTCCTCTTCTTTCTAATCTCTGTGTATGTGTTGAGTTACTAATTCTTCTATAGTTTGGTAATTAGTCAACTCATTCTTTTGTTAACATGTAAGCCTGGAGAAATTGACTCCTTTTAGAACATAAATTCATTTGAGTCCGGGGAAATGCATCCACAAGGAAAGAAATCGTTTTAAAATTGACCTGTTGTGATTGAGAGGATGGGTGAATAAAAAAGTAGAACAGAACATCCCTCCTCCCCCATGAGTTTAATGACTTGGGGTCTGGTCATTATGACTGTCAAAATGTCGTCGTTGATTGAAATTTTTGCATTTGTGATTAAGCAAACTAGTTTTGGCAGAAACTTAATCTGTAACTTAACCAGGGCAATTCCTGAATATGTGGTCATCACATATTCTGATTATTCCTGGATTGAAAACTGTCTTCTAATTTATTGTGATTTCTAGCAAAAAATTTTTATGAAAATTTTTGCCCAATTCTGTTGTATGCTATGGAAGACAATGGTTATGTCTTTATGAAGTTTTTTTTGAAATGTAATGAAAATACATGATAATGCTTATTCAGTAACCAGACAGAATTGACATACAGTCGACAGCTCAACATGGTGGTAAATAGTAAATGGTGCTCAAAATAAGTTCTAGAAAATATCATACTCTTGATTGTAAGGAGAGCATGTGGATAGGTGCATTGGATAGCATCTCTGCCTCTGAGACAGATCTCCAGATTTGAGTCGGACCCAGAGATTTAACGACCGAGGAATTCTATGTGTCATAATGTGGCTGAATAAATTGAGGATCAAGCTGCAAATCCTTCTGGCACATGCCAACAGCAGGCAGTAATAGCAGGAGAAATTCCCAGTCTGCCATGTGATGAAAAGAAAGTTAAGATCTCTACCCTTACTATCCAGAGCTCCAGACTACAAAGTGCATGTTGTCACAGCCACTCGGTCTCCCTGCCTCATATTGTAACATGCCATCACCACTCTTGATTATGAATTGTGTAGCATTTAACAAATGACTTTAGACACAATTTGGGGATTCTAATGGCAACAGTCCATGGCTGTTGTTCAAAGACAAGTCCCGAAGATAAAGAACTTGTCGTCTTTCTTCTTAGGCAGATCCTCGAGACTGAAAATGACTTTCTTTCATTTGGATAAAAATCGAAAGAACTGTGGATGCTGTAAATCAGGGACATAAACAGAAGTTGCTGGAAAAGCTCAGCGGGTCTGGCTGCATCTGGTGAAGAAAAATCAGAGTTAACGTTTTGGGTCTGGTGACTCCCGAGGAAGGGTCATGTAATGTTCAGTTCTCAAGGCTTTATCCTGTCTGTCACTGACGGTAGATTATGAGTGAAATTCATACTTCCTGAATTTGGGAATTTTTCATTCCCTTGGGTTCCGTTATTTCTTCCAATGATTATTGGTCACATCTGTGGGGTGGAGTTTGGAGTAGCCCAGCACAAGGAATTGCTTCAAAATTTTTCTGGAGTGCAAGATTTTTGAGACTCGTGGATATATTGGAAAAATTAGAAAATGCTGCAGCATGTGAAAAAAATCTCCCTTAAATGTTTTCCTCGAAAGACCACTGAGGTCTTCAAATTCTTTTCTTTTTAGAGTTTGATTTTTCAGCCACAAGTTGGGATGAGCTTGGGCCGAAAATGCATCTAGAGCACAACATTTCATCCTTTTTGTAATGATAGATGTTTTGAGGCTGTTGTGCCAGCATAGAATTCCATAGAGGACCGTGGTCCCCATTTACTCAGTTTGGAAAGTCAGTCATGAGGAGTCATCGGTTTAAAACTGCTGTTAAGAAAGTTGGAGAGAGGTTAGAAGAAAATGTTTTATGACAGTGTTAGAACATGGAATACTTTGCTAGAGAGTGCAGTTGTGACTTGAGCAGTTGCTTTAAAAAAAAGTTGATAAATAATTGAAATAGAGAATAATATGGAACTGTGGAGAAACAGTAAGAACAGCAAACAATTAGATTAAACTGTCTCACTCTGTTTTAAAGGAAAAAGAAATCATTTTATTGCTTACCTGTTTTCCTTTTCTGAAGGTGTCTTGGAGTAATTCAGATTAGATGAGATTTAAACCTTTAAAATTGTGCTTACTTATAAGAATGGGCATGTCTTGATTCTTACCTAATGCTAAATTGGGGTGATTTGATGGCTGTAATCCAGTCCTTGGTGTCCAGTCCAGTTCTTTGTGAAGCATTTTCAGAGTTCCATTGTGCTGTAATAAATACACTTTTGTCACCTTGTTTTAGTGGATTATCTCAAAAAAGCTTATGAACATGAAGAAATGCACAACTTGAATATGATTATTTCGAAGTTTGGAATATGTAGTGAGTTGATCACTTCCAAAAATTAGTTTAAGAACTAGAATTCTCACTATTGTAATCTTATGATTGTAATACGCGCAAAATGTCTCTCCCTGATTGTTTCATCTTCTTTATAATGAACTTTGCCAAGTGTTACATTTGTCTGTGGTTGTGAGTGTATGAAGAGCTCTTCTAAGAAAGGGAATTGAACAGATGCCTACACTACTTCAGTCCAAACCACAGAAAGAAAAGCTCTGCGTCTTGTTTAATTCATCACAGTTGAACAATTCTTTAAGATTTAGAGATTTAGATTTGTGTGTTTAGAGATTATCTTTTTATATTTAAGTATTTGGGTACCATATTTGTGGGCCAGAAAATAGCATGCTGGATCATTGGCTGCAAGTTGTAGCTTGAGGTCGACTGATTATACGTTATAATAACTATATTATAAAATTATAACTAATTTTTAGTGCTCTTAGTTCGTATTCAATAAGGTCCATCATGTGGTGAGGAGTTCTTAAAAAACAGTAGTTTCTAAGAGACTGATAGTCATGTTAAAATAACTGTTGGTAAAAGTGGAAACAGATAGGGTTGAATACTGCCACATTTGGAGGTATTGCTGGGAAATGTGGTTTATTTTTGCAGATGAGAAATGTCCTGCAATAAAAAGCAATTTCACTGTTAACATGGGTGGCAGTGATAGAACATATGTAAATGTTATTTTACCTGAAGCCAAAACCTAGGAGCAGTGAGGAAGAAAAGCTGAGTGAAAACTGTATTATGAATGCTTTCTTAATTTAGTTTTCACGAACTGTTACTGCAGATGTTTGAAATAGGAAGAGTTGTGTGGCAGCTGAGGCGCTGTCGGCTTGTTCGAGACCTAAGAAATCGTGTGACTTTTTGTGAAGAAGCATAGTGAATTCTCCTAGCATGCAGCCCACAACTGACAGCACCAAAACAGTTTAATGAGACATGCATCTAGATTGTTATCAGTGAATTTACAAATTCTTATCTTGTAGCCCATTTTGGGACATTCTTAAATAAATCAGTCGAGAGGAAAATAGCTGTGGCACTTGATAAACAACAGAAGGAGGGACTACTGACCATCATAAATCAGTTCAATTTGCTCTCACATTCTTTCAGAATTATTTGCACAACACATTGGTACTATAAAGAAGTTGCCTGATCACTTACCTGGTAACAGTTGTGCTGTTTAGGATATTATTTGCCACTCCAGGGTGCCAATTGTCACCTTAACAAATATATAAATCATGTAGTCGATGAAAAAGATACTGGAGGTAGTTTTTCATGGAAAGTTTTAAAAAGCTCTACAGCAGTTTGTATGGTGTTGGTGGTAGAAGTCAAAACAATTGGTAACAACAATGTTTCCTGTTACAAAACCGCCAGGTTTTGCATAAACCATTCAGATTGCCTATGTAAACATTTTCTGCTAGTTCATTTGAGATTCCCTAGAGATCAGATTTGCAGAAGTTGGGGTTTTTCTCTGTTACAGATTTGAACTGTTATTTTTTAAAATGCTAGACAGCATGCTTTGCGATGCAACATCCTAGTTTTGTTAAAAAGCATTTAAAGTTTCAGAAACACATCAGTTTAGTATTTTATGTTCTACTTTGGCAGTTTCTCAGTTAAAATGCTAGAAATTTGTTTTTTTTTTAAGCAATTCAATTTCAATGTCTTCATGGATAAATCACAATTATATCAGCAAATAACAAAGAATTGGGAACCTGTAATTCTCAATGAAAGTTCAATTGGAATCAATTTCAGCAATCCTGTTTAATATTTTTGGCTACTTAGCTTTATAAGTTGCATTCACGCAAACTAATACACAATTGCAAAAACAAACTTCAAAGTAAAGAAAATGCCCAAGAAATTTGATAGCACCACAACTGTAATTCAGACATAATGTGGGTACTTCAGCATCTAATATAGTAGGTAAGGAGTGACAATGATCAGACACTTGTATTGGCTGACACAGCCCTGGCTATGATACTTGCTGGAACTTTTTAAGATGTCGATTAAAATATTCACATTACGAGTGTGTATTTGTTTTAGAGCCAATCTGTTAGATGTTTAAAAAGATCTGCAGTTATGGTTGAATATTTGGTATGGACCAGGTAAAATGTTGAATGTGGATTGCAATCACGGTGAGAGTGAAAAAGATAAAAAGTAAAAAGAAATGTGGTCGAGTGATTGGAGAAGACTGAAAGGAAATAGGGAGGGGAGTAGTATTGTGATCAGTGAGTTTGGAGGTATCAGCAGGGAGTTAGAGATCTAGATTTTTTCCTCGGTATTCCTAGTAATTTAATTGTTTCCTACCCCTCCAGCATTACTGTCATGTCCTATAAGTTTAAGTTACTGGATTGAACAACGCCCTCTTTCCGTTGATGGTGAAGGTATAACTTTCACAGCCAAGCAAGGAACAGGATCTTCCTCATTTTGTTCACTGCCTTCGCCAGGATCTCTAAAGTGTTAGCAGACAACCTGGGTGGCCTGTCTGGACTACTTAGAGAGTTGTTTTCAAAGGGTTAATTTGGCTTTTTCACCTATCCTTGAATGTCTGAAATATCCAGTTTCCTGACAAAAACTTGTGACCTCCATGTATATGCAATTTTGTAGTCAGTCTTTCCCCACTCCATCATAGGGCATGCTTTTGAAGTCTGTGCAGACAGAATTCATAATGAACCATAGATTTTTATTTTGTTTTGATTTAAAGTTTATTTGTTGTATTTCAATTTTTTAAAATAAATTCCATGTATATGTTACTATCTTTGTTTCCCCGACTGTAAAATGATTAACAAACGATGGGCAATTGGAATGTTTAACTTCCTGGTGTGCCATCAGTGAAAATTCTTTAGTGTGGTTCACTGCTTAGCTTGTTGGTTGACAGAACTGTTGCTGGACACTGGAGATCTCCATCATTTATGACAGATCCAAATTAACTTTGAAAGACATGAAATATTCACCACAGAGATCGCTAGATCTTTGCGGAGTATTTCCTTTGAAATTAGTGATGAGTGAGCCCTTGCACCTCACCATTGACCGCATGGGCCCATTTGTTTTTTGTAGCTATCCTATGCCTGTTTTGTATTCCAGATGAAATATCTACACTCGAGATGTGAGCAGTGTTGGGATCACAAATTATGGAGGAAGGAGGAATAGCCTTTGATGCTTTGGAAAGATTTTGCAGCAGTCATGAGCAAACATATGCTGAGTTCGTAGAATCATTTATGCACCTCAGAAAAGGTAAGCTTTGTCAGAAGATGAGTCATGAGTAATGGATAAAGACGAGCAAAGTGTAGAGGAGTCCCGTCCACTTAACACACATCGTTGCAATTCTAGTGCTAACCGTGTCCAAAGTTTTGCATGCTTTAGAAAGTGTCCCTCACCCTGAGTTTCTGCTCACATCAATTTGCATATTGCTTGCACAGATTCTGCAATGAAGTGGCATAATTAGGTAGCAAGTTAAAACGTAAGTTAAAAAAACACACTTTAAAAATTATTCTTTGATTTTTTTCAAAAATTGAGACTTGATAAGTTTGAATATTGCTTAAAATAGGTCATCACAAAACAAATGTAAATCACAGCATCAATTCACTACTTGTGACTAACTTGATTTTAAACAACCTGAAAAAGACTCGTCGAATATATACCAAGCTATTTACTAAATAAATTGGGTTACAATAGTTAGATCTGCCATCTCTGGTAGATGGATGGATGACCAAACAAATCCTTTTGCAAACTGAAAACAAAATCAAAGTCTTTCAAAAGGTAAGAAAGATTCAACTTAACCTTTGGAACTCTTAGGGCTCAAAGTGAGCAAATTTAGCAGAAATTCCCAATGGTGATCTTTTCACTCTGGGAGGATGGAGTGCATTGTGAACTGGACCTGTTTCAACAACGATGTTTTGAATACTAGTGCAAAAGATTATGGGAATTCAAATTGCACTGTGTGGACTTTGCACTTAAAATCTTTTGTACTGGTTGAACTGATATTAGGGGAATTACAGTGAAGAAATCAACACAATGGAGCAGAACCTCTGTAGTATGCCTAACCACAGGATTAGTAATCCAGAAACCCAGAATAACGCTCTGGGGAAATGGGATCAAATCTGCTGGAATTTAAAATTGAATTCATGAAAAATAGCTTGAATTGAAACCAGTCTCAGTTTCACAGTCACCATTACTATCATCAGTTATCATATGTCAAAGGGCTAATGTCCTTTTGGGGAAGAAAGTCTGCTGCCCTTGCCTGGCTTGGTCGACATGTGACTGCAGACCCACAGTAATGTGATTGACTCTTAATTGCTCTCTGAAATGACTCAGCAAGATACTTAGTTCAAGGTGAGCAACAAACCTTGTCAACAATAATCTTGTCCCATCGAAGGATAAATTAAACAAAAACTTCTTCTGCAGGTGAGGGAAACTTGACTTCATAGGTCACAAAGCTCATCAGGCATCTGAATAAAATGGCTAATTCCATCCACTAGCAACATTAGTTACTATTTTGAAAAAGAAATCTATTTCCTGTGACATTATACGCGTGGAGTCATAAACAAAATAATCTTCAGGTGAATTGTAGTTCAGTTGCAGCCATAATTGAACTGGAAAAAATAAAAACAGAAATTGCTGGAAATGCTCAGGAACTGCAACATCTGTTGAGAGAACTGCACAGTTCTGCTTAATGACCTTTCACTTAGGAAGGTGCTTTTATTTAAGTTTCCCAGCGCAGAATTTTAATTTGCAGACTTTTGTTCAATTACGTACTTTAATCCCTTTGTTTAAAGCTATAAATTCAGTCCCTATTTTACTAAAACATTGAAGTAACATTAGAGTAAATAGTGAAAATGGCTGCAACTTGAAAAGTAATGGTTTGGGTATAGGCATCTTCCTGCAACCCAAAATGAGTGGTTGGGAAACTCATTCCTGAAACTGTGAAGTGTAATTATAGCATGACAAATATAAATATAGTTTCCTTCAATCATGGGATTTTTGAATTTCAGTTGGCAGAAAAATGCATCAAAAATGAGACAGCAAGAAGGATTGTTTTGTACAAAGGTAGTATATGGAAATGTAAGATTTTAAATTTACATTAACATTGATGAGCTTTAATGTGAAAATGAAAATAATTGAACTTTATTTAGATCACATCAAAGACCACAACGTCATGTTCTAGTGGTTGTAATGAGGTCAGCCAGGTGGACCTCATAGAATATGAGTTCCCCGATTGGGGCTGTTAACCTGCTCCAATCAGGGAGGCCTGGCTGACTGACACTCCTGTTTATATTTGATGTTCTGGTCGCTCTGAGGAAGCCAGACCAGTGTCAAGTACAATGCACATGTAAATAAAGGGTGACTTGGTGACGGAATGCTGGCCTTTGTGGACGCATTTCACGTGTATTATTAGAAAGTTTATAGCTTGACAATTTGTAAAAAAGTTAAAGTTCTATAAGTGGTTTATTTGTGTGACCTTGTACTGTTACGAATAGTAAGAGAGAGCCTCATGCCAAAATAAAAGGACTTTGTATTTGTGGTTACCTCTAGAATCTATTTTTAAAAGATTGCAGTACTTGTCCTACATTGCACATCAACTTTCAGCATTCCTCAAGTATTTTCTGACAGTTACTGCTTAAGCTTGAATGCAACTGCTGTTTGAAATGTGTTTCCTTTATATTGGCTCACGTTGCAGGTTTGGATATAAAGTCATAGAGTCTGTTTCTGTGATGTATGACTCTTAGTCTAACCAGTCTATGCTGACCGTAATCCCAAACTAAACTAGTCCCACCTGCCTGCGCTAGGCCCGTATCCCTTCAAACATTTCTTATTCGTGTACTTATCTAAGTGTCTTTTAAATGTTGTATCTGTACCTGTATCCACCACTTCCTCTGGAAGTTCATTCCACACATAAACCACTCGCTGTGTTTTTAAAAAAAAGTCGCCCCTCACATCTTTCTTTGAACCTTTCTCCTCTCACCTTAAAAATATGCCCCATGATCTTGAAATCCTCCATCCTAACGAAGAGACACCTGCCATTCACCTTATTTATACCCCCCATGATTTTATAAACCTCTGTAAGGTCACTCCTCAACCTCCTACGCTGCAATGAAAAAGGTTTCAGCCTATCCAACCTCTCCTTATGACTCAAACCCTCCATTCCTGGCAACAGCCTGGTAAATCTCTTCTGAAGGCTCACCAGCTTAATAATATCTTTCCTATAATAACAGGGTGACTAGAACAGGATACAATATGCCAGAAGTTTGAAAAACAACCTTCCACCATCACTGTCTGTCTCCTGTTATTAAGCCAATTTTGTAACCAACTGGCAAGCTCATCCTGAATCCCATGTGATCTAACTTTACTAATTAGTCTATCATGTGGAACCTGGTCAGATGTTTTACTAAAGTCCAAATAAGCAATGTCTATTGCTCCATCCTCCTCAGTCTTCTTGGTTACTTTCTTAAAAAACTCAAATCAAGTTTGTGAGACATGATTTTCCTCACATAAAACCATGTGATTATCCCTAATCATTTCTTGCCTCTCCAAATGCATGTAAATCCTATCTTTCAGAATCACTTCAAACACCTTACCCACCACTGAAGTCAGATTTACAGGTCTGTAGTTCCCAGGCTTCTCCTTACATCCCTTCTTAAACAAATGGACAACATTAGCCTCTCTCCAGTCATCTGGTACCATACCCATTGTTATAATCGATACAGATATTTCTGCAAGAGGCCCCGTAGTTTCCTCCCTAACTTCCCACAACGTCCTGGGATACACTAGATCAAGTCCTAGAGATTTATCCACGTTTATATTTCTCAGACCTCCAGCACTCCCTCTTCTGTATGTGAACTGTTTTCAAAACATCAGTATTTATTTCCCTGAGTCTTCTGGCCTCCATTTCTTTTACCACAGTTCAAAAGAAAGTGCAAAATATCCATTTAGTTTCTCTGCCATCTCCTGAGGTCCAACACCTCTTTGATCTTTAAAGCGCCCTACTGTCTCTCCAGTTGCTCGTAATGTACTTGTAGAATCTCTTTAGATTATCCTTCACCTTATTTGTCACGGCCATCTCATATGCTGTCTTTGCTTTCCTGATCTCCCTGTTAAGAATGCCCCCACATTCTTTATACTGTTAAAGAGTTTCATGTGAACCCAGTTGTCTGTATCTAATGTACAATACTTTTTTATTCTTGACTAGAACCACAATATCTTTATTTGTCCATTGTTCTCTAATCCAACCAGCCTTACCTTTCACTCTAACCGGGACATAATGAGTCTGAACTTTCGTATTCACACTTTTGAAATCCTCTAGCTTATCAGATGTCCCTTTGCCTGCAAACAGTCTACTTCAGTCAAATCTTGAAAGTTCTTGTCTCATACAATTGCCTTACTCCAATTAAAACATTTAATTTTTATGGAAGGCTTATCCTTTTCCGTAACTATTTTAAAACAAATAGCATTACGATCATGAGATTCAAAGTGTTCCCCTCCTATCACTTCAGTCCCTTGTCCTGTCTTATTACCGAAGAGAATGTCAAGTTTTGCTCCTTCTTTAGTGGGAGCAATTACATACTGATAGAGAGAATTATCTTTAACACATTTAACAAATTCTTCACCATTCAAACCTTTAACACAATGGTAGTTCCAGTCAATGTTTGAAAAATTAAAATCACCTACTGTTATGACCTTATTACTCTTACCTATTTCTGAGATCTCTCTCTCTACATGTTTGTTCCTCAATTGCCTTCTGACTACTGGGGTGTGTATAACACAATTCCATCAGTGTGATCATTCCTTTTTTTAATTTCTAATTTCAACCCATATGTTTTCACTGGACAATTTTTCAGAAATATTTTCTCTAGTTACAGAAGTAATGTATTTCTTCCTCAAAAACACCACTCCGCCTCCTCTTTTCCCTCTCTTCTGTCCTGTCTATAGCATCTGAAACCTGGAACATTGAGTTGCCAATCCTGTCCATCTGTTAGCCAAGTTTCTGTAATAGCTATGACGTCCCAATCCCATGTTCCAAAACATGCCCCGAGTTCATCAGCCTTACATCTAAGACCTGGGACATCTGCTCCTTTTTCCTTCATGCTTTACGTGGTGCTAGGTGTAAACTAGTACCCAGTTTTATGGAATTAGCTTGAAAATGAGTAATATTAAAGGCTCCTTTGGTGCACCTAGTGAGCTTTCATTCTTTTTCAGAGGACTTGAAGAAACAAAAGACATCATCTCCTGAAGTTGACAGCATTGCAGATGATGAATACAAACTAACTCAGAGGGTATTGTTGGAAAATTCAATCCACATTGAAGGAGAGCTGCCCAAGGATGACAAGAAGGCAAGTTTTAAATTAGAAGTAGATTGAATTTATGTTTGGATTCAATATAGTTGTAATTTGGTAAACTCATTTTTTTAAATGCAGAGGGGCATACACAAGAACTGCATGAGGAGATTGAAACTGAAAGTGGAGCCTTTTTAAAGTGCATTTACTGTTTTATATTGACATTCATAATTGATATACATTTGCCAAAAAGTTGTTCAGTTGGTAATTGTTCAGCGTACTTTAAGATAAGTGAGACTACAGTCATGCAAAGAAATTTGAAAAGTTTACAAAGTGTCTCAATTTTGGGCTGTTCACGTTTTGCTTTTCTTTCTAGCAAAGCTATACCAGTACAATGGCAAACGACTGGGAGTAGTTTTAAGAGATGTTTGAGTACTATTGATTAAGCACTCTTCTTGGCTCGAAGATTGTGGTGGAAAGGTGCTTTTCGGATTGAAGGCCTGTGACCAGCAGTGTGCCACTAGGATCAGTTCTGGGTCCACTCCTTTCTGTCATTTATATAAATAATTTAGATGTGATCATGGGAGATATGGTTAATACGTTTGCAGATGATACCAGAATTGGAGGTATAGTGGACAGTGAAGAAGGTTGCCTCCGAGTGCAACGGGATCTTGATCAGATGGGCCATTGGGCCAAGGAGTGGTAGATGAAGTTCAATTTAGATAAATGTGAGGTGCAGCATTTTGGAAAGGCAAATCAGGGCAGGACTTACACATTTAATGGTAAGGTCCTGGGGAGCGTTGTTGAACAAAGAGGTCTTGAAGTGCAGGTTCATATTTCCTTTAAAGTGGAGTTTCCTCAGGTAGATGGGGTAGTGAAGAATGCGTTTGGTATTCCTGCCTTTATTGGTCAGTACGTTGAGTATAGGAGTTGGGAGGTAATGTTGCGGCTGTACAGGACAGTGGTTAGGCCACTATTCGAACACTGCATGCAATTCTGATTGCCCTCCTATTGGAAGAATGTTGCGAAACTTGAAAGGGTTCAGAAAAGATTAACAAGGATGCTGCCAGGGTTGGAGGGTTTGAACTATAAGGAGAGGTTGAACAGGCTGGAGCTATTTTCCCTGGAGCGTTGGAGGCTGAGGGGTGACCTTATAGAGGTTTATAAAATCATGAAGGGCATGGATGGGGTATATAGACAACATCCTTTCCCTGGCATGGGGAAGTGCAAAACTAGAGGGCATAGATTTAAGGTGAGAGGGAAAAGATTTAAAAGGGACCTAAGGAGCAACATTTTCACGCAGAACATGGTACGTATATGGAATTAGTTGCCACAGGAATTGGTGGAGGCTGGTACAATTACAACATTTAGAAGACATCTGGATAGGTATATGAATAGGAAGGGTTTAGAGGGATATGGGCCAAATGCTGGCCAATGGGACTATCTGGTCAGCATGGACGAGTTGGACAACGGTTTGTTTCAGTGCTGTATATCTCTATGACTGTAAGTCGGATTCGTTTTCCTGTTGTACAGTGGTTGCTAATGTTTGTTTTAAGTGATAAATCTTGCTGCGACCAGTCAAAGCTGCTATTTTGAAGGTGGTTAACTAAACCAGATTAATTGTAGATATTGTCTAATCAACCTATCCAGAGTTGTTTTTATGCAAGTATGGAGTAGGTGGGACTTGAACCCCTACCTCCTGGCCCAGAGGTAAAGACTCTTATCACTGAACCATGAGAGCATTTAGTGCTAGATTAATTGTATTTTTCTTTTTCTATAATCTGTTGCCTTGGGCAGCATTTGGTATAGCTGCAGCCATTTAAGTTTGCCTGGCATCTCTTTAATGCCTGACCTAAAGATCAGAAACTGGCAATGTAATTGAAAAATAATTTATTAAAAAAGAATATTGGTCTAAAAATAATGGGAAGGAAGTAATTTTCAAGGAAACCCTCAACGTTTTGAGAGATTTCAGACATAAGTCCATTGATGCAGAGACGGCCAAGAGGCTCATCACCGCTTTTTCCAGCGCAGTTAGAGATGGGCAGTAAACACTGGCCAGCAAGCAAAAGTAAGGTTTTAAAGATTATGAAAGGTTGTGAATGGGAAATATTTTCTCAACTTGGAGAGTAAATAAGGAAATCATAATTTTAAAATGGCACTGGGAAATGGGGTAAAATGAATATACAAGTATTTATGAAGAGAATTCTTAGAACTAGGAATGCTTTGCTAAAAGTGATTAATTCTGGCAGAGACTTTTGTATGTAGGCAAGGAAGAAGATATAATTGGAAGCAGAGGAAAATGCAGAATCCCTCTTTGGGATTAGTTTGGATTACTCTTGCATGCAACTGGCCAAATGATCATCTCTGTTGAAAGGGTTCTATGTATAATGACTTTGTTTCTTTGAGATTTACTATTGTCTTGCATTTAGATCAATTCATATAGTAAGGATAGTGTAAAACAATCTGGATTTCAGACCAGTAAAATAACTATGCATCGTCAAACAGTAGTTAAGGGCTTAACAGTATTTAGAGTAGATATTTGTTGTACAGAGCAGTTGCTGTAGGGGGTCATCTAGTAGGGTCTGATAGAGATGCCTGAGACCAAATGGGAAACGGGTGATGATTTTATGTTAAAGAATAGGCAGCATGCATGAAGAGAAAGCAAGCTGACGTAACGAGTCTAGACTCAAAATGTTACTTGGCTTTCTCTTCATGGATGCTGCCTGACCTGCTGTGATCTCTAGCATTTCTTGTTTTCAGTACAGATGCCAGCATCTACAGAAATTTACTCCTCCTTAATTAAGGGATGGTTGGCAAGCACTTTGCTGAATTTATAGCAACAAGTAAGCACTGTGGTTGTAGTTTGTGTAGAAATGAAACTGACTAGACAAGTATATGGCTACACTTTGGCTTACCAACATTTAACCTCTGGTATTTAATAGTGAAATTCAACTTTTAACAAATGGTGCTCGAGTGAGTAACAACAAAAATGTAATATTTCAACTGTGTATGTTTTGTGTAATTTTGCTCACTGCTTCTTAGAGCTAGTTAAAAGATAGAGCGAGATGTGTTCTTATTTTCACTGCCTAGAAACAGTAGTACTTTCCCCAACATTTATTGTGTTCAACTATCTAGTAGCTCCAGTGTCAACATCAAGGCCTGAAGTGTATAATAATATGCTTGCAAATGTTGAAGCATTAGCAAAGCATTGGTTTCCATTTAAAATAAACCCTGTGGTAGGGCTCTGTTTTTCTTTAGATGACAATAACAGGTACTATGTAGAATTTTAAAGTGAAGCCACAGCTTTGAATATGACGGAAATTAAATGAATGAGCTTTTTCCTAAAACCAATGATATTTTAATAACCAATTGCATTCTTAATTAAATAATTTTCTCCAAGAGCATGAAGACTATTACTTCTGTGTTCAGGTACTTCTGCTATAACACTTTGATTTCTGTTGGTTACTGCATTGTGTTCCTTGTAACAAATGTTTCCTGTTTATGTGAACCACACAGAACAGTAATTGTGTTTATGGTAGAGTGATCAGAGTTGATTTCTTTTGTCTTGCACAAAGAATATATTTTTATACTTTATCTGAACAATTTTAAAATGGGATACTTAAAGAAAAAATAACATTTTGGATATTTTATGGAGACTCGAGAAAAAATGTAACGCTCACCAAGTGATTTATCCCTTGGTTAGTAATTAACATTGTAAACTTGAAGCAAACAAAAATAAAATGCAGTGAAATGTATCTTGTTGCTGCAAGTTGCAAAGGATGCTGAGTGTCAGAATCCCAATCTTCTGGTGAAATGGGCTGTTTTGTTGTTTGCTTGCCTGTTTAACATTTTCAGCTTCTTTATTCCAAGCCAAACTGGCTGCACATGTTCATTGTTCAGGTTTAATGGTGAAAACTCACCTTTAGGTTCATTAAAGCAGGCATGCTCCTACAGGCTGAGTCTATTACATGCCAGCTGTTTAGACCACAGTGTCAAGTAGGCTCTCTGGTAAATCAAGTGATATGGGATAATTCATTCACTCAGCTTTGAAATGACCCAGTTGAATTACCAAATCTTCTAGCAGTAAGTTAGAAACTTCCTGTAATGTACAGGAAGTATATGAAGTATTGGACCACTTCAGACTCAGTTACAAGTCAGGCCTATTGAATCTTTTCATTCCGGCAAATGGGACTAGTTTAGTTTGGGGAAACTTGGTCAGCGTGGACGAGTTGGACCAAAGGCTCTGGTTCTGTTCTGTGTGACTGTAACTGTCACTTGCGGAGAGAGTGAGCAAACATCTGAAAGAAACGGTTGGGAGCAACAGTAAAAATGAGTTTCATTTTTTAAAAAATGCAATTCACATTGATTAAATTGATAATTTAAATGAGTAATTAATAAAAATGGCCCTTAATAGTGAAAACAGCACAGCTAACAAATTGTTTTTCCATCTTGGTATGAAGCAGAGCTGAAGCAGAGCTAAAGAAAGACAAAATGGGTCCTAATTCCTCGTTGTCAAGGAAGAGGAGAGGTCTGGGGCCAAGCTAAGGAATTGGGTTGAAATAACATAAACCTTGCTTTTATCTCTGACAATGTACAGTCTGAGTTGGCGTTGGCAGAATTCATATGAGAGTTGGGAGAAGGTTGTCCTACAGTCTGACTTTTTGCCTTTTCCCACCATGCTTTGTGAGTAGGTTTTTTGAGGAGGAAGGAGATGGAAGGAGTGAGTGTAAATGCCTCCAATGTCTCCAATGCTCTTTCACTGTCTCCCCCTCTTATACATCATCCATCTCTCCCTCTGTCTTCCCTGTTTCTCTCGCTCTCTCTATCTTCCTCTCATTCTCTCCCTCTTCCTTCCTGTCTTTCTACACTCTTTCTTCCCCCTCCCTAACATTTCTCTCTCTGTTCTCCCCAACTCTCCCCCTCTTTCATCCCCTTCCCTGCTCACCCCCTGTTCTCTTTCTTTCTGTCTCTCCCCTCCTCTCTTCCCCATCAGTCATACAAACACAGACACACACCTCACAGCCTGCAGATTCCGATGCCCACTCCACCTTGGTTGTGGCCCCTCGGAGGACAAGAACTTGAATCATTTGCTCACTTGGATTGTTGCAACCTGCACCCTCTGGCAACTGAGCCTGTTTCTTGACAAGTCTCATGCCTTGTATTTCTCTCCAACCCCCACCCATCCCCACAAGCAGATTCTCTATCACTGTTAACAATGTGCAAGCCTTATTAATAAACCTGTCAGCAGCAAATATGGGTGCGAAACACTGTCTGGTTAGAAGAGTGTCTCCTTATGGAATCTTGCTGTTTCCAGTATTTGGAAGTCTGGTGACAATCCACATCGGGCCCCTTCCTGAGGGAATATTCTGGTTCACAGGATGTCTGTTGGACAAGCCTAATCCAAGTAATGATCTCAAAGAAAGCAACAGGAGGTGTCAAAAAGGTATAATTCCATATTATCTGTGAGACTTCTCAAAATATTTTTAACAATCGGACTTGTTAGAAACGCAGGAAGTATCTTTTTTCGTGGTCACTTTGGGGTTGAGCCAAAGATTCAGGGATGGTTAAATTGTTCACCCATGAACTGAATAAGTTTATATTAGAGAATCATAGAGATGTACAGCATGGAAACAGACACTTCGGTCCAACTCATCCACGCCAACAAGATATCCTAGATAAATCACATTCCCGTCTATTATTATTATTATCTGTTATTTAAAACTACCACATTATAGAATATAATTGTTCTGAAGGAGCAAGTACTCATGTTAGAGTTCCACTCTTTCATGTCACTCATTGCGAATGGAGATTGTGTGTTTGTGGTAACCTTCATAGGGAGTAGATCTGTTAATGTATTTTGTGCAACTGTTGTGATCCCTTGTAATTACACATCACTGGTATGTGGTTGTACTTATTGCTATCATGCAATAAACAATAATAAATTGTTAGCAAAGAATAATGTCTCTTCTATAAAGACTGTACAGAAGTGTAACCTTCAAGATTCGACAGGCTGTAGATGAAGTATAGAGAAAGGAAGATCGGTGGCAGTGAACTGATTCAAACAACCCTTTCTCTGATCCACATCCAGGCAGAGGTAACAGATACCATGAGGTTCCAGTAGCAGCAATCAGGATAATATCACAGTACATAAGGCTATGCACCCAATGATGGACGCAAGTGTGCAAAACTTCCATAAGCCACCAAAATCCATTTGGAATTCTTTCTTTTTATTACAGTTTAAAGGGAATTAATTTTGAAGCTCCAACAGGCTAGGCATGCAGGGGTTAAACTAGTCAAAATGTGGACCCTCAACCTGCCACGAATGTGCAAATGTCTAGATTACCCATGGCAATTTAGAGTTAGCTGGGTAACTCACACAGGAGAAATGGAACGGTGATTAAAATATTTAAATGAGGAGTTCTTTCTCGGAAGTTGGAAATTATTTCAGGGTATGGAAAGAGTCTCTGTCTAATTCTATTTTGACATTATTTAAAAGCTCCAATTAAACCTTTTGAGTTGTAAGACCATTTAGAAATGGCTTTTCTTTTTCCTGTTTGCATCTTGTCCTTTTGTCCTGTTATTCCCTGAGTGAATGTATCATGGAACATTGTGGTGTAAGCAATGGTTACTTTATCAGATTATGTAATCATATTTCCTTGTTAGACTTGCTCTCAATATGCAGAAGTCACACTGTCACGTCAATATATTCTGACACTCTTGGATAAAACATGCATAGACAATAGATAGATTTCACAATGTTACAATTTGATTTCAAAGATGGTAACTATTGAAGCATTTTTATTCACATTTTGCTTGTCTTTCAACTTACTTCAGGTAGAACATTACATTGACATTGAGAAAAGGGACAACAAAAAACAAACTGAATACCAAAGCAATACTGGTAAGTATTTAGTATTTTGTATCACTGTTCTTGGGTGTAATTGAATTTAAATGGATTGAGTGGCCTTAACAAGTTGTTTTGACAGTGTTTGTCCAGAAGCTTTCAAGAATGAAAACTTTTTTATCAAGAAAATGTAATTAATACTTGTATCCTCCTTCCTTCTCACTGTCTTCTCGTTAGGAAAAGTGTTTGGCATAATGCTCCAGGTGATACCTCAATCTGTCATTTGTGAAATAATTTTCAGTGGAACAATTTGCCCGGGACAAACTCATTCATTCTTAAATCCTTAGATACTGACCAGTAGTTTCAGTACTTACATTTCATAATGGTTTACAATATCACTGAACTTTCACTCATTAACGAGAACTTAAAAACTCAAGAGCATGTTTACAAGAATGAAATCAGGGATTAAGGGCTTATTATGCAAGGAACAGTTGAGGACTCTGGGTCTGTACTAGATGGAGTTTGGAAGGATGAGTAGGAGAACTCATTGAAACTTACAGAATACTGAGAGGCCTGGAAAGAATGGACTTGGAGAAGATGTATCCACTAATAGGAGAGAATAGGCCCCAAGTGCACAGTCTGAGAGTGAAGGGATGACTTATTAGAGCTGAGATGAGGAATCTCTTCAGCTATAGGATGGTGAATCTGTGGAACTCATTGCCACAGAAGTCTGAGGAGGCCAAGTCACTGAATGTATTTAAGACACGTAGGTAGGTTCTTGATTAGTGGGGGGATCAAGGGATATGTGGAGAAGCTAGGGGAATGGAGGTGAGAAACACTTCAAAGTTGGAGTAAACATTTGGGGCCGAACGGCCTAATTCTGGTTATATTTTATGGTCCATTGCGTTTGCTGTGTGAATAACTGTTGGGGCTGGATATTACAAGGTATCATAGTCCTTGTCTCTTGCCAGAAAGTCGGGACAGTGTCATCAGGGCAAAGAACGGTTGTGCCTGTCTGTTAGTAGCCAGCAGGCAGGATATTCACCCATCAGGAATAGGCAGTCCCACTTCAGCAGTAAACTGCTGCTCAACCAGCTGGCAATTCTCCAGTATTCACTGCATGACTGGGAGTGGTAGCCATCGCCAGTATTGTACTTGAGGCTTGAGATGAACAGTGCTACCTGATCTGGATTGTGTTGTAAGTGTTTGAAAATTTTGCTGGGTGGCAAGCTGACAGGCTCGAGGGAGGAGTGTTTGGGATTTGAGACGCTATTGAGGAAATGGAAACCTGGATCAGGTCATACCTGCAAGGAGTCCCTTTACTGGGCTTCCTTTGTACTAGGCATGATTCCAAACAGTGGAGAGCTGAATTTCTAAAGAAGGGTCACAGGAGTTGAAATGTTAACGCTGTTTTCTCTCCACAGCTGCTGCCAGACTTGCTGACATTCTCTAGAAATCTCTGTTTATGTTTACTTCAGACCTCTAGCGTCCACAGACCTTTGTTTTATTTTAATGGAGAACTTTCCCTCAATTCCAACTGACTCGAGTTTTGCTAGGACTCCTTGATACCATACTTGCTGAATTAATGCCTTTCCGAGTCAGCAACTGAGGAGCCCTGATGAAAACCAAACTGAGTGTCAGTGGCCAGCTGATTGAGAAGCTTATTAGCACTGTTGATGACCCCATCCATCACTTTACTGATGATCAAGAGGAGATTGACGGGGTGGTAATTGACCAGGTTGGACCTGTCCTTCTGTGTACAGGACACCTGCACCAGGACAAGTCTCCACATTGTTGGATAGATGCCAGTGGTATACCTGTACTGGTAAAGCTTGTCTAGGGGTGCAGTTCTGACAAAGAAGTCTTTAGTAATTCCAGAATGTTGTCAGGGCCCATTGTAGCAGCCTTTGTAGCATCCAGAGCCTTTGTGTTCTTGATATAGTGTGGTGTGAATTGAATTGACTGAAGATCTGTGTGTATGATACTGGAACCTCTGGAAGTGGCCAAGATCATCAACTTGATACTTCTAGCTAAAGACTGATTCAAATGCTTCAACCATATTTTTTGCACTGATGAGCTGGGTTCCCCATCTGAGAATGGGGTTATTTGTGGAGCTTCCTCCTCCAGAATGATGAGGCTTATATGAATTGGGCACTTGGCACAAATACCAAGTAAGAGACCTGAGCCTAGATTTTTGTGGTATGTTAGCATATCCAAAACAGCTCTTGGAACCCAGATCCAGAAATCCTACCATTATTTCTGACATATGCTATTTCTACCAGTAGGGAAACAATGAAAACACAAACCGAACTCAGTGCTGACATGACTAATTTCTCAATGGGCTTTATC
This sequence comes from Ginglymostoma cirratum, assembly GCA_024137785.1. NCBI lineage: Eukaryota > Metazoa > Chordata > Chondrichthyes > Orectolobiformes > Ginglymostomatidae > Ginglymostoma > Ginglymostoma cirratum. The sequence goes on along the minus strand of JAHRHZ010000063.1, from coordinate 18,367,138 downwards.
CCACAATGCATTATGAGGAATCTTTAGTGTAGATGTGAATCCTGAATGGCGCGCAAGGGCAGTGGAACTGTCAAGCTGTCGAGATAAGTAGCCTGCCCTTAAAAGTTGTGGATTTTAATAAACACAATCAATGCTTATCACAGTGGGGTACTCTATATTCTCAATTTGTTTGACAGTTCCAAGAATTTACAAAAGGATTAACTGTCTTGTATTCATTTCCTCACATTTAAATGTTTGTTTTTAAAAGTGGGTTAAATATTGGTATAGGAAAGATGTCAAACTTGAAAGGGTTCAGAAAAGATTTACAAGGGTGTTGCCTGGGTTGGAGGGTTTGAGCTATAGGGCGAGGCTGAATAGGCTGGGGCTATTTTCCTTGGAGCATTGGAGGCTGAGGGGTGACCTACAGAGGTTTATAGAATCACGTGGGGCATGGATAGAGCAAATAGACAAGGTCTTTTCCCTGCTGTAGAGGAGCCAAAAACTAGATGGCACAGATTTAGGGTGAGAGGGGAAAGATTTAAAAGGGACCGAAGGGGCAACTTTTTCATGCAGAGGGTGGTGTGTGTATGGAATGAGCTGCCAGAAGAAGTGATTGAGGCTGGAACAATTACAACATTTAAAAAGCATCCAGAAGGGTATATGAATAGGAAGGGTTTGGACGGATATGGGCCAAATGCTGGCAAATGGGACTAGATTTATTTAGAATATCTGGTCGGCATGGACGAGTTAAACTGAAGCATATGTTTTCACGTTGTACAGCTCTGACTCTATGACTTGAGGGTATCTAAATATACTAACTGGACTTTAATGAATGAGTGCATTTCTTCTTGTATAGTGAAGTCTGTAATCGAAACTCAACTTTATTATGTTTCATCTCAGCATAGTTCCAGAGTTCTGCCCATGGCGGATGCTGGTTGGCATAGAAGGTATAAAAGTAAAGTGTAATGACTGTATTCCCCTAACTTTTTACTCGCCATGCAGAATTCTGTGGTCAGTGTACAGCGACCATTTCTGCATGCAGAAGTCAAGGAATCCCAATAGTGGGGCGTGATGTTCAACAACAGTAATGCCTCTGAATATCAATAATTAGATTTTTCTTTGGTGGAAATGGTCATTGCTGGCATTTGCAAGATTTGTTTATTGTCACTTGTCAGCCCAAGTCTGGATATTAAAACAAAGTTGCTGGAAAAGCTCAGCAGGTCTGGCAGCATCTGTGAAGGGAAAAACAAAGTTAATGTTTTGGGTCCGGTGACCCTTCCTCAACTGATGGTGGTTGGGAAAACGTCAGTTTATATGCAGGCTGGGAGGGTGTATAGTTGTTGATGGAGACTATTAGTGACTAACAACAGGTGGTATGTAATGGCAGGCTATGTGGTAGCACGGCCTGGTGTGTGGGGTAGGGGGCTGGGACATGGGAGAGTTTAGGCCCGAAAATTATTGAACTCAATATTGAGTCCGAAGGGCTGCAGGGTCCGCAAGCGGAAAATGAGGTGTTGTTCTCCCAGCTTGCGTTGAGCTTTGCTGGAACACTGCCACAAGCCAGAGACAGAGATGTCGGCCAGGGAACAGGGTGCTGCATTAAAGTGGCAAGCAATAGGTAGTTCAGGGTCTTTTTTGCGAGTAGAACGTAGATGTTCTGCGAAATGGTTAGCCAGCCTACAGCTCGTTTCCCCAATGTAGAGGAGACCAAGTTGTGAGCAGCAAATGCAGTAGGCTAGACTCTGGGAAGTGCAGGTGAAGTGTTGCTTCACCTGGAAGGTACGTTTGGGCCTTTGGATACTGGGGAGGGAGGAGGGAAATGGACAGGTGTTGTACCTTCACCGGTTACAGGGGAAGCTGCCGAAGGATCGTGGTGGGTGTTGGGAATGAAGGAAGTGTGGACTGGATATTGTCCAGGTCTCGCTGGATTTAGGCATCAACTGCTTCAGTAACTGAAGAGTCACAAATGGTGTTGAACACTATGCAAACCATCAGAAAACATCCCCATTTCTGACTTTACCATGAATGGAAGATCATTGTTGAAGCAGATGTAGATGGTTAGAACTCCTGTAATGATGTCCTAGGCCTGAGATAACTGACCTCCAACAGTCACAAACATAAAGCTTGGGGTTCATTAATGAAGGGCCCCACCCAGCAACAGCCCACAGGAGGCAACTTAATGGACTGGGATCTTGGCATGAATTTCACCCACCACCAGCTAAATCCAAGCAGAGGCTGAAAGACATCTTCAGTACACATTAAAAGCCTACTTAAGGGTTTTATTTGGCCCACTGGTGAACATGGGCAGGACCAGGCGACATGGCTATCAGCAGGCTTCCTACTTAAAAGCTAGATACTTTTACATCTCGCATGTAAAACCTGCGAGAGTTTGTGTACTTCTGTGCTGTCTTCAAACCCATTGTGGGCGATAGGTAAAATACAGCTTTGTTTTCTCATGTTCCCTCTGATTCTTTTGCCTATTACCCCATAAATCTGTGCCTGTCTCGTTACTGACTTGTGCCATTTAGAATAACATGTCACCATCTGAATCTCCAAAGCCAATTCATACAAGCAACATCAACCACACAACCCTCCTCACATATCTCCTTAATTGCAAAGAGCTGAACCAAGTTAATGAAACGCTATTTTCTTTAACAAATTTGGTCTGACTTTCATTTATTAATTTACATCTTTCACAAGTATCAATTAATTCTGTCCTGGATTTATGTCTCAGAAGTGCCCCAGCACTGATGTTAAGCTGACTGATACTCAATTGCTGGTTTTACCCCTGCTCCCCTTTTTAAATCGAGTTAGGTATAAGCAATCCTCCAATACCCCATTAGAAGTTAAATTTGTTAAAGGTCCATTGGTAGAGTATTTTGGTTTAATCTTGAATTGTGGCTGACATGACAAGTAGTAAAATTTGGAAGCAGTTCAGAATAATTATGAATTATTTTATAAACTTGCAAGTTCCACCTCTTTGGGCGTGGCACGTTGGTAAGAGGCTTCTCAGTTGCAATGAAACATATACCCCAATCCCAGGCCCCAAGAAGACTTTCCACATCAGGCAGAGGTTCACCTGCACATCTGCCAATGTGGTATACTGCATCCGCTGTACCCGTTGTGGCTTCCTCTACATCGGGGAAACCAAGCGGAGGCTTGGGGACCGCTTTGCAGAACACCTGTGCTCAGTTCGCAACAAACAACTGCACCTCCCAGTCGCGAACCATTTCAACTCCCCCTCCCATTCCTCAGATGACATGTCCATCCTTGGCCTCCTACAATGCCACAGTGATGCCACCCGAAGGCTACAGGAACAGCAAATCATATTCAGCCTGGGAACCCTGCAGCCCAATGGCATCAATGTGGATTTCACAAGCTTCAAAATCTCCCCTCCCCCAAAACCAGCCCAGCTCATCTCCACCTCCCTAACCTGTTTTTCCTCTCACCTCAAGCCGCACCCCCATCTCCTATCTACTAACATCATCCCGCCCCCTTGACCTGTCCGTCCTCCCTGGACTGACCTATCTCCTCCCTACCCCCCTACCTACACTCACCTTTACTGGCTCCATCCCCGCCTCTTTGACTTGTCTGCCTCCTCTCCACCTATCCTCTCCTCTATCCATCCTCTATCCGTCTCCCCCTCTCTCCCTATTTATTTCAGAACCCTCTTCCCCTCCCCCATTTCTGATGAAGGGTTTAGGCCCGAAACGTCAAGTTTTCCTGCTCCTATGATGCTGCTTGACCTGCTGTGTTCATCCAGCCCCATGCTTGTTATCTCGGATTCTCCAGCATCTGCAGTACCTTTTATCTCTCACACAATAAATGTGTTGATTTTATTCTTTGACTATAAACATCGATACTTACTGAACCTGAGATGATTCTTTTTTGTGAATTGCTGAAAGTATCTAGCGCCCTCTATTAATAACTTGCTTTCAAATATAATGAGATTAATTATGATTCCAACAACTGCTGTCAAGGGGCTGTCCCTGCTGTTCCATAGTTACTTCTGTCTGGACTGTTCTACACCACTGCAGCTCATCAAAACACAGCTGGGCAAATAAGTAACAGAACAGCAACCATCATGAATGAGTGCACTTATTGGTTAAACAATTGAACAAATGTTACAATTGGAACATATGATATAACCACTCATGTATTGATTTTGTACTTTTTCGAATGGTTTTTGTTTTCTGTTTGCAAGGCCGTTGGTAGAGGAACCTCTCCATCATGGTGAAAATAGCTGAATATTATAAGTCCAGCAATCAAATACAGCCACTCTTATCTTTCTGGGACTGGGGCGCATTTTGCACTTGTGCATTTCACAGAGGCAGCTAGCTATTTAAATTCATCAGCTGCCTCCACTGAAGTGGGATTTTGGTAGTTAAGAGTGTGAAAGCCGAAGTGTGCAGATTTAACTTTGTAAGGCAGGTCGGAAGTTAGTGGATTAATTTGGATAGCCTGGATGTCCTTTTTGGAGAGGTAATGTATCACTTTGGTTAGGGTTCAAGGACACCTTTGGTGGCAGGATGTTGGGAAAGGTAAAATGCTGTTTGGAATTGTTATAGGTGGTACTAATGTGCATAAAATGTGCAAAGCTCATGACTGTCAGGTATTATGATCCCAGGTGTGGTACTCCTGTATGTCAGCAGATTCCAGAATGAAATCTACTTTGATAGATCCTATATTATCATTTAACAGGATGTGAAGGGATGCCTGAGATGTAATGGACAAAAAGAACTGGTGATTGATATTAATTAATAGTTAATTAGGTGAGAATTGGTTGGATGAATACGGCTGCAACTTATCAGTGGGTTGAGACTTTTATAGAGTTTGGTTGACTGAAATAATACACTGACTAAAATTGTGGTTTTGGCCTCTGTTTAAAGGCATTTATCTTCTATGTATAACACTTGTTTCATTGTTGTTAGTGTGATGGCTGGCCATTGAAATAGTCACATGGGGCTTCAGATTTTCTTTAACAACAGTACAGAAGTTTATTACACAAAAGAAGAAATTAAAAAAAAGCACATGTTGTCTAGATATACAGCCTGTGTGCACCTATAACCTAGTATGCCTTGCTCTGACTAAGCACCCTATGATCTGTATGTCCTTGTTTGCTATGATCTTCCTGTACTGCTCGCAAAAGAAAGCTTTTTATTGTACTTAGGTACATGTGACTACAATAAATCAAACCTAATATTTTCAGAAAAATTAATTGACTGTAATTTGTTTTGGGAAGACCTGAGAATATGAAAGACTCTTTTTGTAATTGGTTCTTCCTTTTAACATTGTTCTGTGTCTGCCTGGAGTGTGCCATAAGGTGACTTGCTTACATAGTTTTTCTCAGTCATTGTGGGAATATGTCTCTCTCTCAGTTACAGTTTGACTCCTATTGAGAGCTTGCCTTATGAGGAATTGAGTGGTGAGTAGAGTCCTATTATTCCAGCACATGGGCTAACCACATACTCTGACATGCACAGCTCGCCATCCTGAAAGGGCGTTCATCAAATTTCAATTTTTGAACATCATAAAGTGAGGTTGTAAGAATATTTGGAATAAAAAGATATTTCATTGTTCAGTGTTGAACTCTTAAACAGAAATATTTGTTGTTTTTGTGGTATGAAGATATTAAATACTCAATATAGTCAAATCCAGTTTAAGAAATTGATCCCTAATGGAGATCATACCGCCAAGATCACACTTATCGTCTTAAGGACCTGGGGTAGGGGTTTGCTTCTTTTCTTCCCTGCTATCCCATCATAGTGATGCTCCCACAATGTGTAGGATGCAAGTTCATACATTAATACCAATTTTAAAAGTTTATGTTGTCTGTAATTGTCTTTCTTAAGAGAAAGTAGTTTTCATGGTATGAAGGAAATATGACTCCTTTAACCTCGTGAATTTTTAATTGGATTTGTGTGTCGATGTTCTCGTTTGTTATATATGGAGCCAAAGGTAGATAAATATTTACAGTATATTTCTAGCTTGTGTTATTGTCTGGCACTGTCCTTTGAATTTAGGCCTCGAAGTACTCCCTGGGGAAATAGTAGAGGAGACTGCTGCAAATTATACTCATTTTGAAAGTAAACACACATCACTTAACTTCAAAGTGAATCCAAATGTTGAAGAGTTTAATGAAGAATCATATGACCAGGTATGTCAGTTGTTTAAGACTTCTTGAAAATACTTTATAATGTGGCAGAGAAGCTTGTTAGCTTTGCATCGCTGTTGTCCACAATCATATTTTCCGTGAGCTGCTGATTTAATCAAATCCAAACTGCATTTGCTTCTGCCTATCTGTACGCTTCAAATCCAAATAACTTTGTAGAATATTATCCTAAACTTCAATTCTAATCTCCAGCTATACTTGTAGTGCAACCCAGTAAGTTCACACCTTTCTTCGAAAGAAACCTATTAAAAGGAATTTTATATGAACCACTTCTGAAGACCTAATGTGTTGTACTTTTGAAGTCTTGCAGATAAAACATGAATCATTCCTTGATAATGGCTCTATTTGAAACTTATTAATGTTCATGAACTTAAATGCTTTAAAATGAACTATTCAGAAGTAGAATTGACTATTTCTAGTATTTGTTATAGACTCTGTAATCAATCTGTTCTGTTAAAATAGTTTGAAGCACCTTAAAGATATAATATTCAGAATACACTATTTCTAATGTAACTCGGTATGGGAATGTAGTAGTTATCCTTTGAATTAAGATGCATTGAAATGTCATATTTTCTCTTCTTGTCGGAGTTTACTGTTCAAAATGAATGATTTCTTCTAATTAGTAATGTGCTGGAAGGAAAAACCATGAGAATAATACATGTTTTCATCAATAGTGTTTTGTTTGCAATTAAAATTTTTATATGAGGAAAAATGTTAAAAGGTAAAAATAAATTTTGGCCTGGAGTTATAAAAAAAGGACACTATCTTAATCCAATCATGATTATTTATTTCACTATCCAAAATCCCAAATTAAAATAATAACTAATACCTTTCTAAACATCTGGTTTTCTGCCTGTGAGGATGCTTCAGTGTGACAGATTGCTTACTTGCGACATCACTTTTGTTTGATGCCTTTTGACTTGTTAGCAGGTTTTAAACTGCCATTGGAAAAGAAGAAATTGACACCACATTGCTGGATCTTTGTGAGCAATGTTGTTTCAGGCCAGAAGTCAGTGCTGTCATTTTCTCACTGACTGTGAAATCTGGTGTTTTGCTATTAGAAAGTTCTGGCGATCAACCTAAAAATTGAAGTGCACAGAGATCTTGTATGGCTTACAATTTCTACACACTCGCAGCAATGCGCCGGCATCTCCAGGCCCTACAATCAAGCCTACCCCAACTCAGAGCATCCCTCTCCCAGACCTGCAAAGGACCTCTCCTGTTTTTCATTCTTCGTAGGATCCACAACCTCAACTCACAATGCTACTCTGCCTTATTGGACATTAAAAACCGTAATTATACTAAACTTACTGGTGCCTGCCACCCAACACAGGCCTCTTCCACCCCCCCAAGTCCCCAACCCTACCCAGGACCTGCCCCACAATGTGCCCACCGCCGTTGACCATATGGCCATTGTCGGGGCACCCACGGACTCCATAGATGACGTCACATCCGCTGACGCCTGGCACGCCACTTCCAGTACGGTGACTGCCATCGACGTTGCTGATACCGCCACCTCTATTTCCGAGAGCAACAGCACCACTGATATCGAAGACGCACCTGCTGCCACTGCCGCCGCCGCCATCGAGGACTCACCTGCCAATGCCGCTTTGCCCACCGCCGACACCAACTCCGCTGTACCCAATGCTGATGCCATTCTGCCAAAGCCGCTCTGCTCACCGCCCCCACAGCCAGCAGCTCCACAGTATACACTAGCTCCCAGCCCTGCTGGGTCTTCACCATCCCCCCCAGACCACCCCCTCACTGAGGACAAATGGACAGTCCTCAGTAAAGGACTCACTTTTATCCCCCTCCACCCGAACATCAACGAATACTGCTCATGCTTGGACGTCGAACAGTTTTTACACTGCCTCCGTGCTTACTACTTTAATCGTGAGCCTAACCCTCCCTCTCCTGACCCCTTCTCCCACCTCCAACATACCCCCTCCTCCTGGACACCACCCCAAGGCCTCCTACCCTCCCTCGACCTCTTCATCTCCAACTGCCGTCGAGACATCAATCGCCTCAACCTGTCCACCCCTCTCACCCACTCCAACCTCTCACTCACAGAACGTGCAGCCCTCTGCTCCTATCCCAACCTCACCATAAAACCCACGGACAAGGGAGGCGCAGTTGTAGTATGGCGCACTGACCTCTACATTGCCGATGCCAGGCGCCAACTCTCTGACACCTCCTCCTACCGCCGCCTTTATCATAACCCCACCCCCGACACCAAAACATCATCTCCCAAACCGTCCACAACCTCATCACCTCAGGTGACCTCCCACCCACAGCCTCCAACCTCATCGTTCCCGAACCTCGCACCACCCGTTTCTATCTCGTTCCCAAAATCCACAAACCCGACTGCCCTGGTTGACCCATTGTCTCTGCCTGCTCCTGCCCCACCGAACTCCTCCCTACTTACCTCGACTCCATTTTCTACCCCTTGGCCCAGGAACTCCCCACCTATGTCCTTGACACCACCCACCCCCTCCACCTACTCCAAAACTTCCGATTCCCTGGTCATCAACACCTCATCTTCACCATGGATGTCCAGTCCCTATATACTTGCATTCTCCATGCAGATGGCCTAAAAGCCCTCTGCTTCTTCCTCTCCCGTGGCCTGACCAGTCCCCCCTCCACCGACACCCTTATCCGCTTAGCCAAACTCGTCCTTACCCTTAACAACTTCTCTTCAACTCCTCCCACTTCCTACAGACAAAGGGGGTGGCCATGGGTACCCACATGGGCCCAAGCTATGCCTGCCTCTTTGTAGGATACGTGGAACAATCCCTCTTCCGCAGCTACACTGGCCCCATCCCCCACCTCTTCCTCCGGGGAGCTCGAACAGTTCGTCCACTTTACTAACTCCTTCCACCCCAACCTTAAGTTCTCCTGGACCATCTCCAATACCTCTCTTTCCTTCCTGAACCTCTCTGTTTCAATCTCTGCCAACCACCTGGAAACCGATATCTATTTCAAGCCTTCCGACTCCCACAGCTACCTCGAATATACCTCCTCCCACCCACCTTCCTACAAGAATGCCATTCCCTATTCCCAATTCCTTCGCTTCTGCTGCATTTGCTCCCGAGATGAAACATTCCACTCCCGGACATCCCAGATGTCCTTGTTTTTCAAGGCCTGCAATTTCCCCTCCACAGTGGTCGAAAACACCCTCGACTGCATCTCTCGCATTTCCCGCAACTCATCCCTCGCGCCGTCTCCCCGCAATAACAACAAAGACAAAACCCTCTCTTCCTCACATCACCCCACCAGCCTCCGGATTCAACGCATCAACTCCGTCACTTCCGCCACCTGCAATCTGACCGCGCTACCAAGGACATTTTTCCCTCCCCACCCTTATCTGCCTTCTGGAGGGGCTGCTCTCTCCATGACTTCCTCGTCTGCTCCATACTCCCCACTAGCCCCACCATCCCTGGCATTTTTCCCTGCAACTGCAGGAAGTGCTACACCTCCCCCCTCACCCCCATCCCAGGCCCCAAGAAAACCTCCCACATTAGCAGATGTGCAGGTGAATATTTGTATAATGTGGTATATTGTATCCGCTGTTCCCGATGTGGAGGAGGCCACATCAGGGAAACCAAGTGGAGGCTTGGAGACTGCTTTGTGGAGCATCTACGTTCGGTTCATGATGAACTATTGCACCTCGCAGTCGTGAACCACTTCAACTCCCCCTCCCACTCCTTGGATGACATGTCCATCCTAGGCCTCCTCCAGTGCCACAGTGATGCCACCTGAAGGCTGGAGGAACAGCACCTCATATTTCGCTTGGGAACCCTGCAGCCCAATGGTCTCAATATGGACATCACAAGCTTCAAAATCTCCCCACCCCTGACCTCATCCCAGACCAGCCCAGCTTGTCCCTGCCTCTATGACTTGTCAGTCTTCCCACCCACCCCTCCCTCCCTCCCTCCCAACTGACCAACTGACCAACCCCCATCCCAACTCCCTACCTACACTCACCTTTACTGGCTCCATCCCCGCCTCCTTGACCTGTCTGTCTTCACTCCACCTATCTACTCCTTTATCCACCTTCCATCATCGCCGCCTCCTCTCTCTATTTATTTGAGTCCTCTTCCCCTCCCCCATTTCTGAAGAAGGGTCCAGACCCGAAACATCAGCTTTCCTGCTCCTCTGATGCTGCTTGGTCTGCTCTGTTCAACCAGCTCTACACCTTGTTATCTCAGACTCCAGCATAAGCAGTTCCTACTATCTCTTACAATTTCTAAAGGTTTTTTCCCCCTGTTGGTATTATTTAACATTGATTCAGGGCAGAGCAGATCTGAATTTTCACATCTATATTTTGACATCTTGTGACATAACTCAAAATCCCAAAACATGTCATCAGAAAGTCATGTTCCCCACTTCAAGATTCCATAAGTAAAATGTGCTTCTCCTTATTTTTCATCAGGTATTGACAGATGAAGTCCAACCTTTCGCATTGGATGAAGATTTTGACTATGACCATGTCTATCTCAAGCCTAAATACACTGAGACTGAACTTAAAACTATCTCTGCCTTGTCAAAACAGAGGTTGGAAAAGGAGAACTTAATGTAGAAAAACTAAAGGATTGTACTATTTCTTGTTGCATCAATCAGATTGTTTGATGTTTGGTTGAAAACCAGGGCTGTACTTCATGCAGAATCTGGAAGTGAGACATTTTCAACCCCACAAAGGACCATTATGAAATCATGCCATAAGTAAATTTCATATCTTTATTACCTTTAAATCATTAAAACAAATATTTCATATGAACCTGTGATGTGCTTGTTATTAGTATTTACATGATAAAGCTTCTTATTATGCAGGTATTTACAATAAAAAATTTGCTTATTTCTTTCTTCCTTCCCATTTCTTTCATAAGCACGTTCTCCTAAAAAATAAGGGAAAAGAAATAACAATACTTTCTAATGTCAGGGTAGACTATAATCAGTTTTTTCAGGTATATGTAAATGAAATGGAAATATTCTTTTAATCTTTCAATGTAACAGCTGAGACTCGATGGCAAATGTCTAGCTAGCCCATACAGAGAGAGAGCTGACAAACCAAGTGTCAACTTTATACATACAACAAAAAAAAATTCTGTGTGGGTTTTCCATTTTTGTGCTACTATAAAATAATTGTGAACATGTTGGCTGATATCTGATGCTCCATTTTCTTGATGCCTAGCCTAATATTAATTCCTATTTGTGGTAGTATTAGTGCTCGTGATGCGGTTGACTTTCAGTTGATAAGCTACCTTGTTTCCTTGGAGATCACACCTTTCAATCTGAGCTAAAGGAATTATGGAAGTTCAGATGGAATGTAAGTAGCACATTGATGAAGGCTCATAATTTATTATTGTTTGGAAGCTTAAGGATTGATTTTAATTTTCGGTTCTATTAAGTGTTTCTTTTTAGAAAAGATCAGAAAGTCATTTTGAACAGTGAGCTAATAGAGCATTTCCAGAAGAACGTTTCATAAATGACTAACAAGATTCTGGGGAAATAGTTGCTCAAGTGACGTTTGCTGACTTGAGTTTTACAACCCTGGGAAAGTATGGGGTGGGGGGTGGGCCTGGGCACCATGTCTTTCAGAGAATAAAAGGTCTGTAATGGCAAAGATGCTGTCAGTTTAGTGACCAAAACATTTAGGGTGGAAGCGTAGAAATCTGAGTTGCTTAGGAGAAGACTCCAGAAACACAACACTGGTGGTATCAGAGAGAAAGATATTCTACAAAGCAGTTGAAGATCAGTTTATGGAATTCATGTCTAGGTGTAATAGTGAGCTGAGTTAGCCACTTCTTTCAAAGGTCTTGGACATTAATTGAAGAGAATAGCATCAAGTGAATACATTGAACTTTTCCAAAAAAGGAAACCGATAGCTGGCATGGCTGCAAAACTGCGGGGAAGATCGAGCTAGTGATAGAGGAGCCAGCGTGGAGGAGATTAAGCCTTTATGGGGATTGTGAAGTCAACATGGTTAAGCACTTAAGAAGGCTGTAATGTTGAACTTTTAACTTTTTGTTTTTTTCTATTTTTATATCTAGGTACCTTTGTACCTAAGATGGCACCAGGAATGGTGACTTTGTACACTTTTCATTGTACTCTTACTCCCTGTACTTGAGTACACATGATGATAAAACCTAATTCTAATTCTAAACAAGGAACTTTAGTATGGAGATAGGGGTGACCCTTCAAGGAAACTTGACTGTAAGGTTAGTGTTGAAGTAAAAATGTTGAATCTTGCTGATATTTGCATAGAGGCTATTTCAGATAGTTCATGTACGGTGTAATATGGTTCAGGTTATTCATTTTGTATTATAATCTTTTATTCCTTTTGTTAAAATTACCGTGAGTGGGTTTAGTGACTGACCCCCATTGTAAATAAAAATTAAGTAAAACTTGCGTTGTAGCAAGCCAGATTTCACTCTAGTTTCAGACTTGCCCAATATTACCATTAGTCACAATCATAACAATATTAATGTAGTTTATTTTACATTATATTTCCAAATGCTGTGCTGCTTTATTGATCTAAGTGGCTTATGTGCTGCATGACTTGAGCCAGTTTTTGTTGCTCGCTAGTAATTTAGCTGAAAATTCTCCTTTGTTCCTGATCTCTGCCAAGTTTCATTGCAGTTACTCCTGTGCCAATCGTTATTACCCAACCTTTAGAACAAATGCAGAAATAATTTGTTTTGCTTACCTTCACTCATCAGCGACAGTTTGGTAAATAGAGGAATTGCACAAGGGTAAAAAAGGCATTTTCTGCAGTTTATCAGTATTTCGAAAATGGTTGAAATTCTAGATTAACATCATTATAGTTATATTATAGTTATTATAGTTTATAGTTATTTTAAAATGTGGCACGTAATAAACTCCTCTTAAACAATCCAGGTAAGAATTGGCAAGCAAGGTTTAACTCCAAATAAATAATTTTTTCTCAAGAATATAAGGAGCTTGATGCGAACTTATTTCGGCAGTCACTGACCAAATTAAGTTGTTGTAGAGCTATAGATAAGGTAAATTACACAAGCAAATAATACATCAGTTTGAGATATAGGCTATGTAGCACAGCAAAAGTATCCTTGTGCTGATATGTATAATGCTTTGTGTTGTTACTTTCTAAGCACTGAACAATTCCTAGTCACTCAAAATGTTTGCTTACAAAATGGAACAGCTCTCAAACAAGGGAGAGCCTAAATGTGTTATCCTTCAACAGGCTCATTGTAACATACTTGTACATCCCATTCCCTCCAACAGTTTGTGAAACAGAGAAGTCATGTTTATAATTAATTTTCTGGCACTCTGGTTTAGTGACATTTTCGTTCTTTTTGAAAGGATATTCGAGATGGTTTTGTTGTGTCTGGTTCCAGATTCCAACAAACAGATGCTGGCACAATTTAGGCAGCGCAATTACCATAAAACAATAAGGGGTAGGAGCAGAAGTAGGCTATTCAGCCCATCAGGTCTGCTCCATTGTTCTATGAAATCAAGGCTGGTCTGACAATCCTCCACTTCCCTACCTTAAAGCTCCCATTCTGGTTAAAAATCTGTTTTATCTCAGCCTTGAATATATTTAACCACCCAGCTTTGACAGCTGTCTGCAGTATAGAATTCCACAGATTTGTTGCCCTCTGTGTGTGTGTGAGAGAGAGAGAGAGAGAGAGAAGATCATGCTCACTTTTGACTTAAATGGACAACCTCTTACTCTGAGATTATGCCTGCAGGTCCTGGATATCCCCCGTGTGGGACACAACCTTTCAGTATCTAATTTGTCAAGCCCCCTAAGAATGCTTATGTTTCAATAAGGTTACCTATTATTCTTCTAAACTCTAATGAGAGTAGAAGCCCAACCTACTCAACTTCTCTCAGGAAAATTCTTCTATACCTAGAATCAGCTAGTCAATCTTCTGTGAACTGCTTCTATATCTTTCCTATTTTTAGGGGGAGGCCAAAGCTGTTCACACTATTCTAGATGAGATCTAACTAGCGACTTGAATAGTTTTAACAGGGCCTCCATGTGTTTTTACACTTCATTTCCTTTGAAATAATGGCCATGAGTCCATTTTCCTTCTCTTTTTAGCTGCTGAATGTGGATGCTAACTTTTTGAGATTGATGCATTAGGACCTCCCAGATCCCTGCATACTGCAATACTTCGCAATTTTTCTCCATTTAAATAATATCATACTTTTCTGTTCTTCCTGCCAAAATGCATAACTTGCACTCTCCTGTATTATATACCATTTGCCAAGTTTTCTTTTCCTACTTACTCAACATGTCTGTATACCTCTGTAGAAGCATCATGCAATCCTCACTGCTTTCCTTCCTATCTATTTTTGTATCATCCACGGACTTGGCAATTGTACATTCACTTCCATTATCCATTATCCATTATCCATTATCCATTATCAATATATACCAAAGATAACTAGTCCCAGCACTGATCCTTGTGATATTTCACTAGTTAGCCATCCTGAAAATGGCCCATTTATTCCAACTCTGTCTCCAATTAAGTAGCTAATCCTCTATCCATACTGATATACTAACCCCAGTACTATTGGCTATCATTATGTTAACAGCCTTATTTGCAGCACCTTATTGAATGCATTTTGGAAATCCAAGTATATTACACCTATTGATTATTATAATTATTTAGGGAGAAGCAGTTCAATTTTGGAAGTGAGAGAGTTCATCTACCTAGAAACAACAATGACTCATTGTGTAAAATGAGACAATCTCTGGAATTAGAGATAACACAGTGTGGACCTAGAGGAACAAAGCAGGCCAGGCAGCATCAAAGGAGTAGGAAAGTTGATGTTTCGGATCAGGATCCTTCCTCAGAAAATCAGTTTCTGGAATTGATTTGCGAAAACATTTGACCAATTTGCAGGTTTCAAATGCTGATGCTTGTCATTGACTCATTGATTCATTGGAGGCTTGTTTAAATTACAATGACCTGGATGTGGGGACTGGATGCCTGTATCTAAGTTTAT
This sequence comes from Ginglymostoma cirratum, assembly GCA_024137785.1. NCBI lineage: Eukaryota > Metazoa > Chordata > Chondrichthyes > Orectolobiformes > Ginglymostomatidae > Ginglymostoma > Ginglymostoma cirratum. The sequence goes on along the minus strand of JAHRHZ010000063.1, from coordinate 18,351,990 downwards.
TGATGACACAATGATGGGAGGAGTTGGAGAGTTCAGAAAAGGGATATTATTAGGCTGAGTGAGTGGGCAACAAGTAGGCAGATGGAATACAACATGGGAAACCTATTTGTTTTGGCAGGAAGAATAGAAAAATAGTGTTATTTGTTTGAAGAGAGACAAAATAGATCTGGGTATCCTGTAATATAGCCACAAAACATCAGTGTGCAGGTATAGCAAATGATTAGGAAGGCATGTGGAAGATTGGTGTTTAGTACAAGGGAAATGGTATAACTATTTTAATAAAAAATTACTGCAGCTATACAAGACCTTAGTGAGACAACACCTGGAATACTGTATATAGTTTTGGCCTTGTTATTTGAAAAATGTTATTGTATTTGAAACAATTTGGAGAAAATCAACTCAGTTTATTCCTGGGATGAAGAGATCACCTAATAAAGAAAGTTTGAACAGGCTGGGCCTGTATTTGTTGGAGTTTAGAAGAATGAAGTGTGATTGTATTGAAACATAAGATGCTGAAGGGACTTGATTATGGTGATTGCTGGTAGAATATTTTCTAGGGGGCACGTTAAAAATGAGGCTTATTCTTAAAGACTGAGATAAGAATTTCTTTCTCTCGAAGAATTCTTAGTTTGTGGAATTCTCTTCTCCAGAATCCAATTGTGACTGTCATTGAATTAAGTGATGTAGAGCTGGATTTTTGATTGATAAGTGAGTCAAGGGTTTTGAGAAGCAGACTGGAAAGTGGATTTGATGCTGTGCCAAGTCAGCCATGATTTTATTGAATTGTGTAGCAGGCTCGAATGGCTGAAGGATTTAGCAGCAGGATTAGCTCTGTGTGCCTAAACTCAGAAATTTTGGAGATTACAAGTAAACCATATTTTATGTCATGTAATTCATTGGTTTCCAGATATGAACAGTTTTGCCAATAAGTAATTGTGCTTCCTTCTGTGAGGCTGTTTTCTGGTGATTGAAGTGGTGAACAGGATACAGCAGGAAAGTGATTATGATGCTGGAATTGTAATCCATAGATTGGGACTAAACTACTGGAGCCAGGAGTTCAAATCTCACCATGGCATTGAGGCAAATTAAATTCAATTAACTATAAATTATATAAAAGGTCTCCATGATGGTGACCATGAAACTACTGTTTTGTTGTAAGAGCCCATCTGGTCCACTTAATGTCCTTAAGGGTAGCAGATTGCCATCCTAATAGAGATGTGGGACTTCAAATTCTCATCAATATGATTGACTCTTCCCTGTGAAATGGCTTGGTAAGCTGCTGTAATTGCATTCAAGATGGTAGATCAGATCAGCAACACCTTCTAAAGTTTGTGGTGTTTCTTTTAAACCAGTGCACAATGTGTAAGGTAATTGTATCACACTCAAGTTTGTACTTTTTCTTTACACAAAGTGTAAGGTAGGTGCAGATGGTTCAAGCTTGCATTTGTAACGACAAAGCCTCAAGCCAAAGAGGAGACCACATGAGTTTCAGTTACGTACACCACAAAGATGTGTGTATGTGATTGTGGGCTTTCCCACTGCAAACAGTTTAGATGTGGGTTAAAATGACAGTTGCCACAGGTGGGCGAAGGTACAGCACATGTGGTAAGAATTACCTCAAGTTGAGGGAATGCTAATGCAATTGGATCATTTCTAGGCCATTCAGAGGATCTGCATTCAGCAATCTGTCAGGTGTTTAAAGCATTCAAGATTTAAGTATTATCCTTTCATAAAGTTACGTTTTGAGTTAAACAAAACTAAAATGAATGCAGATCTATGTCATCAGTAAAATTTGGGTTTGTATAGCTGTACCTGTAATAGAGCAGTGTAAGCGAATCTGACCACACACAGGTGAGAGGTAGCTGAAACATCTGTTATAGCCTAAGAGGTACAATAATTTAATTGAATTCATTGTATTTGAGCTGGAAGTAATAATTCTCACTTGGTTAAATAAATAGTTTGCCTCATCAATAATTGACTAATTGTTCAAGCTTTAAGGACTCAAATAATATTTTTGCATTCAAATGAAATAATGTATGTTTTGTACAAATATGTGATGACCAAATGTGGAAGCGTGAATAAATGTGAATAAAAAAACCTCTTGCATATTCACCATGCGTGTATGTGCACGTACAAGCATGCAAACAATGCCAGGAGAGGGGATTGAAAAAGAATTCTAAGTTGGATACTTAAACTTATATGGGGTTTGAATGACGTGGGCTATAGCAAGCTTTGTGGTAGAATGAGATGACAAGTCCAACAAGGACCATTTTGAAGTTGAATGTATTTCGTTTAATCTTTTAGATATTTTTAATCAACCTGTTCTGCTGTGTAATGTCACACCTCTGGAGCAGGTGAAACTTAAATCCAGGCCTTCTCACTCAGAGATGGGGAATAGAACTTAATCTTTTAATCTTTTCACAAGTGACATGCATTGGTTCTCATTTGGCAGTGGTGAGGAGCTGGTTGACAGGGATGGTTTTTGTTAAATGCCCTGTTAATACCGTAACTTGCCTCCATAATATTCACCCTCCTGTCATTCCACATTTATAAAGCAAGCCAGGCAATTGGGAAGAGATAGCAAGAATTGCAGATGGTGGAGTCAAGAGTCGACACTGTGTGGAGCTGGAGGAACACAGCAAGTCAGGCAGCATCAGAGGAGCAGGAAAGTTGACATTTTTGGTGGGTTGGGACCCTTCTTCAGAAATGGAGAAGGGGTAAGGTAGCTCAGAAATAAATAGAGGAGGGGTGGGGCTGGTGGAAGGTAGATGGGATTGTGATAGCTGGATGCTGATAGGGGATAGTGGAGATTGGTCAGTGGGAAAGGTGGGCTGGATAGGTGGGGAAGAAGATGGACAGGTTGTGTCAGGTCAAGGAGGTGGGAATGAGAGAGAGGGTTGGACATGGGATGAGGCCGGGGGTGGGGAGATTTTAAAACTGGTGAATTCTATGTTCAGGCTATAGGGCTGTAGGCTCCCGAGGCAGAATATGAGGTGTTGTTCCTCTAGTCATTGTGGCACTAGAGGAGGCCCAGGATGGACGTCATGTCCGACGCTGACAACTCACTGCCGTCTACATTGACAACCAATCCCCACTACTCCCTACCTGCATCAACCTATCACTATTCCACCTCCCTTTCCCCAGCCCCACTCATCCTCTCTCTGACAGAACCTGTCCATCTTCCTCCCCACCTATCTGCCCCACCGTTCCCACTGACCAATCCCTACTACCTGCATCCACCGATCACCATCCCATTACCTTCCCCCAGCCCCACCCCTCTCTCTATTTCCCAGCTCCCTAGGCAATGGCAAAACTCAGCAATGAAACCAGAGCATGTCCCTGGTTGATTCAGCTTGCTTTGAATGACCTCCTTATTGAACATTGGGCAACAACGTCTTAAGGCAGGATCCATGGGCACTAGCAGCACACACTCTTATAGGGACATCTGCCAGTTCAACATTACTATTTTTGCACCTCTCTGATACACTGGCAGGCTGCTCACAGGGCACAGAATTGCACTGCAATGCACACTAGCAATTAGCTTTGATAAGGCTGCAGCAGGGACAATTTGCATGGTCAGGAGCCCAATTCAAAGACTGGACCAGGCTGCAGCTCAGGGCTGGCTGTTTGTGCTATTAACACTCAGGTACAGAACAACTACCTGCATGTTCATGCCATCTGTTGCCAAGTCTTGCCTTGAAATGCTGTACAATACCCTGTTAGCACGTTGGCTCTAGAAGAACTAAAGGTTTTCACTAATTCACTTTCAAGGGGTTATTTAGCTCAGGCAGGCTGCTTGTCATTATTTAACAGTCTAGGAGAGGAAGCACTTTGCTATCTTGGTGTGCCATTCATTCATGTAACACCAGCCTATGCCACCTGCCTGGGTGGCAAACACAGTGCAGATTCATTCAAGCAAATGGTCATGTCTGAAACTGGTGGGGGTAGTTCTCAGTCCAGTCAAGTTAAAGGGGGGAGGGAAGGTGGCATGTCAGCACCACTGTTGGTCAAAGGATCCTGGTACTTTTATGGTCACAGTATAGGAGCTTTGACATGATAAGTATTCTGCATGTGAGGCTCACAGTCATGGGATAACACAGTGTGGAGCTGGCGGAACACAGCAGGCCAGGCAGCTTCAGAGGAGCAGGATGTTTCGAGTCCGGATCCATCCCATTTCTGAAGATGGGTCCCTGCCCGAAACATCAGCTTTCCTGCTCCTCTGATGCTGCCTGGCCTGCTGTGTTCCTCCAGCTCCACACTGTGTTATCTCAGAATCCAGAACGGCAGTTGTTACTGTCTCAAAAGTCATGGGATCTGTCCCAATGCATTCCAGGGAAGTAGTCCAGTCAACGCTTAGTCTTGTAGGGCTTAAATGTGGAGTCGGGGAATTATGGAATTGTTAATTGCAAAAGACAGTGGTGCAGTGGCAATGCCATTGGACTAGGGGCCAGGGGCAATCCAGGGGCCCAAACTAATGCTTTGGCCACATGGGTTCAAATCCCAGTTTAAAAGTGTGAAGTGATTCATTTTGGAAGGTCGTATTTGAATGCAGAATACATGGTTAATGGCAGGTTTCTCGGCAATGTGGAGGAACAGAGGGATCTTGGGGTCCACGTCCATAGATCCCGCAAAGTTGTGACCCAAGTTGATAGGGTTGTAAAGAAGGCGTATGGTGTGTTGGCTTTCATTGGCCGGGGAATTGAGTTTAAGAGCCACAAGGTTATGCTGCAGGTCTATAAAACTCTGGTTACACCACACTTGGAATATTGTGTTCTGTTCTGGTCGCCTCATTATAGGAAGGATGTGGAAGCTTTAGAAAGGGTGCAGAGGAGATTTACCAGGATGCTGCCTGGACTGGAGGGCAGGCCTTATGAGGAAAGGTTGAGGGAACTAGGGCTTTTTTCATTGGAGCAAAGAAGGATGAGAGGTGACTTGATAGAGGTGTACAAGATGATGATAGATAGCGTGGATACCCAGAGACTTTTTCCCAGGGCGGAAATGACTATTATGAGGGGGCATAATTTTAAGGTGATTGGAGGAAGGCGTAGGGGAGATGTCAGAGGTAGGTTCTTCACATAAAGAGTTGTGGGAGTGTGGAGTGTGCTGCCAGCAGTGGTAGTGGAATCAGATACATTAGAGACATTTAAGCGACTCTTGGATAGGCACATGGATGATAGTATAATGTAGGGTATGCAGGGTAGTTTGATCTTAGAGTAGGGTAATAGGTCGGCACAACATCATGGGCCAAAAGGCCTGTACTGTGCTGGACTGTTCTATGTTCTTAATATGGGAGCTGCAAACACAGCATTCAGGACTCTGGTCCGTCATGTCTAAGGGCTGTTTGTCAAAGTTGGTCAAACAAAACCTCATTGACACTTGCTTCCAAAAGAGGAGAACCGGGTGCAGCACACAGTTGTTGATTGTAACGGTTTTTGGTCATGATGTCCAAGTTTGGCTAGCATTGTGAAGGTGTTGTGTAGCCTCTTTTTGGCTTCATTTCTGTTCCCTTTTCCTCTATAAATGAAAACTTGTGTTTATGTTTACATTTGACTGATTGCTTGCCTGAATGTAATGTTCTTCTATGAAATAATGACAGCACTGGGGACAGGGTAGCACTGACATAGAGGGGTTTCAGAAGGGATGTACTAGGTAAAGTGTGTGGTGGTTAAACAGCAACCAGAGTGAGAGTATGTGTGAGATAGTGTCAGCCATGTGGTATGACCAGTGTGGTTTTGTGGCTGTTGTGCCGTTGCATTGCTGGTGAGGGACAATGCCAGATTGCCAATGCTTGTCTGGGTACAAGGGAATCTTTTAAAGATGGGTTTCAGAGATAGCGGGAACTGCAGATGCTGGAGAATCTGAGATAAGAAGGTGTAGAGCTGGATGAACAAAGCAGGCCAAGCAGCATCAGAGGAGCAGGAAGGCTGACGTTTTGGGCCTAGACCCTTCTTTAGACATTCCTTTGTAAATTCTTGTTGAGCTTGGCTACCCACAGGTAAGATGACTTTGGCCACTTTAAAGTGTTGTAGCACATCTTCTCTCTGTTCTCTCTGTTTTTGTTGAAAACAATATGCAAGGCTTTTAAATCAATGAGATTTAGAGATTAACAGTCCTTTTTTTTATTCATTCACGAGATGAGGGCATTGCTGGCTAGGCTAGCATTTATTATCCATCTTAGAGGGTAGTTAGGAGTCAACCACATTGTTGTGGCCTGGAGCCACACCTGGGTTTATTGAGAGTGGACGAAGCTGGGTGGTTGTGGGGGCACAGCAATGATTTTTGGGATTACTGTTTGTACTGAAGCAGTCTTGAATCTACCTGCATGTTATTCAAGACCAATATATCCTTCCTGAGGTTTGGCACCCAAAACTAAAATCGATACTCCAGATAGGATTGGAGCAATATGGTTGTTGAAACTGGTGTGGTGATGAGTGAAGAATAGAAAGAGTCTATTGCGGTTCCAGGAATTAGTCTATGTTTGGTAACTACAGGTCATTGTTTCAGAAGATTTAAATATTAAATAATTACTAATTTTCCTGTTTTAGATAATGTAGTGTGTATTAGATATTATGACGTAGATTTAGAGGCACAGTTAATGCAGCATGGAAAAAGGTCTTCTGCCCATTATTTCTACCCCAGTCATCGAGCATCTATCTATCCGAATCCCGTATTCCAGCACTTACACACTTTTAGGAAGTGCTTCAGGATACCCATCAATCTCCGGATGAAAATATTTCCCTTCAATCCCCTTATATCTTTCTGCTCCTTACTTTAAAACTGTGCCCCGATTATTGACTCCTCTTCTAAAGGAGAAACTTTCTCCCTATCTATGCTATCTATACTCCTCATAACTTTGTATATCTCAATCAGGCTGTCCCCACCTCAGCCTTCACTGCTCTGAGGAAAACAACCTCAGCTTATCTAGTCTTTCTTCATAGCTGAAATACTCCAGCCCAGGCAACATCCTGAACCCTGCACCCTCTCTAGTGCAATCATTTCCTTCCAAAAGTGTGGTGACCAGAATTTCCAACTAAGGTAATGTATAACTCCATCATAACCTCAACAGAAACATCCTTGCTCTTGTATTCAGTGCTTTAACTAATAAACTCAAATATCCTATATGCCTTCTTAACCACTTTATCTGCTTGTCTTGTTTTTTTCAAGGATGTATGGACATGCACACAAACCTTCTTCTGTTGCTCTGTATTTCCTCGCGTCCTGCCATTCAATGTGTACTCCCCTGCCTTGTTAGTCCTCTCTATTGCATCACCTCTCACTTTTCAGGATCAAATCCCATTTGCCACTGTTCAGCATATCTGAGCAGCCTGTCTATATTGTCCTGTAGCCTAATGCTTTCCTCCTCACTATTTAGCACACCATGAATTTTTGTGTCAACTGAAAACTTACTAATCATATCTCCAAATTTCAAGTCTAGATCATGAATGTATGCACAAAACAGCAAGCAAACTAAACCCTGTAAAATCCTACTGTTTAGAAAACATCTCAAACTAAATGGAGACAGCACAGATGTTTAAATGCAGCATTGAAACTTGAACGGTGTGCAAAGTCAAATTGCGTTACTTGAATGCATAGCGTCTTGCATGTCAATATTGACTATAACCTACATAGGCAGAAATGAGTATGAAAGTATTTTGGGCTTGATTTAAGATCACAGCATAAACCTGAATGCTAAAATGTCTGTGGCATGCAGCAAGTTAAAATTACTCATTATGTATGGGGAAGTATAAACATTGTGACACTAGATAATCCTTATAAGGGGAAACAAACCAAACCAGAAACATTTTCAGATGAAAGCAAAAATATCTGAATTTGGCTGGAATGATATATCGCAGGGGGAGAACATTTGGCTCAGTGCATCTCTGTTGACCTTTCTGAATATGAATATTTTCTAATAGGCATAATTTTTCTGGAACTATAGTAGATACCTAAATGTGTTGTCAATGAGTCTGTTATGTGCATCTTCTTATATTCACCTCATGTAAAATTAATATAACCTTGAAGTAGATTTGCTTGATAATCAGTTGCAGATTGCTTCGCCAAGTAGCTTGCAGTAATGTTACCACAAATGTTAATATTTCAATACAAATCTCATCATGATGCAGAACACTGTCATAGCCTTGGTCACTGTGTGCATTATCAAAAAAAATGATTCAGAAATGAATACCACTATCCCTGAAAGGTTTATGGTGTATGTAATCATATAAATGCTGTTAAAATCAGAGTAAAAATAGACTTTCAATATTTAATTTCTATCATCTGATTCTAATACCGGAGACGTTTGTGGTTTCAAAATGGTTTTTAATGGTTTAACTAAAGTGGTCATAGGAACAAATATGGACCTCAAATGGCTGCTGTGACCTGACTAGGTTCAGTCAGTAAACAGTGCACAGCGTGAGCTGAAATGAATATTGTTTTAAAACGGCACTGAAACTCAGACCGACGTCTCCTGTTTGATTCACACTGTACTGCAAGTTTCACGTTGAAATGAAAGGTTGTCTGCAGAAAACTCAGCTTGGAAAAGTAACAAGCAGACCCCGGAATTTGTATGTGGACCTTTATCAACAGCTGCTTCCAGGGAGGAGCAAGGACAAAGGAAAAACGGGTTGCTGAGTAAGAACTTGTTGATACTCCTTCTGCCTGTATTTCTCTCCTCAAAGTCAAATGTCAGATCTTGGTGAAAAGGCAGCTTGGAACAATAACTGTTCACTGTGAAAGCAAAACCTGCAAAAACCAACAGCTAAACTTTGGGGCTTTAGGCCGTTCTCAGTTTGAGGAGTAGGGACTCTAAACTGCAATTGTCTATACCTTCCTGAGTGTATAGATACTCCTCAACCTACTTTGTAAGCTCATTCTCTTTGCGCGTGTGCGTGTTTGATATTGTGCTTTAATTGTTTTATCAGGGCAATAAATCATAAGATTCCTCTTTGTTTCACTGAAGAGTTACAAAGTTCGTTATTGACACCTTAGTTTTGAAATAGTTAATTACATTTGTGATTAAAGTGAAACAGCTGCATGCTTTAATGGAAAGTCCCATGTTGTGATTGACTGAGGGCAGGGGTGTTACAAAAGGAAGAGCTGATCACACCTCCTCACCTGGTTCACTGAGTTGTTTAGAATCTTGTAATCACTTAAAATATTCATTATTCTACCTCTCAATCATCTCATTAAAATACAATTCTAAGGCGAGGTTGCTACATAAACAATTAGTTAAAATAATGATTATATTTTATAACAGGATTCCAACTGATGTTCAGTAGAAACTATAGTTTGCTTGACCTAATCTATAATCTATAGTGATTAACCTTGCCACATGAAATTAATATTAGGATTGGAATTATTCCTGAAATTGAAGGAATGTAATTATCTTCTACGTACTGATCCTTTGAAGTGGTAGTTTGCTATTTGGCATATGGAAATTTGAGTTTGTTCAGCATTTAATTCATTTTTCCTGACCAATTTGTGTAATTGTAATGGTTGATAATATTTGATTTGATAAATTTGTTGTCATGTGTATCTTGTTACAAAATACAGTGAAAAGTGTTGAATCACCATTTTGTGGTGGTAATAGCTGACACTAGTCTCTGTCATATTGAGTTTTGGGGAACAACCACTTGTGGTAGAGTAGTTCATTGCCACCAAATTGTTCATTGCATAATAGCAGCAAAATAACATGAATTAGTTGGGAAAATTACAACAATCAAGAGCCAGAGGTGACACGTCCATCTCCACTGGGGCCTTGTGCAATTGGGACCCACCCAAAGACCATGTTGCGTCATCAGACTGATTGCAACTTCACCATTAAACTCTTCAGAATCATTACTTTACCCAACAAATTAATACTCAATAAATTAATACTGGATTTATTGATTTTTCCAAAAATAAAATGGTGTTTCACATCCAGACCTTTCTACATGTGGAGAAACAAATACGGAATAAAATACTAACCCTTTTAAAATAGAAAAATTATACAGTTGAGATGCAAAGGAATGGAGTGGCTGTTATTCTGAGAAACCTGAAATTTTGTTAGAGATTATTCAATTTTATAACAAGAAAGATACAGTAATTGTCAACTTTCATTATCCTACGTTTCCAAAATGCCAAAGCTTGTATGGTATTGTAAGTCTATAATATCCAGCAGTTAGATGTCAGCTGAATGCATTATGGGTAATTGCAATAATTTTTTTTGGTCAGATTATATTATTTTGGGTGTCGTTAGGCACCTCCCATTTTTTTCTTTCCTTCAGATCCTTTAGGCTTCATGTCGCTAAAATTGGTGACGTTTCTAGCAACTTGCTTTTTAAAATAAGATGTTCACACCGAGATTTGCAAATTTGGTTGTATATCTCTTTTAAAGCACCATAAGAAGTTTATGTTTAAAGGTTGCTATATTTCTTTTCGATATTCTTCATGTGGTTTTCAATTCAAACTGAACTTAACAATGATTGATGTATTGCTAAGCCTGCTAATGCAACACTGGAATATCTTATAATTGAGCTAACATTTCTTGGAGTTGAAAAGATATTTTGAAACAGCTCAACTTCAAACACTATTGCATAATCACCTTTTGTTCCACATATAGTTTCAGATGAGTGTTCCACCTTGTACCCCATTCCTTAAAAACCTCTGCTTTTTCTATCAACATAGGCTGCTTATGAATGATTAGCAGTGAAGGCTTTGCATTGACCCAGTTGGCTGGATGGATTGTGTGTGTTGCAGAGCGATGCCAACAGCGTGGGTTCAACTCCTGTGCTGGGTGAGATTACAATAAAATCCCTGTCTCCTCGACCTTGCCCCTCATGTGAGGCATGGTGATCCTCGGGTTAAACTTGCCTCTCATCATCTCTCTCTAATGAGAGAACAGCCCTATAGAACTATATTGACTTTAACATTGAGTAGAATAAACTGAATTCTCCATTTCTTATCAGAACTGCTCCACCCAGTGGCTCAGACGAGAACTGTGAGAGCCTGAATATGTGAACAGAAGTTGGTGGTAATACTCAGCAGTTCTGGCAGCATCTGTGGAGAGAGAAAAACGGAGTTTCAGGTTGATGACCCAAAGCAAGGTGTTTAGCATTAAACAATTAAAAGGTGAATTTGGGGGAAAATGAACAAAGCTATGATGGGATGGAAGGCAGGAGAGATCAAATGACATGGTGCATGGCCAAAGGAAGTGGTATTGTGTTACAATTTCAAGGTCAGTAGAAGTGTAATATCTTCTGGAACTGTCTTTAAGATCAAATTACAGGGATCACATTCCCGATTCAGAAATCTGCCATACAGCAAGTCTGGATGGTTTGATTAATAAAGATGAAAGGGTCACTGGTTGTTTAGGTAGCTGCAAGGTGTTTGTGCTTGGCAGCAGCCTGTGTGCGAATAATGGATAGACTACGAGTCTCCCAAGTGTTTATCAGATTTCTGATGAAGGGTTTAGGCTCGAAACGTCAAGTTTTCCTGCTCCTATGATGCTGCTTGACCTGCTGTGTTCATCCAGCCCCATGCTTGTTATCAACAATTCAGGTGGACTTCTGTGTATGTAGTGCAAGAGATAGAAGGACAGTAGTGCTTTGGAACTGACAAGTCTAGAGTTGACAGAGGATTTCAGTAGCAAATGATCTAAGACAGGTGTGGTGCTGGAAACAAAACAATTTTAGTGATCATGTCAATATGTAGTTGGTGGCTCATTTCAGGGTCATCTAAAATAACAATATTGTGAACAGTCTGGTTCAGCTTTAGAAAGTTGCCAGGAAAAGGATTGGATTTGGTGGCTAGGGAAAAAAAGAGTTTGAGGTGGAACCAAAAACACTAGTTTCTGTCTTCCCAGTGTTTAGTTGGAGAACATTTCTGCTTGTCCAATATTTGGAGACTAGCAATCTGAGAAGTTCAAGGGATTGGAGGTCTCCCAAGAAGCAGTAGAGTGGATTTAGGTTTAAAGCCTCACCAGTGATTGAATGAGGATGGGGAAAAATGCACATTTTATCTTCAGTGACTAAATAGAATCAGATATTTATTGTTAAGTTTCCTTTCTGTAGTGTGGTCTTGCTTATGAGATTTGTAGTCTCATCAAGGACAAAGAAACATGCTATACTTGCAGATATCGTGATTGTTGCATCAAGTTGAGTATAGAAGATTGAGAGATGATCTTATTGAGACATAGAAAATTTTGAGGGACTTAACAGGATGGATGCTCCAAGTATACGAGACACTGGAATTCAAGGGGACAATTTAAAAATTAGAGGTCCTTTGTTTAAGCTGCTGATGACATATTATTTCTTGGAGGATTGTGAATCTTTGTGTGGAGTCAGATTCATTGAACATATTTAAGGCAGTGGCAGATACATTCTTGAATAACAAGGAAGTCACTGGCTGTTAGGGATAAGGCAGTAATGTTGGGTTGAGGCTACAATCAGATTATGTATGTATTTATCGAATGGCGGAGCAGACCAAAGGAGCTGACTGGTCCATTTGTGCTCCTAGTTCCTAAGTTTGTATGTTTGTTTGTTTGAATTTGCAGGGAATATGGCATTCTGCATCCAACCCAGAGTCTGTGATTTTACTGATAGTCAGGCACAAAGACCACTCATAAAACCAATCAGAAATGGCACAACTATGAAATCAAATAATGAACTATAGCTCTGAATTTCCAAAAATAAAACCTTTAAGAAGAATTGTTTCCTCCCTTCCCGGAAAACATTTGAAGATACCAATTCCTTGATTGAACCACGATTTAGTTTACACTTGCCCAGCTTCTCTCCAGTCTCTTGTAAATCGGCTGATTGGGAGAATTGCAACATGCAATGTCATTCCCATAATTTCAATCATCCACTCAGTCAGTCTTCATAATCAATTGAATGTGACAGCAAACTTTGCAAAAGTTCAAAGCATCTTTAATGTGCCTTATATTTCATTAAAATAAAACCCCTAATAATGCTGCATGATGCAGTACAGTTGCATTAATCCTGGGCTAATCATCACTTGCATTTCTGCCTCAATCCCCGAGATCACAAACGCTGACGCTTTTCGGTTACACCACATGGTGGCAGTGTTGTATTATTTAGAAAGAATGATGCCATTATTAACCCATCATATCTTTGTGAAGCCCTGAAATAAATCCCAAGCTTCTTAACAAGTCAGATGGCTTTCGTTCAAAATGGATCGAGGGAAATCATGACCATTGTATGTCAACTAGCTACTGAAGTCACAATGGAGCATAACTTTAATCTTTTCACAAATAGGTAGTATTAATGGTGTTGAAATTGGACTTAGCAGTCCCTCTCTCTTGGGATCTCGGAGGGCCTTTAAGGTCGGAAAATGCTGTCAGCAACGTGTGTGCGTGCTTTGGATGCAATTTGCACCGGGTGCTATATTGTTAAAGAGAGTAACTTGTACTCGCCCAATTTGCACCAGTGTGTAGAGGAAACAGATCATGACATTAATCACTGTGCAACACTGATTTATCACGACCACTGCTCCAGCTAAGGCTTTCTTTAACCTGCCACAAGGAGGCAGTAGTGTATTGTTAATGGTATTGTCGCTGGACTAATAATCCAAAAACCCAGTTTAATATTCTGGAGACATGGGTTCAAATCCCACCGTGACACTGAATGAAATTTGAATTCAATTTGAAGAAAAGAATAAGTCAAAATCATTTTATATCAGGAAGAGGAAGGGTCCAAATGCTGACTACTGGGGAACTCCACTGTAAACTGTCCATCCATTAATGTATTTTCAGTTCTAAATCAACGTTGTTACTGTCCCTCTTATTACTTGATCTCCTGATAGAAAATTATAAAATTATAAGGGGCATAGACAGGGTTGACAGTCAGAATCTTTTTCCCAGAGTTGTAATGTCTAATACTGGAGAGCACGCATTTAAGGTAAGAGGGCGAAAATTCAAAGGAAATGTGAGGGGCAAGTTTTCTTTTACACAGAGAGTGGTAGGAGTCTGGAACACACTGCCATGGCTAGTGGTGGAGGCAGATACAGTAGGGGCCTTTAAGAGGCTTTTAGATAAGCACATGAATATGCAATGAATGTTGGGATAACAACCATGGGCGGGCAGAAAAGATTAGTTTAACATAGCATCATGTTCAGCACAACATGGTGGGCTGAAGGGCCTGTTCCCGTGCTGTACCATTCTATGTCTTAAGTCCGTTTTTGTGGATCTTTATCAAATGCCATTTGGATACCTCTGTACGCTACATAATAGCATCAGCCTATCTGTTATCTAATAAAAAAAGTCTCGAGCAAGTTAATTAAATGCTATTTTCCATTAGTAAATCCATGTTGGCTTTCCTTAATTAAATCTCATTTGCCCAAATGAATATTAATTTTGTGGTTTCTGGATTTTTTTTTCTGGAAGCATTCCCACTAACAAGATTAAATTTGCCATTGCTGGGTTTACCTTTACATCCTTTTTTTTCTCATCCTCTGGCACCATCCCTGAAAACTGGAAAATTATGACCAGTGCCTCCACAATTTCCAACGGCACTTCCCTGAGTATCGCCTATTCTGATCCCTGACCTGACTGCCAAAGTTATGTTAGGATTTGGCTAGGGCCAGTGACTTTCATTTTTAAGACAGAAAAAGGGTGAGATCTGGAAGATTTAGTAAGAGAATAAAACCAAAAGATTCCATCTGATCACTCAACAATAAACTTTACAATGTTAGTACTGTAATACAACCTACGATACATGTGCAACTTATTTCTGATTCCTAAATTTAACACAGTCGGGGGTAAGGTACTGTGATCAGACATATCACAGCACCTATCTTAATGCAGTCAAGACATGGATTTTTCAGCTACTTACTGAAATACTAAAGACACAGTGGTTCGTAAAATCTCATTAAATTTCACAAGGGGTAGAATTCTTGAATTCTGCTGATCTGGCCATGAAATGTATTGTCAAGAGCTGTGCTACCATGAACTACCGCAGCAACTGCTTCCATACTGGTTTATCACTCTCCTTTCCAGGTATACACTCTCCTGGAATCTGGAGATTGCATTCACTCTTCCACACAATTCCAGCATTTCCAGGTGAGCTTTACCACCAGTTATTACTTCCTGGATTTTTCTGAGGTCTAATCTTGCTCAGTTGCATCTGGCAAATACTGCTTGTGGGCTTTTCACTCCCTACTCCACTTAGCTGTCCTGAACTATTAACTGTAGACAAACTTCTTTGGTGACTTTCATAGCTTCTACGACTTTGCTGTGTCCTGACACCCACACTTAGCAATCTATTAATACTCCTTCCTGAGTTCTGCAGCACAGTGCCATCTAACTGCTCTTGGTTTCTTTGTACGTCTCCTACAGAGGACCTGTGTAGTTTGGTCACTTTTCCCACAGTACTGTTAAAAAAAAAACTGTATTCCTAACATGGAGACTACTCTCTGTCTCTGTCTCAGATCTTCACCGATCACCCCAATGGAGTGTAAGCTTTGAACTCCTCTGCAGTGACATTTGAACTATCAAAAATCTTGCAATAAGACCCTCTCGTATTACAGGGAAGGATTTCATGTTGCCACCTAGCAACTGTTGGCATTGCCTGTTGCATTAGTGTTACCATTCGCAGATTGCTGGCTTGCTCTGTTCAAAAAATGCATGCAAACCGATTGTTTCATTGCAGTATGTCTTGAAATAAATTCACACTCCAGTTTCAAAGTTGCAAAATTGGAATCCAACATCATTTCAAATTTATAGCTTTCTGCTGTACTGTCAGTACCATTCTGTGAGACAGCATACTCATCTCCTCCCTCAATTAGATTACAATTCACAATGGATTCATGTTCCATTTTCGGTATTAGTTTTGTCTTCACATGAATGTTGAACTTGTGCACAGAGGGTGTGGTTCCCTGGCAGCACAAACTCCCATGTCAAATTAATCTAGTCACTGCAAGAAAATAATGTTCCTGCAAAAAAAGTCCTTGGGTTTGATGTGAATATGTTCTTGGCTTGGTATGAATAGCCTATATGGAAAGCAAATCAATATCCCTCAGTTTTGTGACTTAATATTTAAAATGTTCAGTACGTACACTGAGCATGCAGCAATGAAACTGCCCTACACAATATCTTCAATATAATGGAAACATCCGACACAATACAGCTCATAGATAAAGAACCCCTTACACAATATATTTAAATAGCTAGAGCCCCTTCTACAATATATTCTATATAAACCCATTACACAATATACTCTATAGAATGAGAACTATCAAAAAATATATTCCAAGGAATGAGAACTTCTTTTGATAGAATTAAAAGCCCTTATACAATACAATACTGTATATATAATGAGAATCCCTACCAAATATTTTCTGTCCAGTGAAAATTCCTTACGTAATATATTCTGTACGATGAGATCTATTTACACAATGTATTCTATATAATGAAAACTCTCCTTCAATGTATTCTACACAGGATGGATATGACTTGTTAATGCTGTTTTATTGTTAGTATTTGGACATACAGAACAAAGAGCAAAGGAAATTACAGCACAGGAAGAGGCCCTTCGGCCCACCAAGCCTGCGCTGATCCAGATCCTCTATCTAAACCTGTCACCTATTTTCCAAGGATCTGTATCCCTCTGCTCCCTGCCCATTCATGTATCTGTCTAGATACATCTTAAATGATGCTATCGTGCACACCTCTACCACCTCCGCTGGCAACACGTTCCAGGCACCCACCACCCTCTGCGTAAAGAGCTTTTCACGCATATCTCCCTTAAACTTTTCCCCTCTCACCTTGAAATTATGACTCCTAGTAATTGAGTCTCCCACTCTGGGAAAAAGCTTCTTGCTGTCCACCCTGTCTATACCTCTCATGATTTTGTAGACCTCAATCAGGTCCCCCCTCAACCTCCGTCTTTTGAATGTAAATAATCCTAATCTACTCAACCTCTCGTCATAGCTAGTGCCCTCCATACCAGGCAACATCCTGGTGAACCTCCTCTGCACCGTCTCCACAGCATCCACATCCTTTTGGTAATGTGGCGACCAGAACTGGAAGCAGTATTCCAAATGTGGTCGAACCAAAGTCCTATACAACTGCAACATGACCTGCCAACTCTTGTACTCAATACCCCGTCCGATGAATGAAAGCATGCCGTATGCCTTCTTGACCACTCTATCGACCTGCGTTGCCACTTTCAGGGTACAATGGACTTGAACACCCTTTGTCTCTTTGTGCATCAATTTTCCCCAGGGCTTTTCCATTTACCGTATAGTTCACTCTGAATTGGATCTTCCAAAATACATCACCTCACATTTGCCTGGATTGAACTCCATCTGCCATTTCTCTGCCCAACTCTCCAATCTGTCTATATTCTGCTGCATTCTCTGACAGTCCCCTTCACTATCTGCTACTCCACCAATCTTAGTGTCATAAGATAATTACAGATTTTATTTTCATCCCATTAGACCTCAGACTCTTAGCAAAATGACATGTTGTAATCACAGCTGATGGTACTACTGGATAAGTCAGATCTCAGAATGAAACCTGGCTTGATTGATCATAGGTTTTTATTATTTTCATTAATATGGTGATCAGTCACCGAAACATAGTCACACAAGGCTGCAGAGTTTCTTTAATGACAGAATCAAAATTTATTTACAAAACGCCATCTTCAGCTGTTTCATCAATGACCTTTCCGCCATCATAAGGTCAGAATGATGGGGATGTTCACCAATGAGTGCACAATGTTCAGCATCATTCACAACTCGCCACATATTGAAGCAGTCAATGTTCAAATACCACAAGATCTGGGCAATATCCAGGCTTGGGCTGATAAGTGGCAAGTAACATTTGTACCGCACAAATACCAGCAATGACCAACTCCAATAAGAGACAATCTAACAATTGCCCCTTGACATTTAATGGTGTTACCATTACTGAATCCCCCAATATTGGCATCCTTGCCGTTACCATTGACCAGAAATTCAACTGGACTTGCCACATAGACACAATGGCTACAAGAGCAGGTCAGAGGCTAAGAATAATGCAGTGGGTAACTAACCTTCTGACTCACTAAATCCTGTCCACTACCTACAACGCACAAGTCGGGAGTGTGATGGGATACACCACATTTGCCTAGATGGGTGCAGTTCCAACAACACTTAAGAAGCTTGACACCGTCCAGGACAAAGCAGCCCGCTTGATTGGCATCACATCCACAAGCATCCACTGCTTCCACACCAAAGTTCAGGAACAAGTGTGTGTACTGTCTACAAGAGGAATGCAGGAATTCACTGAAGATCCTGAGACAGCACCTTCAAACCCATGTCCACTTTCATTTAGAAGGACAAGGGCAGCAGATATATGGGAACGCTACCATCTGCACATTCCCCTCCAAGCCACTCATCATCCTGACTTAGAAATATATGGCCGTTCCTTCACAGTTACTGGGTCAAAATCCTGGAATTCCCTCCCTAATGGCATTGTGGGTCAACATACAGCCTGTGGAGTGCAGTAGCTCAAGAAGGCAGCTCACCACCTTCTCGAGGGCGCCTAGGGACAGGCAATAAATGCTGGCCCAGTCAGCAACATCCGCATCCCATAAATGAATTAAAAAACCAAGCTATCTAAATGCTACAAGTAAAAAAAATCTTTAAATACACTGCAAAACAAAATAATCTGTTTTCCAACACTGTTCATTACAGAGACTTAAATCCTGAGAACTTACACCTCCATATCACATTTTTAAGTTTTACTAAATGTATTTTTCCAGTTTTAGTACTATAAATTGTGGAATCTTCTCACGTGAGTGTCCACAAACTGAAAGCTTAAACTTTCTCAGCTCAGATTTCTAAACAAACACTGGATGAAAAGTTTTACTACTTAAATCTTTCCACTGAGGTAATTGTTTTCTTTCCCCTGACTTGCTCTACAATGAAACCTCCTTCTTAGGACAGAAACTATACTTGCTTCTGACTCCTGTTAGATCTCCCGCCAAACTGCTTTAAAAAAAATCAGAAACAAAAACAGAAATTGCTGAGTTTCTCCAGCAATTTCTGTTTTTGTTAAATAAAATCAGTCTTTGCATTTTCTCAGCTAAAATCAACCATTGATTATTCTGAATTGAAAATAAGCTAATGGTCTTCATTGTTTACTCTACCTATTGTGAACCCCACAGTGTAAACATCTTGTTCCATGGTCATTCCAGGGATTGCTGTTATCTGCTCTCTGACATGTACCAATTTAGGATATGGCTCCAGAAGGACCTTTTCTTTACTTTTAACATGTCCTATAGAAAAGTAAAATACTCCAGATACTAGAAATCTAAAACCAAAACAGGAAGTGCTGGAGAAAGACAGTGTATGTGGTGATAAAAACAGAGTTAATGTTTCATTATTATTCTTCAAAACTCTTCATAGCCATCTGCCACTATTTTGAAACCCAAACTCTAGAAGTGATGTTAATGTATATAACTCACATATCTTTTATCACCGATAGAATTACCGATTATTTTAATGGGCTAAAAAGATTGAAGATTTTGTACAATCTTGTTCTCTAACGTTATTTTAGGAAACTTGTTTCCTTTTCAGTTCAATTAGCAGTCTTGGCTAGAACTGTTTGTGAACATAGGAAAAGTTTTGTCGAACAATGGACAACCTTTACATTGACAAGAGCAACATGATTTTCAGAATGATTGGTTTTAAGAGTCCCCTTCCAGCATACGGTAGAACTCTAATTTTGTAATGTTATTTCCTTACTCTATTCCTTTATTTGAAAATTTGAATGAAAATCTTCCCTCTTAGTTTTAGCAGGACATGTGTCTTTCAGCAAGGTTATATGTGAGGAGATGTTGACCATATCTTCCAGCTTGCTGTTAATTATGTGTGAAAGATCGAACAGCTATATGGTAAGAGAAATAATCAATTAGTGTGCTTTTGGTGGATTAGCTTGAGATCTTTGTAATTCAGTTGCCTGCAAGGTAGCAATTTGAAGACTTGAAGTTCACACGTTTGAATGTGAATATTAATTTATGAATCTGTAGATTCATCAGAAAGCCTACCAGCAAAAACATCTGTGATTTCAAGTATCATTTCTGAAATCTTTTGTTTGTAACTAACTCAAAGTAACAAGAAATCCAGAAAGGTAGAGAATCCATCAAATTCTGGGATAATGCTTTTTAATTTACCTGCAAACATTTGTGAAGTGACGTCTAAGTCTTCTAACTTAGGCTTAAGAGAAAAAGTAACATTTAGCCCATTCAGTCCAATTTCTGGCTATCGTTCATTTGCTGAAACTTGCATTCCATTTTATCAATTGAAACTTAAAATGAAAAATAATCCGTCACAAAATATTCATCACTGATGTATTTCATAGGTTACCTTCTGGCTCTTTAAAGAGATGATCAGAATTTCTATTTGTACCTCAGTGGGTCTGTGTGCAGCAGTAGAGTCAGAATGACAGGACGATAAACTTGCCACTTCAGAAGTAAAGTGGGAGACAGGGTCAGTCTTGGTTATTTCCCATTGCAGGATGGAGACAGGCACAGTCCAGGACAGCAAGGTGGAGATGCAGAGCTTAGGGAGTCATGAATCAGACCGCTGTAGCTGCAACGCCAGGGTGAGATGTGTAGACTTGTTGGACTAACTGGGGGTACTGCAGACTGGTGGGAATGGAGGATTCACTTCATCTTTTGCTTAGACAATGACTTAATGTTTTAAACAAGTGACCTCCTTCATCAATAGTGCACCAACCTGGAGGGAGGCGTGTGTATAGCAATCACCCAGCTCCACTGCCCTGCTCTCAAACAATCCAATATCCAGCCCATGATGATGGTATTCATACTCCCATCATTACCACTTAGTCACCTTGCTGTAGACTATCAGCGGCTATTCCAGACTGCTGCATCACCCCACTTCTCCCATGTCTAGATGGCATTGTCCAATAATGGATCTTCCAGAGACACTGCTGCTTGAAGGTGATCTGCAAGGCCTTCTGATATCACCAAAAGGAAAAGCAAAAGCTTTCCATCAACAGCACTGCAGCCACTGGTGTAGAACTACACAGGACTCTTAGGTTAGGCAAAGGCACCTGCAAAATAGGTGCTAAAGGAATGTGTCATTGTTGTTGGCAATTTGTCACTAAAATGTCTGATGGTCCACCGTGGAAGTTTTGTGCCACTGGTCATCGGTTCTCAGTTCTTGCAGGGCTGATGAGCCTGACCCTGGAGCTGCAACTCTGACCGCACGTTTGGTGGGTGTTTCGGGGAGGTGAAATAGTCCTTGGTCTTTAGATCGCTGACATTCCTTTCTCTGGTTCCTTTCACGTCCTTTCTCCTGACAATGGATGTTCTGAAAGAATTCTGTCCTTTCATGCAGGAGTATCCTCCAAGTTGGTTTCTTTTGAATGAAGATCTCCCACACATTGACATCTTTGTAGCATATCTTGAGAGAAGCCTTCAGAGAGCCTTTGAAACATTTCCTTTGTCCAAGTGCCTTCCTTGAGCTGGGCGAAGATTTGCTTTGTTAGTTGGAAATCAGGCACCCTAAGCACATGGCTGGTCCAGTGGCGTTGGTTTCAGATGATCATGGTCTCTATTTTGTTGCTATTGGCTGCTTCAAGGCAGTTGATGTTAGTACACCTGTCCTCCTAGCTGATGTGGAGAATCCATCTCAAGCAACCTTGATGATACTTCTCAAGGATCTTGAGGTGGCATCTCTTCATAGTCCAGGTTTCAAAGCTATATAGAGGAGTTGGAATTTTGACTGCTTTATACACAAGGATCTTAGTATCAGCACCGATGTCACAGTCATTGAAGACTCTTGACTTTAGGCGTCTGAAGGCAGCACTCACTGATCCAATGTGATGTTGAATCTCTGCATTGATGTCAGCCTGAGATGGGACATAGCTTCCCAGGGAGGGGAAATGTTCCATATTGGTAGGATTTCTTCATTTCTCTTCATGGAGGATGAACATGAACTTCATCTGGTTGGTAAATAATTTGAGTTTTCTTGTGGTTGATGTTGAGACCAATTCTTTGATGTGCTTTTGTGTTTGATAAGTTCTCCTCTTTGCTCGTTGGGGATGTTGTTTTACCAGGCATGGAGATCATTCCTCTTCTTATTAATGAGGTCTTTGATGATGTGGTCATTCTCTTTGAATTCCTGGTCTTGTGACCAATGATTTTGTCACAGCATGAGATGATGGATTTTTCAGCCCTTTCCAAATTTTATCCACTCCATTAAAATGAAATTTGTGAAGATGTTGTTGGAAGTTGCTAACCTGCTTAGCTTTTGAAGCTGCTCACTGTTCAGCATTTTTTTCAGAACTGTTTCTTCATTTTCAGCTGCTTCTGGTGGTATTTGATTGACATTGATAAGCTGATGGTCTGTCCAACAGTTTTCTGCACTGGTCATTGCTTTGGTAATGAGGACGTCCTTTAGGTTGTGCGATCGAATGATGATGTGATCAATTGTGTGCCAGTGCTTTGACTGTGGATGCCGCCAAGAGTCTTGAACTTGTCTTTTTGGTGGAGCAGTATGTTGGTGTCGACCAGCTGGTGTTCCACATATTTGGTGAGCCGCAGAACCCTGCTGGAGTTGCAATTCTCTCTTCCTTCCCTTCTGATGGTTCCTGCCCAGAATTGGATGTCCTTTCCAACCCTGGCAATAAAGTCTCCAAGGATGATACTTCAGGGTGTCAGTGAGTATATTGTCCAGAATATAGAATATGTGGAATAGAAACCTTCTTTGGACTCATCAATGGCCTGAAGAATTGGAGCATAGCCACTTATAGCCTTTACCCCTGGTTCTTGGCAAGTTATGGATGGAGAGTGATAAGGCCATTGTTGATGCCAACAGGAAGCTCTAAGAGTCAGTTGACAGGTTCATTTGTGATCACCAATCCAATTCCATGCATCTTGGGTTGATGCTTGGGTTTTCCTTTTCTGTAACCACCACCTTCTTCCCTCAATTGCCTTTCAACAACTCTTCGAGTCTTCAGCAAGGCAGTGATATCAATGGTGAAGAGCTTGGGTTTACAGACAACAGGGGCACTTTTTTGTTTTGGATGATTATTTTGATTGTTATTCATGAGCTTTCAAACATTCTGGGTTCTGAGATTGAGTTTCACTTTGGTTTTCAGACTGCAAGGTAGATGTGCCCACTGGAAGCAGTTTTCCAGCCAGGTTGGTGACAGAACACACTATTTTTAGGGGACCTTTTCCAGCACCTCCCTCGTGTTGGGACAGCAGAATGAATCCTGAAGAGGATCAATACGCTGTACTGCCAAAAAGATAAGTTTAAGAGTTCACTCATGAAGAAAGCTGCCAAAGAGCTGTCCTGTTCCAAGAGTGAAATGACTAAGTCAACCTCCCCCACTCATGTGATGGTTGGAAGTTAGGGACTTCCAGATCTTACAATCCTGTCCCTGTTACCTCTAAGAGCCTGTGTTGCGTGTGTAGAGGTTTGAAATCCTCTAGGTAGAGGATGCGACATCTTTTGATGTGGGAATGCTGTTGCACATCAGCAGATACATGATCCTTGATAGAGGGTAGATCCAGTGGCAAGGACCAGTTCCAGTGGCAGGGAAACCTCAATGACTGAATATCTCCCTCCCGTTGCTGCGTTCATCCACAGTTGCAGCTGTTGATATGACATGAGTATCTTCCGCCTGGATGACCATCAAGGACTTGTTTTAAATTGTGTTTTGTCTGGTTCCTGCCCTTGGACCTCACATCATAGGTGGCCCTGCCAGGAGTTGAGAACTCGTGATGGCATTGCTCTTGGGAATGTACAAGGGTGATATTGACTTTTGTGTTGAAAGTTGAGTTGCTTGATTGATAAAGATAGTTTGGAATGTTTATGTTGTGCTGAACGGCAATGTAACCTTAATAGTCAGTCTTGAAGGGAAGGTAAGCTGTAGGGTTATTATAGTTTAAGAAATTTGAGGTTGTCTTCACTGATACCACAGTTAAAGCTGATCATAGACAGTCCCACTTATACAAGGGTGTTTTGATTTCATCCTGCTTTCCTCTTGTTCCTCATCTGTTCACCATATCTGGATCATTCCACAAAGCAATTACTATCAAATATAACTGCTCAGATATCATGGTTAGACTGGTACTGTTTTCTGCTCATTGCAAAATTGTAGAAATGCATTTGAAACAAAGTGCAGCAAATTACAGCTTGTCATTTTGAGAATGCTTGAGATATAATTGAATTTTCTTTTTGTGCTTAACACAAATGTACTTGGAGTAATAGTTTTAGCAATTATCAGGCAATGAAATAGATGTTACTTGTTTTAGTTGTTTCAAGGGAAATTCAGTATTCACAGAATTTAATCTTGGCTATCCCAGTCCTGTCTCTAGACCAGATGTTGAGAGATTTGGGTCTCACAGCTGTCTGTCATTGAATTGATCTGATGATATAATGATTGAGTTCAGTTTGCTGTTGGTTTTCATTGAAAATTGAGTACTCTCTTACAACAGGACCCTCCATCAGGAGAAGGTTTAGAAAATTTTCAGCTGCAGGAATTGTCTTGATTGATGGTAGATTGGCATTGAGATCAATGAGAAAGAAAAGTAATCTAGATGAGTCGATGAGAAAAAGGCAAATGATGGCAAATGGCATCTTGAGGAGGAGAAAGGTAAACTATGAGAGAATATGAATAAAAATTTTGTGAACCTGTAAACCTGAACTTTTATTTACCATCCCACAAAATGAACATTATTAGTTTTTAAGCGAATATCTAGATTGGTGAACTAATACTTTCATTTATAAACTGATATGATGTGAAGGTGCCGGTGTTGGACTGGGGTGGACAAGGTCAGAAATCACATGACACCAGGTTATAGTCCAACTGGTTTATTTGAAAACACAAGCTTTTGGAGCACAGCCCCTTTGTCAGGTGAAGCGCCTTCACCTGTTCTATTTCTTGGTGTCATGTAATTTCTGACTGTATAAACTGATAATACCAAGTTTGTAATGGAAAACTGAATATTTTGTTAGGGTGAAACAATATTAAATAAATAATGTTTTCAAGAGGTTTATTCAAGTCTCTTACTTACTGTTACAACTGTTCTTTAAATCATGTTGAATAAGATTTCTTTAATTAGAATTATTTAATTATAAGTAGTCTACTATGTGCATACATGAGATACATTTTGGTAGGGAATAATATTTGTGAGTAAGTTTTGCAGCTAATCTTCAGATAACTGCAATGTGTACTATGTACAGACGCAAAGTTTCTTGAGCAGTATTCTCATTCAGAAAGTAAGGTGGCATGGGATTCAGGGAAATTTGGCTGCCTGGGTACAAAACTGGCTGTCCAATAGAAGACAGAGTGTGGTAGTAGATGGAAAGTATTCAGCCTGGAGCTCGGTGACCAGTGGTGTACAGAGGGATCTGGTTTGAGACCTCTGCTCTTTGTGATCTTTATAAATGACTTGGATGAGGAAGTGGAAGGGTGGGTTAGTAAGTTTGCCGATGACACGAAGGTTGGTGGAGTTGTGGACAGCGTGGAGGGCTGTTGTAGGTTGCAATGGGACATTGACAGGATGCAGAGCTGGGCAAAGAAATGGCAGATGGAATTCAACCCAGAAAAGTGTGAAGTGATTCATTATGGAAGGTCGAATTTGAATGCAAAATACAGGGTTAATGGCAGAATTCTCGGCAGTGTAGAGGAACAGAGGGATCTTGGGGTCCACGTCCATAGATACCTCAAAGTTGCGACCCAAGTTGATAAGGTTCTAAAGAAGACATATGATGTGTTGGCTTTCATTGGCAGGGGAATTGAGTTTAAGAGCTGTGAGGTTATGCTGTAGGTCTATAAAACTCTGGTTAGACCACACTTGGAATATTGTGTTCAGTAATGGTAACCTCATTACAAGAAAGATGTGGAAGCTTTAGAGAGGGTGCAGAGGAGATTTACCAGGATGCTGCCTGGACTGGAGGGCAGGTCTTATGAGGAAAGTTTGAGGGAGCTAGTTCTTTTCTCATTGGAGCAAAGAAGGATGAGACGTGACTTGATAGAGGTTTACAAGATGATAAGAGGCATAGATAGAGTGGATGACCAGAG